>OX336339.1:22457348-23657348 GCA_946902875.1 Nematopogon swammerdamellus
CAATAAAAATGAATTATAAATGTTTATATTTGTGTTAAATAAATGGCTTTATTTATTTTTTCATTATTCTTTATTTATTATACATTGAAGACTCCGCGTAGCTACTCTCAGCACGCAGAACACGTGTTCGGAGCGAACGGAATTGCCGACGACAGCTCTCGCTGTATATTCACGTCACCGGAAGCATCCCACATAAAAAACTCGACGACTACCTAAATACGAGCAACTCCTTTGTGAATATAAATATTCCCTTCATATTTCGCTCGCCGCGCCGCCGCCGCGCCGCGCCGCCCCCTATCGATAGGAGCGTACTAGGTGGCGCTTATATGTAGGTCGACCGTCGTCGAGGCGAGAGGCGTTCGAGACGTCGTGTTTGTCGAAATATGGTGATTTACATAGAACACTGCGATCCCAAATGGCTACAAACGTCGTGCGGCTTCGAACAAAAGGGTTCAAACGATGCAGAGAAATTGAACAGCGAGCTGTGACGTTGATATATCGCTTGTTTACTTTCTATATGCGGCGGGGCGGGGCGGGGCGGGGCGGGCTGTGCCGAGGTGCTCAATATGATAAGAGATTTCGGACGAGGCAGTTAATTATGGAACGACAAATAAATATAAACGATGAAATAGTACGACGAGACGTTAGTTAACCGACAACTAAGTTAGCTGTAGGTAGGGCCGTTTTCACCACCTTCGGCTCAAACGTAGCTGTCGATTTACTCCCTGCGAACTTATGAGAGATATCATTTGAATCGACAGATAAACTGTTAACGAGACTTAATCAGAGGTGGTGAAAATGGCTATTAGTGGTATTTTTAACCCCCGACGAAAAAAACGGAGGGGTGTTATAAGTTTGACGTGTGTGTGTGTGTGTGTGTGTGTGTGTGTGTGTGTCTGTCTGTGGCATCGTAGCTCCCAAACGGATGGACCGATTTGGATGCGGTTTTTTTTATTAGGAAGCTTGTTTAATCGGGATGGTTCTTAGCTATGTTTTTAATCAAGTAATAAAGTAATTAAGTAATAAAAAAAATAATTATCTTAAAAAGTGGACCGATTTGCATGCGGTTTTTTTTAAAAAGCTTCAAATAAAAGTTAAATTACAAATTTAAAAAACCCCCGACTCTTAAAAAGTCAAAAATAATTTCCGTTTACTTACTTAAAGGAGTCGGGGGACCGCTAAGTAAATTAAATATAAAGACTCAAAAGTTGCGCGGGAATTCACTTAGCGGTCTACCGACTCCTTTAAGTAAGTAAACGGAAATTATTTTTGACTTTTTAAGAGTCGGGGGTTTTTTAAATTTGTAATTTAACTTTTTTACAAACTGATATGCCTTCAACCCTAAAACCCTAGGATTGTTTTGAGCGCTTAATTTGTGTTGTCTTAGTTCATGTATGTATGTATAGTTATGTTATTTTTTTTATAGTAACCGCGACATGTGGCGTCGAACCACCCATAAGGTGTCTAGCAACGCCCATGGACATTCGGTTGCATGCGGGGACTGCGAATGCCATGCCGACCTGACATTATTTATAATATACTAGCTGTGCCCGCGACTTCGTCCGCGTGGACTTATCACGACGCCATCTACCGGGTTTAATTGTATTTTCAAACCATCCAGGGACCCAATCAAATATACACACAAAATTTCATCCAAATCGGTTAGGTCGTTTAGGAGGAGTTAGGTGACAAACAGACGTACAGAAGAATTATATATATAAGGATAATAAATTATTCTTATATGAATTTTTATTAGTTCTATTTCATTAGAGTCATAGTTTCTACCGGGTCTACACCGTGTTCTGTCCTCGCAATAGTAGAGGACGAGACGTATGCCGAATAGAATAGACTAGCAGTACAGCAGTAGGTACGCTGGTACGTGGGTAGAGGCGGTGGCGGCGGGGCGGCGCGGTGTGCGGAGCAAGTTTCGGAGGGATCAAATATCAATCTGCGAGCGAGCCTCCGTCTCTCTTTTCATGCGGATGTGATTGGGGATACGGAGAGGAGCGTCGGGGAATTTTGAAAAGTTTTAGCGGTTTCTCGCCGAATGCTACATACATATTTCTGCGGTCGGGTCGTGATACTAACTCCGTATATAGCTTTCAATTGACCTACTATGCGAATAGCATACTTGAAATTGTGTGATTATAAAATTACAATAGTTAAAAAAAACTGTTTTAAAAAACCTTGCATCGACTTAAAAAAACAACTAGAACTGAAAAAAGTTAAATAATATTTTGATTCATATTCGGACCCTTTGAAGCACAATAGAGGTCCATCTATAAATTTTCAGGTGTGCTGAACAATTATGGCAATTCGATTTCTAGTTTCCGAGAAATTCGTGACAAACATACCTACATACATACACGCAAACAACATACAAACATATATACACTTATGAAATTTGGCACACCTCTTTAGAAGCCCATATCGACGAATATTGTGCAATTCCAACAATATTACATACATACGGGTCGATGTCCTTTTTTCAAGAAGTCGGTTAAAAATACGAGAGGTGTCGCGGGATACCCGGTTGGAACGAAGTTCCTTTCGCTATATAATTAAGTATTAAATAACAGGCACAATGAAATAAATTAACAACGTTTGAGAGTGATTAAATTAATTAAATAAAAAAAAAGACAAATGACGTCTATACTGCAGTAATATACGCTTGTAAACACACAAACACACATACTACACTGTAGTCACGACCGGTCTTCGACCGTCACGACACTTATGCTGTAGTAACTACAGCATAAGTGTCGTGACGGTCAAAGTCTTACACTTTTTTCGGCATAGTTCTCATTCGCGAGGTGCTTAGATTGCGATAAGGAACTTCGTTCCAAAAAATATGCGAGTTATTTTTTAATACGGCGCTAGTCGCATTTTTTTTTTTTTTTTATAACTGCCACGGTTGGCTACATCACCTACAACATCCGTGATGCCAGCCCATAACACCGGGTGAACTTGGTGCCACGTCAGTGCTTCCCTTCGGTCGTGCCGGCTACACTGAACTGGACGGAAAACACAAACTATTTACATAGCCGTTTCGACCGACCTTTCATTCAGTGCGGTGGTACCAACCCGGGCGGGTTAAACCCTACCACCTAGTGATATAAGAAGGGAGTCATATCCCTTAGTCGCCTTTTACGACATACACGGGGAGAGATGTAGTGGGGCTATTCTTTTAAACTACCGGCCCCACACGGTCGCATATTTTTGTCTCTTTGTGTTTTTTAAATAAATAAAAAAACTCACGTCAGACAATAACACGGCTAACACACAGCCACACGGAAACACAAAGCGGTGACAGTAAAAACAATTCATTAATCTGAAACGAAAATACAAAATGAAGTATCTTTACGTTAGGTTAAATTACACGATTTACCGACAGAACTGCGAGTTTATTTCGAAATATTTCGCGCGAACAAAGGGCTCGCTCGTCGCTGAGCAAATCCAACGCGCTCGGCCATTACAGTGAGAAGTATTGTCAAATAAAATGTTATTGTCGAACGAAAACAAATACGTCCGGCGCCGGGTGCGGGGCGGGGGCGGGGGCGGGGGCGGGGTCACGGCGGCGGCGGAGGCGGCGGGCGACGACGCGGACGGGACAATGTGTGAACACGGAGCGGGGCGGCGGCGGGGCGGGGAAGGCTAAATAAACAAACGCGCTCGTTACCGCACGTACGCGCCCATACCTCCTATTCATTACCGCGCAGCGTCGACCAAGCCGCGCGCCGCCGCTCACCGGGGTCGCTGAAGTGCGTTTTTTCACAACTATAATAATTATTCCATTGGAATATAGTGAACAATGGTACGGACGGCTGCATCAGTTGTATCGGCGGCGGCCGGCGCATTGCGAGCGCGGGTCGGAGGTCGCACACATCCGCCCCCGCCCCCGCCTTACGCAGCGCCTCGTCCGCCTAGCCCCACATTCGTGCACACACTATCAATAAGCAACTAGCACTTTTGACATATAAACATCTATACCGAGTCACAGATGATTTCTCGGGGCTGGTGTGAATTGAGATTTGGCAACAGTAACACTAGTAGTGACGGGGACGCTCGCGATTGAGATATCTATTACGATTTTTCATTAAATAGATGTATAACCGAAAATAAGAGAAATTAAGCTTTTTATTTTGAAATTATAACCTCAAAAGCAAACTTTATAAATTTCAACCCATTATACAATCAAAATATACTAATAACGTCGGCTATTTATGACCTTTTTCATGATATACAAATGGACTTATTATAAAAATATTAGTATTTTCCACTTGGTTTTTGCGAGCCAAGGACCTCTGACTTTTCTTACTCCTTACGTTTTGTTGCTTACCCGAAATCTATCAATATTCCGCATTTCAAGAAGATCTCTTAAGCCGTTTAGGATCTACAGGTTGTGACAGTAGGACGGACGGACACCTAACCGATTTGATAATAGTCCCAGCCAGCGTCGCTCGTCGTACGGAACCTTACAAACTCACTTGTTTGAGACCCCAGCTTGTACAAGGGAGAACGCGAACGGAGTTCATAACCTCTCTCTCCATTTCTCCTCTATAAAGTTGCAAATTAACGCTCTGAAATGTAATCATCCGTACCTACACCGGAAGTTATTTCAAGTAACCCTCACGTAGCACGGGGCCGAAGTCTCGGCGTAATCTTGCTTTCACTGTAAACTTGACCGTTGTTGCCAAAACAAACGGGAATTAGATGCAAATTCATAACAAGACCGACCCGGCCTTCGTTACCACCCTCCGCCCTGCTGTGCACTGTTTCGTAAATGCCTAGCTAGCGTAAATACAAATGACTGCTTACCTTAGCATTCC
Source organism: Nematopogon swammerdamellus (assembly GCA_946902875.1). Lineage (NCBI taxonomy): Eukaryota > Metazoa > Arthropoda > Insecta > Lepidoptera > Adelidae > Nematopogon > Nematopogon swammerdamellus. The sequence goes on from OX336339.1 coordinate 22,462,178, forward strand.
ACTTTCAGATCTAATAAAAAAGACAGGCAACGAACTGTTACCACGACAATTGTACCATTTTGAAAGGGCCCATAGGGAAGTTTGTACCATTTTGGAAAGGCCCATAGGGAAGTTTGTACCATTTTGGAAGGGGCCTGTTTAAACTAAAGTTTTGAAAATTTAAATAATTATGAAAATGGGAATAATATAAAAACAAGTGCGAGTCGAACTCGCGCACCGAGGGTTCCGTATCGCCATGTCATTGCTAGCGTCACTCACGCCATCTAGATAGCGTGTTATGAAATCCTTACCTTTAATAAAATCCAACGTCTGATTTCTGTCTGTCTGTCTGTCTGTCCGCTTATTACTCGAGAACCACCGAACGAGTTTCTGCCGAGTGTCCCACCCACGACGCGTCACCTTTTTTCACGTCATCTAATGATGGTTTATAGCAGCGGTTCTCAAACTTTTTTGGTGACGGAACCCTTTTGGAAAGCGAAATATTTGACGGAGCCCTAAAATAAACAAAAATTAGTTTTTGTGTATTCTTTATTAATGATCATATTACAGTGTAACAGTTCAGTTACTTACATAATATTATAATATAAGAGAAAAACAATAATTAAATATCTAATGGGAGATATGAAACTGTGACGCCATGACGTCTGCGCAGCCGAGCTGAATCGAGCCAGAGAGGAGAGGTGTATTTTTGATTTTTTTTTCTCGTATTCTCGCGGAGCCCCCACAGAGGCTCCGTGGAGCCCTAGGGCTCCGCGGATCACACTTTGAGTATGGCTGGTTTATAGCATATTTTTCCGCGGGCACAGCCGCACTGACTGAGCTTGCATCACGAGCTGCTGTTATAATGCGCTCGCTTCTGGAACGCCCACGGCTGTAAGCAATATGACTATTATGTAGTTCATACAACTTTCGCAATACATAATAAGCGCTAAGTGCTCGTAACTCACACGTCGTCTGAAGCCAGCGCAATTAAGGTAAATTAATTAGTGTAAATGTGTTTTATTGTGAGTGTGGCGCCGCGCGCCATACCCCGCCCGTAGGTGTCTGCGCGTAGAGCAGAGAAACGAAGAATATTCTGAAAAAAAAAACATTTAGGTATTCGCGCTGCAATAACGAAACCTCTTAATCAAAACCATATGTCGTACTTACTGTGTATTGTAATTTTTTTTTTGTATGTTTGTTACGCGATTACTCCGTCAATTGTGGGCCGATTTTAGTCTAAGGCGGTACAAAAGCACACCTGAAAATTTATAGATGGACCCCATTTGTGCTTTTGTACCGCCTTCAACTCAAGGGGCCGAATATGAATCACAATATCGATTCATATATTTCAATACAATGACAGAAAAAAATCCAAATATTATTTAATACTTTTTAGTTCCAGTTTTGCAATGCGGGTGGTATCAATCCGCATGGTTTCATCCGTCCGAATTGATACCACCGCACCGCCTAGTAAGGTATGGGAAGGGACCCACAGTTTTACTTGAAATCCGAACCGCCGCCAGCCTCAACGGTCGGGCGGTCATCCATCCAAAGTCCGACCGCGTCTGGGGCTTTTTACTTCGATAACGAACACCGCTGATTGTTAGCATGGCCGAGATACTGAGGCAGACTTATTTTAAAACATCTAATTATTTAGACATTGTGTCAACATATCTCGATACAACATACAAGGATAGTACCTGCAGACTTTGTATCTCCTACGTAGTGATATATATAATGAAGGAAAGGACAATTAAGAGCTTAGCAGTAATTAAGAGGATCCGTTTGCGCCTCTCCGAGCCCCCCCGTGAGCGAGCGCACTTCATTACTTCACTGAAGATGCATGTGCAGTAGTTTTGCTGTGTTCGTCACACATAAAAGCGACGCAGAGGTAAATCTGCCTCCCTTGTGTGTAACTGTTCAGTTGTGTGTTATTGACTTAATAAGTATGCTTAAGAAAATGTATATGCCTATATATAGAATTTGGATAAATAGGGTATACTGCCTATTTCCTCCCAAGTACAGCCTGGGGTTTTTCAAATGGGGCGTGAAAAGGCTCCTGTTAGGCCGGCATGGCATTCGCAATCCCTGTGCATCACAGAATGCCCATGGGCATCGTTAGACACCTACTTGTAGGTGAAACAAGTTTTTGGAATTTTTTTTTATGGAAACTGACTCGGTTGGCTCTCACCTACAATATCCGTGATTTTAGCCAATAACACCGGGTGAACTAGGTGCCATGTCATTGCTTCCCTTCATTCCATGTCGGCTACACTGAACTGGACGAAAAACACGAACTATTTACATAGCCGTTTCGACCTTCCTGGTTGTATCTGTTGTTAAGTGTACCTACCTGGAAAGAGTACAGTATTTTGTAATAGGGTTGCTCGAGCTACTGTTTCTACATAATAATTAATGAAAATAGGGCGGAAATAAAGGTTGCGCTGCCACCCAACCCTGCCGCCCAAGAAACCTACCCTGCCTGCTCCGACAAATATATGAACTAAAATTAAAATGAACTAATATTTTATTTCTTTCAACATGAATGTTCCTTTACAATGCGCGGAGCTTACAACGGAATATTCTTCAAAATAACTTCATATTAATATGCCGCACATTTAAAAATAATTTTTAAATAAAAAAAAAAGGAAAGAAAGCGCGCTCCCTTGTGGAAACTAAACGCTATAAGTCCGTTCTAAAAGTAAAAAACTATTTCCGTAGAACCATCTCAGAATACAACCTCACTGAGCATGCTTACATAACAATATGCTTGTAGAGAGTGCACGCGTGTGACTAGGTACTAGAGACGTATCTTCACGTTCTAAGCAGACTCCACACACAGGGTTAACCCGATTCCACTCAGAATTTTCGCTCAGGGCTCGTAAAGTGTAAAGGGATTGCCTCCCCCGCCCTGCGGCAGTGTGAGTGTATATGTAGCGTAAGTAATGTGCGAAACTATTTATTTACACCCACCTGCCGTCGCCACCGCGCTGCTCGACGAAGCGAGACTTCACCCTATAATCCTCGCAACTTTAACCCAAATAAATTATTGAAACTTGTCTAGGGGCGGATTGTGAATCTTTAGTTAGCTAGTGCGGGGGGGGGGGGGGGGGGGGGGGGCGTAGTGCCTGAACGTAAGTACACGCTTAGGCACTTATTAGGGGATACATATATGATTGGCTATAGCCATAAGTAACAACAACACGCCAATTAAATATCTGCTACTTCACCAAAGGCTGCGACATAATATGTTTATTATTTATTGAATTTCCATTCACTAGGCGAGACAATATCGCTATAGAATAATTTTGTTTAACGAACATTCACATTTAGAAAGAAGAAATAGAGTGTGTCATACATATTATAAAAAGGAATACATTTCATGTTTTCACACAATAAGTAATATTATGCTAAAATGCTAATATTATGAAACCAGACTACGAAGAACGAAGGAAATAACAATGAGAGTTGGTCGAAAATGATGAAGTCGGGTGTATAATTTTCATTATTTATTTAATTCCTTTTCTTTCAAAGCCACTGACTGTGGCATATTTTCGAAATTCATTTCAAGTTCTTGACAACGATACCCCACTTGACGGTGTTTGTAAGAAAAACAAATTTAAAAGTTTGTCAATATCGCTCATGGTGCCAGCCATTTTGGATTTTTCATGAAATAAAAAAAAAACGCTTTTACCACTGGAAGAAATCTCTGAACCATTAAATAAAAATCACTGGCTAACAACGCATACTACAACTGCAATAGCATTATCGATATCCAACCTAAATACATACGGAACCAACCAACTGATGGTCTGCAGTATTGTCAGCAAATATGACATTTCGAATATTGATTACGTGGTGAATTTTGCATTCATCAATTTGATCCAAATAATTTATTCATTAAGGTATTTTCATAATGTTGTTTAGCGATTGTCACGTGCATTGTATGTATACAATGTTTTCTCAGATGCGAGAGTGTATTTAATCTATTTTCGGAATATAATTGATCGGAGAATACATTTTACGGTAATTATGCAATATTTTTATATTAATAATAATATGCATCTTCTTGCAGTTAGGCCGTGAAGTCATGTTTTTTTTATATAAACCAACATGTACTTCACAAGGCGAAATAAAAAAATATACATATATTTTGGTATTTCTTTAATTTAATTAAAATACTGTAATGTATTATAGGCATAAACTTACATTGTTACTCGGAGGCAGACGCTATAGGTAGGATGGTAAAATAAATAAGGGTTTAGCGAAAAACCTATTACCAATATTACTTCTACTAGCGACAAACGGAACGACATACACTAAGTACGGCACAAGTACCTGCACATATTCCTGTGCCTGCATATACTTCTCCCACATCACAAAGGTTAGATAGAATAGATTGTCTTACAGCATTAAGCTCGAATATTGTGCCTAAATTGTAAAAACGCACATTATTAAAAAATATAAAACCGACTTAAAAAAAAAAACTAGAACTAAAAAGTATTAAACAGTATTTTGAAATGTTCTCTGTCATTGTATTGAAATATATGAATCGATACTGTGATTCATATTCGGACCCTTGATTTGAAGGCGGTACAGAAGCTTTTGTGCTTGAAGGCGGTAAAAAAGCTTGCGGGGTCCATTTATAAATTTTCAGGTGTGCTTTTCAAAATCGGCCCACAATTGACGGAGTAATCGGGTACAAACATAGAAAAACATACAGTCGAATTGAGAACCTCCTCCTTTTGAAGTCGGTTGATAAATTAGTGTTAAATAAAGAATACATATGCATGCATACATACTACAACTTTACGCTTCCACTCCTCCGGCGGCCAGGCTCAAGCCGAATTTTATCGAAGTCATAAATGCGCCGGGTAAACAGCTCACGGGCGATGTATCACGTAAAGACAACAAAAATTTGCAGGCACTATCGCGTCGCGCGACACCCGCAGGCGCGCGACACCCGCAGGCGCCGCGCTCGCACCCCACCCCCGCCTCAGAAGCCTTCTGTTGACACTATCACGTAGAGCCACACTGTAGAAATACAATATTATGAGTCGGTTTAATAAAGTGTAAACATTTTCAGATAAACGCGGGAATAATTTATTCAAGAAAAAGTAATACAAATTTAGATTATGTACAAAAAAAAAACACTCGTCCAGCGGGACGATCGTTCTGAAAGCCGAGGGAGCGTTCCCCCGCTGAATGGCGATTGCCAACCTCTGTTTAAAATAAGCCTAGACACGTTGTTGGTCCCCCGATGATTCGACCGCCGATTTCTCTAAGAATTACGCGAAGGTCTTCCCATCTGGCTTCCCAAAGGTCTCTACAGCAAAGGTTAGGAATTTCAATATCTTCCGAAATATATTTAGAATCTTTACCTATTAATGACTAACAAGAAAAACCGGCCAAGTGCGAGTCGTACTCGCACACCGAGGGTTCCGTATCGCCATATCATGGTCAGCTCCACTCACGCCATCTATGTATTAGCTAAAATGCTTCATACTATTTTCGGTAGATGGCGCGCATACACTTTTTAGTTTCTTCTATGGGGACCCCGTGATTTTTTTTTTCTCCTATTTTTTTATTATTTCTTATATCGGCCATTATAATACATATTCTGTGAAAATTTCAACGGGCTAGGTATTACGGTTCAAGAGATATAGCCCTCGGACAGACAGACAGACAGACATACAGACGGCGTAGGCTTAATAATAGGCTTAGTAATAGGGTTCCGTACGACGGATACGAAACCCTAATAAACTGACAAAGTAAGCGAAAGAGCAGACTAGTTAGGGCCCGGAAACTTGAACACAGAGAGCTGCGTAATTACGCTATGAAAAGGCCGCACAAAAGAGGCTCTCGTAGCTCAAGCTGCCTCGTCTCGTGTGCGTACACGCCGCCGCGCCGCCGCCGGTACACTCCGGCCGGACGGAGGAGGTGGAGAGGCGTTGCACCGGCGGCAGTGACGCGGGAGGTGTAGTGGGGCACCGCCCCGCGTCCTCACGAGGTAATCTGGGAGAAGCGTAGGCGGCAATAGTGAGAGTCGAACTAGCATGGAGTGGGTTCCGTACCAATCCGTTTTCCGTGAGAATTACTTAGGATTTTCGTTTAAGTTTTCTTGTAAACTATACACCCAATTATTTTCGAAAATTTAGACTTGATCGATTTTTGTATATTTTCTTTAAAATCTTTTAAACTATGCATTTTAAAATTATGATTTTTTTTATTTATTTTGTATTCCTTACAACGCCACCCCACCTCGCGAAAATTGTACTACTTCTACGAGTCTGTTATGTTCTGTGGTGAATATTCTTAGCGCGGAGGGCCGGGGCACGCCGCCGCCGGGGCGCCTCGGCCGCTCCGTCGCGTCGCGGCGCGAGATATAAGCACCTTATTTTTCGCACATTACACTTTGAAAATTGTTTCAAATATGTTCCCAGACGATATCTTCGCTGTGTATAGATTTTGTTTGCACATTTTGCAGGTGCAAGTCTGCTGCGCTCCGCCGTGCCGCTCTCTTACTGCGAGGGCAAACTTCACCGATATTTCGGGCCCGAGGATAGAGTCGTCGTCGGCGGCGGTGGCGCTGCAATCGATAGGCTTGTACGTACTTTGTCGGAAGTTTATAGTACAGCATCGCGGAAATATGGCAGCTCTTTGGCGAAGTGAAGGCTGTTTTTCTTTTTGAGGAGTTTACACTAACTGCACAGCAAGTCTTCTTCTTTGTCGAATTTGGTTCATATTGTTGGTTTTGTATTAATTGAGAAAATATTATCGGGTCCTGAGGCGATTTTATTATTCTACTAGAATAATTTTTTTCTATACTAAAATTTTATTGGAAATAGGAAAAAGCTTAATGAGGCATCCGGGGACCGTCGGGCCAGGACGTACCTCAAGCAGCGAATTAATATTGCCATTCAACGGGTGAACGTAGCGTCCGTCATGGGAACCATGCCGTTGATCCCCATGATGGATGAATATTTTTATTTATAGGTGATTTATTTGATATTTATTTATTTATTTATTTATTTATTTAAGGTTCACCAACAGGTCGGACACATTTACATTCAATTATGTATAAGTACAACGTATTTAAAGTTATAGTGTGGACCCAATGACGGGCAAACACCTCTTTCAATATTTGCTGGCATCACATAATATATAAAGATCATTTCTTCTACCCACATAACTTATAACAGTTATATAACAAAACTAAAAAAACTCGTGCTAAAAAATGACTGCCGAGTAACTGCTCGCATGAAAGTACCAGGAGCCCATAGGAGCCAAACGATGCTGCTGCTGTGGCGAAACGCAACGCAGCACGGGCACGCACGGCACGACCCATCCAGCAGAGCAGTATCGTTTACTCTGTTGCACTCACATCACGACGCTACGTCCGTTTCGTCGTCGTCGATCGGCTCACGCATTCCGTATGAATGTAGGTACAACTTCCACTAACATTTCAGCAATCAGCACTGATCGTAAAATTATATCTATAATAACTACTATGCTATATGACACCATAAACACTATGAACACATACATATAAAATGAATACAAAATTAAAATGCTAATTTATAGGTAGCTTTACTTTACTTTATATATTATGTTACGTAGTATAGGTTTTCAATTTTCTTTAATATTTTTATATGCAGTAGTTATTTATGTAATCTTTTGTTGATGGCTATAATATTTGTGTAGGTATCAGAACTGAACTATATCATAATTCAAGTACGTGAATCCAAGGACCTTCGGAAACGACCTAGGAAAGCTCCTTATCGATAAGTCTAGTGACCGACGTGCCAAGTCTTTCTTCTTTCAGCGAATAAGGCTAGCCATTCATAGGGGCAACGTTGCCAGCGTATTGAGAACTTTGGCGGAGTCCGCCTGAGTTGGACGAAATATATTACTTGCAGTAGGTAGACTACTATAAGTTAAATATTTACGGTACAGTCTAGTATTAGTAATTACTTATTAATTTACTAGCTGTGCCCGCGGCTCCACCCGCTCTCATATTTGATTTCTCTGCTAACCTCATAAGCCATTTAGCGTGATAGTAAGTAGCATATAGTTGATGGGAAGAATCAAGCTATCCGTAGATTTTTTTATTAAAATCGTTTCAGTGGTTCTCGAGTTATAAGCGGACAGGCAGACATACAGAAAGCAGACGTTGGATTTTATTAAAGGTAAGGAGGATATTTATTTAATAAGTTTGGTCTAATTGTTTGTTATAATTATTATTGAACAGTTGCTGTAATTTTAATTAAAAATATCAGCTTTAAACAATTATTCCTCAACGTTCGCTGGAGTTCCTGAGGCAGCGTATCAGTGTGGCCATCAAGCAAGGAAACGCCGCTAGCGTCATCGGAACAGTGCCCACATCGTCACACCTGGAGGAGGGTTATTAAGTATTGTATAGGCTATAGGTTTATATTTTATTTTGTAATTAGCTTAATTTATATATTTGTTTCTATTATTCCTCAATACGTGAGAGTAAGATATTATTCAGAACAACCGCCCAACTATATAGAGATGGCTCGCAATTCGAGAGCCGACTGGAGGAGTCGAGTACACATCGCGGCGGTCGGGTCGACAGAACATTAGCGAGTCTATCGGATCACGGTATTGTCCTCGTTTGTCGCAGTCGTGATAAGCGCGTGCGATAAGGCGCGGATGTGTCGGCGCCGGCGTGGGGGCGCGTGGCTCCTGCAACTTCTCGCGTTATGAGAAAACTTTATTAGCCTTCCCTAATCCTTCACTCGAGTACATAACTCCCGCGCCAGACGCCGCCGGAATGCTCGCCGATACGCCGCAGAGATCTTTCCAACTTATTTGTGCAGTAAAATGTTATAATCCCGGCATTAATAACTTGCGTAAGTGTTGCTGCGAGGGGCCGAAATTCCGCCTTTTATTATCACAAGATTACGAGTAACATCTGGGCGGTATTGCAAAAATAAGGCCAAGTCCAGAAAATTGAAACGGGAGACCCAATATCTTTTTCGTGTTTCATAAAAGGAATTAAGTCGGTACTACAATATAAAATGTTCTGTTATGACGCGGACACGCGACGTTTCCGACAAAGAGGTGCTACGCCGGTGCTATAACGACTCAGAGAGAGAAAGAGGTGCTACTCTGGTGCTAAAATGACTCAGAGAGAGAGGTGCCGCGCCGGTGCTACGACGACTCAGAGAGAGAAGTGCTACGCAGGTGCTACGACTGCTCCAACAGAGAGGCGCCACGCCGCCGTCGCTACGACGACTCAGAGAGAGAAGTGCTACGCAGGTGCTACGTCGGCTCCAACAGAGAGGTGCTACGCCGGTGCTACGACGACTCAGAGAGAGAAGTGCTACGCAGGTGCTACGACTGCTCCAACAGAGAGGTGCCACGCCGTCGCTACGACGACTCAGAGAGAGAAGTGCTACGCAGGTGCTACGTCGGCTCCAACAGAGAGGTGCTACGCCGGGGCTACGACGACTCAGAGAGAGAAGTGCTACGCAGGTGCTACGACAACTCCAACAGAGAGGTGCTACGACGACTCAGAGAGAGAAGTGCTACGCAGGTGCTACGACGGCTCCAACAGAGAGGTGCCAAGCCGTCGCTACGACGACTCAGAAAGAGAAGTGCTACGCAGGTGCTACGTCGGCTCCAACAGAGAGGTGCTACGCCGGTGCTAAGACGACTCCGAGAGAGAGGTGCTACGCCGGTGCTACGACGGCTCCGAGAGAGAGGTGCAACGCAGGTGCTACGACGACTCAGAGAGAGAGGTGCCGCGCTGGTGCTACGACGGCTCCGAGAGAGAGGTGCTACGCTGGTACTACGACGGCTTCGAGAGAGAGGTGCTACGCTGGTGCTACGACGATTCAGAGAGAGAGGTGCCGCGCTGGTGCTACGACGGCTCCGAGAGAGAGGTGCTACGCTGGTACTACGACGGCTTCGAGAGAGAGGTGCTACGCTGGTGCTACGACGATTCAGAGAGAGAGGTGCTACGCAGGTGCTACGACGGCTTCGAGAGAGAGAGGTGCTACGCGGGTGCTACGACGACTCAGAGAGAGAGGTGCCGCGCTGGTGCTACGACCACGGCTCCTAGGCAGAGATGCTAGGAAAAATGTGCAGTGCAAAAAAAGGTGCAAGCACAAAAACTTGGAAGGCAGTTTCTACACGTGTAGCATGTTATTCTGTATCTTTTCAGCACATGTGACCATCGAAACAGTTGATAATAAATAGCCGTTTGTTAATTTCTCCGCGTAAGTAAGCCGAGGCGCCGAAGCCGGGGGAGTGGAGGGAGCCTTAATGGCCGCTAACTTTGTCTAACGGCCTCAGTTATATCTCACTTCGGGGAATATGCAGCAATATCTACCTGACTTGACAGTTAACTACGTGTAATATTATCCGAGTCGGTGGAGAAGAATTAAGTATATTTTTGACGAAGTTTAGGAATTTTCTTTCAAACCCCTATTAATAAGTTCATCTCTCACATTATTATTATTTACTAGCTTTTGCCCGCGACTTCGCTCGCGTGAAATTCGTATTTAAAAGAAGAAAATAAGTAAAAAAGAAGACCGAGCTACGTTCAGGTAAACAATAAACCTTCTCGATGAAAGTAAGTAACTAAGGGCGAGGCCCGCTACTGTACCTTTATTTCAGCGCGCGAAACAATTCGGTTTGTATGAGAGCCACATCTTAGCGTAACCGGAACAGAATTTTATTTAGTCTGAATTTTATTTCCTGTGTCCCGTATAGTAAAAAGTTTCATAGAATTCGGATGATGGGTTTAAGAGTTATGGAGGAACATACATACATATACATACATACATACAGAAAAGATTTCTAAAAATTGTCAATTTAGTTTTAGTGTCATACATAGAGTCTACAAACGCAGTATCTCATAAAACAATGTAACTTACACCAGGAACATACCTTAAAGATTTATTATTAGTATTGATGTATACATTATTATTTCTGTATGTTTTGTTTATGAGAAACTATTCATTTATCACTTAAAATTGTTGTTCAACTATTAAAGTACGTTGTTTATCCAATAGTTAAGACTTAAACCTAATGTGAATCTAGAATACTCCTAGTCATACAATCATTTTATTTAATAATTTCTACCAAATTCTATTATTTCACTTATTTGTCTAATTTCAAGATTTGTCAGATGAACAATGAACATTCGTAAAATCTACTGCGAAGTCATGAGTAATCCGGCAGAGGCAAGCGTACGAGCGCCGCCTCCGCCTCCGCCGCGCCGCGCCGCGCGCCGGGAGACGGGATGGCATGTTAACGCGCGTTAACTTTAACGGTAACGAGTCTCGCGGGGCGGAGCCGGGCGGAGCGGGGCGGCGCGGGCGGTCGCACCTCCGCCTCTCGTCCCGTGTAAATTAATAAACTCCACTGGCCTAGAAATAACGAGATCACTTAATAAACCGCTACAAGGACTATTTAGAGCTATATTAAATTGTTGACGCCGAAAGCGGCGCGGCCTCAGCCGACACGCGTCGGCTCGGCTGAAAGCGCTAATAACAATATTTCAGCAGCGCTGGAGGGCTCGATACACGCAGAGAAGTGCTCCGGGCGCGGAGCGAGGCGTCCGCTTTCCACTCTCCGGCTTGCCTCCGCGCCCGTACGTGTCAATTCAGATAATCCGGAATGAACTCCGCTATCAGCATAGCCTTTTGTAAAACACACCGCCGGCGTGGTGTCGGCTCGCAGTGCTACAGGCGGGGGCGGGGCGGGGCGGGGTGGAGCGGGGCTGTACGAATCAATCATCGCGCGCGCTAACAACTCGTAGCCAGAGTATTTACGCAGCTCGAGAGCATCCGACAACGACACGCCGCTTGTCACGCTACACGTATTGAGTCATTGTCGGCGCCGCATCAATCGTAACGTGTCTCCGTTCCGTCCGCAGCGCTCAATAAAAATACAACAGGATAGCTTTCCCCATCGATCTCCTTTTAATGCTCCCTCTTTTAAAATCAATGTTCGCCGGTCGACTTTATCATTTTGTCGAGCGCTTCGGGCGCGCGGGCGGCGCATACGTCGAGTCGACGAAACAGATTGAAGGTTAAGACTCGCTCCATTTGTATTCCGACGGCGTGCCGGGGCGGGGCCAGGCGGGCGCGGGCGCGGGCGGCATTACCGGAGTTTAGATTCGGGCGGGGCGGCGGCGGCGCCGCGCTGCGCTAGGCGAGGCGGCAGGGGCGGAGGGTGGAAGCTAAATGGTCGCAGCATACTTTTCGTTCATTAGGAATTTGTTCACGTTTTTGGCCGATATTTAAAAAAGTTACGCCGTTGATTTTAATGGGCGCTGCGCAACCAATGTTCTCGTATATAGGTAGATTATTAAATCTGCAGACCTACAGACCGATCAAACGGCGGAACATTTCTTTCAACTAAAAAAATTGGATTACCTAAACCATATCCATATGAATATTTCATGCAGATCCATTAAAGCATATAAGAGAGACAAGTGAACTTCTCCGAAGCAATTGATAAAGCGATCGAGGATACGCCCACCGCTCCGCAGCAGAATTAAATTTGTCGGAGAGTCGAAGGTAATACAGTGCCGGCATCACTCATCTTACTCGCAGGAGCACGTCGTCGCCGCGCAAACACGCCAGCATAAAAAATGCTAACTTTTTACATCAAAACTTCTCTTCACGTCCCCTCACACCCGGAGCTACGTGCTCCGCGCGCCCGCCGCGCCCCTCCCGCGCCCCCCGCCCCCGCCTCGCCGCTCCGCCGCGGTACTTCCTTATTACTGTGTCAGTGTGTTAGCGCGCCGCGTACACACGCACACACCCTTTACTCATGTGTGAACTATAATCAATGGCTGTCCGTCTTAGTTTTGCAATTTTTTTATATCAGCGACTGAGGCTGAAATCTATAATTTGAATGGTTATTAAGATTATTACAGTAGATACCGTTCGCCGCGACCAAGCGGTCGGGCCGCACCGCAGAGGAGCTTCTGATAATGTAGGATCGGATCAAACAGGTTTTTGATCTGAAGTTGTGATTGGTTCGTGGCGGCAACTTTTCCAATTTAATCTTGACACACTTGAGAAGTCGACGCTCCTGTGATCGCGCAACCATCATAATTCTGATTACCTACCTGCAATATTATCTACGGAAACTTTGTAAATTAGAAAAAGCAAAACGGGTCGCCGCCGCTCCGCCAGGATTTGCTCATCAACTAAGTTTTATGAGGCCTGCGCGCGGGAGGTCGCGGCGGAGCGGGGCGCGGTGGGGCGGGGGTGGGCCCGGCAGAGCTCGCAACTCCCCGAGAATTAGATATTATTCTAGCCCGGTGAGCTATATTTATTGGGCCGTGGCTAATTTCACCCTCGGAGTTAGAAATAGTTTCATTGGATGATAGAGACGAAAGTTGAAATTTTTAATTTATTGTGCAATATTTATTTACAAGTACAACATTTTAGATTATAGTGTGCCTAATAAATGTAAATTACTAAAATAAAAAATAATTAAGCAATTATAAAATGTATTTTTTGTAGCGAAGCATTTTAACGCACGTTTGGAAAGGATCCTAACTCAGAAAACGTGAAACGTTACGAATGTACGAACGGAAGTTGCAACGCTCCTCTTTGGGAGAGCGCGCCATCTAATGTGAGTGTTTTGAAGTCGAACCATTGTATTGGTTGCTAGCTCGTTATCGGACGAATAGGGACAGACATAGACAAGATTCACATCGAATTTCAAAATTTTAGTTGCTCGTTTGTGTTTTTGTTGTTCCCGCACTGGGTGGCTGTGCTCGAGGTCGAAGCCTTTGGCATTGCCAGTTTCACCCGCGAGGAGGTGCAGTCTGGTTTGGAGGTGGACTAATGTCGCTGGAGAAACGCTATAAACCCGCTATTTGAAGATCCGTGGATTGTAGAAGTAGGGAAAGATTTTTTACAAAATGTACCCCCACAATCGATCAATTTACGTCATACGTCCGTGATTAGGTAATCGAAATCTATGCATGTACCAAATTTCAACTTGTTTCGTCCAGTAGATTCGGAGGAAATGAGCTGTGACATACGGACAGACTGACAGACAAAACAGACAGACACGAGAGTGATCCTATAAGGGTTCCGCTTTTTCCCGTTTCGATGTACGGAACCCTAAAAATTATTATTTTTTTATTTTCATATTTATATCAGCATTTTTCTAAATAAAAAAACCACCAAGACAAACATTTTATGAAGCGAATTAAAACAAATTTCTAGGACAACCTGTGTGGGTGTATTGTATGTGTTTATGTTCACCGTGCCATCAGCAAGAGCGCTCGTGAATGAGTGCGTTGTCGTCCGCTCGGTCACGGCGCGGCGGCGGCGGAGGTGAGGCGACCGGTCGCGGGCCGATGCGACACTAATGGATTACTGCGAGTACACACACACTCCGCACATATCAATGCTCAACAGTTCATTATTATATTGCTCCATATATCATTATTGAAAAGCACTCTCGTAATTATTGGCAGTGTGTGTATGGTCTGAGGTCGCCGAGCGGTATTCGTGAGATATTCGATATCACTATGATTGACGTATACATATTGTATGGTTCTCATACATCCATGTCAATCTCCTATTCAAACTGTAACCAGTCCCTTTGAAATTGACTACTGCTTGAGGTGTACAAACAAGACATGCGAAAAATTAGCAAAAGCTTGTTATTGTCTAAAAACTATTGCAAGAACTTGTAATCAACATGCTCTCATAAATGCGTACTACGGGTATTTTTATTCAATACTGAGTTACGGGATTGAATTCTGGGGTGCATCAGGCGAATCAATCCATTTAGAATCCAAAAGAAAGCCGTAAGAATAATAATAATCTCGAGCTGGAACGAACACTACTCACCATTTTTATGTAAATCTTCGCAGCAATCTTCGCGAGACTAAACCATAGCAAATACAATAAAAACACACATAAATACGAAACTAGAAATAAGTCAAACTTACAATATGACACACACAATACAAAGAAATTTCAAAGGGGACTACATTTTAGTAGCGTCAACATATACAGGGTGTTTGATGACCATAGGTCATAAAGCAAACCAGGTACTCCTGAGCCTATTTGGAGCAAAAAAGTTACATTACATTTTCTTCTACGGTGAACTTTTTTTTTAAATTTTTTTTTATTTTTTATGGAAACTGACACGGTTGGCTACATCACCTACAACATCCGTGATGCCACCCCATAACACCGGGTGAACTAGGTGCCATGTCAATGCTTCCCTTCATTTTAATGTCGGCTACACTGAACTGGACGGAAAACACAAACTATTTACATAGCTGTTTCGACCGACGTTTCGTTCAATGCGGTGGTACCAATCCGGCCGGGATAAACCCTACCATACTAAATTAAATAAATTTTATTTAGTTTAGTAAAAATTAAATAAGAAAATAAAAGACTAGCGCTAAGTTAAGACGCTAAAATTAACATTTTTACATTGACCTGAAGACTAACGTCTTCAGGTCAATGTAAAAATGTTAATTTTAGCGTCTTTACAAATGTTTTTCAATACGCTCTCTCTGAACTAAACTCTCTGTAAATAGATCGAGCGCTTGCGTCAATAGAGAGTAGCGCCTACGCATCGTGCGAGACTCGCTGGCCGTCCCGAGTGTGCAGTGCTGAGTGGACACAGTACACGTCACTGTGTAGTTAGATGGGCGTGGCCTTCCAGCCAGCTGGAGGTTATAATATCGAGCCAGCTACAGTACACACCTCTTATAACATATTATCTTTTGCCGGCGGCTTCGCTTGCGGTAAACTAGGTTTAATAGCAAATCCGATTTAATTGGAAATACAATAATATAATAAACTATCGCTTCTCTTATATTCTCTCTCTCACCCTCCCTTCTCTTCCCTCCCTCGTCTCCAAATCCGTATTTATCTCCCATTTCCATCCGACACTACCATTGGAAACTAAATTCCGTTCATACTATACTTTCTTTGATACTGCCCAGCCCTATTGCTATTTAGCGCTATGGTATATAGCCTATAGTGAGCCTTAAGAACTACTCTTTACATTGGTATAAACCGCATCAAAATCTGTTCAGTGATTCCGGAGTTTACAGCAAACATACATAGATACATACTGACTGACAGAAGTTTTCTTTTATAAGAAGCAGAGCTACAGTGCACACACACACACACACGCATACACTCTCCACATAACTAGATGGCTGCATGTAAAACCATACGTGGCCTGAGTAAAGCAAGTCGTAACATTTTATTGGCTCATTCGGAAAAGTACTGAAATTCTAGTCTATTTCTAGATAATAAAGTAAAGTGCTCGCGTGTTACAAATATATTCAATTACCTGTCTGTCTGAATAATGAAACCTAACTACGAACAAGAAATAATAAGATTGCGGTTGATTGAATTTTAAAGAGTAATTTATTTTATTACCGGTGTCGGCGGTGAAAACTAATTTTTCTTACATTTATAGGATTTTCACGATGCCATATTGTAGTTAGAAACTTTTTACCTTCGCGCGAATCACAGACCGAGTGTAGGCCTCACGCACTCTATGTACTTGCGCGCGCTAACTACCTACCGCCCGACGGGCCGCCGGCGGTCTATTTCAGTGAAAATTCGTCAGCCGCGCGAAGTATACATATACGCTCGCCCAGGCAACTGCGCGCAGCTGGAAAACAATAACCCCTTTACACTCGATCGTTAAGGTACATTTTCGCACACAGCGATTGGCGACGTGAAACAGTAAGCTATTAAAGCCCGAAGGTAGGAACATTTTCTATGGAGTGATTTATCTGTTACGAAGTCACTATTAAGTAATCTGTGTCGAGATGTCAATCCTCTATTCTAGTTGTAGTTATTCTACTCTCGTTGCAAACCGAATATCAAATATCGAAAATAAAACAGAACAGTTAACTCGTACAAACTATTCATTATTTACAGCATCTCTATTTACAAATAGCCCAAAGTTCTGTGTATCTTCGATGGACAAGCGAATAACAGATATTTCACCCCAATATATGGGGCGAAAATGGTCACTGGGCAATAAATCCCAGCCGTACTACAAAATGATAACAAACATGGAGTAGGAACGCAGGGAATGAAGTGGAGCGGAGGGGAGGGGAGAGGAGAGGGTGTAGCCGAGCACTCGTACAGATGTTTCATTAGCAGGGCCTAATTACGCGGGCCTCAGGAGGCAATAACCGGCGGCGGCGGCGAGCGCGGAAATTTGAATTTAAATTTCGAACATTTGTTGCTCGCGAAATTGCGATTTTGGCGCAATAAAAAAGAAAGGCGAGTGTTGTTCGAAATTTAAATGGATATTGTTTCCTTTATGTTAATGACGAATATTGGAGTCCAGCGGGGAGCGGACCAGACTCGCTACGCCACGAGTCAGTCCGCTCAATCTAGGCTATAACGAGAACTTGAAACACGATGAAAGCTGAGTATCCTTTTGTATTCAACTCTATTCTGAAATTAAATTGTACTTATATTAGACAATTTGTATGATTAAATTATTGTTAAATTCTGTAAGTAAAAACATACAAAATACAATCCTATAAACAAAGCAAAGTTTCCACGGGTGATAAGCGACCGGCTGTGTAATGTACGTTAATATATTAATATCTTTATAACTCGAGAACCACTTTATCGATTTACATACGGTTTTCACTGTTACATCCTGTCTACTTCTAAAGAAGGTTTAAGGCTATAAATCATAACGCTACATCATCGGCGGCCTGAGCTGTGAGCCAAAAGTTAGGCGTAGCGAAGCCACGGGCAAAAGCTGGTAATAAATAAAGCCCTTGATTGCAACTTCGACAGATCTTGTCAATACGCCGGGTATTTGAACGAGGCCAGTGCGTGTGCTCTGATGTGACGTCAATGTGAAGTCGGTCGCCATTTTGGACTATTGGACAAGTTGCTTTATTGGACGGAATTGTCTGCAAGTGACGTGAAAGTATCAACGGCTGTGCGTCGGTCTAATTAATGTTTGAAGTGTCGATGAGTTACTCAGTCGAATGAATGTTTCCACTTTCATTTAGCACGGAAGAGTCTTAAGGTGCTGTAGCCTTTCATATTCTTGTGAAGTCACCTGTTTTGTCGTTCGTTGGAACTCCTTTGAAACAATGTTATATAGAGATAGGGATACGTTATATAGTTATTTTCGAGTGGAATGTCACAGAACCACATACAAAGTATATGGTTCTTATTTGGTTCATTCAGCATATGAATAGCTCTATTTATAGGAGAGCGCAGGTGTAAAAATTTGACCTTGCAGGAGATGGTTGGAGAAGAACAGCCTTCTGATAGTTATGATGGCGAGACATTTTTTTTATGGAAACTGACACGGTTGTCTACATCACCTACAACATCGGTGATGTCAGTCCATAAAACGTCATTTTTTTTTTCAGAATTTAATATATCAGCTTCAAGCGGCCGCTGCAAAAGTTCCGCTGTTAACAGCAGCTTTGGAGGCCTGTATTTATTTGGCGCTATAATTATTTCAACCTCAAGTGGGTGATTTTCGAAAGGTGGCACCTGCCATTGCGAACGATCAACAACGCACATTTTGGCGAACAAAGCTCGGTTCCTCCGAGCCAAGATTACTCGCTCAGATTATATTATAGTAGATAGCGACGTGTCAGATGAGTAAAAAGCTAAAACGGACATAAATCTAATAAATGCATTTCAGGAAGAATACGAAAGACAAATTACCAAAAAGTCAGGGTGCTGATTATTAATCAAGATGTTTCCTTTCTACCTCCTCCATTATATTTTTTTCCAAAAGAGATCCTATCTCACCTTTCGGCCATTTTCGCCCTCCCCTATCACCCCGCTGCCCGCGTCCGTCCCTCTTATTCTTGCGTGTTTGTGCACGCCTGTTCTCGCTCGCTCCGGCGCCCGCCCGTTCCATCCAGATATTTCCCACTTGTCATAATTATCACCCCCTTTTGTCGTCGCAACAGTTCCTAATCGCGAGTCCTCTTTGAATAACGCGGAGCCGGTGTAGCCCGGCTTTGTAGGAACACGTCGGCGTCGTGTCGCGTCTCGCCGGGCTCCGCGCTAGTGAATGCGAAGTTTTGTGATACGTTATTGGGTAATGGCTGATGTTGACATGTGCGTATTAATTGGATGGACATAGTCTGGATTATATTTGGTTAATCGAGAAGAAATTATTTAACAAAATATGCCTATTTCATCATTCATATCGCAGTCGCTGTTTATGTTTAAAAAGCGTATACTGTCTCACTTTCTGGAACGATAAATTACTCGCTATTTATGGATTAGTGTCTAATGTTAGTTTTCTCTGTATATTTTATTCGTATATATTTGTATGTATTTATATATTTTTATCTATTTATTTATATTTATGTTGTATAATTTGTTGAAATTATCTACATCATTCTTATTTGTTCTCTGCCACTCCACACTCATTCATGATAACCCAAAGGTTGGCTGGAGGAGAACACCTACGGCGTTAAGTTGTACCTTTTGCAAAATTTTAAAAGGCAATAAACATATTTTGATTTGATTTGATATTATGGAAGCTATTACTAAACCTACGCCGTCTGTCTGTCTGTCCGCCTGTTCGAGGGATGTATCTTCTGAATAGTAATATGTACCTTGGATGTTGGCTAGGTTGAAATTTTCACAGAATACGTGTTATTAAAAGTCAGTGGGGTATTTATCCTACCATTTATTTTTCTATCGAGGGAAGTTAATCAACTCGTGTTTTCAAAAAGCCGTCGATCTGTGCTGATAGATGAAGTATTACATATATTACAAGTGAATCTGTTAGGTGAGTAATATTGGTGGTGAACTTCTTGAAATTCGAATGAGACGCAGCCTCAAGTGACCATAATATTTGTTAGTGAAAATAGTGCTGCCTAAATAAACAATACGTTCGTTACTTCAGAAAAATGTAAACAATAAAAAAATTAAATACCCGAAAAAAATAATTAAATCTTGAAAATGAAGATGAGCAACTGTGCAAGCTCGTTGAACTCTTTTCTAGATGATCGATCACCATAATATTTTATTATTGCACCGAGAGGAATCAGAGAAATGGAAATAGTTGTCCTTGTTCACGCAAGAGATTTTTGCATTTACACGGATAGAGGGATACAATTCAGCGGGAGATCGAGCTAAAATTCCAGCCGTGTTTTGAATTAACCACCATCCACGTAAAACGACATAGCCGACCGCGCAGCCTGGTAGGAGCCAAGTTCCGCCGGTTCATATTTTTTGTCCAAATCAGGCGACGTGACGGGACTGCAGATTTTTGTTTTTGAAAGCTTCAGTGGTGGCCTCCTCCCGCCCCGCCCCGCCCTTGCGACGAACAACTTGTGCGTTATCGAGTTCGCTCGCTTTTAACGAGCATTTTATACGATAATATGATAATTAAGCCGAATGTTATCTCGTGAGAGTCGGCGCGATGCCGCGCACCCTGAGACACCGAACGGAATTGCGGGCTTTCACTAGCGCCTTATCGTTCAAACTTTGAAACGCTGGGTTAGCGATATGAATATGGTAATGACTCAATTTATTGTGATGTTAATCGTACAACTTTGATTCAATTTATACCTATGTGAACTAAGGCCCTATTTTAAACAACTATATGTGTGAAGGGTATCCCTGTTTGTTTTGTACCTACTTATAGTTAGCTATTTTTAATGCTCATAATGTTATGTCTCAAGGGGAAAATTTGTGGGGGTAGAGCATAGGCCTATTGTTGTACCTACTCATAGTATATTGTATGTTTTGTTTTATTTATATTATCTCTGTGGCTTCTCTTAATAATAAATAACGTCAAATAAAGAAAATATAATAATAATAAATAAATAAATCCAGATCTGATTAGAGAACTCCAGGAGGTCCAAGGGAACGTTTTTATCTAATTTTTTTTTTTCAATAAGTTGAAAATATTTAATAATAATAATGTAAGGATTTTGGCAAATGGTTTTGAGATTTCGAAAGAATGAACGAGGAATGCAATGTTTATTTTGCCCTTCCAAATCACTTCCTGTAAGTTATCTAATTTCTGAGCACAACCAAAGTTGTCGCGGTGTCTCGCAGGTTGTTCGCCTGTTACCTTATTATAATTTATTGCGCGCGCCCCGCATGCAGTGTCGCGCTTCTGAGTCGATTGGAGTCCGTTCCTTCTCGCTACAGCGAGCTCGGAGGGCGAATGTGAAGCGCTGTCACAAAGCGAGCCCTCCGCCCCCCGCCCCCGTGTCGGTTCGACGACCTAATTTCGTGAAGAGGACCCTTTCCGATGCTGCGTCCGGGTCCGGCTCGCGGGCACGAAGGGACGCTTTCACCCGCCCCCTCCCCCGGACACCGCCCCTTGCGCCCCAGGTTCCGCATCACGTTCTAATATTGTACGCAGATCACAATCGATGGGCTAGACTGAGATAACGAAAGTGAAAACGATAACAGATTTTACTATTTTTCATTTGACCTATCAACTGCTTTTAGTTTTTTTTTTATTATCTTTTAATATGTCGTTTGACTCCTGGTACTTACTCCTTCCTTTACTGTCTTGCGGACGGACGACGATGGACGTCACGCCACGCACGATCGTTCCGATGAATGTAGTGTTTCCTATTATTGACACCAACAATACCAGAGGATCGCGGTGTGCGGAGTGCGGCGGAGGACCGGGGGGGGGGGGGGGGAGGGGGGTGCAGTCTGACGCGTCATCAAATATTAGGTACACATTATGATTTCACCTCGTTACATCTTGTTACATCTTGTATAGGAAACCTCGTTGTTGCCTCGTTGCTCTTCCTCGTCGCTTCCCCCTTGACGTATGGTGGAGGATGTTGCTTGTACTGCATGTGGTTTTATTTGCGGAATAAATTTATACAGTTTTGTTTTATTGCGATTTATTTAATACTGTGGAGAGTTCAATTTCACATTGATGTGAATATTCTAATCGAGTGGATAATTATTTTTTTATATTCGAATATGCTAGCACTGTACTTTACCATGTCTCTACACCGAAGAAAGCTAGATTTAGAACTAAGACAGTTATACGAATTAGTTTTTAAATTGAACACGAAAACACTGTAAGGATGTTTAAATTCTTTAAAAAAACTAGTGCAGATAGAGTTTTTTACGATTTGTCTGATAAAGAATTTTTCAACTTCTAGGGAAATAATATTACTTCATATAATATGTTCAATAACGCTACATATTTTAAATGGACTGGAAGCGTTATGGCATTGCGGTGAATATGAGGGCTCGCGTGGAACTTCATTACTTATGCATATTGAACGAACGCCTAATCTTTTGCCGAGGCGAAAAAAACCTTTTTGCAACTCCGCAAATCCGGATGAAATTCTTTTTCGCAAAAATTTTCTCTTCCGACACTGCGAACACAAATAATCCCATTGTGCAAAGTTTCGAACAAATACAATATACTTTGCGTACTTTCGCCGGGCCGCGCTCCGCGGGTCGCGTTACCGCAAATGTAAATCAAATACGCGTGGGGATAAATACGTACGTATTCATACCGGCGGCGGCGACACGCGCCCGCGCTACGCTGCCCCACTCGATAGTGCTTAGTGCGAAACATTGTTAGCTAGTCCCACCGCCCCGTTGCGCCGCAGCGCGGGGACTCCGCCGCCGCGCCGCGAACATATTTCCCCGGCGCGGCGTTCGGGAAAAGCTCTTTTCCGATATTTCTTTACCGAGGTGTAATACCTGCTCCTCTCTCCCGCATCTTATACGCTTCCAGCCTCGTTAGGTTCGTGTTAAAGATGTGCCTGTTAAAAGAAGTTTTTCATTGATAGATGCAGCAGTTTAGGAAGTAGGAATACCAAGAGATGGCGTGGGAATCTCTGAACTGATAGAATTTAGGGCGTATCCAAGTACGTACTTTATATTTAGGGGTATACGAAGTGGCTACAGCACCCTGTAGCCAAAATAAACTCGAAATTTTAGAAAAGGAAATGGCGTATGAAATAATGTATAGTTAAATGATGGAATAATAGAGTTGGCGTTGGTGGCTATGGAGGCGTGATGACATTTTCGTTTGGGTTTGACAGCTGATAGGAGCTTCTCAGGCCGACGTATTCTAGACAAAACGCCGTGTCATACGAGAAGGAATTTTTATTGTTCAAGGCTTCTAAACTGAAACCTTCTTTCAGCCTTGGATTCTATTCAACGACGAACCATTGTACTCATAAGGCATCTTCAAACTCTAAAGCACACACGCATCGTTGGATCGTTCAGCCGGTTTTACCGGTACTACTATGGTCGCTGCTCTGATGAGCTCGCCTCCCTCATCCCTCGACCTCATGTCCGCATTCGCCAAACCCGTCACACTCTCGTCATACAACTGCAGCTGGATTCTTTAAACATATCTCGTATGATACTGCAAAGGTGTGGAATGGGCTTCCGGGGAATATGTTTCCTAACTCCGACAATCGGACAACGGATCTTAGC
This sequence comes from Nematopogon swammerdamellus, assembly GCA_946902875.1. Classification (NCBI taxonomy): domain Eukaryota; kingdom Metazoa; phylum Arthropoda; class Insecta; order Lepidoptera; family Adelidae; genus Nematopogon; species Nematopogon swammerdamellus. The sequence continues at coordinate 22,485,601 of OX336339.1, forward strand.
CTTTCCCCAGCGACTTTGGTTGGCCTTCAAGCCGGACTGGCACTGCATCGGAGGTGAAATTGGATGCGCATGAGTCTCCGACCTCGTGAACGCCTAGTTCGGAGGCAATAAAACAACTGTGATTTAAGCAATAGATGAGAGCATGTGATAGTACGTGAGTGAATGAAGCGCAGGTCGGGGCGGGTAGGCTCTGCGAGGCCGGCGCGGTGCGGGGCGGGGCGGAGCGGGGCGGAGCGGAGCGCGGCGGGGCGGCGATAGAGAAGACGAGGGTCTAGTAGCGGGATGACGGCAGTTCCCACGGTATTTATCGCATAGGTAGTGTCTTTACATAGGCGATACCTAGGAAATCGCTGGTAGAGTGTTTTCATTTTACGAAGGCACGAGGGGTATGAGGTAGGAAGTGGTGCGAGACCGCGCGGAGCTCAGTAGGGAACGACTCGGTTCGACGCAGCGATGCGGAGACGCGTAGAACGTGTGTACCGGCCGGGCACCGAGTTCGTTCTCTACTGAGCTCGGCGCGGTCGCCTCTCGCACTACTTCCTACCTTGTGCCTTCGTAAAATGAAAACACTCTACCGAACCAATAATTCCGTATAAGTTATTACACTATCAACAAAGTTATCGGCCGCAATAACGATTTTTATAGATTTTAGTCATATATTATCTTTATTTTCAGATTTAAAAAAATTATTAACAGCATATTGAGGCATCCATAGAGTCCGTCGGGCCGGGACGTACTTCAAGCAGCGAATTAGCATTGCCATTCAACGGGGGACCGTCATGGGGACCATGCCGTTGATCCCCATTATGGATAAATATTTTTATTTATAGGTTATTGGTTCATTTACCTTATATTTATATTTTATGTTACGTAGTATAGGTTTTAAATTTTCTTTAATATTATTATAGGCTGTATATTTCATTTCATAAAACATGTTGTTTTAATTTATAAGAATCTTGGGGTAATTAAAATTCGGAATAAAAAAATCGCACTGCTTTGACGAGACAACGGGAGGTGGTGAGTTCGGTCATAAGACAATATTGCCAAATGTTTACGACATCCGGTTCCACTTCCACGCTTGTCCTCTACTGAGTAGATACATATTTATAGACATAATTTCCAAACTATTTCATTTACATTGTATGAGCGGTAAGGTGACAACTCCGAATTCTCATTCACGAACTTATAACTAATGGAGTTGCTAATAAATAATATAACTGCTGTTTAAAAGTATCGTATTGACATTTTGTAATGACGAGCCAACACGCTCTTAATCTGTTGCGTCTCCTGTCTCTTGCGTGCATATATTGGCGACTCATGTAGTGTAATATTTTAGGTATCGGGCGATATACAGGGTGTTTCAGGATAGGCTTGAGAAACTTCAGGAAGAGAAAGTACTCATTATTAGAAGAAAAAAATCCTTATCACTCAAACCGAAATTCCTTTTTTTTTTCATACAAAAATTTTAAATTTTAATAAAAACTCGATGGACAGTGAGTATGTGGTGATTTGGCAACAATGCTTTCTAGGTATAGGGAGTGAAATGACTTAGTCCAGCCCCCTTTTTCTTTTTATGTCATTAAAATTTAAGTGTTTGGAATCTATCTACATGCAGTTTAATTCTACTGGTTAAGCATGCAAGTTAGTAATTTTATTTTTATTTAATTAAGACGGACGTTAACCCGTCCACCAAATCTCGATGAAACTATTTTCACCAAAAAGTACTAAAAAATGAACGAATCTGGGAAAAAGTTTCAGAGCTTTTCGTCTTCTCCTCTATCCTAAAACACCTTGTATAGGTACGATCTTAGATTACCAAAGATTTTTCATCTATTTGTCTCTGTTAAATAATTTATATATCATTGTATTAGATGACGTAGAGTCAGCTACGATATCTAAAAGAAGCTCTTGTATTTCTTAAATATGTTTAAAAGTATAATGAATTTTTAGTTGAAAATAGCTTAAGGCGCCAATACGACGCGATAGACGCCTTAATCAAATCACCAAAGCGTACAAAGTACTCAAGTACAATCCACTGAGTGTTGTAATTCAGAGTCAAGTTCGTCCCATTGTCGAACCGTTAGCACTGGTAATCAATAAGACGCATCACAATTAGACACTCAATCGAAAAAGCGAGAGGGAACAAAGGGCACAGTGGTGCGAGGGAGCCGGGCGGGGCGGGGGCGCGGCGGCGACGAGGCGCTACACAGAGCGGAGCGTTGTAGCGGCTCGGGCGCGCTAGACGGTAGACAGTGGAACGATTTATTATCTGTCATTACCGCAGCAATATCCAAGTAATGACACCGATCCCGGTGGAAACAGGCGGATTATTCAAGCGCGAACACTCGGGCTGCGGAGCAATAAGCGCCGCTCCGCCGACCCCGCACCCGCCCCCGCCGCGCCCCGCACGATCAGGCATCGCACCGTGCCGGAGCCGCCGCCTCGGTCGCTGCTAAATGTTCTCGCACGAGCCTTGTGTAATTGTTGTGTGGCTGAAAAACGATTGAGCCGCGCGGCGGAGGCGGAGGCGGAGGCGGCGGCGACGGCTGCTCTCGGGAGCCCTCTACACATCCACACTTGTGTTGATTATATCATGCGGCTTAATCGAATACTTTAGCCAGTATCGAGACGAAGCATTTCCTCCGCGAGCACTTACTCGCTCCGCGTAGCGCCGCCGTACAGCAGCTACGCAGCCAAAGCGTCCACCGGGGCGCTGTATTATTCATCAGCTTAAGAGTCTGCAAATATTTTTCGGGAAATATACACTTATACAGCGTACGTGCCTCGAGTTACCTGAGCTGGCTTGACCCGCGCCGGCGAGACACCGCGGCGCACACACCAACTAAATTGACGATATTTTACGATCGAGTCATTACCGCGACCGTAAAGAGAGGCGAGGCGAGTCGTTCGCGGAGTCTGCCGGCGCGGAGCGGCGGCGCGGTGGCGGCAGCGGCCTTTACGACACATATTCTACATACAGAGGTGACCCGATTGGTGGAATCGGGCCGGTGACGTCACGTGTTAAGGGCGTGTTCCTTTTGAAACTATCGGCGAAGTGATCGTTCGCGGCAGCGCGGCGGTGCGGGGCGGTGGAGTCTCGAGTACCTACGCTACGTGTAAATAGATGGAGGACGGTCGGCGACGACTATAACGGTGCGAGGGAGCTTTGATATGCGGCGTGGAGGCAGCTATTGCACAGTGCACGCTCGTTTGTCATAAAATACTTTTGAGACCTAAAACTCAAAATATCACACGAGTTCGGAGGTTGCGCGCGGAGGCGTTACTGCAGCTACAATGTACGTAAGATTTTAGTGCCTACTGCATTCGGCTCGTACTAAAATTTGCCACAAAATGTAAGCGCACCGTTTCGCAGGTCGTCAACGCCGAATACACACATACCGAGCGCTCTTGCTGTTCTAATGCACCGCCTTATAATACTTTATAGATTTAGGTGGCGGTAAGGCTACAAGTAGGGCAGACATTGTGGCTGAAGTTAATAAAGTGGTAATATTACCCAACAGAAGTAAAACACGGCGTTAAAGCGAGATTTAATAGAGGAGGTTATCGCCGCGCGTCGCGAGCTTCGCGGCGCCCCGGCGGTTCAGCGCAGCTGCCTCGCCGATCTGCGCATAATGACTTTATTGTTTAATGATGACGAGCCGCGGAGCAGCCACGCTAACGTTTCATCGTGCATAAAAAGCTTAAAAGCGCGATATAAATGGAGATACGCTTAGGTGGCTAACAAACCGACGACGACGCCGCGCCGGGCGCCGCCAAGTTTATAGCTGGAACTCAATTAAAATCCAACAATTTTAAAGCGAGTGCAAAATGAAATTAAAGTTGCGTAACACTCGCGACAGCCTGAGCGATGTCTCCTACGAGCTTCGTCACGAGGCGGCGCCACCGCGCTGAGATTAAATCAGCGGCGTGGGCGGGGCAGGGCGGGCGGCGGAGGCGGCAGCGGTACTACAGGGGACCAGCGTACACAAAGTGCACGTGCAATTAATTGTGCATGTTAATGCTGTTATGGTCCCCCAAGTAGTGTTACAATTGGACGAAATGAAAATAAGGTCTAAATTCTCCGCGTTTTAGCTGAAGTCTTAGTTAATTTACTTAGTTGGTATCTACTTGCGGTCAAAACAAAAGGCGGAGCAATTCTAAAAATGTTCCAGTCGATTTGCGCCTTTACAAGGAAATTATTGACTTTACCAAAAATGTTAGTTTTCACAATTCAACAGTTCCCTGATATTCTGGTCTTCTGGTATTTCTATTCTGTCGCCCATTCAATAATCTTAAATGAATCATCTAGGATAGCTGATGTGTGTGTGTGCCTTCGTTACTCTTAAATGGAGCGTCTAGGATAGCTGGCGTGCGTGTCTTTGTTATTCTTAAATGCGTCATCTAGGATAGCTGGTGTGTGTGTGTCTTTGTTACTCTTAAATGCGTCGTCTAGGATAGCTAGTGTGTGTGTGTGTGTTGGTTAGTCTTAAATGCGTCGTTTAGGATAGCTGGTGTGTCTGTGCCTTCCTTATTCTTAAATGCATTGTCTAGAATAGCTGGTGTGTGTGTGCCTTCGTTACTCTTAAATGCATCGTCTAGGATAGCTGATGTGTGTGTGTGTGTGTATTCGTTACTCTTAAATCCGTCGTCTAGGATAGCTGGTATGTGCGTGCCTTCGTTACTCTTAAATGCATCGTCTAGGATAGCTGATGTGTCTGTGCCTTCGTTACTCTTAAATGCATCGTCTAGGATAGCTGTGTCTGTGCCTTGGTTACTCTTAAATGCATTGTCTAGGATAGCTGGTGTGTGTGTGCCTTCGTTACTCTTAAATGCATCGTCTAGGATAGCTGGTATGTGCGTGCCTTCGTTACTCTTAAATGCATTGTCTAGGATAGCTGGTGTGTGTGTGTGTATTCGTTACTCTAAAATGCGTCGTCTAGGATAGATGGTATGTGCGTGCCTTCGTTACTCTTAAATGCATCGTCTAGGATAGCTGTTGTGTCTGTGCCTTCGTTACTCTTAAATGCATCGTCTAGGATAGCTGTTGTGTCTGTGCCTTCGTTACTCTTAAATGCATCGTATAGGATAGCTGGTGTGTGTGTGTGTATTCGTTACTCTAAAATGCGTCGTCTAGGATAGATGGTATGTGCGTGCCTTCGTTACTCTTAAATGCATCGTCTAGGATAGCTGTTGTGTCTGTGCCTTCGTTACTCTTAAATGCATCGTATAGGATAGCTGGTGTGTGTGTGTGTATTCGTTACTCTAAAATGCGTCGTCTAGGATAGATGGTATGTGCGTGCCTTCGTTACTCTTAAATGCATCGTCTAGGATAGCTGTTGTGTCTGTGCCTTCGTTACTCTTAAATGCATCGTATAGGATAGCTGGTGTGTGTGCCTTAGTTACTCTTAAATGCATCGTCTACGATAGCTGGTGTGTGTATGTGCCTTCGTTACTCTTAAATGCGTCGTCTAGGCTAGGATAGCGGGTATGAGCGCCTAAAAGCGAACTCAGCACGAGCGAAGCCGCTATCATACGAGATAGTTAAAATACTTAAAACGCTGCTCAGTCAACAATGACAAACTTACAGTTAAGTGAGTGGCTTCAGGGGTTCAGCATCGCAGAAGAAGTGATACGAGTGTACGGCGTAGTAAGCGGAGAGTCGAGTATGAGCACGCAAGAAGCGGACGCACCTTGTTAATCCGCGGCGCTGTGACGAGGGTGGGCGCTGGCACTACACATCACTTAGCAAAGGAACAAAAGTGAGGCCCCTCCATAATTAGATCCGACCGACACGGCGGCGTTTGTGCGGTGCTCTCTACACATTCGGGTTTTCGTCGCACGTCTCACTTTAACCAAAGCGATAGGAGAGAGACAACACTACAACATTTGGTATATGCAGTATCTTTGTATTTTGAGAAAATTGTTCCCACAAAAGCACAGACCTTGAGCACAAAAGTCGATATAAAGTAAAATGTTTATGGTAAGCCAAATATTGATGAAATTATCGTTCGCTTTCTTTTGCATGGGGAGCAGAAACACGTGGCACACTCTCATGTCGGAATGTCTGCTACTCTCATGTAAATTTTCAAGTTACAAAGTAATCCAGATAGTATACTAACACGAACTATATAAGTTCGCCTGCAAGCATTGTTTTAATTGGTGTTTAATTAGGGATTTTTTTAAGGGAAACTGACACAGTTGGCTACATCATCTACAGCATCCGTGATGTCAGCCCATAACACCGGGTGAAATAGGTGCCATGTCAGTGCTTCCCTTCATTACATGTCGGCTACACTGAACTGGACGGAAAACACGAACTATTTACATGACCGTTTCGACCGACGTTTCATTCAGTGCGGTGGTACCAACCCGGGCGGAATAAACCCTATCATATTAGTAAGGTAAGAAAAAAAGGGACCTACAGTTGTACGTGGCATCCGAACCACGGTCAGCCTCCAACGGTCGAGCGGTCACCCACCCAAGTACTGACCGCACTCAGTGTTGCTTAACAACAGTCGACCGACCGCAGCACTGAGCTACCGAGGCCGACAATTAAAAATCATTTGAGAGGTAATAATTTCTGTTAAAAATTGAAGAATGTATATAGAATGGGTGTTGTTATAATGAGACATAGAAAAGTTGAATTTGGTACATATATAGAGATTGGTGACCTAATCGCGGGTGTGTAGCGTAAATGAACGAATTTCGGTTATGAAAGGCGTCGGGGGACCGTTTACTTAAAAATACAATTGACTCCATCCCCCGTCGCCTTTAATTGACTAAGTGGATTGATTTCTTTTTTACTTTTTAAGGGTAGTTGATGTGTGGGGGGGTTTTTAAATGTAATAATTATATAGTTTTATCTAACAAAATGTTTTTCACTTGGAGCGAGATTATCTTGTCATGGATTAACCTCTTAAACCGCCCTTTGTGAGGGTCGTTGGGAAAAAATATTCCCATCCGTCCCCTTGGCAGTTTGCTCTTCATAATAATGATGAAATGGATGTACCCCTAAAATATTTGAATGGTACGAAACAGTTGAGAAAGCTACAACAAAATAATCTACTTGGTTGTAGTAGCTGGAACAACAATACAACGCAAAACGCTGACGTACACTGTCATAACTTTTTAAAATTTGGAAATTATTTTGGTATAATGTTAATTAATTTGCCTTTTAATTAGTACAGTGCTTACAGTCTGAGGCCTTTTGTAATTATAAAAGTTTCAGTTTTTTAATAATCCAGATATTTTTGAGTTTAATTTTTCGTAGGAAACAGGGTAACAGGGTTGCAAAGTTCAAACATAACATACATTTAAAGTTTTTTTTTTCATGTTCTACCGAAAGAGTCTGGCGAATTTGTATTTTTAAGCTCTAGAAATGCGATCGATGCGGTTCTTTGCTTCATTGCAACCCCAAAGACGGAGTGACGTACGTAGCTACAGTAGTACTTTACCTAATCTCAACCAAGTTATAAATCTTCCCGTCGTCGTCAACATCTCCTTACTAGGTGGTAGGCTCAAATTGTACCCGACCGGTTTGGTACCACCGTACTAGCCGACCGGTTTGGTACCACCGTACTAGCCAACCGGTTTGGTACCACCGTACTAGCCGACCGGTTTGGTACCACCGTACTAGCCGACCGGTTTGGTACCACCGTACTAGTCGACCGGTTTGGTACCACCGTACTAGCCGACCGGTTTGGTACCACCGTACTAGCCGACCGGTTTGGTACCACCGTACTAGCCGACCGGTTTGGTACCACCGTACTAGCCGACCGGTTTGGTACCACCGTACTAGCCGACCGGTTTGGTACCACAGTACTAGCCAACCGGTTTGGTACCACCGTACTAGATATAATATGTCCGCATATCAGCCTCGGCTGTGTTCTCCACTCGTACGTACCTACAGTTTAGCCAGCAATCCAAAGGGAAGTCTACGGTAAGCTTCCTGAGGTGATATTGGCTGGTCGGAGCATGTGCTCTGGCTCCTCTGACTCTGTCATACTGGATTGCATAGAAATAATTATAATTAACAGGTCACGAGTTGTGATGCTACCGCACTGACCGAAAGTTTGCAAAGAGACGACGCAACAGAGATTTAGAGTTCAGTATAAGACTTAATTATTTTTTCTTAACTCTTAATGAACTCTTTACTCCCTTAAATTTTTTTTGTACATCTTTATAACATAACATTTTTCTACTTTATATTTCGCGACTTTGTAAGTTGGTATGCTCGTAATTAAAAAAATCGCAACCCTTCTGGTTTGCCTCATTTTGGTAAACGGTTATAAATAAGGCTCTCGTACTCTACTGAATAAATTCATGTTCTACGTCGACACGTCACATATACTCAGATAGAGTCAGAGTTGACTGAACCGAATTAATTTTCACAAAATACGGACTTTAGAGAAGATGTTACCTTTACTGGTGCCGTCCGGTCCGCGCAGGATGGAACACTCCTCTATAGTCCCGAAGGGGGCGAACAGTTGGCGCACATCCTCCTCCGTCTGCTGTTTGCTGAGCATCCCAACGAACAGCTTCCGATCTGTCACACAAAACAAGCGCATTAGCGGAGGGGCGAGGGGCGCGCCGGAGGGGACACATCAACGCACACAGCAGCCATCGTGGTGAGGGGGTGTAAGCGGCCGCGGTTCGCGGCGACTAGCGTGATGCTGCTCTAGGATGCGGCGACGCGCCGCGAGCTGTCCGCGCCGAGTTTACTTTGCATAAGCAGAGAGAATGAAGAGGCGAGATTGCCTGGAGCGCGCGCGGAGCAGCTCGCAGTGCCGGGGGAACGAGAGGCGTGAAATCTACGCAGCAAGCGCGAGCGTCGCCGCCGTCGCTGCCGACGCCGCGCCGACGCCGCGCCGACGCCGCGCCGACGCCGCGCCGACGCCGCGCCGACACCGGGCCGACGCCGCGCCGCGCGGAGCGGGAGACCTGTCACGAGCTCGCGGAAGTGGGAAGGGAACCGCGGGCGAGCCGCAGCGTCGCCGCCGCAGCCGCCGCGCCTCCACCGCCGCTCGGTCGCCGCCGCCGCGCCGCGCCCGCAGTCGCCGCCCGCCTACATTTAAGCAATTATAAATTCATAACTTCCTGAGGGTGCAACTTCGAATAGATATCTATGAATAATGGATACCAGGAATGAGGCCGTAACGCGAGTGCGGGGCGCCGCGGCGACGCGACACGAGCCCGATCTGCTCCGATCCGAGATCGATAGTTATATATTCTTACAGAGTTGAGAGGCCGCGGGCCGGCACCGGGAGTGAGAGGTTATGCTAATTAGAGAGCGCGGCCGCGGAGGCGGGGGAGGAGGCGCGGCGGCGGCGCGGCGGGGTGACTCCGCCGCCTCTTCACTACCGATACCAACTAGCACATACATCGTTAAACAAAAGTATTCAGAACGCAGACAAACAAAAACAAAACTCTATAGTGAACACACAAACACATGAGTTAATGAGCCAATAACACGATCGAGATTTAGTTCGACACATACGATTAGAGTACGCGGAGTGCGGCCGAATGAGTCGAATTGGGATCGGACGGTCGCGGGTGCGAGGTCGGAGACTGCGACGCGGGCGCCGGCGGGGCGTCGGGACGCCACGCCTCGCCGGCGCCCGCGCTCGCCTCCGCTCTCCAGCTCCGGATTTGGGTAAATTTGGAATGGTATTGAACACGCCTCACGTTATGTGCGGATCTCGAAGGTATTTCAGATTATAGGTACATTCAACGCTATTACACGAACGCCATGTCAGTAACAGTAACGAGTACAACAGAACAACACAAACACAGTGATTACGGATGTAAGATCAAAATAAATATGTACTCCATGACAGAACGATGATGACTAGGTGCGGCGCGGGTGTCGGCCGCCACCGCGCGCGCCGCCCGAGCGCCGCGTGCGGCGGCGGGCAGGGTGGCGGCGACACCGCGCCGCGCTATACAGAGGTCACAACATCCTAGAGCACGCACAACACACTGCTACCTGACGCCTGCCGCCTACACGCGCCCGCGCCGCTCGCCGCCTGCAACACAAGCACACGCTCACACGCTGCACTCCGCCCCCGCCCGCGCCCCGCGCCCGGCCCCGCCCGGGAGCCTCCAACACTTGCTCACCCTCACACAACTCACAATCTCATCTTACGATTAGGCTCTTAGAGCAGCCTTGAGTGATTTGTGAAAGGTCAAGTCAAGACGGAGGCATCTCCGTAGATAAAAGTATTCGTTGAGAGAAAACACAATAAATATTCATTATATTTAGAAAATTATGTGTAAAATTCATAAAATTGTTGGCGTTGTAGTGATGCAAACAATACACAATGAGTCGATCAGGATAAATCAAATTAAAATGTTAATGCACTATGCCGCTGAGGAAAGAGGAGGGGAACACTTCAATAAAACCATCGGCTGACCAGCGACGGACGGACAAAGTGCTGTAGTCTACAATTCTGATGTTTGATGACGAGTGTCATGGTCAGGCGTGCGAGGCTGGTAGAAACCGCATTGCCACAATTAATGAGAGCTTTTTACGCACGAGCAATACGTTAATGAATGATGTGATTCTTCAAGAGTCTTGATGAAGAGATTGATGATATCGATAATCTGCTTCTACGAGAAGTGGTTACCTTAAAATAAAAAAAATTAATTAAAAATACACTTTATGCCACATAATGCGTGGCAAGGGCGGGCTCATTGCCTTAGGCAATTTCCTTCAGTCAGCCCCGTGGACCTACATTTTTACATGTAATCTAAATCATGGAGCAGTGGGTAAAGTTATGTACGTATTTTTTTTTTCAAATCAGAAAAAACTCATGTGTACACGCCGCCGGTTGGATTCGAACCTCGGACCTCTCGCAAGAGAAGCCGACGCCCAGACCACTCGGCCACCCGCTGTCGGAAGGTAGTAGTAGTCGTTTCCTAGTAGTAAATATAATAGGTAAATAACACGACCAAGGAAAGCACAGAAATGGCACCTAGGTCGCCATGGGCAGACATTACGGATGTTGCGGGTGATGTAGCCAACCGTGTCAGATTTCATAACAAAAAAAAAAACCGGCCAAGTGCGAGTCGAACTCGCGCACCGAGGGTTCCGTATCGCCATGATAATAGCGCCACTCACTCCATCTATGGCGTGTTATGAAATGCTTCATATTAGTTAAATGTCATGATTAGTTAAAATGCTTCACACTCTATTCGGTAGATGGAGCGCGCGCATACACTTTTTGGTTTCTTCTATGGGAACCCCCGTGAATTTTTTTACTGTTTGTTATTTTTATTATTTGTTGTTATATCGGCCATAATAACACATATTCTGTGAAAATTTCAACGGGCTACCTATTACGGTTCAGAGATACAGCCCTCGGACAGACGGACGAACGGACAGACGGACGGATAGACGGACAGACAGACAGACAGACGGCGTAGGCTTAGTAATAGCCTAATGGGGTCCCGTACCGGATACGGAACCCTATAAAACTAGAGACTGTAGACTCAGTGCTAGTCGGGTGCAGATAGGAGATAGGTCGGGGCGGGGTGGAGCGGACGCGGTCAACGGTCGCTCGGCGCCGTCGCGCGTCGCTAACAAACGACGCACGTACGGCGACGTGCTACGAAACAATGTTCGGAAATATTAGAACGGTGCGAGGGTCATTAAATTCAGATTTATACTCTGCACAGGCGGATATCTCCCGCGCAGTAGGTCCTCTCCGCTCCCTACTCCCTGGCGACCAACGCTAATGACCACGTAAATTGAGATAATTTCACAGTGGAGTTGGTCCGCGCTCCGGACTGGCCGGCTTCACACAGACACGGCGGCGCACGGAGCTGCGTGTGCCGCCGCGTTCGACACCTGAAAGACTTCCTGGCTCCTTCCTGGCTCCTTTGGCTCCTTTCGTGAACACTCGGCTCGAAACGAAACGTAACAAAAACGACATGCACCGTCTCAACATTAGGTTATGTGCTACGCGACGCATCTTCTCACGCATTAACCCTGGTTATTTTTTTTTAAACCACCAAAACATCACTCATATCACACTTTCCTTCGAGCCGAAGTCTGCCGAAAGGAGCTAAAGGAGCCAGGAAGGAGCCAGGATGTCTTTCAGGTGGCGCACCGTGTGCCGCCGCCGTGTGCCGAGGGATGTGTGCATACAAACGGTCATCGTTGGCCAGGTCACGTGCGGACTGCAGGCTAGATTACTGCCACTAACTATTGTACAGTATCGTGCACATACGGAGTAAGTTTGTGGAAATTCTACTTGTGTGTAGAGTGTTTTCATTTTACGAAGGCACGAGGGGTACGAGGTAGGAAGTGGTGTGAGACCGCGCGGAGCTCAGTAGGGAACGACTCGGTTCGACGAAGCGACGCGGAGACGTGTAGAACGTGTGTACCGACCTGGCACCGAGTTCGTTCTCTACTGAGCTCCGCGCGGTCGCCTCTCGCACCACTTCCTACCGCGTACCCCTCGTGCCTTCGTAAAATGAAAACACTCTACATAAGTATTCATACGACGCCAATAACAAACTTTCAGCGGCGGGTGGCCGAGTGGTTTGGGCATCGGCTTCTCATGCGAGAGGTCCGCGGTTCGAATACGGCCGGCGTGTACCAATGAGTTTTTTCTGACGAAAAAATTTACGTGCATACCTACCTACACCTGCTGCTTCACCGTTCGGAACCGGTGTAGGCCCCTTCCCTTGCCCCTTACTAGGTGGTAGGCTCAAATTGTAGCCGACTGGGTTGGTACCACCGTATTGGATGATGGATGGCCGCATAGCAGCCTCGGTTGTATTCTCCTCTAGTCCAGTATAGCCAGCAATCCAGGTATGGCATCTACCTTCTCGAAGGTGATATTGGCTGGTCGGAGCTTGCGCGTTGGCCCTTCCGACTCAGCCACCAATACCGGATTACATAAAAAAAAGAGTATTTCACTATATCGGCGGAGGAGACTGTTGGAGGAGAGCGGAAGAGAAGCCCCGAGCGGCAGCAAGTTGGAAGCTCGACTCGGCGGCTCGCCTTCATCCCGATACTCGTTTGCAGCTTAAATGTTCGCCGGCGCGTAATGTGTTTATACCCTTTTCACCGGTGACGCCGAGCTGCCGCGCGCACCTCGATCCAACTTCCGACAGAGACAACCCGCCGCGCTCCCTCTCCCGCGCCGCTCCAAAGTTAATTATTGGAATAAAGAAGAAGCTGGCGGAACGGCTTTTTGAAATGAAACTTACGACAAAAGGGAACAAACTTCGGCCGTCCCCCCTCCCCCCCGCCCGCCTCTCCGCGCCCTCGGGATAAACGGGAAAGGGATATTACATCAATCTAAAATCGATCCACTTTATATTTTGTAATTGGACGGCTTCTTCGGTGGCAACTTGAGGCTGAGTGAGGGAGGGATCCGATTTTGTTTAACGTTGCGGCAACGGCGCCGCAGGGGCGGAGGGGCGGAGGGGCGAAGGGCGGGGGCGGCGGAGGACCCCTCATTAATTTTATGGAGGTTCCGATCAATCATCCGCGTTCATTAGAACGACGAGCGAGTGGTCAATATTGGAGCGTTCCGTGTGATTGATTAATAATGGCGCGTGTAATTATTACCACACGCCTTGCACTACTGGAGGCACCGTTACGTAGAGCCTTCGCTCATACTGCGCAGCCGCAGCCGAAAGCAAGAAAATGTATTGTAGGTATTTGGGTTTATTTTATTTTTATTTTATTATATAAACTGACACGGTTGGCTACATCACCTACAACATCCGTGATGTCAGGCCATAACACCTTGGTGAACTAGGTGCCATGTCAGTGCTTTCCTTCGGTCGTGCCGGCTACACTGAACTGGACGGAAAACACGAACTATTTAAACAGCCGTATCAACCGACCTTTCATTCAGTGCGGTGGTACCAAGCCGGGCGGGTTAAACCCTACGACCTAGTATGGTAAGAAGGGAACCTACAGTTTTACGTGGAATCCGAACCACTGTCAGCCTACAACGGTCGAGCGGTTACCCATCCATCCACTGACCGCGCCCAGGTGTGCTTATGATCCGACCGACAGTCGGCCGACCGCACTACTGAGCTACCGAGGCTGACAAGCTTGTTTAACAGATACGTCCAACAAAACACAAAATACAAGAGGAAGCGATGATAATGGATCACATGTTTACCAGCAGGAGTTACAATTTGTCACTCACACGTTTCAATTGTGACCAAGGAAAAGATTTCAAACCTTTATTGTCTTAACAAACAAGAAAATTAAAATCTTTGGAACAAGTATGTACTTTCTAAGCGGTCGGTTTACGGAAGTAAAATGGAAAATAACAAATATGTATTCACCACCTCCCGAAAGACGATAAACCTTAATCCTGCTCCAAATAAGTACTCGATAGACTGAAAAGTTTTTTCCATCATTTTCTACTACAAAGATACAACAAAAATATAGACATTCCCAAATAGCGTCCAGCAAATTACGTGTTTTGTAAACAAATACAAAAAGAGGAAAGAGAGCCGACTGATTTTGTACGCAAATATCGTAATGCCATGACGGATTGCATTGTTCACAATACGACGCGCGTCGCGTCCGCAGTGAGTAGTTTCTGCCGAATAATCATTCACTGTCTATTGTTTATTTATTAAGATAAATCTGCTGGAATGTGAGTGAGCACCGTCGACTCATCTTCGTTACGAATGTGTGGACGTTTCGTAAGAGTCGTAGCAGACGGATTGTGTCGAGTACAATTTTTCGCGATGACTGAAGTGCATAGTAATGCGTACTTTAGTATGTGTACATACATACAAACCGTATATTATGTACTTTCAGTATGTAAACATTGATATTTAAAATAGATAATGAGTTTCATTGGAAGAATAAACATAACTTTTTTTTTTTTATGGAAACTGACACGGTTGGCTAACATCACCTACAACATCCGTGATGTAAGCCCATAACACCGGGTGAACTTGGTGCCACGTCAGTGCTTCCCTTCGTTCGTGCCGGCTACACTGAACTGGACGGAAAACACGAACTATTTACATAGCCGTTTCGACCGACCTTTCATTCAGTGCGGTGGTACCAACCCGGGCGGGCTAAACCCTACCACCTAGTGATATAAGAAGGGAGTCATATCCCTTAGTCGCCTTTTACGACATACACGGGGAGAGATGCAGTGGGGTTATTCTTTTTGAGGGAATTTCAGATTTTATTATGGACAAGACCGGTGAAAACGTCAAATTATTTAAGATTAATACGCACGAAGACAACGGTTTCGACGCTTACCGCATCCTCGTGCCCTCCAGTAAACTTGACGTGTTTATGAATGACGACCTATGGCCGGGGGACATCGTCTTTAGGCGTTATTTTGACGTGAGGAGTCACAGTAGTAGGTCGCGTTCGGTCGCGACCCAGCGGCGATAACAGAAGGCTCCAAGGTTATACCTACTACACCAGGCGCAGTAACAATGACCTCATTTAACTGCAAATCTGTCAAGCGATCTATAGAACAGATAAGACAGTTATGTAAATCCTGCGACATCGTATGCCTTCAGGAAACATGGCTGTTTCCCTTCGAGCTCGCAGCTCTCGACCAGATAGACCCGGAGTTCGGCAGCGTGGGCACGTCTGCGATCGACACGACTGCAGGTCCGGTGCGTGGGCGTCCCTACGGAGGCGTCGCGGTCTTGTGGCGAAAATCATTATTTAGTGAAGTGAGCCGTATCGAGTGTGACAACCCGCGGATCGCTGCGGTGCAAGTGTGTATCGGCGATCGCGCCGCGATCATTATGAGTGTGTATATGCCTACAAATAGTGCAGAGAATTTGCCTGATTTTTCGACATGTTTGGGAAATGTAAGTGCCGTTATTAATGGCGGAGATGTGGAATGCGTGTACGCCCTCGGGGACTACAATGCACATCCAGGTACGTTATTTAGCAATGACCTAACTAACTTTTGTGAAGAGAATAATTTGAGATGTGCTGACCTGGATGTGCTGGGAGTTAACTCGGAAACATTTACCTATGTCAGCGACTCGCACGGGAGCCGCAGGTGGTTAGATCACTGCGTCGTCACCCATTCAGCCTCTCGGACTATTATTTCTGTGCAAGTTTTAAACGATGTCTTTTGGAGTGATCACTTCCCACTTGTGATTAGGTGCGATTCGAATGGCATAATTCCAAAACTGTACAACACCTCGAACAATACGCATAATGTAAAATATATTTGGGGTAACAGAGAGCCAGAACAAATAAACAGATATGCACAAATTTGTGAGGATGTCTTTCAGAATATGTTGTTAAGTGATGATTGCGACTGTGATAATTTTGAATGTATTATTAAATGTTTAAATGAAAAGATGAATAATTTTGAAAACTACAATATGTACCAGTTAGAAAATTGTTTCTGCAGTATTAAGGTAATCTGTGATAATGGAAAATTTTACAAGATTTTAAACAATTCAACTTTAGATGAAATTTCATACAAGCGTTTTATTGATTTATTATATTTTAACATTGTACAAACACTGCAGTTCGCCTCTGAGCAAACATTCCGCCCCACGCGCGCGCGCAATGTAGTGGTAGGGTGGAATTACCATGTCAAGAGTGCTTATGATAACGCAAAGTCAGCATTTCGAGAATGGATGTCACGCGGCAAACCGCAATCTGGGCCTTTTTTAGACGAAATGCGTTCGGCACGTAAACAATTTAAAAGTAAACTCAAATGGGCCCAGAATAATCAAGAACTGATTAGGTTGAATATTCTGGCCCGCCACAGACGTGAAAAGAATTTTTCCAAGTTCTGGAAAGCGACGAACAAACTTAAGCACGCATCTAGTCTACCTCTGTCTGTTGAAGGAATTCAAGATAAGAAACAGATTGCGGATCTGTTTGTTCGTCGCTTTCGAGTTGACAGTAACATTGATGAAGACGCATCCAGCCTCAGCGATGACGACTGTCGTGATCGGGAGAGGATTAAATTTACACCAAACGAGATTTTTGAGACAATAAAGAAAATGAAAAGAGGTAAATCGCCCGGTCACGACAGTTTAAGCGTTGAACACGTTCTGTACGCGGGCCAGAGTATTCACAACGTTCTATCACTATTCTATAACCTATGTGTTAAATACAATTACCTGCCGTGTGACATCATGCGTACTGTGGTGGTACCAATAGTTAAAAACAAAACCGGGGATATCTCGTCGAGCGCTAATTATAGGCCGATATCCCTGGCCACCATATTAGCCAAGGTGTTCGAGCGTCTCGTTCAGCCGAGGATACTATCTCACTTGAAGCTGGACGATGCACAGTTTGGCTTCAGACCGGGATTATCGACTGACTCTGCGATTTTCTCGCTTAAACGCACGGTTAGTCGGTATACTCGGAACGAAACATCTGTGTATGCGTGTTTCCTCGACCTGAGTAAGGCGTTCGACACGGTTTGCTATGGAAAATTATGGCGGAAGCTTCATGGGGCCGGGGTGCCGGGTGAGGTCACCCAGCTCCTCAAATACTGGTACACCAATCAAGATAACTGCGTACGTTGGGGGGGCGAGTTATCGGATCCCTACAGGTTGTGTTGTGGTGTGAGACAGGGCGGGTTGACCTCTCCCGACCTGTTCAACCTGTATGTTAATGACCTGATCGTTGAACTCAGCAACACCGACGTCGGACTCAAGCTGGGTTCAAGATATGTTAATAACCTGAGCTACGCTGACGACATGGTGTTGCTGAGTCCATCGATCAAAGGACTTCGAAGACTCTTAACAGTGTGCGAGAGATACGCGGCGGAACATGGGCTCGCGTACAACGTCAAAAAGACTGAAATGATGGTATTCAAACACCGTGCTGGGCCGAACCATGTTCCGCCAGTATATCTAAATGGCTCAGTCATAAAACGGGTTGAACAGTTTAAGTACCTTGGTCACGTGCTGACTTCCGACCTGAAAGATGATGCTGATATTGAGAGGCAGCGGAGGGCATTATCCGTGGTTGGCAATATGGTGGCTAGGAGGTTTGGCAAATGCCCTGAGGAGGTGAAAATTACCCTATTCAGGGCATATTGCCAAACTTTCTACACGTGCCAACTGTGGACGACGTACACAAAAGGGGCGTATAATGGTGTAAGAGTCCAGTACAACAACATCTTCAGGCAGCTCATGCAGTTGCCCAGACACTGCAGTGCATCGGGCATGTTTGCAGATGCAAGAGTGCAGGACTTTTACGCCATTATGCGCTCCAGGGTATCCGGATTCCGACAGAGACTCGTGATGAGCTCGAACGAGATTCTCGCAGGGCTTTCACAAAGCCTGTGCGGCGGAATGTTTGCCCACTGGGAAAAAATTATGACTACACCCAACGGGGTATGAAATGTTTGCTGTTATTTTTTAATTTTTTATTGTGTGTTGTGTATGTATTGTGAAGTGTGGGTTTTTTTGCCTGAATAAAGAATTTTATTATTATTATTTATTATTATTTAAGGTACCGGCCCCACACGGTACATACATAACTAGGTATTTGTTTAAATTTTTGATGGAAAAACAGCAGAGAGACTAAATTCAAAGAGTATGTATTTTTACTGGACCACTTGAAATTGCGCCCTTTTTGTCATAGATCTATTATATTTTTTTTTTAATACGAGGCACGACTTGGGCACATCTCCGCCTCTTTATATTTATTAAGATTAATTAAATAAAAGTGAGGCCGTACCGTACCGTGTGGGATCCAGTACTTGAAAAGAATAGCCCCACTGCATCTCTCTCCGTGCATGTCGTAAAAGGCGACTAAGGGATAAGGACAATATGCCGTGCTAAAAGGTGACAGGATAGCCACCTCTCACCTTAGCGCGGTCCTTCCACCGAGTCATGCAGCAGGTGCGTCTTCGTGCCGCACTTGCTGCTTGATTGTTGTATTTTCCTAATACTTTGCTAAACATTATGGTGGTCGGTGTTGTGCTGTGATTAGCTTTCAGTTCTTGGAGCACAACACCGATTACTCTGCTTACCCCTATTGTCGAGATACAGCGTGTGGTGCTACCTAGTAAATCCAAGTTGACAACTAAGATGATAGTTAATAATGAACAAGAGTAAGGAATATACATACATACATACATAGCGTCACGCCTGTTTCCCGGTGGGGTAGGCAGAGACAACGGATCTCCACGTGCCACGATCCTGACACACCTCTGCCGCCTCTTCCACTCACATAATGTTCTTCATGCATGCTCGTCGGTTACGGGTACTACGCACTTGCCCCTTTTTGAGCACATGCCCGATCTGGTCCAGGTAAGTGCGTCTAGGGCGACCCTTCCCGACTCTTCCACTCACATTTGCTTCAAAAATTTCTTTCGTTAGTCTCCTATCATCCATTCTTCCAACATGACCGAACCACCGAAGCATCCCTTTCTCAAGAGTAAGGAACCTAGGTACAATATAGACAATAGTGATGTGTGATGCTGTAGGTAACGCATACATTTAGTGTTGTACATCAAGTTAGAAGTACACAAGGGATTGACGGCAGGAGGCGTTGTCGTCGCGTCGCGGCGGCGGCGGGCACATTGCGGAGTGCGGCCACACTCCGCCACAGACAACGCCGCCGCCAGCCGGACAGACGGAGACGGCACGCGGCTGAGAGCCCCATAATTGATTACACTGTTAATTGGAGCTAATTCGGCAGCACGAGTGCTCCGCAGCGACCGGAGAGCGTCCGCCGGGCGCACCGTGCGATGCTAATGCCGGGCACCGCAAAGATCACGCCCCAGCGCAGCGTCTAAATTGTATTCGACAAAGCGCAGCCACGACCGAACCTGCAGGATTCCGTTCGAGCCACCTCCGCCTAGTCACCTCGAGGTGACTGTGACGCACATGAGGACCGCACCACTGTGCCAGTCCGGTGACGCTATCAGGGTTGTTGCGAACATCAGCATCAGCATCCGCGGAACTTCAGCATCATTTTCAACATCAGCATCAGCATCCGCGGAACTTCAGCATCATTTTCAACATCAGCATCGCATCAGCATCCGCATTGATCGATGCTGATTATTAGTGCTGATGTTTGAGTCGTGACAAACCTCCTCGGAACGGACTCGAAGCCGGAAAAGCAGCAAATACAGTTCCAAATAGTTCCAAAGTTCCATCCAATACAAATAATTTAATTGCTAAGATAATTACTAAACTGGTACCGGTATCAGATTGATTCTTTTTTTTTAAATTAAATGTCACAAAATTATTAAAACACAATCTTTTATTTAAATACCAACCAAAACTTTGGATATAAATTCATTATATTCATACAGTTCAGTATTTTTACCTTTTTTTTTAAAGAAAATAATTAAAATCGGCATCATCATCAGCATCCGCTGATGTCAATGATAAAATATCAGCATCAGAATCAGCTTCACCTGATGTGAAAAAATGTGCATCAGCAACAACCCTGGA
Source organism: Nematopogon swammerdamellus (assembly GCA_946902875.1). Taxonomy (NCBI): domain Eukaryota; kingdom Metazoa; phylum Arthropoda; class Insecta; order Lepidoptera; family Adelidae; genus Nematopogon; species Nematopogon swammerdamellus. Next base: position 22,506,007 of record OX336339.1, read on the forward strand.
CCTACACATACGCACTGCACTCGTACTAGTAAGTATGTAGGAAGGAGAACAATCTAAATACTAAATGCACGTTTGCCCAACAAATTACTCCTGCCCACAAGATGATTGTTTGCGGTGCTCATTATGTGCCGAAAACATTTGAAACTCGGCCGGGTCCGCGCCGCGCGCGCCTACATAAAGTACTTGTCGTGTGAACATTTTGCCAAGCTAAAAATATGATGTCCACTCGAGCGACGCGACGCGCCCCGCGCCGCCGCGCCGCCGCCCCTCGGGCCGAGTTGAGAGTTTGCAACTTTTTAGCTCGCCTCGTTATTAACTCTCATCATTTCCATTTTGTTGGAGCAATTTTCATTAAGCCGTCATTAAGTAGTCGAGTAAAGTTTCGGAGCATGCCTCTTATCCCATCGCGTGGAGTCCCCTGTCCCGTTTGATTAATTTACGCGGCTGCCTGCGCACCCGTCCGCCGCTCCGCCGCCTCCGCCCCGCCCCGCCGCGCCCCGCCCCGCCCGGGCCCGGCTGCGGCCCACCTTGCCTTCTCCTCTCCTCTACGCGGTCGTCGTCTCCCGGGGACACCGCTTAAGGGGAGTATTTTGGACGCAGCCGCGGGGCGCTTTCGTGCTCAGTGAACATATTAAAGTTGTCATCCTCGGCCGCAGCAGAGTGGTGGGCGGCTCGGCCCGAGCGGCCGCACACCGCACGTTTTATTTCGATTGATCCGCAATGTATCCAGTGTACGTGCGGACAGATTTATTGGAATACATTAATGTTTGCATTAACGTATCCCGTTAGAGCATATTTGTGGTTTTACTGGGCTGAGTTTTCGTGGCCTTCAATACCAGTGCGGGTGTCTAAACTCTAAAAAACAAAGATAGAAACAAAGCCACAAATATACGGAGTCAAGCTAAATAAAACCGTTTAAAAAATAGCTCGTATTTTTAAACCGATACTTATTTGTACCGATTTAGATTTCATGTTGATTTCACTTCAACAAAAGTATGAGGTAGCAAAGCAAGTAAAAACATTGCGATTCAATTAATTCTAAGAGCTCACTCGCTGTGTCTTCGAGGACGTTTAAAACAATACGAGGGACGGCTTAAGCCCGAATTCGATACCGCGCGCGTCGGATATGATCAACGGGCGACTCTCGGGAGTCCGGAGCGGAGGCAGAAGACAAGTCAAACAATGGGCGGCGCTTTCAGATGGATCGTTGGAGCAGACTACGCCGGCACAGCTTTGTCTTCCGCTGGCAGCGGCGTGTGGGTTACAAGCGCGACGCTGTTGAGGTGAGTCAATACAGGCGAGGCGAGCGCCTCCGTCGCGGTCGTCGCACTAATTGGATCGGTCTCTGCGTCAGGCTCTCACCAGACGCCGCCTCTAGATAGTGTCATGGCTGCCACGTGTGGACGTATTCGGTGCGCGAGGCACTCGGTGGAAACACGCCTGTTATTGTGAACTCATCGGTCCGCACCGGGACACCAAGATGACACGCTTGAGGGGAGCGCGGCGCCGAGTTACAACCCGTGCTCGTATGCCGAGCTGCGAGCTCGTTAAAATAAAATGGATACCGCTGCGCTGCGGAGACGCTAGCGGCGTTAAACGTCGTCAAAGTATCATAGAGCGGGGAACTGCGAGATTCATAAACTTTACCGTATGCTTTTATAAGGTACACATAAAACATGTACGTTTTATTTTTAAGATGCAGTAATAGTAACAGTGGAGTGGAGTATTTCGCCGGGTTAGTCGGTGTACATAGTAAGATAGTTGAAAAACCGGCCAAGTGCGAGTCGAACTCGCGCACCGAGGGTTTCGTATAATCGCGTAACTGGTCGGTTTTTATTATTTGAGGCCTTACTTTAGAGTTTTCACTATAATCACGCCAGGTTTGACGCATAATATGTGTATAACCGTTTTTACGATAGAGCAAAAACAAACAAAAAAAAAGTTCAAGGGCGAATCGAACTCGCGTGGAGAGGGTTTCGTACCATTCCGTTTTCCGTGAGAACTTTAAGATTTATTTTTTCGTTTAGATTATCCTGTAAAATATAAGAGAGGTCCTATTTTCGTTTTTTTTTCAAATTTTTAGACTCCTTAGTTGCGGAGATAAAGGGAGGGGGGGGGGGGGGGGGGGATGCACGATTTTCGTATATTTTCTTTAATATATTTTAAACTATGCATTTTAAAATTGTATTCCTAATAAAGAGCCCTTTTTATTGACATGTCACATAATGCACTTGAAAAAAATACTTTCTAATTTGTCCCCCAAAATTGACCCCCAAAATCTAAATTCGTTCATTTACGCTTTAAGTCCGTGATTAGGTCATCAAACCCTATATATGTATATGTAGGTACCGAATTTCAACTTTGTTGATCCAATAGATTCGGAGAAAATAGCCTGTGACAGACGGACAGACAGACACAATAGTCATCCTATAAGGGTTCCGTTTTTTCCTCTTTTGACGTACGGAACCCAAAAACATAATAATATATTCACTATGGATGGGTCGATGTCGTGTAAGCTGTGGAGGGATGTGTAGGTAGATTGAAGTTCAGTGAATATATATTGTTTATTGCAGTTTATACAGAGGCACGGTAAAGTGAGCACAGGGTGTGAGCGAGCGCGCACGTAGCGTGTATTAATCGAGTTATAGAAAATAGATTAACCGTGGGTGGACCGAGCGCTATTAACTTTACACTGTTCTCTCATCGCCGTCTCGTGGCAGGTGTCTACTTTCTGAGCAACACGAGATTATTTCATAGAGTTATCATTGAGAGACTAATTCCTAATAAATAAACCGAAGTTTCTACGGCCGTGTAACGTACGTCAATATTCACTGTTACATCTTAAGATTGTAGGCCATAAATAATAACGCCTGAGCTGTGACCAAAAAGTCACGCTAAGCGAAGCCGTGGGCAAAACAAGTACCTATGGAATAATTGTTTTTTTTTTTATGAAAACTGACACGGTTGGCTACATCACCTACAACATCCGTGATGTCAGCCCAAAACACCGGGTAAACTAGGCGCCATATCAGTACTTTCCTTCATTTCATGTCGGCTACACTGAACTGAAAGGAAAACACGAACTATTTACGATTCGACCGATGATTCATTTAGTGCGGTGGTACCAACCCGGGCGGGATAAACCCTACCACCTAGTAAGGTAAGAGGGACCTACAGTTTTACGTGGAATCCGAACCACGGTCAGCCTCCAACGGTCGAGCGGTCGCCCATCCAAGTGCTGACCGCGCTCAGCGTTGCTTAGTGGTGTCTATTGTGTAGTTAGTCACAATGTATTGTAATCGAAGACGTTAAAAAAATTACCCTGCGAAGTTTCTTGCCGGCTCTTCTTTGTGGGTGTAATCGAACCGGATTGTAAAAACTAAACAGGACAAATTAAAGCGTAGTGTACTACCATACGAATGATGAATAAAGAATAAAGAAATAAAGAATAAAACAACAGTCGACCGAACGCACCACTGAGCTACCGAGGCTCACGATGGTGTTTTACTTAAAAAGTTCAAGTTCCGATTTCATTTCGCCTTCTAATAACAAATTGAACTATTTATAAGCACAAAAATGGAACAATGAACTATTCGGGATTGCGAGCCTCCGAGCGAGCGCATTCACGTGGAGACTACGTGAACATTAAATTAGTTTATATCCTGTATTTTTAGTATAATTCTTAAGTATTCTACTAGGTTTTAAGTGTTTCGTGGTATTTTTAATATCTTTTGTTTAGTACATTTTACTTGAATTCAAAATGTTTTCCCATACGGGCCGCTTAGCAACTGGCAATGACATTCTGTGTATGTCACAGTGTGAAGGTCACGAAGGAAAGTATTGAAAGGTCGACGGTCATTATTTGAAGCTGTCAAAACGGTTGCGTGATAATTCGACAGCTGCCAGGGATTCGTGCCGCCGCCAGAATAATAGTTACAGCACGAAGGACATTCTTGTGAATACATAAGTGATGAGGTGACTACGCGCTGTTTCGATTCTACCACTCTTCTTCCACTTATGAAAAATATAAAAGGGCTATTCAATCGTGTAAGGGCATTATTATCAGCATATGTGCGTTAAAACTAAGGGTGGATGAATTGGTAAAGATGTTTTTTATTTTTTTATTTTTATGGAAACTATCATGGTTGGCTACATCACCTACAACATCCGTGATGTAATGTTGCTAACTAGAAAGATTCATATTTAATTTAAAACAACGTTTCCTTGATTCACATTGATAATCATTACCATGTTCTTGCAATATTTATAATACATACATACATACTGAGATGGCCGTAGATATACATACAAATAAATTTGTATATATATCTTTGCCATCTCATAAAATCATAGTTATTTCGTTTCTCGAAACTCCATGAAGGCGGTAGGTAAGGATGGGCAGACATGTGCAAGTTGTAAATCTTAGAGGATCCTTAGACAAAGTGTCAAGCGGTTCAAATTTATTTTACGCATTTTTAGAAACCCTTGTCCTTGGGTTTAGTTTTGTTTAAAAGCATAATGGACGACCCCGAGATGAGTGAATTATGGCGTCCGCTCGCCATTGAAACTAACGCATAGGATGGCGCGGGAGGTCATTCCGGGAATTGGCGACATGTGAGGGATGCTAGCTGCGCCTACGCAAACGCGAGGACGCGAGGGTGGCAGAGGAGTTAGTTGAATTCTGACCGAGAAAGGGGCGAGACGTTACGTTACGTTACGAGACCGCGCGCGCGACACACTAACTCAGGTCGGAAAACCGCTGGAAGCTGCCGGAAAATAGCTTTACGCGTCGGCGCGGCGGGACTCAAGCGAGAGGCAATCTTGTCGGACGAGCCTTGCGCGCGGTGATTCGGTATAATACCTACTGACGTCGGGTCGCGCGCGAATGGGAGTTCGTTCGTGGTTTTACAAACAATTAGTCGCAGCGAACGTACGCGGGAAAAGTGGGTGCTCGCGAGTGTAAACTGGACAGCGGTGGAACGTGAAAAGCTGAGCAGCGTTGGAGCGGCTCTGCGCTGAGGTGGCGGTTCAAGAGTTCGAGTTGGGGTTCCGTATAGCATGACCTTTTGACAGCATTTTTCTGCCGAGCACAGCTCGAGAATATCTACCGGTGCGCGAGTACTCCAGCGGAGTAAATGTGCGATTTTACGTTGACTGGCGGTTGGGAATTTTCCTCAAGGGGACTGCAACGTATCGATAACGCGGTTTTCTATTCGTGCTTGCGACCACTTTCCGTGAGTGTCGCTTGACTCGACGAGGACGCGGTTTATTTCAACACGGAACTTTACTTTCGTGGACCGCGTGCGTGGTATCGTACTAAGTTAAGTTTTACGCATAGGATTAATTAATATACTTACAATTCATCTTATTAAATTAGTTTACTCACAATTTAAATTTTATCGATTAATGTACTTTCAAATTATCCTATTAATTAATTTACTTACAATTTTATCTTATCAATTAAGTCACTTACAATTTGTTTTGTTCAGTAGGTACCTTTTAGCGTAGAGGACTGTAACGCAACCTTAGGTTTCTGATAATTCTCACTATTAGTAGTTAGTTAGCTAGAAACTGTAGGCAGGAGACCCTAGATGATGGATGAAGGCTCGCGGAGTTGAGTTACGTACAACGTCTTGACCAGAGCTCGAGACCTAAGTCACAACGCGAAGAATTTACTCAAGAAACAGTGTAGTTTGTTCCTTCCGACTTCAACGGTTTCGATGTATGAAGAAGCGAACAGATACCTCGCCAGGTGCTGGATCCCTCAATAGAACGAGTAGCGCATGTTCTGTTTCTTGGTGACGAGCTCATCTGCCGGCAAGGATGATGATGTTTCGTTGTCAGGGTTAATGAATAACTGCTATTCAGAGGCATTTCTATTTGTCGAAGTCCAGTGGATAGGACCGTGAGTCTGATGCATCTCTAGCTTACGGCCGAGACAGACGTCGACAGGACACTTAACAGATATAGACTTTACGTTAGATTGAGTAGAAGTCCTGCTTTCTTTAGCGCGCTAGACAGCCTAATTTGCCGGCAAGGGGATTAGAGCCTATAGCCGGGAAACAGACATTCTGCCCAGTACTTAGAAGACTAGACTTAGAGACGGTAGCATCACAGCTGACGGCCCAAGAGACAATAGGAGAGACTCGTAGATTGACCTTAGAGTAAGGCTGAGATTGTACTTTAGAAGTAAGGAATTAATAATAAGATAGCTAGTTATTGCATTGTATAAAGGTTAGGCTAGCTAACATTGTAGGTAGGTACCTTCCGAATTCTCCTGGGCTCCACGCGCCGGGAGGTGGGAACGCCGGCCTTCTTTGATCGACTAATCCCACGTAAGCACTCTACGAAGAAACTTATATAACAAATATCTTTCCACGTTGAGTCACAAGACAGAAACAATGATCCGTGAGGGCCGACGGCCGACAGGGAGCTGTGTAGGCGACCGGATGAATCCCTGCAATCTTTAACTAGACGATCACACAATCTATATATTCACAGTTGGCCAATCGAGTAAGTAAATAAGTAATAGAGGACCCATTTCACGTCCACCGATCCTATCAGAGTTAACACAGGGATGCAATCGGTTGATTAGGGCCTAATATTTAAATAATATAAGTCGGAACTATCACAGTGCATGCCGTGACCAGATTTTAGTTATACAATGGATCAATCTATAAAAAACAAATAAATAAATAGATTGTTTCCAGGCTAAAAGAATAGGGTTCTACCAAACACAACGTAGGTATACATAGTTAGCTAGCTCTCTGGATCAGAGTCTTCTTGTGACTTATAGTGGAAAGATATTACTTAAAAAAGCGGAAGTAAATCGTTATCAATTCGCGCGTTACTCTTATCGATACATAAACCGTTCGCCGTCAAAACACAAAGACAGCTGATGTTAGAATCGGGCGAAAACCATAGCGAGACCGGTATAAAAATAAAGACCTTTTTCATTGTTCGACGGGCGCGGACAGGTGGCGCTTAGCGGTTAGGGCACAAGCGCCGGCGCTAAGGAACAGGTAGGCGCCAAAATAGTTCTTTGAGGAGTCTTTTGTTTAACTCGAGTGCGGATTATTGTTGCATTTTATGACGCGTTGTAGAGATCGTGGGAACATTCTATTTTTTTTTTACGGTTATTGTGGGAAAATATTTTAATACTACGTGTGTACGTAATAATAAAGTTACATTTAAAAATATGTTTCATATTTCGGAAAAATGTTTCCCGCACGGTCCTAGGTTTCGGCAGGAAGGGAGTAAGGGGCGTGGCATCCTTATATGCATAGTTAAGTCACCGTTGAATTAGGAAATATTACGCGCGCCCTCTTGTAACGCACAAGGAATGTTGTGAAGATGAATGTTAGGGCGGGTTCTCTTCGAAACATCGGTCAAAGTATGGAGCTGCTGTTTCCTGTTAATAGTGAAAGGGGGTATGTATGTAGGTATGTGTGTATGTATGTATGTATGTGTACATGCTAGCTCGTAAATTGATAGGGGCTCTGTCGGTTTGAAATCGCATTTAGGTGCGATCTGACATAATCTTCGGATTACTGTAGCCTGTGTAGATCACGTTAATTTACGCGAGCGGAGCCGTAGGCATAGTTCGCACTTGTGAAGGGAGAGAATGCGGAAGACGGTAAATTTTCGCGTTTGGAGCAAATAGATAGACACAGATATCTCGTAGGAGTTGGAATTTGATTCGTTTCTCTGTGGTTTAGTAAAGGTCCTTTCAATTAGATGGGACTACCTATGCACATTGGAACGATCGAGATGCTTGCAACGCGTCGGTGGTATTGTCAGTAAGTATTACTTACCTAGTACCTAGGCAGCGCAGCGGGGGGTATACTTCGCGTACGCGGCACACCTGCTTTAGCTCCTGTTGTTTTAGTTTCGATGTTCCCTGTAGGTATGAACAGTCTGTCAATAAGTCTGTCAGTCAGTGTATGCTGCTGGACATATGCCTCTCTAATTAAATCGGCCTTCAGCGGTACGGGACCACTGCTTTCGTCGTGTTTGGTGTCGAATATTTTCTTGTCGGCGTTCACTAGTGTGGGACACGGTCGCTCCAGCGGTTGTCGACTTTCGGCTGATGTGCCCAGCCCAATGCCAATAGGTCGAGTATCGTTGGAACAGGAGAATCTACGTGTTGGATTGTAGGAAGCGATGTAGATCATAATTTGTATTTCCTGTATACATAGAAGGTAGGTTATCGTTTAGTAGAAAATTCTCGGTATAATTCTCGCGAATTGAGCAAATTCCGGAAATTAATAGCTAGGGGTGACATTTTGGTTCAGCTGTTTAGTACTACTTGTTATTTCGTGCGCGTACCGAAATTAACGAGTTTAAAGGTCGTACCTATAATATAATAGAAGAGTCTTGTTCGATCGGACTAAGTAATTATGTTTGGTTCAATGAACTATCGGCCGGACGTAGGTGAGGTAGTCCGTTATGGATATTTGCATTCGCAGAGTAAACGGCTAATACGTAATGATAGGTATCACTAGTAAGATTTGCAAATTCTTATCAGGACGTCGGGACATTCAGTTTGCGATTCAATTTGTCTAAATTGCAGCTACGGTATAGTTACGGCGACATCGTTGTTTTACTTATGTGAGTTAGATTAGCGATTTTAGGTAAATGAAGGAACGGGTTCTTTTGACTTGCCATTGTCCGATTATAATGTTGGACCTACTTAAGAAATTTAAATTTGCTTAAAGCAAGTTTAATAAATGTATTATTCCCTAAATGATTGGATGTAGCCTCGGACAAGAGCGCTCTATAAATATATATAATTTTCTTTACGTAGTTAAATATGCGTGTAAATTGGTGGTGGTGTAGTCTTGCTTGCTTGTGTTGGTGTCACGGTAGTTAGTTATTTTGGCTTGAATGCATTATAAATATATTATTACAAGATCTGAGGTTACAACCAAAATGTTAGGGGATATATCGCGAGATAGTAATATAAATATATCTGAACTAGGTTTAAGAAATTTAAACAATTAGAATTTAATTTATTACCTACTTGTTTTGTGGATGATGCGAGCAAATGTTCCTTTCTAACATTTAGATAGTCTAAACCGGAATTTTCCGCAAAAGGTAATACTTTTGCTGCTTTAGACATGAACTTTCTTCCGCTCTATTTCTTAGATTAGACAGCGTCGATATTGTTATCTTTTGGTTTCGTTCGTAGTAGGGTTTCATGGCGTTCTGGTTGGAGAACATGCTAAAATTCTAAGGGGCGATTATGTCTCTCAAGTCAAGGATAGGGTGACCTGGTAAGGGAAGGTAAACAGGTCAAGGGACTAGGGACACTGCGGCGGAGGCGTGGCAAATGAGTATTGGCAAAGAGGGAACTTCGAAGCTCCTTTATATTTATACATGTGTTTTACTATTTAACCTTGCCAACTTAGAGAACTTAGATTTCGTTTGCAGGTTCGGGAGCAAAATACCTATTTGAAAATCGGTTGCCGTGGAGTCAGGTATACACCCAACGCAGCCCGTGTTGTTCTAGCGACGCTACAAGTGCTGATTGCAGAGAGAACAATGGAAGGGTCCCGTCTTTTGTTAGGTTCGTTCGGCGTGCATTCAAGTAAGGTTGAACGTTTTTTGCTTCCTTGCAGGATAGGATAAGGGTGTATTCTATTTTGGTAGACGTGTATTGTAGGCTAAGGGGCGTTGTGATTTGATTTACGTCATGTTGGTGCCGAGGAAAAGTAGACTTCGTTTGATTAGGATATCAAGGGTAGTGGGTTCGCGATAAAATTATAATAAAAATGATATTATTTTTCTCAAAAAAAAAAAAAAATAATTAAAATATCGGTTTATGTTTTCTCTCGCTCATCCAATACGCGTGGCGGTTGGCTTCGTTCGTGAAACCAAAGGGGCGTCTGAGATGGCCGTAGATATACATACAAATAAATTTGTATATATATCTTTGCCATCTCATAAAATCATAGTTATTTCGTTTCTCGAAACTCCATGAAGGCGGTAGGTAAGGATGGGCAGACATGTGCAAGTTGTAAATCTTAGAGGATCCTTAGACAAAGTGTCAAGCGGTTCAAATTTATTTTACGCATTTTTAGAAACCCTTGTCCTTGGGTTTAGTTTTGTTTAAAAGCATAATGGACGACCCCGAGATGAGTGAATTATGGCGTCCGCTCGCCATTGAAACTAACGCATAGGATGGCGCGGGAGGTCATTCCGGGAATTGGCGACATGTGAGGGATGCTAGCTGCGCCTACGCAAACGCGAGGACGCGAGGGTGGCAGAGGAGTTAGTTGAATTCTGACCGAGAAAGGGGCGAGACGTTACGTTACGTTACGAGACCGCGCGCGCGACACACTAACTCAGGTCGGAAAACCGCTGGAAGCTGCCGGAAAATAGCTTTACGCGTCGGCGCGGCGGGACTCAAGCGAGAGGCAATCTTGTCGGACGAGCCTTGCGCGCGGTGATTCGGTATAATACCTACTGACGTCGGGTCGCGCGCGAATGGGAGTTCGTTCGTGGTTTTACAAACAATTAGTCGCAGCGAACGTACGCGGGAAAAGTGGGTGCTCGCGAGTGTAAACTGGACAGCGGTGGAACGTGAAAAGCTGAGCAGCGTTGGAGCGGCTCTGCGCTGAGGTGGCGGTTCAAGAGTTCGAGTTGGGGTTCCGTATAGCATGACCTTTTGACAGCATTTCTCTGCCGAGCACAGCTCGAGAATATCTACCGGTGCGCGAGTACTCCAGCGGAGTAAATGTGCGATTTTACGTTGACTGGCGGTTGGGAATTTTCCTCAAGGGGACTGCAACGTATCGATAACGCGGTTTTCTATTCGTGCTTGCGACCACTTTCCGTGAGTGTCGCTTGACTCGACGAGGACGCGGTTTATTTCAACACGGAACTTTACTTTCGTGGACCGCGTGCGTGGTATCGTACTAAGTTAAGTTTTACGCATAGGATTAATTAATATACTTACAATTCATCTTATTAAATTAGTTTACTCACAATTTAAATTTTATCGATTAATGTACTTTCAAATTATCCTATTAATTAATTTACTTACAATTTTATCTTATCAATTAAGTCACTTACAATTTGTTTTGTTCAGTAGGTACCTTTTAGCGTAGAGGACTGTAACGCAACCTTAGGTTTCTGATAATTCTCACTATTAGTAGTTAGTTAGCTAGAAACTGTAGGCAGGAGACCCTAGATGATGGATGAAGGCTCGCGGAGTTGAGTTACGTACAACGTCTTGACCAGAGCTCGAGACCTAAGTCACAACGCGAAGAATTTACTCAAGAAACAGTGTAGTTTGTTCCTTCCGACTTCAACGGTTTCGATGTATGAAGAAGCGAACAGATACCTCGCCAGGTGCTGGATCCCTCAATAGAACGAGTAGCGCATGTTCTGTTTCTTGGTGACGAGCTCATCTGCCGGCAAGGATGATGATGTTTCGTTGTCAGGGTTAATGAATAACTGCTATTCAGAGGCATTTCTATTTGTCGAAGTCCAGTGGATAGGACCGTGAGTCTGATGCATCTCTAGCTTACGGCCGAGACAGACGTCGACAGGACACTTAACAGATATAGACTTTACGTTAGATTGAGTAGAAGTCCTGCTTTCTTTAGCGCGCTAGACAGCCTAATTTGCCGGCAAGGGGATTAGAGCCTATAGCCGGGAAACAGACATTCTGCCCAGTACTTAGAAGACTAGACTTAGAGACGGTAGCATCACAGCTGACGGCCCAAGAGACAATAGGAGAGACTCGTAGATTGACCTTAGAGTAAGGCTGAGATTGTACTTTAGAAGTAAGGAATTAATAATAAGATAGCTAGTTATTGCATTGTATAAAGGTTAGGCTAGCTAACATTGTAGGTAGGTACCTTCCGAATTCTCCTGGGCTCCACGCGCCGGGAGGTGGGAACGCCGGCCTTCTTTAATCGACTAATCCCACGTAAGCACTCCACGAAGAAACTTATATTACAAATATCTTTCCACGTTGAGTCACAAGACAGAAACAATGATCCGTGAGGGCCGACGGCCGACAGGGAGCTGTGTAGGCGACCGGATGAATCCCTGCAATCTTTAACTAGACGATCACACAATCTATATATTCACAGTTGGCCAATCGAGTAAGTAAATAAGTAATAGAGGACCCATTTCACGTCCACCGATCCTATCAGAGTTAACACAGGGATGCAATCGGTTGATTAGGGCCTAATATTTAAATAATATAAGTCGGAACTATCACAATACCACACGCCGTATCCCGACAATCAGAGTAAGCAAAGGAATCGTAGTTATGCTGCAAGAATTCTGGAAAATTACAGCACAACATCGACCACCACGTTTAGCAAAGCATTCGAACAAGATAACTATCAAGCAGCAGTAAGGCATGAATACCCATCGCTGCACGACTCGGTGGAAGGACCGTGCCGAAGTGAGAAGTGGCTACTCTATCGCCCTTTAGGACAGCCAATTGTCCTTATCCCTTAGTCGCCTTTTACGATATGCGCGGGGAGAGATGCAGTGGGGTTATTCTTTTTATGTACCGGCCCCACAAAGTACTTTTAAAGTACATTATTTATAAATTTTCTTATAATTAATTTTGCAGTTACAGAAGGGTTTCGTAAACCGATTAATCCGTTTATTTAATACGCAACATCGTGAGTGAGATAGAGTGTGGGAAGAATGTGCTTGCGTTTGTTTCAATTAAAAAAACATTTCTACACCATCGCCATCGTCACACAGTTTTTTTAAGAGCCTGAAAGGTAAGCCACATAACTAACCACACCCGTGACTTATTTTCATAGTCGCTTCGCCCGACCTTCATTCGGTACGGTGGTACCAATTTGGAAGGGTCAAACACCACCAAGTAAAGCAGGGGAATGCACCTATAGTTTTACGTGAAATCTAAACCACGCCTAGCCTCAACGGTCAGGTAACGGTGCTTACCTTTGGCGATCAGACGCCGAATCACCGCACCGCCGAGCTACAACGAGCTGCTTCGTGTCCTTTCGGAATTCAAACTGACCCTGCGTTATCGCCCGAAGGTAGGTAGTAGACACCCAGTTTCGTGCGGCACGACTGACCTGCCAACTCCGAGAGGTCTGCTTTCGACATTTCATTGCAACCCTCCTACCCGTCACCCGCTGACAACTGATATTCCGTTCGCCTCAATTCAGAGACAACGAAAGCTTCCATCGAATATCTAATGCGGATGACCTTTTCGATCTACGCTGGCTAACCGAGTGGTAGCGACAGCAGCGCAAGAACTGTTACATAAACAAGGGCTTTAAGGTCACAACATGTTTTGCAAACACGTTTTAAGACAAAACAAGGCCTGATCTACATTCCTATGTTAAGGCTTCTTGCGCGGTTTTACGTAGTCTGACTCCATTAGTTCTAGATCGTTGATGGATAATACAGCAATCTGGTGTTAGATTTAAACATTTGGGATAAGATATAGCTATAATGAACCTAATAATGTACTTAAGTTTAAAATGGAAAGAGTAAGTTCAATGGCTATACTTAAACATGTAATTATACCAATAATGTACCTTGTCAATACTAGATTTTATAAAGAACTAGCTTTTGCGCGTGACTTCGCTCCAAGAACGTTAGAAGAGGTAGGGACGTCGAACCGTCCCCGCGCCAGCGTAACACGATATTAGTATAAATTTCAAAGGGGACTACATTTTAATAGCGTCAATATATATAATAAACTGCCGAAATATATAACAAGTGAGATCAATGATGTAAGGTTTAAAGTAAGACTACACGATTGGCTGTTGAAACAAACACTATGTGATCTCACAATGTTCAATATATTAACTTAGGTAGTACAAATGTGACGCAAATGAATTGAATGTATGTTAAAATATATGTATACCAAATTCTGTAAAACAAAAAAATAATAAATTAATAAATAAATAAAACAAAATATCCAATAATTGTAAGAACGTATTGATGTATTTAGCTGTAGAAAATCATAATATTATATTGACAAATTATTATTGCGGGAATTTTACTGACGATGTGAATTTGAATGTGACCAATTGAATGTGAGCAATCATATTTACAAAGAAATGTTTTTGACTTTGACTTTAGTAAAAACGTACCAATAACATTCGTCGGTCGCCCGCTGGCCACATAGCATCAACCTTCCCCCACCCCATACCACCCAATCAGAGCGCACGCCGTCCCCTCCGCTACCCGCGGAGCTCGGCGACGCTGGTTCTCATACAAGCATTAGCCAGTCCGACGTCCCTACCTCTAACGTTCTTGCTTCGCTCGCATAGCCTATGTCAATCCTGAAGGTCCGTTCTAAATATTGGTTCAACAATTTTGAAAATGGGATGAGTATTTTCGGAGATTACCTCCTATATCCAAACTTACAAACTTTAGGCAAATCTTTATAATATTAGTGTAGATAGTGTAGACTAGTTGTTCCCACCGCTTCGCTTCGTAGTGAACTGAAAACCCGATGTTAATTGATTGGGTGGTTCTCGAGTTATAAGTTAATATAGAATAAACGACGGTGCATAATTCGATACAGATTTTGCGTTTTATTAGAATATTTCACATTGGTTGTAGATGTTCATTAATACAGCATTACAACATTCCCATTTTGTCGTGACGGATCAGACGATTACGGCCTTTAAAAAAATATCAGAATTTAAGTGTAGCTTATTTTTAAATAGTCAGAAACTGTTAATAATATAATAGAGGCCGCTACATTGCTAGATTACTTAACTGTTTCGTTATGAATTAAGCTGCTAAGCGGCTACCCGGTTTCGATGCTAATAAGCAAGAAGCGCTGACCCGTAAAAAGCAAATCTAACTTATGCCTTTATAGAACGGACCTCCCGGCTCCGTTACTAATTAACGGTCCAGTTTAATAAGTATCCACTTAAGGGAACTGATAAAAAACCCCGCCTGAGTCAGGGTATGGCGGGGCGAGGATTAGAGGCGTGGGGGTGGGGCGGCTGGAGGGTGTTTCGGAGTTGATACGTGACGCAGCAAGGTCACGCGCTCGTCCAATTTTCCTTAACAGCTCAGTATCAAAACAGTTTTTACTCGGAGTTTGGCGTTACCTTGTTAAGTTTCAGGCGGAGTGCGGGAAGAACGAGAATGGCCATTAGGGGGCGCCGTGGCGGGGGCGGAGTGGGGTGAAGTGGGGGCGGAGGACGCGGCAGCGGGAGGCACAAAGCCAGCAGAACCATCCCTTGATGAAGTTTTACTGATTACATTACACAGGTGAACGGCTGATTCGCGAAGGTAGAGGGGTAGATAAAGCCTTCAATATTAGTTTTCATTTCGGCCTAGCTCGTAAATAGGCCGCTTAGTTAGTTTTGAACACGCACAACGGTATGTCAACGTGTTTTACATACATACATAGCGTCACGCCTGTTTCCCGGTGGGGTAGGCAGAGACAACGGATCTCCACGTGCCACGATCATGACACACCTCCGCCGCCTCTTCCACTCCCATAATGTTTTACTTCAGAGGTTTTTGAATTATTTTTCTGTTTTCACATTTATTTACAAGTTACGCAATTCCGACTGCAGTGCAAGTCAAATTATGCCTTCTTTCATTAGTTTTCTTTCGTAGCTACTTTCAAATTATTTTTATTCAATCTCCTTTTAAGAGCTAATCAGTGCCATGATACTCTCCAGATTTTATCACAATTCAACTTTATATTTGCACGGATAAGCGTCATTTTCCTAAATCTTTTTTAAAGATTGCTTCGATGAAATTGAAATAGTTTTTTCAAATGATTTAGTACGATGAAAACCTGGGAAGCTGTTAGCACGTCACAGCGTGTATCGTACTGTGTGTCGTCACCTCGAAGCCTTGTCGCCCCGCGAGACGCGGCGCGGCGGCGGCGGAGGCGGCGCGCCTCACGTACTACTCTTGACCGGAGGAAAGCACTCACCAAATTAAAAGGATCACACTCTCTTGCCATTACTTCTACTGAGTGTACATATGTATGTACACCGAAACAACTACACGAATTGTGAGCCCTCACATACCGGCATGAATTTTCCAGTGTTAGTAGGTAGGGCTTCCAATCCCGCATGCCCTTGCGGGATCTCGGTATAGGCGAGATCACATTTTTTCAATGTTGCGGAATCTCGGTATTTCGGGATCTCGGAATACCGGGATTAGAAGCCCTAGTAGGTACCAATTACTGTTATACGATATATCATCAATCAATCAATCATCAATCAATACTAATAATAAATCTGTAAGGGATGGTTATGGAGTAAGTAACTTTGTTTTATGTGATACTGCGTTTGTAGACTCTAAATTGACGATTTTTACAAATATTTTCTGTATGTATGTATGTTCCTCCATAACTCTTAAACCGATCATCTGAATTCGATGAAACATCGTACAAGCACATTTACCTATACGAGACACAGAATAGGCTGAATAAAATTCAGTTCCGGTTACGCTAAGATGTGGCTCTCATACAAACCGAATTGTTCCGCGTGCCGAAATAAAGGTACGGGTTTACTTACTTTTTTCTTTTTAAATACGAATTTCACGCGAGCGAAGCCGCGGGCAAAAGCTAGTACTAATAATAAATCTGTAAAGGATGGTCATGGAGTAAGTTACTTTGTTTTATTAGAATTTAGAATTTGAATTTCACGCGAGCGAAGCCGTGGGTAAAAGCTAATCTAACTAATAAAATCTGGAGGCACCAAAACAATTTCATTATCCCCATATATTTTTTAGTAAATTCGAAAAATGTGAGAGGATAGAGACATTTTTTTTTTTAGATTTTGAATGCATCACAAAAGCCAAAGTTTGAAGCTTTTTTTGGAGCTCCAGAATTGGAGAATTAATTATAAATACGTATTATATTTCATACTATTGTCATTTTTTTAATACTGCATTCTTCGCCCCTACGCGTTTTCCACATCGCAAAGACTAGTTTGTATAGAGCCCCAAGGCATTAAACTCGCCTCTTATGATCCTTTTACATAGTGGTAAACAATAATGTATAACTTCATTTCATTTCAATTATCCTTTAAAATTTTGAAATTTAGTCATGCATGGTTCAGCAAGTATATAACCTGGTTATTTAAAGAAAGGGATTGAAAATGGCGGCGTTTTATGGCTGTACAGTCGGCATGCAAATGTTTATTTACATAGTATAGTTTTGTATTTGCAAATTTTTGTCTTCGAAGAATTGCTTTATTTTCTTTAAACGGCATACTGTGTGAGCGAGAGGAAAATAGGAACGCAGCCATTTTCAATCCCTTTCTTTAAATAACCAGGTAGTACTTGGCCGACGCTCTTATGTCGGTTATCGTTTAAATTTTGCCGCTTATAACGTATGTTATATTCATGTAAGGATCGTAAAATGAAATTTTTCGATCTAAGACAAAGCTGATGCTTTAGTTAGACTAACATCAAAATGAATATCAAGATGTGGAAAGCCTTATTCAACCACAATAATTGAATTTATTAAAGGAAATAGTCTTGCTCCACAGGAACACGTGCCGCTCCGGCCCGCCCGGCCCCGCCCCGCCTCGCCGCCACCCGGCCCCCGGCCTATGCAAAGAAAGCCGCAGAACTCGAGCAAGAGTAATTGAAAAACTTGCAGAAGCCGCTCACACTCTCAGACCGCACTACACAATTTAACTTGTTAAAACAATTTCGCTGAAATCCTGCACTTTGCCACTT
The DNA here is from genome assembly GCA_946902875.1 of Nematopogon swammerdamellus. Classification (NCBI taxonomy): domain Eukaryota; kingdom Metazoa; phylum Arthropoda; class Insecta; order Lepidoptera; family Adelidae; genus Nematopogon; species Nematopogon swammerdamellus. The sequence goes on from OX336339.1 coordinate 22,523,689, forward strand.
GACCTGGAATTCGTTTAGCGAATTTCTTGTGAACTAGGTCAATTGTGCAATGCGTACGAGAAATTAATGCTTTCGGTGCAAGGCAACTCTTACCGGACTGGCAAAGAATATTCAGTTTATATTATGATACCAAGCAATTTAACTCAGGAAATTACAGGAAAGTACCGTGTGGGGCGGGTACTTTAAAAGAATAACCCCACTGCATCTCTCCCCGTGTATGTTGTAAAAGGCGACTAAGGGATATGACTCCCTTCTTATATTACTAGGTGGTAGGGTTAACCCGCCCGGGTTGGTACCACCGCACTGAATGAAAGGTCGGTCGAAACGGCTATGTAAATAGTTTGTGTTTTCCGTCCAGTTCAGTGTAGCCGGCACGACCGAAGGGAAGGCTGACGTGGCACAAGTTCACCCGGTGTTATGGGCTGACATCACGGATGTTGTAGGTGATGTAGCCAACCGTGTCAGTTTCCATAAAAAAAAATTAAATATTTGGTTTCAGAACTACTATTACTACTTGGCACGTGGAGATCCGTTGTCTCTGCCTACCCCACCGGGAAACAGGCGTGACGCTATGTATGTATGTATGTAACTACTAGTAAACTAGTATTGTCACGAGGAAGTTTAGAAATATAAAAGATATAACATCGAAATTAAATAGATTTTTCATGTAGTAACTTTTAAATAGCGAAAACGGTAACAATCTTAGATGATACGAGTACTACCTATATGGTTAGAGAATAACCCAGCACGCTCGCTACATAGACACGTAGATGTGTGCAGGGAGAAAGCTGGCAAAGCAGAGCGGGATAGTATCATCGAGTAATCAATTGGCCAAACTTTAATCTACCGGCATCGTTTCCGATGACGAGGGATTCCGGTCCTTAAGTCCGACGGAACCCTTATTACGATCTCCGGAGCTGCGTCGGGGCGGGGCGGGGCTAGTGGCGCGGCTCGCCTCAATGAACTTCGCCATTACGGGCGGTTGCAGATATAGAAATTCATTATTAAATTTAACGGTTTAGGGATCGGAGATATGATTGTTTTAGTGAGGATCAGTAATGTGGGTCAACTAAGTTATTTATCTATACGCGGCTCAGCTTATACAGGTTGTCCCAAAACTCAACGTCAGGCGGGAACGGAGTAGGCCAGTTTATGACTAGCCAGGGAAAAGTAAGATAAAAAAATCAGTCATTGATTTTTTTAGAAAAAATTTAAATGCATATTTTTTTTGGTAAAACTACAGGCATTCTGGTTTTATTTGGGATACTGATCAATAGCTGAGTTATTTAGGCTACCAATAAAAAAAATTTACAATTATATTTGCAAATTTGTAGTCGTAGTACCTAAAAATGTTGTAAGTACGAGAATTTTCAAAAAATGCTCATATCATAAAAAACAAATGACTCCGATTTTTTTTTCTTATTTTTCCCTGGGTAATCATCTGGCCTACTCCCTGGTTCCCGCTTGACGTTGAGTTTTGGGACACGTTGAATGTATCTAGATCGATTTTTGGTGCACACCATTTCAGGTAGGCACGTGGAGGCTATTTTATCCCGTCTGCATAGAGGAAAATAGGAGTGGTAACGAAGCTTCTAACGATTTGTATTTTAAATTCAATTATCAATTTAATTTCGATCGGGATAGCGCCATCTATGCGATATTCCTTTCAACTTATACAATAGTTCGCCTTCAAAAGACTCTGATAGATGGCGCCGGGCAGCGCTGTCAAAGCTCTTCTTTGGCTGTAGAGGCGCGTTTCATCTTCCGTTCGTACTTTCGTGACGTTTCACTTTTTATGGGTTAGGTCCCCATCGCAAACGTGCTTTAAAAAGCTTATTTTTAAAAATTTATAGAGGCGCGGTCTTATAAAAAGTAATGCTGAAAGTAATGAAATAAAACGGACATAATTTTCGTGGGACAAATTTGACATTCTAACCCGGTCACTATTGATTTTTCATCGAAGCGTTCATGCAATGAAGTGAAATGGTGGTTGAACGATAGCACAAGCGGACGAGCGGAACAGAATGTAACAAAAGTTCTTAAAAATTATCGAAAGTCATGAAAAATTTAACACACATACACATTATTAACAAGCCATTACTCTTCGAGTCTTCCACATGGGAGCAAATAAGTAAATGCACATCATTGGCCCCGGTACCCTCAGCGATATCGTTAAATATGTAGGTAGGCCTTCCTCGTCCCTCGGCGGGGCGGGGCGGCGGGGTGAGGGGGCGAGGCGGCGGGAAGACGAGGGTTTTCTCTTAGCTCTCATTGTTTCGTGACCACTACATATTACAACGTGGAGAAAAAAAGATTAAAGCTCTCGCTCGGCGCGTTGGCTGTGGCCGACATCGATTTCCTGTGCACACAGTCATATGTGGCTTTCGGAAATCCGTTTCTGACTTTTCTCTCGCTCTCCGTGTTGGCTATCGGTTCAAGACTGTAGGTCGAGGGTGGAGCGCGTGGTAGTCAAATAGGAACGATTCTTCATTATTCATGTATGGCTTGCTCAGTTATTTGAGCAATAAAGTGGAAAATGTGTGTCTTGAAATGCATATTTTAATCCTATTAATAGTATTAATGCTATGGAAAATATACTATTTTTACCCCGGCGCAAAAAAAGAGGTGTTATTATATAATTATAAGTTTAACGTGTGTCTGTGGCATCATAGCTCCCAAACGGATGGACCAATTTGCATGCGGTTTTTTTATTTGAAGGCTGATTTAATCGGGATGGTTCTTAGCTATGTTTGTAATCAAGTAATTAAGTGCTTAATAAAAAAACTAATTATTTTAAAAAGTAGACCGATTTGCATGCGGCTTTTTTTAAAACTTGAAATAAATGTTAAATTACAAATTTTAAAACCCCGACCCGAAAGTCAAAAATAGTTTCCGTTTATTTACTCAAAGGAGTCGGGGGACCGCAAAGTAAATAAAATATAAAAACTCAGAGCTGCCTGAATATTTTATAAATTTGTAATTTAGCTTTATATACGAAAGTAATTGATGATAAAGTGACGGAGATTCCGTTCTGTTCCGGATCGTGAATGCTTCATAGATCTTTTATTTTATAAAAAAAATCCAACAATAAATTTATATGAAAAAATACATGGATAGATCTAACCGACAAAAACATAGTGTGTACCTTGATTTTGTCGGTTAGATATAGTTAGACACTTTGTAGCTTGAAATAAGAATGGTTTATACATGAGATACTCGAGCTCAGAGTGAAGCGAAAAGGCGGTAATAGATGCACGACGGATGGAAGTATCCAGAGTGCTGCTCTGTTGATTCTTGCTTCTCCTTCAATGTAATTAACTATTTCGCTATAAGAGGCGGGGCGCCCGCGCCAGCTATGTGGTGTTGCAGGGCGGCGGCGCGGCGGTTGAACCACACATCCCAAGTCTGATGTTAATTTATTAACAGGCCATAAGTGCGAAAATGTGTAGTGTAAGTCTGGCTTGCGAGTAATAAATATCTAAAACATATTCAACGAGATTATTACGCCATGGCCGTAGTAGTTCCTTAGATAATAAGAAACTTTAATACGTACTCTACCATCGCTTATACTAAAATAATTATTTGCTTAATTTCAATTGATTTGATTGGTTTTTGAGATTTCTCATCAAATTTTCGGATTAAAAAAAAACATAAAAATCTGTTAAAAAATGAGGGAGATATTGCGTAACATACACATAAAATAGCAACAGCCGGATTGAGAAACTCCTCCGTTTTTTTAAGTCGATTAAAAACAGGTCAATATTTGTAACAAAATGATATTTTTAGGGTTCCGTATCCGGTACAGGATCATTATACTAAGCCTACGCCGCCGTCTGTCTGTCTCTCCGTCCGTCTGTCCGAGGGCTGTATCTCTTGAACCGTAATAGGCAGCCCGTTGAAATTTTCACAGAATATGTGTTATTCTGGCCGATATAACAACAAATAATAAAAATCACGGGGTTCCCATAGAAGAAACTAAAAAGTGTATGCGCGCGCGCCATCTACCGAAAATAGTATGAAGCATTTTAACTAGTCATGAATTTTAACTAATATGAAGCATTTAATAAATACGACATAGATGGCGTGAGTGGCGTTGGCCATAACATGGCGATACAGAACCCTCAACTCGCACTTGTTTTAATAGTACAGTAACCAATATAATATCAACCAAAGATATATTCGATATATAGATGTGTTCTTTATGGCGAAATAAATATCTGAATCTGAATCTGAATCTGATAATACAAATCAATATGACTTTAATTTGTATTAATATAAATAATTTTGAACTAATTTAATTTTGTGTTATTAACAAAAGAGTTTATGTTGCAGCAAATAAATTTTGGTTTGTACTGTATCAAATTTATACTAGTCAACATGAAAAATAGTGTTCCCTCAGTGTACAAAATATCTGTTCGTCGATCACGATGTCACACATGTTGAACCCAGAAGTGAGATTAATATTCCAACAATTATTTATACATGTTTGTGAAGGGTGTCGCAGGTTCTTAGGTAAAAACATTTCCACCCGTTCAATTCTTCCTCCGCCTGTCTATCCTAGCCATCTATAGGTTATTACGGAGTTAAGGCACTGCTTCCCGTGCGGTGGCATTCCCTAGATACATAGTGGAATAGGGCGCGGGACGGTAACCCCACGTCGAAACATTTGCCCCAACCGATTGCTAAGGTGAAATATATAATAATTTCCACACGGAGTCTTCTCAGTTCCGCCTCCTCCGCCGCTGTGGACCGCTCCCTCAGTGAAATTATTTCCCCGCGTCCGCCCGATAGAACCGGTAATGGGACCGAATTTCAGTTAAAATTTCTCACGGGAGAGTCGACTCCGCCGGCGCCGGCGCGGAGCGGGCGTCGTGCGGCGTCGACGCCGGCGTCGCGTCGCGGCGCTCAGGTAAAGTCGATGTTGGCCCATTTGCTCCCGCTAGCTGAATTTATTATGCGATTTGTTAGGTCCGAGTTTTCCCTTAAACGTAGCGGCGCAGTTAATGCTTTTAAGTAACGCCCTGGAGGGATTATGAACGCTGATCTATCATACTTACATTTTTTACTCTCTTCGAATATGGTACGAAGCTACTTAATTATTTCAATCTCGGAGGTATTTCGTCGAAAAATTAAGTAATTTTTTTTTTCATATTTATAACAGTTTAAAAAAGGATTTATAAGAGTTTAAAGTTAGTTCATTTAGATATTAGTCGCCGTACATAAATTTAGTTCCGACTGGTTTTTTTTTTCGATCAGATTATGTCTGGGAATATTATTATGTGATCCATAAAGTCGAACATAATCTCGTCCTTACAGTTAAGATCCCATTATGTAAAATTATTACAATGAATCAACATTCCATATTTAATTTGGAAGGTACTAGGTCAAGAAATTGTTTTTTAAACTTTTTAGTAACCTTACCAAATATGCGAGTTTACAACTGGAGTGAGGAAGCCTCATCGACTCCGAAAGTAAAAGGCGAGAGTAAAAAAGATTTCGTCTTCGTTCGGAGGCGGCGGAGCGGCGCGGGAGGCCGTCGGCGCGGGCGGCTTGGGCGGCGCGGTGGGTCCCTGGAAGGGCGGGCGGCGGCGGGCGCGGGGGCGCGATAAAAAACTTTCTGCTGGACTCTATTCGGAATAAGTTTGTTTGGTCGGATTCACCCTCGTGGCCTCGCGTCGAGATCGAGATTGCCTTCTCATGCAGAAATTTATTTTTTCATGTTTATTTTCTAGTCCTTCTATCTTTGTTGACTTAGGTCTCCATCTCGACGGTTTGATAAGCCGTGGTACTCGCGCGTGCCCTCCCCGTCTCTCTGCGCCCCGGCCGCCCGTGCGCGGAGGCTCACCGACAATATAACCTGATATTTACAGAGGATTTTTTAAAGGAAAGTGTTGTGCGTCAACTTCTAAGAGGTTCCTTACACGTAATAGCAAAATTTTCTTAGGACTTGTTTGTTGAGAGTTTTTTCTTTATTATAACATGTGGTTTTCCAATATCTAGATTTTCCGTTCACAGTCAATAAATTTCCGCGAAGTACGCATACATATCTGAGCCTGTCAGCCTCGGTAGCTCAGTGGTGTTGATACCACCGCACTGAATGAAAGGTCGAGAAACGAAACGAATATGTAAATAGTTCGTGTTTTCCGTACAGTTCAGTGTAGCCGCGGCACGACCGAAGGGAAGCACTGACATGTCATTTAGCTCAGCTGACATCACGGATATAGTAGGTGATACTGCCGCCCGTGCCAGTTTCCATAAAAAAAATAAAAAATAAAAACGAGGACGAGCAGAGTTTCCATCGAGAGATATAATTATTTTGCTACGCTTGGAATTGAACCGGAGGAGGACGGGTAGGAGTACCTGCGAGCGTCCGTTTGATTTATTCGGTCAAAAACAAACGGCTCGATAGCATCTCTACACGCGTATCAGTACGAGCATAGCTTTTCATAGTAAAAATGTTTTCACTTTGTCATGAATTGCTGCATGTCACAAATCAGCACATGCGTGTCTAGGCAGTGGCAAACATTTTTGTATAGACTAAGTGGACATTGAAAAAATTTCCAGTGTAGTTTCTTGTCAGTTCTTCTTCGCTGTGATAATCGAACTGGCGAAATGTTACAATGTAAATATGACAAATTTGAGCGCAGTGTACTGCCAATAGATGCTAAATAAACAATAAACAATAAAAAGCGCTTTCAAGCTGTGCATTCCTGCCGAGAAGGTGAAGACATTCCTTCGCAGTGAGTTTTGGCCCTCCGGTGTGGTGTTCCGGCGCTACAATTGCGACCTTCATCGTGAGGTCGCGCGCCATAAAAATGCTGAGCCCGCGCCGGAGCTGTCTACAACTGCCGTCCTGCACATTCAGGATACGCAACCCGCGCCGCCGCCGACGACGCCCGCGCCGCTGCCGACGCCCGCGCCGCTGCCGACGCCCGTGCCGCGGACGCAATCTGCGCCCACTCTACGTGCACCTGATCCACCGCGTCAGCAGACTAATATGACGCATACGGGTCTCTATTGGGACCCGTACAGACACAAGTGGAGAAAAAGTAATTTTAGTTCTTAGGTTAAGACATTTAATATGTATTTTCAATATGGCCCTAGTTGGCTGAAATAAAGAGATAAATAAAAAAAAAATAAAAAAAATAAAAAAAAGCTGCGTCAGCCTCGGTAGCTCGGCGGTGCGATCGGTCAACTCACTCGTGATCATAAGGGCGCGGTTAGAACTCGGATGGGCGACCGTTCGGTCTTTGGAGGCTGGCTGTGGTTCGTTTGCCAAGAAAAACTGTTTACCTTACTAGGTGGCAGGTTGACCCGCTCGGGTTGATACCACAAGGACAAGATGCCGTGCTAAAGTGCGACAGGATAGCCACCTCTCACGTTATGGCGCGGTCCTTCCACCGAGTCATGCAGCAGGTGGGTCTTCGTGCCTTACTTGATGCTTGATAGTTCTCTTGTCCCAAATACTTTGCTAAACGTGATGGTTGGTGTTGTGCTGTAATTTAGTTGTCGGGATACAGCGTGTGGTGTGTAAGTGTATGAAATATCTATCGCCAAAAGTCTAAAACACAAACTATTTACACAGCCGTAAAAATTTACACAACCTAACCTAACCTAACCTAACCTAACCAACCCGGGCGGGATAAACCCTACTACCTAGTAACATAAGAAGGGAGTCATATCCCTTAGTCGCCTTTTACGACATACACGGGAAGAGATGCAGTGGGGCTATTCTTTTAAAGTACCGGCCCCACACGGTACACATAAACGGGAAGAGATGCAGTGGGGCTATTCTTTTAAAGTACCGGCCCCACACGGTACAAATACACGGGAAGAGATGCAGTGGGGCTAGTTGTACATTTGTACGTACTCGTACTTTACGCTCGTTTTGATCTCGAGTGGCGGCGGATTAGAGGCCCGCTGATCGCGGAGGGCGGGGCGGGGCGGGGCGCGCGGCGGTACATCTGCAAAGTTAGTCGCCCATCTCTCTCTCTGCCGGCTTCGCAAGTTAGATATTCTAAGTTTCGGACCGAGGCGCGGCTCCTCGCCCGCCGCTGCCGGTTTCGACAGGGTTATTTTGTCGCAATGGCTACCTAAGAATAAAGTTTTCCGCAAAAGCGTCAACAGGCGGTGTCAGTTTTCTCGCGGAAGTCACTTTAAAATATTTACGACTTCGGATTTTGTTGTAGAGGAGAGAAGATGGCGGGGGAGACGGCACTCGGGCGCGCGGCGTATGGCTTTAGCTTCGATTTTATATCACTTTCTACTTCGTCCTTCGTGTGAGAGCTCTCAGATTTGTGGGATAGGATAATAGTGAAGTGATTCTGTGAATGTACAGTTCTGGTGTAAATTGAAAAAAAAATAATCGGCCAAGTGCGAGTTTTACTCACACACGAAGGGTTTCGTGGATCAGCATACATGTCAAAAAACCATATCCATCTATCTTTTTTTTTTATGGAAATTGACGGTTGGCTACATCACCTACTACATCCGTGATGTCAGCCCACAACACCTTGATGAACTAGTTGCCATGTCAGTGCATCCCTTCATTTCATGTCGGCTACACTGAAGTGGACGGAAAACACGAACTATTTACATAGCCGTTTCGCTCAGTGCGGTGGTACCAACCCGGCCGGGATAAACCCTACCACCTAGTAAGGTAAGAAGAGAAGGGACCTATAGTTTAACGTGGAATCCGAACCACGGTCAGCCTCCAACGGTCGAGCGTTGCTTAACAACAGTCGGCCGCACCACTGAGCTACCGAGGCTAACAAGTGTTTACCGGTTCTGAGGAGGAAGGATCTGCAGAACCGATTGGTGCGCATCCGCGGTCAGTCCGGTTCATTCCAGCGTGTAGGGATGCGCGTGAGCGGGCGGGTATTTAGAATTACCGGGCGGTGCGTGGCCGAGTGGTTTGAGCATCGGCTTCTCATGCGGGAGGTCCGAGGTTCGAATCCGGTCGGCGTGTACCAATGAGTATTTTCTGATGAAAAAGTTTACGTGCATACCTACACCTGCTTCTTCACCGTTCGGAACCGGTGTAAAACTGTAGGTCCCTTCCCCTGCCCCTTAGGTATTAGGTGGTAGGCTCAAATTGGAGCCGACTGGGTTGGTACCACCGTAATGGATGTAAGATGGCCGCATAGCAACCTCGGTTGTGTTCTCCTCTAGTCCAGAAGAAGGGAAGTCTCCGGTATGGCACCTATCTTCTCGGAAGTGATATTGGCTAGTCAGAGCATGTGCTTTGGCCCCTCTGACTCTGCCACCCATACCGGATTACATTAAAAAAAAACCTTCGGCTCTAGACGCTCGTTTCCGACCGTTCGCATCACCACGACAAATTGTCGTAATAGGGAAATTGCATGTCTCGTCGCGAATCAATTGACCGCGGTCGCACTAGATGCACGCGTTACGATAGCCGCCCGTCCCGATGACATAGTAGTCTTGTCGGCCGCGGCCGCCCCTTGCGTCGCAACGCATGCTCGGGGGTGCGCCACCCTACCGAGAGGGGGCATGCACGTAATTACTCGTGGGTACTTGCTTACTGACTTTCTGAGGACCGACCGACGCTATATTCCGTAAATAATTTAACCTTTTTACTTTCGAGAAAAACAATTATTGAAGAGCTGGCTCATACACAATTATTTAGAAAATCTGACACACACCGAATTGATGCCAGCAATATGATGTACAAAGCCGACGTATAGAGTTTGACAGTAACAATATCGAGTACCGTGAGGTACCGCTACTTAAAAAGAATAGCCCCACTGTATATTTTTTTTATGGAAAGCGCGACAGTGTGGCCTCATTTCACTTACGAGTAGGTGACTTACGATTCCCATGGACATTCTGTGATGCACGGGGATTGCGAATGCCATGTTGGTGCTCATTCTCGGTAGGTCGATCGTATAGGGGTGCACCCCCTGCCCAGTACACGTAGTGCGGAGGTGGAATGGGGACGACGGATCTCTCTCCGTGCATGTCGTAAAAGGCTCCTAAGGGATAAAAGGACGAGATGCCTTGCTAAAGGGCGACAGTTTAGCCTCCTTTCCCCTTAGCACGATCCTTTCACCAAGTCATGCTGCAGGCGGTGGCTCTTCGTGCTCAATTGTTCGATAGCTACATAATCTCGTCCTAATTGTTTGCTGAACGTGGCGGTAGGTGTTGTGCTGTAATTTACCGGAATTCTTGCAGCGCAACAGCGATTACTCTGCTTACCCCGATTGTCGGGGTACACAGCGTGTGGTATGTATGTAACAATTTCGTGGGACAAATGTAATACCCTAATCCCACATCTATTTAGGTATCATTTTCTCGTAGCCTTTCACACCTTTATCTACTCAGAAGTAAAAAAAGGCAAGGCGAAGTCATCTGCTTTCGTTTTCGGTTATTGCGATGGTCGCATTCTGGTAAAGTGCGAGTAGGTATATTGTATGCGCTTAGCTCCTGGATCCGCGCGGCGACAACATCGCGGATCGAAGGAGGAACTCAATTTGTTTCCCTCTGGAACTCATCAAAGCGAGATCAGCGCAGAGATTTACCAGGGGGTGCGCGCGCCCGGGACGCGCGGCGACGGATAAACAACGTCTAAACACCTCCTCGACTCGATCATATTTTTTCAATCGACATAAAAATATACGTATCGCGAGTCGGGAGCAGGGTTGCCAGATGGTTTAGTTAAAAAAACCGGAGATTTTTCATTAAAGGGCATTTGATTTTTCAGTTTCAAAATTAAAGTGTATTTTATGTACAAAATGTTTCATGACCTTTCCTTTTGAAAATGGATAGGAGATAAATAAAAGGATTGAATTGATCGAACTTACTGCAAAATCGAAGAACACAGCAAGATTAGTATTAAAATGTTCTGAAAAAGTAAATATTTGCGTTACATGAAGAAAAAACCGGACGTTTTGGTGTCCGGTTTTTCATTATTTTGAAGCCTCAAAAACCGGACTGTCCTGTGTGGCAACCCTGGTCGGGAGCCGATTTACAAAATTTCCTCCGCGCGAGGGAGCCGCACGGCGAATGTGAAAACGTAGCTAAATCCTTCTTCCCACTTCACAATAACCGTATCGCTTAACTATTATCTTCGGGATCGCGCGGCGCCGCGGCTGTTCCGAATATAGAATAACTATTTAAAGGAGCGGTAACGGCCGCGAAGCAGCTTTTAAGCGTTACGTGCTGGAGATGTTAATTGGCAGCAGCTATTTAATATATCCGCTACGTTGAATACGGGTGCTCGGTTGTGGGACGCTTGCGGGGCGAGGAGGCGGAGGGGCACCAGAAGCGGTCCCGCCCTCGCTATACTGCCCTTCCGTCCCCCTTCCCGCTGCCGAGAGGCGAATGTCCCCCGAACCACCATCTGGGTCCTCGCCATTACAAAACGTGCTACACGTACTCTCGCATGACCTGTTTCCACTGGGAACATAATGACGAGAAAGTACACGACTGGTAATTATTTGGAAATTATACATAAATACATATCACACACGCTGAATCCCGACAATCGGGGTAAGCAGAGTAATCGGTGTTGTGCTGCAAGAACTCTGGTAAATTACAGCACAACAACGACCACCACGTTTCGCAAAGTATTCGAACAAGATTCAATCGATCAAGCTGCAAGTAAGGCACGAAGACCCACCTGCTGCATGACTCGGTGGAAGTACCGTGCCAAGGTGAGAGGTGGCGAACCTGTCGCCCTTTAGCACGGCATCTTGTCCTTATCCCTTAGTCGCCTTTTACGACATGCACGGGAAGAGATGCATTGAAGGCTATTCATTTTAAGTACCGGCCTCACACGGTACGGCAATTATTGTTTACTGAAATATTTTTTCAAGGAGACTTAAGTTTCTACATAAAGGTAACTGATATTATTTCAGATAGTGATTTCCAATAAAATTTCACTTTTGCTGTATGATCTTCTGAGCCATCTCTAAATAAATCATTAACATTAACAAGGAAGGTAAACTGGAATCTTTGTAAGTAGGTAGTAATAATACTCTAATGATGCTTAATCCCATATAAGTGTATAATGAGTTTATAATTTATTAGTAAATAAACTATAATTTTGTAAGTCACCGCCACCTTTGGGGTCACCTTAGTACAAAGCACCCCTGCTTCACGTTTTTCGAATATAATCCAAACTTTTGTGCTCAATATTGGAAGGAGTAAATAAATCATATTAATAACGCTTTTGGGCCGGTCCTCCTCAAAGTTAAAATAGGTATTTAGAGGATTGAAAGTTTGAAGCTCACCGAATACCAGAGAAGACCCAAGTTACAATTAATATTTAGAAGGCTTAATGAGCGAACGTTTCACTTCGCGTCTGCGAACATTTGCGGTAATTGATTTCCTAAAAAAATTTGCGCAGTTTTTGCGGCTAAGAAAGTGTAAGAAAATTATTTCAAATTAAATTCAATTATGACATTTAACACAAAGCACAGTTTAGTAGGTTCTTTTGGGCTTAGCGACCCTTGTAGTAACTACGACGAAACAAAATATATATAGAAATTAAACATTTTAAGAATTTTGTTTAGAAAGCCATCTATGCGAATACAACTGGAGCATTTCTGTGAAAATAAAACAAACTACTTAATAAAAACACCGTAAAATGAATTTACAACTTAACTCGTCGTATATCAGCCGTGAACTCAAGTGCCACTTGTTTGAAATATGGGCGCGTTCGCGTGTAGCGCCGTTCGTGTTCCAACGCTCGACAATAACAAAGTTTACAACGGCTTTCCTTACGAATATAAGTCGGCGTTCGGCGCACGCTCGCGTGTGCCCGTGAATTTACAGCGAACACTCACTTAATGAAAATATCGTGTAGAGTGCGGGCCCGTAGACGGGTTAATTTGTGACGTGGCTGCTGCCACTGGCGGATCTAGGAGATCCGGAGTAGGGGGCAGTGATCGTGCACTAGTCGTCTGCCCACCCCGCCTCATTGGACCTTTTAACTACAATACGAAACTCGTTAAACCTTATTTTCCATGACTGATTAGATAGATAGAGAGAAAATTGCATTATTCATAGAGAAACAAAAGAATAATATCGCACAAAGGCAGACTTCTCATTACAAATGATTTCTTCCAGACAGCGTTTAAAGGTTTGGAAAGAGGAGCAGATTTTTTAAGGAGGTAGGGGTAATTCAATACATTAAAACGTTCTGTTAAATACGTATCCTGTTGGTTTGTATGGTAATAATTTGTTATAAGAAAAACATTAAATGTCAGTTGGAATTGAAATGTCTTTTACATGGCAGCAAACTCACTAACTGGCGACGAAAATTATTTAAAAAATCCACGCCATCATGGCGAAATCGACCATCGGAGAGTTCCACGAGGAGAGCGACACATGGGCGCTGTATGTGGAACGCATGGAGAACTGGTTTCTGGCGAATGATGTGAGCAAGGAAAAGAAGGTACCATTCATGATAGCTTCTATGGGGAGAGACGCTTATGAGATCGCTTCCGCTTTATGTTATCCTAAAAAACCAGCAGAAAAAACATATGTGGAGTTGGTGCAAATCATAGACGAGCATTTAGGGCAGAGGTCATCCAAGTTGGTCGAGCGGCACAAATTCCGCCAGTACAAACAACAGCAAGGAAGCATAGAACAGTTTGTACTTCAGTTAAAAAAACTCGCTCGTTTCTGTGAATTCGGCGACCAGATAGAAGAACATCTGAAGGAACAATTCATATGTGGGCTTTCAAATGACAGCATTCGTCAGCGATTGTTTGAGGTTGATGAACTGAATCTTTCTGAGGCAGTAAAGCTAGCTATATCCTTGGAAGTAGCAAAAAAGAATGTATCTACGACATCTGAGAGTGCTGTACATTCTGTGTTGACCAAGCCACGCGAACCGGCGAGCCGTGTTTTCGGAAGAAGTGACGGAGGCGGCGGCAACAGACAACGTGAACCCAGGTCCGGTCCCTCGCGTACCGCTCGCGTAGAGTACAATCCGCGCGGAGGGCAGCGCCCGACGGCTGCCGAGGGCAGGTGCGATGTATGCGGTTTTGAACACAAGATGGAAAATTGCAAATTTCGATTTCATACTTGTCGAGTATGCCTCAAGAAAGGGCACTTACAGAAAATGTGTCCGGAGAGTCAGTCTCACTATTTTCTGGAGAAAGAGAAGGAACATCGAGCGGAGCTAGAAGAGGTAACATTTAGCAATAATAACCTATCTGCTGAAGATGACGATGAAGAAATACAGGTCAATGTGTGTTTGGAAGGCGAGAAGTTAACCATGGAAGTGGACACAGGTGCCAAAGTATCATGCATCAGCACTGATCTATATTTGAAGAAGTTGCGTCATCTAAAACTGCAGCCTGTCAATGTTAGGTTAAGGTATTATACTGGGGAATGCGTTCCTGTGTATGGTATGGTGCAGCCGCTTGTCGAGTATCAAGGAATGAAGAAACGGTTAGATTTATTTATAATCGAGAGAGCCAAAACTTGCTTGTTGGGCAGACGCTGGATGAAAGCTTTAAATATTCATGTATCATTTCCAGTAGCAATCAATCAGCTCACGCACGGTGGTGTAGGACATCGACAATCTAAATTTAATGAAGCAAACTTTGTTGACAGATATTCTGAGGTGTTTGCTGACGGACTGGGACGATACACTGGTGATGCTGTCGCACTGAGGGTTCGGACGGATGCTGTGCCAGTATATTTGAGGGCGAGACCGCTACCGTATGCTCTCAGAGACAAAGTTGAAGATCAATTAAACAAAAGCATACAGGAAGGTATATTACAACCGGTAGAATCTTCAGAGTGGGCCACGCCTATTGTTCCTGTCTTAAAAAAAGATGGTAGCATTCGGATCTGTGCTGATTATAAAACTACTGTCAATAAAGTTTTAGAGGTTGACCGTTTCCCCGTTCCACGTGTGGATGATTTGTTGGCTAGTATACAGGGTGGTGAGCATTTCAGCCAAATCGATCTAGCTCAGGCTTATTCGCAATTGGTACTTAGAGAACAAGATAGGAAATATACAGTAATCAACACACATCGAGGCTTGTTCCAGTACACCAGGTTAGTGTTTGGACTTTCTTCAAGTCCTGGAATATTCCAAAGGAGGATAGAGGAAATTCTAAACGGCATACCTAACATAGTCGTGTATCTAGACGATATATTGATCACTGGTAAGAACGAAGATGAACACATTCAAGCGTTAAATGCTGTTTTCGACCGGCTTAAGGATTGCGGTCTGCGAGTGAAGAAGGAGAAGTGTAAGTTTTTTCAACACTCCGTTGATTATTTGGGTTATAAGATTTCTAAAGAAGGGGTTTCAGCATGCGATGATAAGTTGAAGGCTATCAAAGAAGCACCGACGCCGACTAATGTAACTGAATTACGAGCGTTCATAGGCCTCGTTATGTATTACGGAAGGTTTGTGCAGGGCATTAGTACGATTTTGAATCCGCTTTATTCACTTTTTAAAAAAAAGACCGTTTTCGAATGGAATACAGCTTGTGACAGGGCGTTTGCAGAGATTAAGCGGATAATGATATCGCCACAAGTATTAGCTCACTATGATCCAAATAATCAACTGATTTTAACATGTGATGCCAGCTCTGTTGGTGTAGGAGCGGTTTTGTCAGCCATTACAGAGCAGGGGGAGAGGCCACTAGGGTTCAGCTCGCGTACATTAAACTCCGCGGAACGTGGCTACTCGCAGATAGACAAAGAAGCTTTGGGCATAATTTTTGGAGTAAAAAAATATCATCAGTATTTATATGGTAGGCGGTTCATCCTCAGAACAGATCATAAACCGCTGGTCTCCATTTTTGGACCCAAAAAAGGCATTCCAATAATGGCAGCGAGTCGTTTGCAACGGTGGGCAGTTTTACTCTCTGGTTACAACTACGATATCGAGTATATTTCTAGTAAGAATAATAGTGCTGACGCATTGTCTCGTCTACCTTGCCAGGGTAACGCGCAAGAGTTACAAGAAGAGTGCACGTATTTGAATTATGTTGAAGATGAGCTACCTTTAAACCATAAGCAGGTAAAATCAAACACAGAAAAGGATCCCATACTCAGTAGGGTATTGCGCTTAGTGCAGACAGGGTGGTCGTCTTCTTGTCCAGATCCAGAGCTATTACCGTTCTTCCGCAGGCGAGATGAATTATATTCGGAGCTCGGTTGTATAATGTGGGGGCATAGAGTCATTATACCTCCAAATTTGAGACAAAGGATCTTGACAGAACTGCATTCAAGTCACATGGGAATAGTAAAAACGAAAAGTATTGCACGTAGTTATGTATGGTGGCCCAAAATAGATGCAGACATTGAGGAGATTTGTAAACGATGCGAGGTTTGTGCAGCTGAGGCACCGGCTCCTCCGCGAGCACCTCCATCTCCTTGGAAGTACTGCAGTAAGCCTTGGAGTAGAATACATTTGGATTTTTTAGGTCCATATTTGGGTGATATGTACTTGGTGATCAAGGACACCACAAGTAAATGGTTTGAAGTATTTAAGATGAACAGAACGAATGCATCCAGTGTAATACAAAGGTTGAGAGAGACGTTTGCTAGATTCGGGGTTCCAGAGATCGTAGTAGCAGACAATGGCCCTCCATTTAATGGAGGAGAGTACGCGGCATTCTTGCGACAAAACGGCATTAGAATGGAATTTAGTCCTGTTCATCACCCTCAGTCAAACGGAGCAGCAGAGGACGCGGTAAAAATTCTGAAACAGAGATTAAAGAAGGCAACTAGAGAGAAGGCAAATGTAGATTTAGTTTTACAACAGTTTCTCCTCACTTATAGAAACACAGAAGTTAGCGAGACAGGGTCATCACCTGCAATGCTGTTACAGCGTAGACGTCTACGTACCGTACTCGATCTGTTGAGGCCGGATGTTGGTGACAGAGTACTCGAGGCTCAGCAGAGCCGGACAGCCGCTAGCACAGGAGTAGAGAGGAGCTTTGTTATCGGTGATTTGGTATGGGCACGCTATTTCTTAGGGAACGATCGTTGGGTGTCTGGAGTTGTAAAAGAATTGTTAGGTTCCAGATTATACACGGTGGAAAGGGAAAACGGTCAAATCATAAAAAGACATATAGATCAATTGAGATCGCGTCACCCAAATATACAAATCGAGACGTCTGAACGTCAACAAACGACTATACCTACTTCTGAAGATTCGAATCAAACATCAGGCGAGGATGACACGGTCGTACTTCCTCAGGACCCAAATTCTTTAGAACAAATGACACCTCCGCCTGCTGAAGCATCAGCGTCGGCACCTCCCGACCCTCAGCCTCCAGCGCCACCAGTGTCTTTGCGTTGTTCCACACGTCAGCGCCGCCCTCCCGACAGATTTGGCCAATAAATATATATAAGTAAACAGAATAAATAGATTAGTTACATACCTTAAATATTTATTTTTAGGAAGAGATAATCAGAGGTAATATGTATTGTGTTAGTTTGTTTAAGAAAGGATATAAAAAAAAAACATTTTTATTTTTTGTTTAGGTTTCTGTTTCATTGTATATAGAGGGAAGTTATATAATTTGTAATAAGTGTGAGGGTGGTTTGTATGGTAATAATTTGTTATAAGAAAAACATTAAATGTCAGTTGGAATTGAAATGTCTTTTACATGGCAGCAAACTCACTACCTGTCAATAACTTGACAGCCTCCGTGAAATAAAAATACTATAGCTGAACTCAAAATTTGAAATAAGAATTCTGCAACAAGCCCCTAAACTCAACAAAAGGAGTGGTTGAGGAGGAGGTGATGGGGGATAAGAGAGATTGTTCACCTCCTTCGCCCCCTTGCTACTACTACATAAATCCATCTCTGACTCAGAGTGGTTAGGCGAGTGGTTTGAACTGTAAAAGTGTGGCGAACCACTGAATGCCGACATAGCTTCGAGCAGGCTGCACCAATAAATCATTTGGAAAATAATGTCACTTCATTAATTATGAAAGTAATGCATTAGTTTTAAATGAACAATAAAATAGGGGAGTTTTTACGGCTTCTATTTATAATGTAGACACGTCAAATTTATTAAATTCACAATTTCATATTAGTCAAATATGGACTATTCACATAAAGGACAAGCCAATGTTTTACGAAAAAACAATTTTGAGAACAAACTTGACTGTTTGGAACATAATTTCCTCGTTAATTTCATATCAAACTAGATTTTACTAGAATGTAATATATTGCTACTTTATTACAATTTCGTATTACACGAGTACAATGATTTTGTTTCCGACGGAAAAAAGAATTGTAGGTCACGCGATAAACAATAATAACCTGAATCAATTTGGAAGGGAGTCGGTGGCGGCGGCGCGGCGCGGCGGCGGCGTGGATCGAGCGGCGGTGGGCGAGGGAACGCAAGTCAAATGTATCTTAATGATTTATGTATCACACACGATCGTTACACGTTGAATAATGCATGGGTGAAAAGTGAACGAATAAGGCAGTCTCGTGCGCGGGACTTGTCTCTGTGTTGCGCTGGTGGGCCACCGTTCCCCTCTGCCCCCCCCGCCTCTCCCTGCCTAGTACCGCCTGAGTGTGGCTTACGTAACGCGGACTTACGGAGTATTTGACGAGAGAGTTATGAAAAGATTAAAAACAAAACTCAAGTTTCAGAGATTACCTCGCGACTACTGCGATTGGGTAAGAATAGTAATTTGATTCCATTTCAAAAATAAAAAAAATGCTAAAATATAAATACAACGTATACTAAAGTCGCACGCAGATGTAGATTAATTATTTATTCCGCAATTATCTTTATTTTATATTTTTTTGTAGAAACTGACATGGTTGGCTACACATCACCTACGACATTCCATAATACCTTGGTGAACTAGGTGCCATGTCAGTGCTTCCCTTTGGGTTGTGCCGGCTACACTGTACTGGGCAGAAGACACATTTTTTTATAAAAAATCGGTCAAGTACAAGTTTTACTCGTGCCCGGACGGTTCCGTAGATCCGCTATACCATACCTGTCAAAAAACATTATCGGTCCATCTTTTGTCTGTCAATGCAAAATATAAATACCTGTGGTGCCATTATTATTATTATAGTACCGTGAATGTTTATCTACTTCTATTTCTTAGCACGTTTCTTGTATTTGATTTTTTTACTTTTTGGTTTTTTTATTATTTGTTGGCATATCCGCTATAATAATACAGATTCTGTGAAAATTTCGACCAGCTAACCATTACGATTCAAAAGATACAGCCCTAGGACGGGCGGACGGACGGAGAGACATACAGACATACAGACAGACAGCCAGAGAGACAGAGAGGCGGCGTAGGCTTAGTATTGGACTTCCGTATGGTTACGGAACCCTAAAAATATAGTTTTATTGAATAATTAGAATTAATTCACAATGAGTATGTTTTCATTGCGCCACGGCAGGATGTTTTACAAGCCGCCTGCCACCCAACATGGCCGATGAAACGATTGATTGGTCGGCGCTGCGGGGAGCGGGGGGGCCCCCTCTGCGGTCGGCCGATTCCTCGACACGCGATCTATTGCGGCTCCATCCACTGTCCAAGCGTCCACCCAAACGAACTAGAACTAGACTGCACGTTTTTGTTTTAATGTTCGCATATATTCGGGAGACAGGACTGAAATCGGTAAGACGCCTCTTAGTAGTTCGGCACACGCGTCAGTAGGTCGTTAGCGAGTGAGCACAGAGACTCTGCCGCGCCCCGCCCAGCCGCTGCCGCCGCCGTGGCGAGAACTTTCTAAGTCAATTAGAGAATTCGCACAAATGTTAACAGCTCAATTCATCCAGTCAAAGTGGCGGGCGCGGGCGGAGCGCGCGTACACCGACATTTCCAATTAGCGTCGAACCCACGACCTCTGCACCGCGGCCGTCACAGGTACCACCACACCTTGTCGCACTCGCGCTATGTTCTTAATTCAACCGCGGCCCGCTTATGTTTCTAACTTTTTGCAGAACGAGAAATTAAAATACCCTTAAATATTTATTAAGGTTTTATTTTTCATTGGAAGCAACCCGAAACCTCGACCGAAACTAGATTTGTTTTGATAAACTCCGTTAGACGTTAATTAAATTCCCCACAAATTCAAAGTAATTAAATGTTACTTCTTAACAATAATGATTGTGCTATCAATTCCGGAGGCATTCTGAGCTCGTGGTACACCCTCCCCCCTCCCCCGCCCCTCCGCACCGCCACCGCACCCCCGCCGCACCCCCGCCCGACCCGTGCGCCGCTTGAACAACTCCTAAAATGTCTTGTTAAATTATTTATTAGAGAATTTACTTGTTGACGAAGCGAGGCGGGCGAGCAACACGACGCGCCGAGACACTCGTGTTGAGTGTACGACTCGTCATCAGAGATCAGGGAGATTTGAAAAACTACCTTCTGCCCGCGGCTTCGCTCGTGCGTACGCAGTTTGAAGAACATTTTGAGCATAATATACAGTGTGGGGCCGGTACTTAAAAAAAATATCCCCACTGCATCTCTCCCCATGCATGTCGTAAAAGGCGACTAAGGGATAAGGACAAGATGCCGTGCTAAAGGGCGAGAGGTTCGCCACCTCTTACCTTGGCACGGCACTTCCACCGAGTCATGCAGCTGGTGGGTCGTCGTGCCTTACTTGCTGCTTGATCGATTGAATCTTGTGCGAATACTTTGTGAAACGTGGTGGTCGGTGTTGTGCTGTAATTTACCAGAGTTCTTGAAGCGCAACACCGATTACTCTGTTTACCCCGATTGTCCGGAATTCAGCGTGTGTGATATGTATGTATGCCTATACTTGAGTTTCGTATGCGTGAATGATTAGCGAAGAAACAGATATGCAGCCATTATTTGTTGATATATTTCACACACTTTGGTTCACATGTTAATCAAAAATCAGACTAGTCATTGTATATTAATTAGTCAAAACAGATTCAATAATGTTTAATGAATATGGTGATAATGAGTCACTAACGAAGACACTTTCAACTAAAAATAGCAGTATAACACCGGTCTCAAAACACACCTAGCCCATTTCGCTCCTGTTCGCTGATTTCTTTTATGAGTGTCGGGGGTAAAGTAAACGATAGCAATTAATTATAAATCGCTAGAAGGGCACGCTGCTCGCCCGCTCCCACTCTAAGGATGCACGGGATTCGTATGAAATGACAAAACACAGGCTCAAGTGACATTCATTGTTATATAGTTAGATCAATTATTTCTAGATTTATAATGTGTAAACATCAATTTTTTTTTATGAAAACTGACATGATTGGCTACATCACCTACAAAATCCGTGATGAGATTACGCCTTGCTGAACAAGGTGCCATTTTAGTGTTTCCCTTTGGTCGTGCCGGCTACGCTGAACTGGACGAAAAACACGAACTATTTATGTTAGGTTTCATTGAATTGTTCAAATAAATCGAATCGGGTGACGATTGGATTTCTTCATTTTACTGACAACACGAAAAATGAGCGGTGACTTGTGGGTATAAATGGACGGGGACGGACGGCCATGTTTTGGTTGGAGCACGCACCGAGTACGGACGTCTTGTGTTTTCTGTGTGTGAATGAAGAAAATAAAGTAACTGTTCTATCTCGTTCCTGAATTTGTACTGACCTACGCAGACTGGTCTTGGCCTCCCTTACTACATAATCATTTCGGCAGAGCTTTCATTCAGTATTCAATTCATATTCTATATTGGGAACCCGAGATTGAGGCTGCAGTGAATTGTGATTTAGCGCAACACGTCGAGCGTCAAGCGTGACGCTCGCGAGTGATGTTTACACGTCAACCTTTTACTCGGACTTTTTTTTATAAAATCTAATAAAATTTATTTTTTGCCGTCTATTGTCTCAAGTCTATTTGTGTGTCTGTCTGCCTGACTGTTTATCTGTATGTCCTATTATACATATATAACACGCTACACTTCAACCGATTTACATACAGTTTTATATTCACCGAGCGCACGGACGTAGGGACTAGGGACTGAGCAGTCGAGTCAGACGTGATCGAATTCAGATATTTCTTTGTTTGTAGTCTATTCGTTGCTATTAACAGCGCCATCTAGGCCATTTAATTTAAAATGTTGATGTGGTAGTTGGTGATCTCAATTCAAATAAAATGAAAATATGCTTCATTGCACACCGTTAAAACATGAAACAGAAATGGCGAATCAAAAACATTAAGTTATTCCTTATTAACCTTTGGCAACTTCGGGAATACAGACTCAATTTGTGAGCAAAACTGCGGGACGTTAGTAAACACAGTAAGAAGGAAGGTGTGGATCTAAGCTTACGATGGCTTCACCGAACATATCCGGGCCCATCGGCAGTAGAGGAGGGTATTAATCGAGGCCGGGACTAGCGAGTGGCCACTCTAAATTTCCCGCGCATGCTTCACGTTTCGGCTCGCTTCAAGCCCTCGTCAGCTAGTCTGCGTTGACTAGGACGCGGGGAAACCACCAGTCCCGCTCTCGACCTCCCTCTCTCTACCTATCCATATTCTGTAGGATGCTTCCAGTGACGTTTTCGAAGCTCTCTCCATATATGAGCTTAGCGTCGATCTTGGGAGCCCTAGATTCTTGAAGAGACTGTAGAGCGACTTCGCTGGTAGTCCTCTTGCTCCGACTTCCACAGCGAAGAGATCAGTCTTGAATCCGTTTCTCACAATCCGGTCTACTAAGTTGCAGTACTTGTTAAGTTTGATGTTGTGGTCCTTCGGTATGTTACTTTCCCATGGAACTGTAAGTTCAACAAGTACTACATGCTTTGTCGCTTTTGAGAATATGAGTATATCCGGTCTTAATGCTGTGGTACAGATTTCCGAAGGCATTTGGTAATGCTTCTCATGTGTGTCCATCAACAATTCCCAATCCTTTGCTGCTCCCAAAATTGAAGAAGGTTTAGTCCTATCTTTGGGCAGCTTATTGGCTCCAGGTTTCACAAAGTTGACCTTCTGGAAGCCGCTACTGGTTTGCCCTTTCCTGGTCCGTGCAATTGACAGGTTGATGGCCTCTCTAATGATTTGGAGGACTTTATCATGACGGTAGGAATACTGGCCTCGCTCAAGTAGTATTTTGCATCCGCATAACAAATGTTTGGCCGTGCCTACGAACTCCTTACATGACGGGCATAGTTTATTTGTAGATTTCCCCCATCTAACTAGGTTACTCGGGTCGGGGAGAGTAAGCTGGAATGCATTTAAGTAGAACTTAAGCAGCTCAGGGGACCAGTTGTATATTATGGATTTCCACTTCAATGCAGGAGGGATGCAGAAGTCACCCACTGTTAGCCAATCATTCTGCATTTCTAGGTTTAAGGCGTGAAGTTTGAAGCCTTGTTCCATGTCCTCCTGAGCAAAACCTTTCAGTATTTCTTTATCAGACTTTGCTGTTTCTATGCCCAATCCAGATCTATTGGTGCGTGTACCAACTTGGAATGATTTGTAGAAGTCGAGTCTCGATTCCAGTTCATCTGATAGTGATGTGTTGGGTAAGGCTTGAATAGCGCTATCATTGGAGTCTTTGAGTATACATCGTTTGGCTATTCTCGCCTTTTGATAAAATATCGACGGTTTCTTAATGTTCAGTCCAAAGTTATTGTGAGATCTGTATAGCGTTGACGAGTCAGCCGGGTGAGCCAGTCCAAACCATGATTTCAGGAATCTGGTCACATACGAGTCTAATTTAGTCAGGTTTTGCTTTGTGAAGTCGTAGACGAGAAATGGCCATGAAAGTTTTGATGTCAGGTAGTTATCGTAAATCCATGCCTTTTGTGTACCCAGGAGGGGAAGATTGTCAGTTTGGCGGAGGCTCTCTTCGAAAAGTTGGACAATATCATCAGTAGGATGCTCCTTTCCTCTGCTGGTGATCCTTTTGCCCAAGAATTTAAAAGGAGCTTCCTCAGCCACGGTTGCGATTGGTTTTCCGGCTACTGTCAAACCTGGATTGCTCGAGGTAAACTTTGAACCTTTCCTGGTTAAGCTCAAACAGTAGCACTTCGCTGGTTTTATCTTCATCCCTTTGGTCCATTCACAATAGTCATCCACCACCTTAAGAAGCGACTGATTTTGTTTTGGATTGCGGGTTAACAGCGTAATATCATCCGCAAATGCCAGGATGGCCGCCATATATGTGTCTCCATATTTGAACCTGTATCCCCATTTCTTTTCTTTTACGACAAGCGTATCAATTAGAATGTTGATAACAATGTTAAATGTGACAGGAGAGAGGCAGCAACCCTGGAAAAGTCCTATGCCGTAACGAATTTCCGGTGTCTTCTCCGTTTCGCCTTTTACTTGTATTACAAAGGAAAGTTTTTTGTAGTAGGAGGCTATTATATTACAGATCAGAGGTGGCACATTATACCACTCTAGCGCCTTTAATAGTAACTCATGGCGCACCGAACCGAAGGCGTTTTCAAAGTCTAACCACGTGGCAGTTAATTGTCTCTCATTCTTCCTTGCATCTCTAAGACATTCAGTCAGCAAAGAATTATGTTCGAGGCACCCTGCAACTCTTGGGAGAAAACCTTTCTGGTACTTTTTCGGTAAGTAGTCGTTGGTACACATGTGTTTGAGTAGTCTGGCCTGTATAATGGAGAAGAATATTTTCGAAATTGTGTTCGTAAGGGCTATACGTATATACAATAGACAACATAAAGGACAACAAATATGTTCTGGATTTCGCAAGGTCTCCCCGGGCCTACTCGTCTGTCACCGGCTGGGGTGGAGGGCGGCAGCGTACTGCGTAGCATTCACCGAGCGTACTCCCGCTTAGTGTCTTGTATATTATTCAACACTACTCTTTTATTAACTTCGATGCTTACGCTATTTATTAAACATGCTCTATAATGCCTCAGAGGCGTTCTACTTAAGCGCGTTGTAAATTTGCAATTCTCGCGTGTAGGATAAGGGTAAGTCGCCTTTACGCGGGCTTTACAGCTTTAGGCGATTGCCGACTGTTCGTTGTATTTGTTTCATTTAAGTACGCAGTCTAGAACGAAGAAAGTTCGGGACGAAAGAAAGACGAATAAAAGGGCGGCATAAAATTAGAAATATGGCAATAATAATTAATTAATAGGTTGTCTGTCTATCTAGGCTATCTACTTGTTACTGGAGCTGGAACTTCTGAACGGGTAATCATTTCAGTGAAACATTATATTGTAATGGCTAAAATAACCTACGCAGTAGCAAACGATAAAAGATGAGCGAGTCGTACTTGCGGAGAGTTCTTGCAGGCAAAGAAATAAATATTCAGACGCATGCTCGAACACTGCAAACATTTTACCTTGCCAACTATATTAGATCGGCATGCAGTCCATTTGCCGCAGACATGTACGTAATGGTATTTGTAGTTTGATAGAAAAGATAGAACATAATTTATTGCTACATAACCATTTTATAATAAAAATAGCACAATGAATACAGGTACAAGAGGTAAAAAGGCGGTCTTATCCCTTGAAGAGATTTCTTACATCCAACATTTAGGTGTATTAAATGTGCAAATACAGGAATGTAGGTAGTAGCAAAGATAAGTGATGTGACACTTTTTAATTTAACTTTAAAAATATAAGTAGATTGTGCATTTCACTCACTTCTCCCATATTCAAAAAGGTTCGTTAGAATGAAATGCCTCACGGCATTAGGCTCGCCTATTGTGATTAATTTATATATATGTAAATTGGTGTTCAATAAAGAACATATACTTCAACAACATGTTGATGGCCTTTCCAGATTATTTTATTTCTATGTTCGCAGGAAAGTGCGATTAGGTAGGTATCTCTCTGCCGAACCCCAGTCAAAAGCGAAAGAGGAGAGGCAATAAATGTGAAAACTGAAAGAGCATATTTGTACAAGGCCGAGGAAAAGGCGAGTCGCCGTTTCTCTCGCAATCATCTTAAGTCCCTCCACGCATTCCGCTAACATTGTTTTTAATTTGAGTGACGTCGTGAGAAGCTATTTCGTAGCGATGCTCGCGTTGTAGGCTCGCTCGTATAGCGCCGGTGCACTGAGCCGCGTCGTCACACTCCGAGAGTTTTATTAAAGCGTGCCTATAATAAAACTTGGCATGCATAATATTTTGAATTCATTCTATAATGAAGTTGCAACTTTACTGTTACTAAAACAATTTTCAAATGCAGAAAAAAAATTACCTGGACAGACCGCTGTCTTGGAACTGTAGTTTTTTTGCTCCGCGCACTCGTACTCGAACACGTTTGGCTCCTATCTTAATTGTGCGATTCTCGTGATTTTTGCTTTAAATTATAGTGTAAACGTTTTTTGACATTTTGGATTTATCTTGTGTGGGATTTCTCGACTATAGTCAAGCCATAGTCTCGAATTAAAATTGAACTTTTACAGCTTAAATAATTTATAATATCAAACGAACTACTGACATTTTGGTCGATAGTTAATTTCAACACCTATTGTGTTACTTTTGTTATTTGACTATGTGTAATAATCTTTGAGAGATATTAAACGAACTACTGACATTTTGGTCGATAGTTAATTTCAACACCTATTGTGTTACTTTTGTTATTTGACTATGTGTAATAATCTTTGAGATTTTTCAACTTTTAAAAACTAAGTCATTGGCGAAATCCGAAAAAAAATCGTAACTTTGATGACTCATCACATCTTAATATCAATAATATGTTAATTTTACACACGTCATTACTTGGCATTCTTCTTCGATTGTATATTATTTCGCTTTTATACTTTTCGCGATATAGTGATTCTCCCGGAACACGTTTTCGTTACGCTCAAGTTTCAGTGAATTTCAAGTTTGAGTAAGACATGTAATTTGATTACAGGTCAAATTATCATTTTCGAAAAAGAAAAAGGATGCGAAGGTTTAAAAAAACCGATAATGTGCGTAGGATTCATCGCGGCGACTGAATCGATGTTCGCGCGGAAAGCTCTTGCGCCGACCGGCTTATCCCTTGATCCAATCAAAGAGAAAAGCCCCGAACCACAATTTAAACCGCGCCACTTCCCAGCCCGACTCGCCGGATACAACGCTATCAAATGGAAGGGAGAGATAAGATTTGGAAAAAAGAAAAAGAAAAGGCTATTCGTGTTACGCCCCCTTCTTCTTTCACTTAGCGGCCATGAATGTATAATGTGGAGCACCTACCTCCGCGGTTCTCGCTGTCCGCCGGCTTCACCTGTATCGCTCGGTTCATCTGAAAAGAGAAAAAATAAATCGTGAAAGACACATTATTTTCCGTTCACATTTCTCGTTTAGAAACAAGTCTGTTATGAGCAAGGCGACCCCGTAATGGAACACTCGAATGATTTCACCTATGAATCTGCTTCCTCGATATCCGGTAAATACTCCAACGAGTATCGCCCGAGACAGAAATATGATTTAGAGCAGGGATGGGCAAACTACGGCCCGCGGGCCATCTCCGGCCCGCGAACGGTTGCATTCCGGCCACCAACCATCGACACAGAAGTACATACATTTATTTTAAAATTTTATTTTATTTTACTTGGTTACATTAATTAATAAATCTTAGTTATGGTTTTATATATTACCTTCAATAAATATAAATTATTTAGTGTACCATGTACACTGTACCTGATTCGAATATCTATAAATATTCATATAATTTAATTTTGTATATAAGGTTATTTCGAAAAATATTATATTTCAATAAGAAAGAAATTCAAAAACCTGCCCCCCAATAGATTATGTTTGTAAATATTGGTCCGCGTAGAAAAAAGTTTGCCCGCCCCTGATTTAGAGCAATATTGATGTGATTAAATTTTCAGACCTATTTCTGCGAATCGCTCCAATCTTACATTTCCAGTCGGTTCGAATGATTTAATTCCACCTCGTCGAAGAAATTAGAGTCCCTAATAATCTAGCAAATTATACCAATTTTCAATTTATTCGATGTGGAGCAGAATCGCCTAACGAGCTTATTATGATTTATTCCTATTGCTTAGTCCGTCAGAGTTAATTTATTCCAAATAAAATGAATACGTGGCCTCCGCCGTCCCCGCCCCCGCCCCCGCCCTCGCCGTACATAATTTACTGATTGCCCAATTTTATGGTAACTTCTACGAACCGACCACGAGTTTGAGTTTGACAGGGCGCAATAGGTTTAGGTGATTAGATGGACATCACATGACCATTAATACATAAGTAATACGGAAATATGACAATTATTATCTCTACTATTCAAACACTCATTTATGATGTCTGTTTGTCAGCTCCAGTTTCTTTTTAGGATTCCGTACCTCAAAAGAGAGAGAAAAAAAAAACGGAACCCTTACAGAATCACTCTTGTGTCTGTCTGTCTGTTTGTCCGTCAGTCACAGCTTAGGTATTTTCTCCGAATTTACTGGACGAATGAAGTGAAATTTTTTACATCTATATTTAAATATATTTTTTTATGACCCAATCACGGACGCATCACGCATAGCGTAAATGAACGAATGAAAGTTAATAAAACATTTTTTCAAGTGCATAATGTGACATCAATAAAAGTGGCTCGTTATAAGGAATACAAATATATAGATTCAAATGTATAGTTTAAAATTTAATAAAGAAAATATAGAAAAATCAACCATTCCCCGTTATCTCCGAAACTAATGAGTCTAAAATAAAAAATTAAAAATGCTATATCAGACCAAAATCTAAACGAAAAGTCTTAAAGTTATGACGTGAGTTCGACTCGCGCTTGAACGCTCTTAATTTTAATTTGATTTTATTTATTTATATACTTATAGATGGACGTAAATATTCTTAGGCATAGAGGCAGGTTGGTCTGTATGATTTGTGAATAGTTAAGAGTAATTTTTATGCGAGCGAAACATCTAGCAAAATTACAATGATTTCAAAGGGTGTAAATAAAAGGGATGTCGAGTATCCCGACTGGCGAAACATACTAAACCGAGGTTGCGTCGTGTCGATGTACCTATTTCAAACTAATGTCCCGTGTTATTGGGAACGCTCGCTCGGAAATTGTCACCAATAATATTGATTCCCAATTTGTCCGCACGCTCGCCCCCTCGCCCCCCTCCCTCCTCCCTCTGAGGGATAGGCGCGCGGGGAGGGGGGTTGTAGCGTGGCGTGAGCGCATCCAATAAGAACGTATTCGCGCCTAATGCACTCAAATTTGTCACGGGCGACCGAATTTCTGTATGCGGTTTTCCGGAATTTCGTCAGAATTGAATGGCATCTCCGATTTGGCTGTACGCCTCCCCGGTCGCTCGGGGTTGATAGTTACATTGCAAAATGGCGGCCGGGTTTGAGGCACGCGAGATGAAAGGTGGTAATGCGGTGCCGCTAAACGGCGGCGTTCGGAACCTGACGCAATATTTGAAAACTAATTTGAGTTTTTAACCGACTTCTTAAAAAAAAGAGGTTATCAATTCGACCCTTATGTATATAATATTGTTGCAATTGCACAATATCCGTATATGTTAGTCTATGTGGGCTTCTAAACAGGTGTGCCAAATTTCATAAGTGTATATGTGTTTGTATGTATGTTTGTCCACGAATTTCTCGGAAACTAGAAATCGAATTGCCATAATTCTTAGGGAATAGTGCAAGACGTACGCAAGGGAATGCATTAGGTAAAGCCTGTAATGCTACTTAGATTAATTATTTATATAATAAATAATATGCAAGGGCAAACCCTTGGATATTGATTCCCACTTAGAGAGGTGCGATTTTTTTTCTCAAATGTTTTAACTCGAAAATGAAATTAATTTTATATAGAAACCAAAAAAATTAAGAGTGAATATAAAATCTCAATCAATAGTGAGCTTAATGAATGTGGCTAGGTGAAGCGATCGCGGCGTAGCGGGGGAGGGGGGAGGGGGGAGGTAGGTCGGGGTCGCGGCGGGCTGAGATCCGCATCACATCTACATGATAATATCGCGGAGCCCCCTTCCACCTCGCCCCTCACCCCGCCCCACCTCGCTATCAGCTGACAGCTGACATTATTTGCCCGACTGAAAAACTCATAAACCCAGCGAAATATTACGAATTACGTACCTGTGCGTTTGTGTCAGCCAAAAAATATTTGTGTCGGAGGCGATACACTTTCGAATATACATATATTTTCATTTACATCCATACTGATCTACCTAGTACTGGCTGAACTATATTGAACATATATTTCATTGTGTACCAGGATAAGTATGTGACAGAAAGTGAACTAAATAATAAAAAAATAAAAAAAGGTCAATTGAGCCAGCGAGTTGGACTTGCGCACCGAGGTTTCCGTAACACCACACAATATATTTGTCTTATGTGTTTAAAAAAAAAACATGTAAGTATATATTTTCTTTCATTCAGTTTGGGATCCTTAGCGCGAGTCCGACTTTGCACTATAATCACACCAAGTTTGATGCTTGCATGTGTTTTATACGATTATGTAAAGAAAACCATGTTTCTTGTATGGGGACCCTTTTTTTTATGGGAAGCACGACATAAAGAAACGTAATTTTTTAACGTTTTTGTTTTATTACAGTCCTAAAATACAGCCCTTTTAAAGGTAAGACGGATGGACAGACGGCGCAGGCTTAGTAATGTGGTCCCGTACGGAACCCTAACAATAATGTGACTCAGTCACGCAGGAACGAAGGACAAAGTTAGTGGCCATCAGTAGACTTATAACCTCTTGATAAAATCACTGCGAACATCAACTTATTGGAAAGTTTTAAATAATATACGAGGTAACGAAGTGAGGAGCTTCGAACAAATTCGATATTTATTTATGGAATTCTTTCTGTCGCGTCGCTCGATACATCCTCTACACCCTCTACTTAAGTGATCTATTCTTATCGACATATCTATCTACGTGGCGGCGTGTGGTGGCGTCCCTTATTTTGGGAGCTGTATTGTTGTAATGGGTAGTTTACGGTTTGTTGACCAGCTAGGTCGCTAGGACGACGTGGGGGCGGAGGGTGGGGGTGTCATCGCGAGGGGTGGCCGGCGAGTACTATCTGATGACAGAGCGCGCTCGTGCCGCCTGACCATTCAAATTTTATCGGAGTGGACCGCTCGTCCTGTTGACTCGACAAACATGCTCCGACACCCTCGGTGATACTGCCCCTGTCGCCCTCGCGTCGCCCCCGCGCCGCCGCGTCGCACAGCCTACAATACAATGTTTATTTACGAGAAAATGATGTTAATAATTCGTAGGAAAACATGCAACTTGGATAATGTGTTCGTACGAACACTTGTAGAGAAGTTACTTAAAAAAACCGGCCATGTGCGAGTCGAACTCACGCCCTTCATGGCGTCTTTTATGAAATGCTTTTATAGTTAAAATTAATGATTAGTTAAAATGCTTCATACTGTTTTCGGTAGATGGCGCGCATACACTTTTTAGTTTCTTGTATGGGGACCCCCGTGAATTTTATACTTTTGATTATTTTTATCATTGTTGTTATATCGGCCATAATAATATTCTGTGAAAATTTCAACGGGCTACCTATTACGGTTCAAGAGATACAGCCCTCGGACAGACAGACGGACAGATAGACAGACAGACGGCGTAGGCTTAGTAATACGAACCCTAATTATAGGGGTTCCGTACTCGTAAGACGGATACGGAACCCTAATAATTAGTCAGCCTCAGTATAGCTCAGTGGTGCGACCGATTCGCTGTCATTCGTGATCATAAGCACACCTGGGCGCGGTTAGAACATGGATGGATGACCGTTCGAACGTTGGTGGCTGACTCCGGTTCGGATTCCATGTAAAACTGTAGGTTCGTTCCCTTCTTACATTACTAGGGGGTAGGGTTTAAACCGCCCGGGATGGTACCACCACTGAATGAAAGATCGGTCGAAACGGCTATGTAAATAGTTAGTGTTTCCATCTAGTTCAGTGTAGCTGGCACGACCAAAGGGAAGCGTTGACATGGCACCAATTCACCAAGGTGTTATGGGCTGACATCACGGATTACAACATTCGTGATGTCGTGATGTGATGTAGCCAACCGTGTCATTTTCACATAAACTGTATAGGTCCCTTCCCTTGCCCCTTACTAGGTGGTAGGCTCTAATTGTAGCCGACTGGGTTGGTATCACCGTACTGGATGTAAGATGGCCGCATAGCAGCCTCGGTTGTGTTCTCTAGTCCAGTATAGCCAGCAATCCAGGGAAGTCTCCGGTATGGCACCTACCTTCTCGGAGGTTGATATTGGCTGGTCGGAGCATGCGCTTTGGCCCCTCCGACTCAGCCACCCATACCGGATTACATAAAAAAAAAAGAAAATACATCCCCACACGATTAATCACTACTGAAGTTATGAATATTTTTGAAATTCCATTGAGAGTAGGAAATAAAGAGTTTTATAAAATCTCAAGCTCATGGACCATAGTTAGACATATGGGTAATACACTAGCTGAGACCGTGGCTGCGTTTTTATCTACAATTTACGTACAGGACATCATTTTACAATTTTAGTACATGTATTGCTGATGATAGCTGTTCCGGTGGCTTCGATTCGTGGTATAGGCAAAGACAACGGATCTCCATGTGCCACGATCCTGACTCAGGGTTGCCAGATGTCCGGTTTTGGACCGGACAGTCCGGTTTTTGAGGCTTGTGTCCGGTCTCCAAAATAATGAAAAACCGGACACCAAAACGTCCGGTTTTTCTTCATATAACGCAAATATTTACTTTTTCAGAAAATTTTAATACTAATATTACTGTGTTCTTCATTTCTCAGTAAGTTCGCAATCAATTCAACCCTTTTATGTATACTCTATCTCCCATCTATTTTCAAAAGTAAATGTCATGAAACATTTGGTACATAAAATCAACTTTAATTTTGTAAGTACCTGAAAATGCTCGGTGACCTGAAAAGTCCAAGGCCCTTTGATGAAAAATGTCCGGTTTTTTCAACTGAACCATCTGGCAACCCTGAAATCCTGACACACCTCTGCCGCCTCGTCCACTCTCATAATACGCCCCTTTGAGCACATGCCCGATCTCGTCTAGGTACGTGGTCTATATATATCCTTAGATGTGCCGGAAATGCCGCATTCAATTGATTGAGTAGTTCTAGATGTAGAAACGAATATAGAATCGACAACAGTACATCGTTACAGATATTGTGCTTTATTAGTTAGGATTAATAGGTAAATTATGTATTAATGTAACTCAATACCACCACCAATACCCATAACACCGGTAGCCGTGGATGCTTTCCAACAAGTGCTTGTTGGAAAGCATCCACGGCTACCGGCACGTTCGTGCGAACGTTCATCACGATTCTTCAAACGCATATTATATTCCGTCCGTCCGTGTGGGGCCGGTACTTTAAAAGAATAGCCCCACTGCATCTCTCCCCGTGTATGTCGTAAAGGGCGACTAAGGGATATGACTCCCTTCTTATATTACTATGTAGGTGGTAGGGTTTAACCCGCCCGGGTTGGTACCACCGCACTGAATGAAAGGCCGGTCGAAACGGCTATGTAAATAGTTTGCGTTTTCCGTCCAGTTCAGTGTAGCCGGCACGACCGAAGGGAAGCACTGACGTGGCACCAAGTTCACTCGGAGTTATGGGCTAACATCACGGATGTTGTAGGTGATGTAGCCAACCGTGTAAGTTTCCATAACAAAAAAGTCAACATGAGCGTTGCCAAAGTTTTCCACATTAAGACATTAGTAACTACAAAAATCCATTTTTTATCGTTTAAGCTCTGACACGCCTTTGTCTATTTGCACGTAGGCGGCCGACCTAAGCGCACCGCTCTGTATACAATAAATCAAGCCGGCGGACACTTTGTACCGATCTGGATATGAATCTACACGTGTACGTTTAATTGAGGGTATTTAGTTAACAAACAAGCGGACGCGGAGCGCCGCCGTCGCGACGCCTCGCCGGCGTCGCGTGCGATCGCGCCGCGACATTTGTCATACTACGTGACGACGCATGACTGACGAAATATTAACTTAGCACTGAATAAAAATATACAACGAAACGCAACACGGTAGCGGTAGTTCGATTCCAAGTTTGGCACGACGACGACGCGAACGGTATCTGTCCGTACCGGCACGCAAATAACTAAAAACTTTTTCTGCTCTCTTCATTGTTTTATATGCTTAATTACTAATTTTCGCCTCCTTTTTGGAGGTAATTTGTATGCCCCCCCCCCCCCCCCACTAAACGGCCCCCTCCTCGTTGGGTTCATAAATCGATACACCAAGCGCCGTCCCTCCCTCCGCACCCCCCCCCCCCCCCCTCGCCGCCACCTGCCAGTATCTATACCCACCCCGAAGAAAGTTAACTGGTAATTAGTTTTTATGGAGGCGCGACATGTGGCATTGTTACACCTACAAGTAGGTGTGTAATGATGCCTATGGACACTCTGTGATTCACGGAGATTGCGAATGCCATGAAGGTTTCGTTCATATCGGGTGACCGCTATCCTAGCGCTATACGTGAAAGCAACACAAAGCAGCAAAACAACTAACTACATTCATATTTTTTATGTACTGTGTCTACGGTCACTGATACTCGTGCTGATGCGGCTGCTCGAAACTCGAAATTAGTTTGAACGACTCACTTGAATAACGAAAGCCAAAATTTTAATATATTGGCCCCCTATATCGGCCAATAACTTCTTGCTGGGCAGCTGACTGAACGCAGGTACATCGTTTAATTAGAGTGCAGTGTCGTTCTAGATACCCACCCACATAGAGAACGCGATACGATTTTTCATCATACCAAGGTTGGAATGGAGCGACAGGTCAATCTGAGGGAGTGCCATTTGCAATTTGCTCGACGTTTTCACAATGGCTGCTGCCCCATATACCACTAGGTCATGCATGCGTCGTGCCCCGTGTACGACAGTTTTAGTCAACTAATTGACAGGTGCCAATTCGATGCCATTCTATTCTGTCGGAGGAGTCTCTCTTTCTATCTTATCTGGAAAAATAATCGAATCAAATAATGTGGGTAGTCCCGGAGTAGTTTCAGATGAACTTATTATTGTACATGTCTGTATGAATCTGTTGTTTTGTTGTTTGTCTGTTGATCTAGTCTACGATTATTCTCTCTTAATTAAAACCACTTAGTATGTTTTAAAAGTTAGAACTAAAACATCAAAAGACAGGTTTAGCCAGAGCCCGACTGTCATTGTTTCCCTCTACGGAGACGGTCTCCGTAGAGAGAGACAATGATAGTCGGCTATGGTTTAGCCCAAGCAAATTTGTTTCGATACACGTAATAAAATATACCCATCCAAACTGTGTACACGGGTATGACATATTTTTTCAAGTAAAGCAAAAAGCACGCATTAATTCTTTAACTTTGAATGAATGTTGACCTCACAAAGAGAAGTGACTTTTTTAATACCGTTAGATCTTTAGATGCACTTTTAAATGTTTGTTTTTTAGTATTCAAATATTAGCCTTGCTGAATGTATCATGTTCATGTATACTTGATAGGCCACCGTGGATATAACTGTTTCTGATGCAACACTATTATATAAGGCAATGTACAATACATTGGATTTCGTTAATGTTTTAACAAAATTAAAAGATTCAGAAGCGTACGTTTCAAATAAATTTGTGTCAGAGTGTATGTGGTGATATGGTGGTAGATATAATATGGTGGTAGACATATGGTGGTATGATGAACAGGCCATATTTACATGAAATTGTCTTATAGATTTAACGGAATTTGATGGAGTTTAATCGCAAAATCAGATGTAATCAGCCTTTTTGAGCAGAATAAAATGAAGCAATTTTGTCCTGAAGTGGATTTAACGGGATTAGAAAAGTCACTCCTAGTGTCAAAATGATGAGTCACGTGATAGAATTCAAGATGGCGAAGTGTTCGTAATTAAAATTCTGTTTTACCTACTTATTATGTTACTTAAAAAATATTTCGTATGGCTAGACACCTTACATGTGTTTATATTTGTATATATTATATATATACAATTGTATGAGCCATCAAATAACCAATATTAATGTTTTTATTGTGGCCGCAATGATGTACTGAATGTATGGCGATGTGTATTTTTCTTATTAAGAAATAAATTAATACACACAAGGCCAAATTCAATTCGCTTTGTGAGGGTACTCAAATGGACTCGTTCTGTGAGACCAACGTGCGACGGAGGGGTCGTGCATGCGGGGCGCGGCGCGGCGGGGCGGGGCGGGGTCGGCGGAACGAGCTTCTATTGTCGGCTGATCCCTGCGGGGCCGCCGCCCAAATTATTAATCGAATGAAGACATTCCAGTAACTGTGAGTCGTGCGGAGAAAACTAACTTAACTAATGAGAAACGTTAGCCTTCCAGTTCCACCAACTATCTTCCCGTCCGCAGCTCGTCCGCCCCATCCCCCGCCTCCAGCCCCGCCCCGCCCCGCCGCTGCTTCCAGCCTCCCGCCCCCGGCTCTCGGCGCTTAGCTAGTTCTGCCGACCGATTGATTAGGCAACTTACATCGAACCTTCACTTACATTTCACTATTTCCTATAATTTTACTCTTTCCTATCATTTTACTCTTTCCTATCATTTTACTCTTTCCTATCATTTTACTCTTTCCTATCATTTTACTCTTTCCTATCATTTTACTCTTTCCTATCATTTTACTCTTTCCTATCATTAAGGCGAATACCAGTAGGAACTAATAGATACGCTTGCGCGTATAAAACATACGACGACGACATAAAGTACGTCGGAGGCAATCAGTGGTTCTGTACCGCTGAAGGAAGGGAGGGCTGGAGAACGATTGGAGGTGCTGGAGAGTCCAGCGGTGGACGTATGAACGCTGACTGACTGTGTAAAAAATGGAACATAGATTTTTAGAACGCATGAAATAATTTTCTGTTGCGTTTTAGATTAAAAAAGACGAGAGGTGTCGTGGGACAACCCGTTGTAACGAAGTTTCTTTCGCTATATAATTATGTATTAAATAACAGGCACAATGAAATAAATTAACAACGTTTGGAGTCATTAAAAGAAAAATCAAAAAATATTTTGAAAACCTACAGGTTAAGCGAAAGACACTTTTAACATAACTACGAAGATTACTTTTATAAATGAAGAAATAAACCGCCCTTCAACTTGATGTTATTGATATAATAAGGCCACATTCGTCTTTGTTTAAAAACCGTTTTGGAGATACCGATAAATGGGAACATTAATTTGCACACACAACCAACCTGTCACTCTAAACACCTTCTCCGTTCCGTCGTCGTGGGTCAAAATGTAGGGGTCTTGCTGACGACCGTTTTCCAAGCTATGAGGCTCGTTGTACAAAGAAGTTAACAGAATTACTTGTCGCGGCGAGAGGCACGCAGACACGATACACCCTGTACAATCTCGAAACTCGAGAAATATGATAAGGGGCCAAGGAGCGATAATATGAATGGAGTGTGAGCAGTCGGAGCGAATAAAGATGTCACTAGAGGTCATCGTTATAATTAGGGTGAAGTTGTAACGAGGCGCGCCGGGGCCGCGAGGAGGGGACAACTTCTCGGGGATGGAAGCGAGATGAGGGCGGAGACGGGCGTGACGACGCACTTGCTAACTACCCGTCAGATGATAAAACTTGTATGATGCTCGTTGCCTCTACCTTCCTTTATTCTAGCTAGACGATTTCTTACGATAGAAATACACAGCGAGCAATTTTTGGTGGAAATAAATAATAGGTCTACGAGCAAGTTATAATTACATTTTGAATTTACTTCATCATTCAGATTTGATTATTTATACATAATCCATAAAAAAAAAACATTTGTTTTTATGATTAAGGACCCTTTCCTTCTTACCTTACTAGGTGGTAGGATTAAACTTGCTCGGGTTGATACCATCGCACTCAATGAGAGGTTGGTTGATTTCTAAGTTAATAGTTTGTAGTTTTTCGTCCAGTTCAGTCTGTGTAGACGGCACAACCAACCAGCACTGAAATGGCACCTAGTTCGCCATGGTGTTATGCGCTGACATCACTGTTTGTGTGGGTGCCAACCGTAACAGTTTCTATAAAAAAACCGCCTTCAAAAATGTATGAAATAAAAAAAATCTAACCCTAGAGTTGAAGGCGGTCGGTTATTTTTGCTTGCTTTAGCACCGCCTTCAACTCTAGGGTTTGATTTTTTTTTATTTCATAAATTTTTGAAGGCGGTTTTTATATTTTTTTAAATAGTTTTTTATTTCACAGTTTCTTTTAGTAATTTTTTGCTATTAATGTACTCGGCGGAATCGCCGCCTCGCTTTCCAATCTGATCTTGACCAAATTGAAATGGGACCACACAGGAAGGAAGTCGGTTAATAATACTTTTCAAGAACATCAATTTCCCACCACGGAGACTGATAAAGTATAAACGTTTTCATGTCATTTATTATTTTGGTTTGGTAACTTCTCTACTGCACTTTAGCCGTACGTAAAAAATTAAGTATCTACATATGAATGACAAGTAAAATGAAATTCATTGATGAATCTAATCTCAATCTAATCTATTCTAAATGAATAAAATCTAAAACAAATTTCAATCGACATGAAGTTGAAAGATATATAAATCTGTACGACATAAGTTATAGCATTGCTCAATACGAAGCTGAAAGGTACAAATAAAACCGAGGATATTTATTTCCCAGCCGTAAATTTCAGGTGGTAACGCGCAAAAACTACATAAAGACACGTGACAGTACCGCTTATCAACAACAATGGAAAATGCGAGGTGATTTTTCCTCGTTGACCTTAGGCTGGTTGTGAGCTTGCGGCTTTCAGCAAAAAAAGAAACAAAAGACTCAATCATTCCGGCGGCTGCGGCGAGGGTCAAGGCGGGGGGGGGGGGGGGGGGGGGGGAGGGGGGGGGGGAGGGGGGGGGAGGGGGGGGGGGAGGGGAGGCGCGCTTCAGCCCAATGAACTCTATAATATTATACTGGTATGCTGGAATGTATTTAGACATGGCTCCTGGCGCTGGTAGCAGCAGTGAGCGCCCGCAGAACTAATGAGAGCACATTTTTTTAAATAAATGTTAGCCGTTATTTTTTTATTACTTGTATAATGTTATCCCAATCCTCCACGTTGATAACAAACGCCCTAAACAGATACTCTCATGTTTGAAAAAACCAATACCATAAAAACTATTTACGGATACGAAACATAAATAGTACCTACACAAAACATAATCACACCTCTCTTGAAAGACCCGAGACTGTACTTGGAGGGAAATGTATGGGCAGGAAGACCGTTCCAAAGTTTGTAAAGATTCTGTAGAGGAAAGATCTACAGAACATTATTTCATGCCAAATTTAGATCCCGGAACGCACAGTAATGCCAGCAACGCCAAAACGACGAGAGTTCGGTACTAAAATATCTGCCATTCTGTAAGATATCACCATTCCAGAGTGCTAGTTTAATAGAGTTCAATGGCTTCAAACCGCACTTCGTTTTTATCGAGGCTGAAACACGTGAGGTATGCAGAATTGCTATTCTGTGATGTGGGTTCGTTCCGCTCGACGTGCGCGCCGTGGCCGCGCTTTAAAATCAATAAATATTCCAAAGAACATTAAACCCACGTAATGACTCTTTTAAACACTTTCAGATGGATGACCTGGCATATATAGCCCCGTTTTCTGAGCTCGTAAAAATACAAAGCTTTTAGGCGTTTACACTTAAGCTTCGGGACTTACGTACGCTTATATAAATCTATATTATGAATCAATAAGTATATTTTTAAATATACTATATTACAAAACACCCATTCTAATATTCTTATCTAATATAATATTTCCACTTCCATCTTTATCAGTTATAATATATAAAAATATAGATTGGTACTTTCATTAAAATATTTACAATCAATTGCATAAATATAAAAAAAATTACCCCTGCCTGCTCGTGAAAAAAATGATCATTAAAGTCGGTTGAGAATTGGCGGAGAAATCGAGTAACATACACACAAAAAAAACCTCCTCCTTTGAACTAACACACCAGAAAATTGATAGATGAAGCCATTTATTTTTGTATGCTTTTTTACCGCCATCAACTCAATTATTTAATAATGTTTAGTTCTAAGTAGTAGTTTTTATTTTAAGTCGGTTCAAAGTTTTTAGGGTTCCGTAACTCAAAGGAGGAAAAAACTGAACCCTTATAGGATCACTTTGTTGTCCGTCTGTCTGTCTGTCTGGTTGGTTAAAACAGTTTTTTGTTGTCGCTGATAGAGCGCGTCAATACAACGCGGGCGAACAACACTCCCGCTCCGCACCCGGGGCTGGAAGATTGCAATTTCGAGTTTTACATAACGATTTGATTTGACGCGACTAGGTAATAATTCGGTTCGCTGGTTTTTGTTTTTGCTCAGACAGCAATTTGCAGATTGTTTCTGTAGCCAACTGCTGTAGCAGACAACTCTGAAGGTAATATACACAATTTTTATTAAATTATACGTATATTTGTGTTATTTCAGACTTATTTCGGCATATCGCACGGATCGCGCATCGCCATCTGTTATACAGCATGATGTAATCAAAATATTAATTTCTAGAGTAAATAGAGACATGATGCAATTTAATTTTAATCGTAATATGCAAATTCGATACGTGAGAACAGCACAGCGTGATCCGTGAGGCGGTGGCGGCGGGGGCGGAGTGGGGTCGCAGAGCGGCGGGCTGCGGGGAGGGGAGGGGGCGGCACGATGACACAGATTACAGGATTGAGTCACTGCCGCCACTGCCGCCCGCGCCGCCGCCGCCGCCACACTCCACACGGGATTAAGCTGACACAGATAACGAAATGCAGATAAACAAAGTGTTCCTTGCGAAAAAACCGTTTCAACAGTCCGTTTTTTGGCACGGTCTTCGATTTATGGCTTCCGTATAATCATTTGCGAATGATTACCTACAAAGAAAGTAGAAGAACATAAAACAAATCGGCCAAGTGCGTGTCGGACCAAGGACAGTGGGGAGAAGAGACAGGGTTCCGTAGTAGTGGAGAAAGTTCACGATTAAAATACAAAGTTAATAAATTAGGTGTAGGCTCCAAAAACCAAACGTAAAAAAAGCCACTAGGATAAAAAATTTCATCCACTTTTCAGGCAGCCATTTTAGTGTCTCTCGCGTAAAAAACAAAACACCATCTGCACTGGCAGAAATATTTTTCTTTAAATTTAATTCAAAATTCGGAAAGGAGGGTTCCGTTTTTGCCATTTGGCTTCCGGCCTCCTAAAAAATAGCCGTTTGTATTTAATAACATATCAATAATATAAGCCCACCAACAGTATAACCTGGAAATATTATAAGGCCCGACACCTCCATAGGAAAAGGTATTATTATAAAATCACACTTTACAGTAGAGCCAGAACACTTATTTAAATTTAAATAAATGTATCTGGTTATATATGAACAAACTTACACGAAAATAAAGAAAACTGCAAAAAATTAAGTGCATCGTGTGACGTTTCAATTCAAATACATAGTTTAATAATAAAAGATAATAATATACGAAAATCGAGCAATTGAGTTTCGTAGATAAGGGGGGGGGGGGGGGGGAGGGGAGTGCCCTTATCTCCGAAACTATTGAGTCTAAAATAAAAACCTACCAAGTGCGTGTCGAACTCGCGCACCGAGAGTTTCGTATCGCCATGTCATGGTCAGCGCCACTCACGCCATCTATTTATTAGTTAAAATGCTTCATACTCTTTTCGGTAGATGGCGCGCATACACTTTTTAGTTTCTTGTTCACGTTTCACGGACCCCCGTGATTTTTTTACTTTTTCTTATTTTTATTATTTGTTGTTGTATCGGCTATAATAATACATATTCTGTGAAAATTTCAACGGGCTACCTATTACGGTTCAAGACATACAGCCCTCGGACAGACGGACAGACAGACAGACGACGTAGGCTTAGTAATAGGTTCCCGTACGACGGATACAGAACCCTAAAAACAATAGGGAATATAGGGCCTCGCTTATAGTTTACTTTAACTTTAACGAAACTCCTAAGTATTAAAGTTCTCAGGAAAAACGGAATGGTATGGAACCCTCTCTACGCGAATTCAACTTGTAGTTGACCGATTTTTTTTCCTTTTATTTCTGTTATAACCTCAATTACTGTTATAACCTCAAAAACGCGATAACTTGAATCATTTCGTTTTCCACGGAGAGGAGTTAGTTAGTTCGGTGATAGTCGTCTCTGTCGGTATTTTCCTACATAACTCGAGTGTGAGTTGTCATGCGAAATACGACATAAAATGGAATCTTTGTTATTTATCTTAATTTAGGTTTAATTTATATTAATTGTAGTTATAGTAGAAAAGCAATGGATACGTATTTATTAGAAATGAGTACATATATGTATATTAAATTATGCGGCGACTAACATGCTTTGCGGACAAGCCTATGTAGACTTCGCAGAACAACCTCCTTTACTATCATTTGTTGTTTGATTTACGTTTTGTTTATAGACGTCCAGAGATACCAGCCTTTCGGCCACAAAATCCAGACGTCTACTACCTGCACTCTTGCGAGTACAGTGATCATGTATGCCAGATCGAGGCCCCATAGCTGCTCTGTCGAACATCCGTTCTTCCGAAAAAATCCCGTGGGAAACACAGGCTGCGACCTTTCCCCAGCCGATCCGAGCCACCACCCGTCCACCCGAGGGAACCCCCGACCGAAGTCGAGAGCCGGGGGTGAAGCCTTCACTGCCACTGGGGTCAGCACCCTATCCAACCACAACCTGTGCCCAGGGCCTCAGCGTTTTGTACTAGCCTAAAGGCTTTTGTTTTCACCAGCTATGTATATGCGTGGAAGTGCATATGACCACCACCTAATGTGTACCGGGGATCCACCGGTCTCGAATGACAGACTTACGTCAGCGTCATTAGCTCGTGGAAAATCCATTCCACATCCACATATAAGTGTGTGTTGCACCGACATACCGATCTACATTATTCGCATGTCTACCAATTCTCCACATTGGTTACGGAGCTCTAAGTGGCTCACCACTCGCAGCTTTCGCTACTTATTCCCGTGTTAGGTGCTTGACTACACAAGTGCAGAAGCACCAGGGAATCAACGCTAAACCACAACCCCTGCGAGACCAACTCCAGTGTTCCGTGCAGAAGCACGAAGCATTCTGGGGCTTTTAACGGAACCCCGCAGTACTCAACCCAGCGTTTAGGGTAGTATCTCATTTGACCCACCGACCTGAGTAGAGTCAGCAGCGTGAGCTAAGCGGAGGCCGAAACCCCCAACTTAGTACTCATGTTAGACAAGCAACGTTTAATGAGTAATCGTCGAGAACAAGTTCTCTACCACACATTATTTCTAACAGTGACGCCCGTTACACCGCCCAGTTGCGGGATAGGGTAGCCAACTGCTAGTTTTAAGGGTAGCCACCGTGTGGTCTGCATAGGGAAACGTCACGGATACTAGTACCCAACTCCGACACCTTGGACGACTGAACGCCTCTGCGATCCCGTACAAAGGTCGCTAATACGGGTCTATGGATCCTGGTGGCCGGGCCCGACACCTTGGGTAGACCGAAGTCTACCGCTGCGATCGCTCCCCAGCGACTACCCGTCTTCGACTTCGCAGAACAATTGAATTGTAAAAATATGTATATGTATATCAAAATAAATAAATTAATAAAAAATAATATAAGTAATATACATACATTTACACTAGCACACACGAAGAAATGCATTTTTTATTTATTGAAAATAAGATAGATAATAAAACTAATAAGATACAGCATGTAATCAATTATCAAATATTCTAAATAAAAACTGCACACGATACTGTATCACTAAGACGGTCGAATGTGCTACGGCGTAGAGGTTCTACGCCGTAGTCGTCGACGTCGAGTGCTCACAATCAAAGAGTCTGTTCTGAAATTAAATAAAGTGTTATAAAGGGAGGAAACAATAAAAAGTAATATGGAAATGCACATGTTATATTGAGTAGGTTTTTTACATTATATTTCCGCTTAAATTTTATCTATACCGTGCGTAGGTTTATAAGGATTACAGGATTTCGATGTATAATTATTTCAAATTTACTTTCAGATTGTAATTGTATTTCGAACTGTATGTATGTATGCATACCACGTTTATATTATAAAAATACCTATGACTAAAGTCAGGGCTCGAATATCCAATAATAATAATGTTTAAAATGT
The DNA here is from genome assembly GCA_946902875.1 of Nematopogon swammerdamellus. Lineage (NCBI taxonomy): Eukaryota > Metazoa > Arthropoda > Insecta > Lepidoptera > Adelidae > Nematopogon > Nematopogon swammerdamellus. The sequence continues at coordinate 22,567,772 of OX336339.1, forward strand.
TTACTCGGAAGTAGGCTACGGCGTAGAGGGTCTACGAAGTTTAAGTTAACAGCGTTTTGTGTGAAGTTGCTTTTTAAGTCTAAACGTATTCCGTAAGTATCAACATTTATTAACTCTAAGAAAACATTTATGGTAATTTATGTGAAAACCCCTTTTGCTCGCGCACACAGGGCTCTGTAAATCCGTTATATTAAAAGACTTGTATATCGATGCAAAGGTCATTGGATATGTTTTATGCCTTTTAATTTCATAAAAAAGTAACAGATATTTTCATGAAAGAAGGGTCAATAGATAAATTGTTTAAAATACATTCACTTCATATAATCTCGAACATACTGAGTAACCTATACATATAATAATATAATATTCTCTTTGTATTTATTATTTAAAAAAATTTACGGCATTACTCACGGTTGTCTCCGAGCTATGTGGCTGGATGTTTCGGGCCAAACGTATAGCCCATTTTCATGAGCACTCGGCCCGGTGTGATGGTTGACAGATAACTGTCAGTTCTTCGTCTTTGTATTTATGTTGCCATGTATAAATATTTTTTTATTTACGTAATTTGATAGTTATGTAAATATGTATATTTTATTCACTGTAATGAATGAATATACATAATTTTACTATAAATAATGTTATGTTGATTTAATATAATAAATAAAAATAACGCAGTTATTTTATCATTGGTTGTACTAGGACGTAGAGGGTCTACGAGATTTAAATGAAAGTGGTTATAATGTACCTACTTAAATAGTTTACTACAAAACTCTATTAGTATTGCACTCCTGTATTTCGTGATTCTTGTCGTGTACTGTTCTTCTTTCAATTGTGTGCAATAAAGAGTTTCTATTCCATTCTATTTTATTCTATATAAGGTCTACGAACTTACAAAATTTTGAAAATGGTTCACTCTACTAGTAAAGATGAAGGTGGTAATTATTTTGCACAATCTAATATTTCCGGTGACGTTTTTTATGTTCTTTTTATATTGGTTGATGAGTCAAAGGGACCAGATCACAGCCGAGACGAAGGTGCCATACCGGAGACATTCGTTTGAATCGCTGGCTATACGAGCCAAGAGAACACAGCCGTGGCTTCTATGCGGCCATCTTACGTCCAGTACGGTGGTACCAACCAGTCGGTTACAATTTGAGTAGAAGGCGTAGAAGCTACACAATTTTATTTTATTTGATTACATTTACAAATTATTCATAAAAAGAAAATAAATTAATCACCTAGAGGGATGTGTTTCCTGCACGAAAGAAACCATTCCACGTAAGCATAAATATCAACAGGATTTCAAAGTAACGAACACAGCTACTAAGAAGCTACGATTCTAAAGTTCTTACACTTATGAAGGCATACAACGATCGTAGCTCGTAGCTCGTAGCACGCCTACGAGCAAGTTCCGTATTGGATCTATATTTTTCTGTGTAAACATTTAAAAATAAATAAGGATGTTTTCCTTAGGAAGAATTGTAATAATTTTGTACTTCATGATCAAATAATTAATTTTGTAGATTTTTCAGTTACCTTCTGTTGGATGCATTCCCTGTTGATATACTTACGCACGGAAGAGCCGTTCTAAAAACGATTGCTTCAATTGTTTAGATGAGTAAGCATGTCCTATAATATGAGAAATTCTACACAAATTGAATTTTTTATTTCGTATGGAAGAGAAATATTCCAATATAATAATGAAACAATGGCAAAATTAGTGTTAGTATTGATTAAAATAATAAATGATTACTCACAATCGGCGGAGGATACTCGACGTTCCCCGAACGTAGTATTTCTACGAGGTGAACCATAGGGACGGCTGCACCGCTCCGATCGTCCAAAATAAATTTTAAATACGCCAACGTCACCGGACACCGGACGAGGAGCGAGCGAAACTTTATTAGCGAGCGATAACGAGCTCGGTCAACAGCACAGGAGACGCGGCCGGACGCAGCGCCGCGCCGGCGGCGGGGCGGTGGAGGCTGTCGGTAAACACGAGAAACTAATCAAAGTGTGCGGCGCGGAGCGGAGGTCGCGGGCGCGTGGGCGGTCGGCGAGATTGCGAGGGCGGCAGTGTCACGCTGTCGGCGGCCGGGAGGAGACTAACGGCAGCGCGGCGGAGCGGCACGCACGGCTCTCCCGCCTCCGCCCGCCCTCCACGCACCGCACGCAGCGCGCGCGCTCGGCCAATCACGTGCGTGCGCCGCCTCCGCGCCCGCGCGCCTCGCGCCGCCCCCCGCGCACCTCCGCCTCGCCGCACCGCTACACCTACACCACCTACACTTCGCGCACTACACTCCGACTCCGGACTCCACTCACAATCGATGCCCTATATTGCATTAATTATTTAGGAAACACGCAATAAGATAACGCGAGGTGGCAGATCGCCGCCGCGCCGAGTCCTTCTCATACTTCCGCCGCCCTACAGCCCCGCCCGCCCGCCCGACGCGCCGCGTTTACACTTGTAAAAAGTACGCGTATAAATTGTGCTCTATGGAGTATACAATTAACGTATTACGTGCGCATGGTCGATGGTATTGGTGAGGAGAGACTTTTCTTAAACCGTTAAATCCACTGCAGGACAAAATATACATTTTTTATTTTTTTCAAAAGGCTACCTGTTTCATCAAATATTGTCATACCTACACCCTCTGACACAAATTAATTTTATACATACGCTTCTGAATCCTTAAAAGTCCGCCAAATCCAAATTTATATAACCAAAAACTGTATAGATGTAGTGGAAGAAAAAAAATTATATAATACGAAATAGAAACATATTAACCCGTGCTACAACATTGCCAAAATAACCTTATATACATTCAGCAGGGTTAAAGAGTTATGAATTTATATTTGAGGAAAAGTGGATTTAACGGGATTCCTAAAGTCATTCTCCGGTTATACTCGTATTTCAATGAAAATGTCCGCTTAAATTTCTTGATCAAATTTTTAATAGCAGGCCGCCGTTGGATTATGCACGACGAAATGATCATGTAATGAGACTTTCGAATCGTCACAGTAAATTTTCTCCGTGTTTTTAATAGGTTTTCATTATTAACAAACGTGCTTCCAAGCTGTAACGCACCATTTTCGTAAATGTTGATGTTTTAATTAAACAAATACCAAAAATGGCTGACTAAACAATTGACAGTCGAAATAGGTAAGTTCTTGCTAATTACTGAGAGTAAGTTTGCACATAACTTATATGTCGCTCTTAACTTAAGTTCGCACATATAAATCAACTTAAGTGATCGAATATTGTTTGAATCTGATACATTGACGAGCACAAAGATAATGTAAACGAAAAGTGAGCTCGATACAAACTTGTGCTAGTTTCGGATCGGAGGTTAGTATCGGAGGATAGTAGTAATAAGTAATGATGACGGTGCAGCAATAAAATGCACGCAATAAAATCTTAAGACCTTCGTTTTTCTCAATAAAAAGCACTAAACAAAATCGCCATAAAATACCCCAGAATCGGAAGGAAAGCGGAATGAGAAAATTGTGTGAGTCAGCTGAGCATTCCCGTCGTTCTCGCACGCGCGGAATTTTCATATTCCTTCTCGTTCGCGCGTAGAGCGGTCGGGGGCGGAGGGGCGGGGGGCGCGGGGGCGGGGGTAGGGGCGGCAGGTCGGATGCTCCTGGAGCGACTTAAGTAGGTATTCGTCGTGACAGCTCCTCGTGTACTTAGTAATGAAAGTTGCGTACGCCCTTCCTTACTATTACGCGTTTCCACAAGTTTCAACATGCTCCTACAAATCTACATCCAGGACAGTAGGCCGTGTCCCAGTTTTGAGTAAACTCAATACATATTCCTATGTAGTAAGTAAATATCTAGGTACCTACCTACTTTGTACGAGAGAAGATCAACGATATTTGGCGTCTTATATGAGGAAAAAGTTTCTTTCTAAGATACCTATGACGAAACACTGAGTTTATGATGTTTAACCGGCGGGTGGCCGAGTGGATTGGGCATCGGCTTCTCATGCCAGAGGTCCGCGGTTCGAATCCGGTCGACGTACCACTGAGTTTTTTCTGACCAAACAATTTACGTGCATACCTACCTACACCTGCTGCTTCACCGTTAGGAACCGGTGTAAAACTGTAAGTCCCTTCTCTTGCCCCTTACTAGGTGGTAGGCTCAAATTGTGGCCGACTGGGTTGGTACAACCGTACTGGATGTAAGATGGCCGCATAGCAGCCTCGGCTGTGTTCTCCTCTAGTCCAGTATAGCCAGCAATCCAGGGAAGTCTACGGTATGGCACCTACCTTCTCGGAGGTGATATTGGCAGGTCGGAGCATGCGCTTTGGCCCCTCCGTCTCAGCCACCCATACCGGATTACATAAAAAAAAATATGTGAAAATTATTGTATTTTTTTACTCTATATAAGTTAGTTGTCTGCCTGCAACCTGCGCGGTGGAAAGCAGTGGTTCATTACCGCTGAAGGCTGGGAGGACGGGGAAAATTGGAAAGGAGTACCTATATCCAGCAGTGTACGCATACATGCTGGCTGACTGTCTGTCAGCAACCACACATTTTAGTTTTTAATTTAGATTAACTTGACTAGTCTTGTGTCCTCAAGCCACATAATGAAAATCCTAATAAAAACCGGCCACGTGCGAGTCGAGCTCGCGTACCGAGGGTTCCGTATCGCCATGTCATGGTCAGCGCCACTCACGCCATCTATGTATTAGTTAAAATGCTTCATATACACTTTTCGGTAGATGGCGCGCATACACTTTTAAGTTTCTTCTACGGAAACCCCCGTGAATTTTTTACTTTTCTTATTTTTTTTATTTGTTGTTATGTCGGCCATAATATCACATATTCTGTGAAAATTACAACGGGCTACCTATTACGGTTCAAGAGATACAGCCCTCGGACATACAGACAGACAAACAGACTGCGTAGGCTTAGTAATAGGGTCACGTACCGGATACGGAACCCTAATAAAGTGAAGTTCTACGGGTCACCGGAGGCCGTGTAACCTATGTCAATGTATGAATATCCTTATAACTCGAGAACTACTTTATCGATTTACATACGGTTTTCATTGTTACATTATCTTAATTCCTAAGGTGATTTTTAGACTATAAATCATAACGCTATGTCACCGGTGGCCTGAGCTATGAGCATAAAGTCACACGAATCGCAGCCGCGGGCAAAAGTTAGTAGTTAATAAAGAAACCATACAGGGTACGCAGTACCCTTGCATCTAAGTCGTGTACTTTCAAGGATGAAACATGTCATGATATATAAATACTATCGAGTTATGGACAACGGTCGGACAGGGGCGGGGCGGGGCGGGGCCCGAGGGACCGGCCGGGTCCTCCGTCTCTACTTTTCTAGAGAACTCATTCATTTTCCCACTATTCAACTTGGAATTAATGTTTACTTATCCGACTCGTATTTGACCTTAGTACCTAGTACTTACCTAGATCTAACCAAAGAAATCGCCTAACGAAATTTAACTAATCCTTTATCGCGTCAATCATTTATCGTTCAAACTTTGCTTTATCTAGATTATTTTCACAAAAATAATCCTATTATCGGATAAAAAGCAGAGTAAGGTGGGGAGTTGCGAGGAGATGGCATTACTTTATTCGAGTCGCAACCTGATCCGCCGCGCCCGCCCGCCCTCCGCGCGCCGCCCGCCCCGGCAGCCGAGCCGAGCCGCCGCCGAACAATACCTACTTAAACGTAAGAGTCCGCTTTGGTCTCGAGTCGAGAAAAACTCGGATATAAAACTTCTTCGAGCTAATTAGCTTTTCCAGTTTATTAAATCATGGGATTAAATAGAGTTCCCCGGGAGCCGTCTCCGCGCGTCATCTTTTATTTTCGCTACGAGGAAAACAGCTACTTACTAATGATAACTTTTGCAGTTTCCTTCCGAGTTTTATTCTTCTCGCTGCCTTTATTGTTACTTGTCATATTCGGCCGCCGGGACGAAGGCGGCGCGGCGCGGCTCGGCCGGGGACGTTGCCGCCAGTAGCCGGACCTCGAACTCCCGACTATCCAGTTGTCTCCCCACTATTCCCCTGAGTTTATAACTACGTAATGTTTGAAGGTACAGAATCAAAGTCCTCGCTGACGATAACATTTTCAACAACGCTTGACTCGTGAGACTCGCTCGGACTAAATTCTTTTTAACGAGCGCCATCATGGACGCACCGCGCGCCCCGCCCCGCCCCGCCCCGAGCCCGCGCTCCTGTTCAAACTTTATTCTTTCCTAATTTCATCTGAAGGCTTTTTGAAATTGAATTCGTCAAATGAGTTGATTGGATAACTTTGTGTTAATTGTCTTATTAATAGCTTCAGACGTTAAAGTCGACTTCATTATACATTAATTAGTATTTCTTTTGAGAAAAAAAACCAGAAATGAATTTTTGAACGAGCACATTATATTTAAATACCTTTGCTCTAACATTAAAAAGCGATTTTTTAAATCTATAAACGTTTGTTTTTGAACGACCTTTGACGAAATACTTAAACAGGATTAAATTGCAGACCGAGTCGGGAGGGTAGGTTAATATTTTTCTTTTTATCAACTTTTTTGCACATAAACGTTAGGCGTCGTATTTTTTGTCTTCTAATTCCCCAAGTCGCTTGCTAGTACCAGCGACATATTTTGTCCAGCCATACATAATATTATATACTTGAATAATATGTGAGTACGTCACTATTCGTCCTCGAGAATGAATAGTGACGTACTCGACTCGGTCGGCAATTTATTCCTGTTTAAGTATTTCGTCAAAGGTCGTTCAAAAACAAACGTTTTTAGATTTAAAAAATCGCTTTTTAATGTTAGAACAAAGGTATTTAAATATAATGTGCTTTGAAAAGTTTTCAGTACGTTTCCATTATTTTAATTATTTCGACACCTTTGAAAGATTGATTGACGATCAGAGCCGGACACATTCGCTTATCCTAATGACCTGAAAGTGTCCCCAAGGTTTTTTCAAAATCTAAAAAGCCATGATAAGCAACGCCAGCGCCGCCGCCCGCAGCAAGGCCGTTAAATAAATATTCCGGTATAATAACTCTTTAAGGCTACGCTTATGAATTAGTCGTTAATTAGCAACTGTGTCGTTGCGAGCGTTTTTATGAGATGAACAAAAATATTAACGGTCGTTAGGGAGATGTAGCGGCTCTGTTACACCCTCCTGCCGTCCCGCCCCGCACCGCCCCGCACCACCCCGCACCACCCCGCACCACCCCGCACCGACCTTTGTATCTAGATACCCTCTAGTTATACCTGTGTGCTGGTATCTTTTAGAAATCTAGTTAAAAAATTTCACTCGTATTTATTATGAAAAATTAACTAAGAGAATAAATACGTTCAATAAATATTTTTCGAAGGTATGTAAAATGTTATTCTAAATCTTCATTCAAGAAATAAACCTAGCAGTTATCATACCCAAAAAGGTATTCTGTTAGAAAAGCCTACATGCATTAAGTATTACCTTTTTCCCATATTTTATTTGAGTGCAATACCTATAAACAATTACAATACAAGAAATAGTTGTGAATAAAACTTTTTCATTGCAGGATCAGAGAAAAACAAATAAACAAAAACTCGGTACTCTTCTTTTATTTAAATATAGGAATTTAAACCTGTAAAATTTTATTAAGTTGATTTTTTTTTTAAATCGTCAAGTGACTCTTGGTAATATAACTCATAATTTCAAGTTATAGCCCTGAAATAGAAATATAAAATTTTCTAATCAAGTCTTTCGTCCCGGCCTTAATTAATGGACATCTTTAAATTATAAAACGTATATTCGTGGGCTGTTGAGATTTTAGGACGAACATTAAAGGAAAGTAATAAAAAAGTACGGTGTTGACTAAAAAATATAATTAATAATTTTTTTAGAAACGTTATTAAAAATAATATATAAAATCCCTCATAAATATTTGCCTACTACCCGAAAAGCAACCCTTACAACTAAGCCGATCCGTCCATCAATTCCCGCTTAAACAAAGGCAAGTCACAAAGGCAGGAATTTATGTGTGCAAACTTCCAATGTTTCGAAAGAAACGAAAAGTGTCAAGGGTAAAAACTTCCATAAAAAGGAATTGGCGATCCTAGCTGGGGCGATCGCAGTCTAGTGTTTTTTGAAAAAAAATCTAATGTCGAATTTAATAGATAAAAACTAGAAAAAAAAGAGCTGTACAAAAAACTAGAAAATAATAAGGACACAAGCCTGGGCCTTCTTAAGATTTTACGTCTGGGTAAGAAATCGTGCAATACTAGCGTGCTGTCTTCTCATGTCGGATGCCAAAGGGCACATTGTGTCGCTGCGTCAGCGGAATAAGTAATAAATTGAGACTTTTAACAGACTAATATAAAAACGTGGGGCGCATGTTATTTATTACGCATATTATGCGCCCCACGTTTTTATATTAGTCTGTTAAAAGTCTCAATTTATTACTTATTCCGCTGACGCAGCGACACAATGTGCCCTTTGGCATCCGACATGAGAAGACAGCACGCTAGTATTGCACGATTTCTTACCCAGACGTAAAATCTTAAGAAGACCCAGGCTTGTGTCCTTATTATTTTCTAGTTTTTTGTACAGCTGTTTTTTTTCTAGTTTTTTATTTTTAATAAAACCGTTTAACTTAAAAGTTTTTTTACCTATTTTTTTATTTACTCGTTTTTAGTTTGAATTTTGGCTCGTATCATTCATTACGAAAACTCGTCATCCTTTCCAACTCTCTCATTGCATCTTTGTTACTCGGTTTCTTACCTGTCAATTAATCACAATCAAGCTCCTCAATACATAACCCTTCTAAAGACTTTACGCGACTCAATGCAACATACGCTTGACCCTCCTCAAATAGTCTGGAGCCCAAATACACGACAGCACGGTCAACAGTACTGCCCTGCATTTTATGGACAGTGGAGGCCCATGACAGAATTATCGGTAACATCCGTCTCTCAGCTGTTCCATAATTAAACTTTGCTGGAAACTGTATGGCTTTAGGATGGATAAGGTGTCCGCCGTCTCTTTCAAAATCAATTTGAACAGATGGTATGTCTGTTTCATACTTTTGCGTTCGGCAAGTATGGGACACTCGTCCAAACAAACCAAATGAGCCCAACCTCGAGGGGGTTACTAGTAACGGTTGAAGAGTTCCACTGTACACCTCCTGACTCCATCATCAGACCCTCGTCACCAAGTGTATTGGTAAAAGTAAGGGACACTCGTCCAAACCAACCCTATGAGCCCAAACTCGAGGGGGTTACTAGTAACAGTTGAAGAGTTCCACTGTACACCTCCTGACTCCATCATCAGACCCTCGTCATCAAGTGTATTGGTAGAAGTATGGGACACTCGTCCAAACCAACCATATGAGCCCAAACTCGAGGGGGTTAATAGTAACGGTTGAAGAGTTCCACTGTACACCTCCTGCCTCCATCATCAGACCCTCTTCACCAAGTGTATTGGTTAGAAGTATGGGACACTCGTTCAAACCAACCAAATGAGCCCAAACTCGAGGGGGTTACTAGTAACGGTTGAAGAGTTCCCCTGTACACCTCCTGACTCCATCATCAGACCCTCGTCACTAAGTATATAGGTAGAACTATGGGACACTCGTCCAAACCAATCAAATGAGCCCAAACTCGAGGGGGTTACTAGTAACGGTTGAAGAGTTCCACTGTCCACCTCCTGACTCCATCATCAGACCCTCGTCACCAAGTGTATTGGTAGAAGTATGGAACACTCGTCCAAACCAACCATATGAGCCCAAACTCGAGGGGGTTACTAGTAACGGTTGAAGAGTTCCACTGTACACCTCCTGCCTCCATCATCAGACCCTCTTCACCAAGTGTATTGGTTAGAAGTATGGGACACTCGTTCAAACCAACCAAATGAGCCCAAACTCGAGGGGGTTACTAGTAACGGTTGAAGAGTTCCCCTGTACACCTCCTGACTCCATCATCAGACCCTCGTCACTAAGTATATAGGTAGAACTATGGGACACTCGTCCAAACCAATCAAATGAGCCCAAACTCGAGGGGGTTACTAGTAACGGTTGAAGAGTTCCACTGTACACCTCCTGACTCCATCATCAGACCCTCGTCACCAAGTGTATTGGTAAAAGTAAGGGACACTCGTCCAAACCAACCCTATGAGCCCAAACTCGAGGGGGTTACTAGTAACAGTTGAAGAGTTCCACTGTACACCTCCTGACTCCATCATCAGACCCTCGTCATCAAGTGTATTGGTAGAAGTATGGGACACTCGTCCAAACCAACCATATGAGCCCAAACTCGAGGGGGTTAATAGTAACGGTTGAAGAGTTCCACTGTACACCTCCTGCCTCCATCATCAGACCCTCTTCACCAAGTGTATTGGTTAGAAGTATGGGACACTCGTTCAAACCAACCAAATGAGCCCAAACTCGAGGGGGTTACTAGTAACGGTTGAAGAGTTCCCCTGTACACCTCCTGACTCCATCATCAGACCCTCGTCACTAAGTATATAGGTAGAACTATGGGACACTCGTCCAAACCAATCAAATGAGCCCAAACTCGAGGGGGTTACTAGTAACGGTTGAAGAGTTCCACTGTCCACCTCCTGACTCCATCATCAGACCCTCGTCACCAAGTGTATTGGTAGAAGTATGGAACACTCGTCCAAACCAACCATATGAGCCCAAACTCGAGGGGGTTACTAGTAACGGTTGAAGAGTTCCACTGTCCTCCTCTTGACTCCATCATCAGACCCTCGTTACCAAGTTGAAATTATCATAATATTGTATTGTCACGAGAACTCAATGTGTGTGCAAAGTTTCATGAAAATCGGTTCAGTAGAAGTAGTTGAAAAAGTAGTCGCAAGATTTGAAACAAAGATAGTAACAAACAAACAAATATACGGAGTCAAGCTAAAAAAAAAAAAAAAAAAAAAATATATATGTATAAAACCGTTTAATAATAAATAAAAATGCTAGCTGTATTAAGTTTCTATAAATTCGCCGGTGTTGTTGTGTATTTACATGTACACATACACTCACACACCGCACGCATACAGCCTCACCCTCTCTCATGCCTCTGTCGTGCACAGACAAACTAGAATGGATACTCAATATAGATAGTATCAGGCAATAAATAATGCACATCGAGCTTTAGAAAGAGACAGTCCGGTTGTAGAGCGTCGTCCCTGTCGCACCAACTCGCTCGTGTATGTGCGAGAGGGACGACGCTCTACAACCGGATTGTCTCTTTCTAATGCTCGATGTTCATTACTTAATGCCTGGTACTGTATATAAGATTTCAATTTAACACCAGAATCAAGTACCCCAATGTAATCACCAGTGGATTGACCAAACAATGTCACATATGAAACAGCCTTAGAGCCAGCTTAGGCGACAGTTTCCATCACATATTCGATCTCGCCAGTTGAGTATAAGTATTTTTGGTCATGCATCATGAATTTTTAGCGTTCCGTATCCGGTACGGAACCCATTACTAAGCCTACGCCGTCTGTCTGTCTGTCTGTCTATCTGTCTGTATGCCCGTTGAAATTGTCACAGAATATGTGTTATTATGGCCGATATAACAAATAATGAAAAACAAAAAAAGGAAAAACTAAAAAGTGTATGCGCGCCATCTACCGAAAAGAGTATGAAGCATTTTAACTAATCATGAATTTTAACTAATTGAAGCATGAAGCATTTCATAAAGACAGCATAGATGGCGTGAGTGGTGCTGACCATGACATGGCGATACGGAACCCTCGGTGCGCGAGTTCGACTCGCACTTGACCGGTTTTTTATTTATAGAGGACCTTTGACCTTTTATGCATAGGCTGATTAATAAACGGTTTTTGATTAGATTTTGTTGGCTGCAAGAAATAGTTTTCTGAATTAATAAGACTCTAGCGAGTGTTGCAGACAAATGTAATTCAGAAATTAGTAGATAGGTTGTACACGGAGGTTGCCGAGTAAACAGGTGTCGGTGAGGTGAACTCGCTCTGTCCCGACTGCACGGAGTCTTCTCACGTAGTAAGGCGCTCTACATGCGAGGCGCGGCGGGGGCGGCAACTGGCCCGACAGCTCGCCCGGCCGTATTGCTGAAAGAATCTCGAAGCGTGAAGTCAATCAATTTGCTGCGTGGCCTGACCTAGCGCTCGCAGCGGCGGAGCAGACATGCCGGGCGGGGCGGGGAGGCGCGCCGCCGGAGGGCGGTGGGGGTGCTTCCGTCGAGCGACGTCGGTAAATTAGAGAGAAGTGGACGAATTATGTTTTTTTTCCTTTTTTTAATATTAAACGGAACAGGGACACGGAGGCGGATGTCTGCTTTGTATTAAACCTCTGCGCCGTGAGTAATGTGTATCATTTTTTTGCCGCTCGCTAACGTTTTATGAAGGCAGAAAAATATTATACACTTTATTAAAACGCATACAGGAGTCGTTATTACGTCGCTGCTGTCGTGTGAATCAATTTCATTGGCCGCTTCTTCTTGAAATCTCGCCCGAGGCTCGACGAGAGCCAATTGTTATCGCCGCAACCATTGCTTGCTGAGCAGAGGGAACCTTGCCTAGGGACATATATTATTTATGAGTGCGAGTATATATGAGTTACAAATTCTTATATTTACTTTTGCACATATTGCTTAAGTATATTCTTTCTTTACACACACACACACACACACACACCATCCCTCATACATACGCACACATACCTTAACACACCCTCACACACACTCACACATATATACGCATACCACGCGATCCAACCGGACAATCGGGCTAAGCAGAGTAATCGGTGTTGTGCTACAAGAAGTTAGGTAAATTACAGCACAACTTTGACACATTGAAAAAAAACACTTTTTTTTTTCAGTTAATTGTTTTGTTGTCCTTCAGAATTTAGAGACGCGGTTAAAAGCACGTATCAAAATTAGGCATTCAAATCGTAAAATGGAATTCATACATCTGAGGGGGTGGACTTACACTTTACAAGTACCTATTTATGGTTTAGATAACTTGTGCATAAAGCCTCACCTTAGCGTTAAGGTGTTCATACGTTAATTTCGCCGGCAAACATGTCGCTCCGGGGCACGATGGTGGTGCGGGGCGGGGGCGCGGCGGCGGCGCCCGGTGATGGTGCGCGCGGCGCGAGCGTCGCCCGACAGCGGACACCGACAAATGTGTGACATTTGTTACGTTCACCACTCTCCGTGCGATCTCTCACCGTGACACCGGAGCCGGGGCAGCCGCGCTTCCGCCCCCGCCCCCGCCGGCAGCCTGCGGACGCGGAGACAATCTACGCTGCCCGATTTAAAGGGTAAATCTTTCTATACACTACTCGTATTCAGCCGCAATCCGCCCCGCTCACACTCCGCCCCGCTCACACTCCGCCCCGCTCACACTCCGCCCCGCTCACACTCCGCCCCGCTCACAGTCCGCCCCGCTGACACTACGCTCCGGACACCGGACATATATTACAGGATTCTGTTTGTCTATCACCCTATTTGATCACGACAAATTGACGAACGACAGTTCGAAAATGTGTGGTTTCCGACTTGCGTGTCAATCTTCTAATACGCAATTTATATATCTTTAATCTTTACAATGTTCAGAAGGATTTTGTTCAACTCTATTTTATTTAAATATAAATACAGTCACCCAAATTTCTCTAACGAGCCCTCGGACTCGGAGCAATGAGTTAAATTATTATTAATACTAAATAATCAGACATAGAATTGGAAAAACCGGTCAAGTACAGTCGAACTCGCGGACCGAGGGTTCCATATAGGTAGCCATGTCATAGTTAGCGCCACTCACGCCATCTATGGCGTGTTATGAAATGCTTCATATTAGTTAAAAGTCATGATTAGTTAAAATGCTTCACCCTCTATTCGGTAGATGGCGCGCACGCATACACTTTTTTGGTTTCTTCTATGGGAACCCCCGTGAATTGTTACTTCTTCTCATTTTCATTATTTGTTGTTATATCGGCCATAATAACACATATTCTGTGAAAATTTCAACGAATTACCTATTACGGTTCAAGAGATACAGGCCTCGGACAGATAGACAGACGGACGGACGGACGGACGGACGGAGGGACGGACGGACAGACAGACAGACAGACAGACGGCGTAGGCTTAGTAATAGGGTCCCGTACCGGATCCGGAACCCTAAAAATCTGACAAGTGCGTGTCGGACCAAGCACACTGAAGGGTTGCGTAGTCGGAAAGAATGTTCACGGTTAAAATACAAAGTTAATAATAGTTGTCGGCTCTAAAAACCAAAACACGATCAAACCATCAGAAGCAAAATGTTCAGCCACTTTCCAGCAAGGTAGCCATTTTGTGTCTCTCGCGAAAAAAACAAGTAACTAAAATTTGACTTAAACCGAAAAGCAATTTGGAAACTTCTTTATAACCTGTCATCCGATACCAAATCTATATGTGCATTGGATTTTTTTTCATCCCTCAGTTACATGTATGAAGTGCCACCCCAATTTTATTTTCCTAATTTAACCGCGCCATTTATATTTTCACGCGGTTTATAGAATACACCTTCCTTCCAAATTTCATCTATACAGGGTGTTCGGCACATCGACCGACAACATTTTTTTGTAGGTAAGTGGGGTCATTTGCAACGTTTTGACCCATGAGATCTTTTGTCAGATGTCACGTGGTATAAAGATACGATTTTTTTTCTTTATTTTTGAAAATTACCAAAATCCCAGCTTTAAACCCTTGTAACTTTTATGTTTAATATTGTATCAGCGCGAAATAAACTTTATTGAATTTTGCGATGTATCCTTGTTCTAGAAAAAAATATTATTTGATGAAGTTAATACCATAAAAAGGTTTTATGACCTCCCAAAGTCCCGAGAACGAGTAAAAATGTGACAGAATCTTAATTTCTTAATTCATTAAAAAAAAACTGGCAGCAATTGAGCGCTTCATTTTCTTTCAAAAGTTCGCTAGTTTACGCCCTTTCCAACGGTATACCACATGCCATACAAATAATTCACTATGTGGTCAAAATTAGGCACAGAGACAGAACAGAACGACAACACGGGCACTCGCTTCCCGTATTGAGAGCTTTTTCGGGAGCATTTTCAAATTTAGAACATGTACCGGTTGCGCGGGCACTCTTGCAAATTATCCCTAATTTTGTCGGTCGATGTGCCGAACACCCGTATAGTGCCAATAGTCCCCGATTAAAATGGCTTTGATATACGGACGGACGAATAGACGAATAGACAGGACGAAATTATAAGGGTTCCGTTTTTGTCATTTGGCTACGGTAAGATAACCTTAAATGAAAAAAAAATACACAAAACTGGAAATTCAAACTGATAAGAGTGAAGTGCTCGTGGGAGATGATGGGAAAGATGCGATTGTGTCGGCAGAGCAACACTTGTTGTCGCTCTAGTCGGGGGCGGGGAGGGGGGGGGGGGGGAGGGGGGGGGGGGTTGTCAGGAGGGGTGGTGGCAGGAGGGGCGGAAGACGGAGAGCAGTGAGGCGGCGAGTGGGGTAATAGACGACGATTTCTCTTTATTTCGAAGTAGCAAATAAAAATGACGACTTCACCGCCTACAGTCGTGCACTGTCGTGAGTATTGCTTATGATAACGGTGTAAGTTACGACTGGTGTGCTAAAGTTGCTCCGTGTAGAAGTTCAATGAAATTCTTTCATTACGGGACCAGCTGAAAGCCAGCGCTGCAGGTCGCTTTTGAAGCTAAATGCTGAGTTGGTTCTTTTTTCTCCATTCACGTTTTTTTGTTGTCGCTGTATGTGCTTATAGAAGGAAATGAATCTGTGCAACCTTTTCTTTCGGTAGGAATTAATTCGTCTGTCGTTATACATTATTTCAGCAGTTAGATGATCTTTTCTCATACATCACCCACGAAAAAGAATGTCATCGACCAAAGAAGCTTATAAACTGATTTAAAAATGCATTTTTTCATTTTCTTCAGAAATTAAAACTCGTACCTACCTACTCTACTCTAAAATGACACATGATTGTGTTATATGGCTCGTCTTAACGTCTTATGTCCGCAAATACGCGAGTTAGGGGCATTAGCGCATTCATAGCATGGGATGGTTTGTAATGCGATCGTTTGAAAGTATTCATGATGACAGTCTTTGTATGATGATAATTGATGAAGTCTTTGTAGTCAGAACTCTCAGCAAAATTGTTAATCTTGCTCTCAAGCTGTGTTTTAGATAGACTATGGGCGGTGTTATTATGTGCCTAGTCACTAAATTCTTGTAAAAATATGTTTAAAAAAATACCCAGCGAAGTTTCTTGTCAGCTTCTTCTTCGTGGGTGTAATCGAACCGGATAGAAGAAATTGTGACAAGTTCGAGTGCAGTCTAACTGCCATACGAATGATCAATAAACAATACAACAATACAATACAATACAATAATTGCATGTGAAGGCGCACACATATTGTTTACCGACAGGTAACATTCTTCATCGCACATATTAGTTCGGTGTAGACCAGTATGAGTTTGTGTTTAATAATTTGGGTTAGCTTTTTTTAGGGTTCCGTATCCGTCGTACAGGACCCTATTACTAAGCCTACGCCGTCTGTCTGTCTCAGGGCTGTATCTCTTGAACCGTAATAGGTAGCCCGTTGAAATTTTCACAGAATATGTGTCATTATGGCCGATAAGTAAAGAAATAATAAAAATAAGAGAAGTAAAAAAAAAATCACGGGGTCCCCTTCACAAGAAACTAAACAGTGTGTGCGCGCCATCTGCCGAAAACAGTATTAAGTAATTTTAACTAATATGAAGCATTTCATAAAACACGCCATAGATGGCTTGAGTGGCGCTGACTATGACATGGCGATACGGAACCCTCGGTGCGCGAGTTCGACTCGCACTTGGCCGTTTTTTTTTATAGACAGCCGTCACGGGTGTTTTTGCCCAAAACTTCAATAGAAGATTGAAGTTTTGGGAAAAAGCTGATGAATAATATTATTATTTCGAAAAAAAATCCGGGCTTTTAATAAAGCCTCACAATATGAAACACAAAACCTATCTCAGGCGTTGAATAATATATGAATTACTTACCTACATGCTTTCCAAATAGGCTCAAAAAGTGTGTAAAAACGCTGACGAGACGCACGTTATTCACGGTTCATTAAGCGAGCCTCTCAATGCATTTTCCTTTGACTACGAATTTTCAACAAATGCCGCGACCCGCGATAACTTGTAGCGGAAATGCGGGCTTCCATCCCCCCCGCCCTTCCCCGCTCCGCCCCCGGCTGTGTTCACATTCAAACTGTCTAATCACGGCATCAAACGGAGGCCTCGCTGGGTGGAAACAATATTAATGTTCGTACGATCCCGAATTCAGGTATCGTCGGCGGACAGCTGTGCGCGGTCGCTTCTAAACGTTTACAGCATCAAATCGAAGCGCGTTCAATATTTCAGGGCCGCACGCACCGCTGCACACTACAATTACTGCCGAAACAACGCGTCCGCCGGGAGTGGCGCGCCGTGCCGCTCGGCCGGCGGCGGCGGCGCGGCGTCGGCAGCTAGCGGTTAGTTATTGCGTCAAGTAGCGAATAAACCCGCGTAATCCTCTGACGGCGGGCGCGGCGGGCGCGGCGGCAGCGTCGAGAGCCGCAGATAGTGAAGCGCGGCGGGGGATTACCGCTCCGGAGCGGCGATGACGCGGCCGCGCGGAAGTCCTGCAGGATCCAGACTCTTTTGTCGGTCGAATGACCGAAGTTTAATTAACTATTGAACCTCCCGAATTTGGGACTCCGACTCCGCTTCTCGCCATATTCAAACAAACGCTTGCAGCGAGCCGATATCTGCTACCGTCGCCACCTTCCTGTGTCAATTTTGAGTCTACTCTCCCCACAATACCGTGCCATTTCGGGGCGCCCCGCCACCTAAAGTCATTTTAGCTTATAACGTTCGTCAAATATGAACTAAATATTTTTAAATTCTACAAGTACCTCGGCATTTAAAAAATTAAATTGTGCAAAAATTATATTACTCAAACAAAAAATCATGCCTTCAAGCTTCTCCTGTAACATATTAGTTTGTACGTAACATCAAGGGTGCTTGTTCATATTTTGTATCAAAATATACACGGTGTCCCAAAACTCAACGTCAAGCGGTAACCAGGGAGTAGGCCAGTTTAGGACTAGCCAAGGAAATCTTAGTCATTAATTTTTTTAGAAAAAATTTTTACTTAATATTTTTTTTTGGCAAAACTACAGGCATGCTGGTTTTATTTGGGATACTGATCAATAGCAGAGTTATTTAGGCTACCAATAAAAAAAAATTCACAATTATATTTGCAAATTTGTAGTCGTAGTACCTAAAAATGTTGTACGAGAAATTTTCAACGTTTTTAAAAAAATGCTCATATCATAAAAAACAAATGACTCCGATTTTTTTTTCTTATTTTTCCCTGGGTAGTCATAAACTGGCCTAGCCCCTGGTTCCCGCTTGACGTTGAGTTTTGGGACACATATATATGTTATCGTGCATATATGAAGATGATCAGCAAAGCTGGCAAAATAACCGGTTGTATGAGCCGAGACGTCAGCTAATTAGATATTGCGTAATTATAACAAGAGACGTTGGGCCCGGCGGGGTGCGGCGGGGCGGGGCGGGGCGGACTACACCGCTACGTCATTAAGTAGCTCGAGATGTCGGAATCGTTCGACGCAGATTGGCACTCGCTTTTAATCCAATTAGCAGAATTAGACAGAACGGGAATATATACATAATACGGCGTCTGAGAGCTTTCCAGAACTCACACATCACGCTAATGATATTATTCCTTCAGTCCTGTGAACGTGCACGACCGCCGCCCCGCCCCGCCCCGCCCCGGCTCGCCAGGCGACGAGTGTGGATGCACTGTTTTGGGAATCTTTGTCCATCATGCAATAAGCAGCTGGTAAATTTAATTAAATGAGTAATACATAAAGATGTGATTTTCTTAACATTTTGTTCCAGACTTGTTAGCACCAAAAGTATGGAAAAGTATGTGAGTGGACCGTAACGTTGTTCATTATTTATTTTGAATTCAATTAAGCTCTAAAACGATCTGTGAAAGCTCAGCAGCAACAATAAACATTACGGCCTAAATACAACGTCCTCTAAACTGTTAATAACAGACTTGTTCGTAATATTTGTGCCTACATATACGAGTAAGTATCTACGTACATACATTATTATGTTTATGAAGGTGGGCTTCATTATCGGCCTCAGCGTTGGGATCGCAATTTACGGAGGCTTGTTACTATTATAACTTTGATCTTCAGCCTTCAACAATATTAGTTACATCCCACCCCGCCCTAGCCGCCCAGGCCCGCTTCACCCGCCGCGCGCCGAGCCTATGTATACGAAAACAAATACTGCTATTGAAGTCTCATTAATTTATCCAACAAGCAATTACTAGACGACGTCGCCGCGCCGACACGTGAGTAGGCCGCAAGGTGCGTGCGCCGCGCGCGCTCCCCTGGGGCGCGGAGCGGAGGCCGGAGCGCGAGGCAGTCACAGTGCTGGCGTCTCGGAGCGGAGATGGGTAATCAGGGCGGGGGCGCGCGAGTCGTGTGACACTCATTTCCTCCGCTCCAGCGGAAATAAGATCGCTAACTACAATGCGCTGACATAATTTTTAAGCACTTTCGTCCCCATCACCTGCTCGCGCGTCCCTCGCGCCGCTTCCACCCCGCGGCCCCGCCGCCGCCTCCCGCGCCGCGCCGGGCGGCATATTTCCAAAGTCTATTATGCGAGTTGCTCTGATTGGTCGTTCTCAACTTTGGCGGGAAATATAAATTTCGGAGCGAACCTACTGAACCCGATACTCGTTTTGTCGCGTATGTACTTTGGTGGCTCAGTGGTAGAGTGTAGGGTTTTTATTTTTTCGATCTCGGCCATGGGTTCGTGTCCCTTTTGCCAAAAAGCAATGTTAGGGTGTTAAAATTAGGTTACGGTTATTTTTTTTATAACCACCTAAGAAAACTTTATTTTCGGAAATACTTCCGAAATTCGAAATTTATATTTCCCGCCAAAGTTGAGAACCACCAATAAGAGCAACTCGCATACTAGACTTTGGAAATATGCCGCCGGGCGGCGCCGAGCGGCGGCTTCGCGCGGCACGCAGCGCGTGTCTACTCCCTAGCTGCTATTTGACCTTTCCTTAACGAGGTTGAAGAGCGAATCTGTTATTAGGTTTCGAGGATCTGAAATTTTGCTCTCGCCGCCGCGCCGCCGACGTTCGGAGGCCGCGAAGTTACCTGTAATAATTAATTAGAAAGCTTTAGATTAGAGAGCTCAAATGTCAAAGGATTTCATTTTCATAGTTGGAACTATTTTCGGTCAACTTTTGTATTTATCGTTCCATAATTGCAATTTTGTCCGGAGGGTAAGTGAGTAATCATTTCATTAAGTACGGGTTCGTTATCCGTCGTTATAAATACCTTTTCGTTTAGTAGAACCCTCGTTAGTATTGGAGGTTGTTTCATCTGGTTTGTGAAGAGTATGTGCCAAGGATACTTGTATGCGCTAGATAGCTCAAATACTTTTTTGGCCAAATGTCAGAATCGATGTGGAAATTAAATACAAAGTTTATAAAAAAAAAATTAATTCATTATTTTTTTTTTTTTATGGAATCTGACACGGTTGGCTACATCACCTACTACATCAGTGGATGTCAGCCCATAACAGCTTGGTGAACTAGGTGCCATGCCAGTGCTTCCCTTCGGTCGTGCCGGCTACACTGAACTGGACGAACCATTTAATTACATAGCCGTTTCCACCGACCTTGCATTCAGTGCAGTGGTATCAACCCGGGCGGGTTAAAGCCTATACCACCTAGTAAGGTAAGAAGGGAAGGGACCTACAGTTTTAAGTGGAATCCAAACAACGGTCAGCCTCCAGCGGTCGAGCGGTCACCCATCCAAGTACTGACCGCGCCCAGGTGAACTTATGATCACGACCGACAGTCGACCGATCTCACCACTGAGCTACCGAGGCTGGCAAAGGTTTTTTTCATCTTGAAAATGGGCCTGTTATGCGAAAGTGAAGGCTTTGTTTTTAACCCCCGACACAAAAAGAGGGGTGCTATAAGTTTAACGTGTGTGTGTATGTGCGTATGGGTGTGTCTGCCGTGTCATCGTAGCTCCCAAACAGATGGCCCGATTTGGATGGGGTTTCTTTTATTAGACAGCTGGTTTAATCGGGATGGTTCTTAGCTATGTTTGTAACCTAGGAATAAAGTAATTTATGAAGTAATAAAAAAAAATACGTTTCACGGTATAAGGTTTTAAAAAAAAAACTTGAAATAAAAGTTAAATTACACGTTTAAAAAACCCACGACTCTTAAAAGTCCAAAATAATTTCCGATTACTTACTTATCGGGGAACCGCTAAGTAAATAAAATATAATAAAAACTCAGAGCTACGCGGGAATTTACTTATAGGTCCTCCGACTCCTTTAAGTAAGTAATCGGAAATTATTTTTGACTTTTTGAGAGTCGGGAGTTGTTTTTTAATTCTCTGGTTTTCTATGGGCTGACATCAGGGATGTAGGCGATGTATTCAAGCGTGTCAGTTTCCATAAACAAAACCAAAAATACTTATAGGCGCTGGTGAATCCGAGCATAACGAATGCGGATATGTTCCGTCCCGTCCGCTCGTCGGCCGCGCGCAGCCTCCGCGCCGCTCAACACAACAGCACAGTCCAGCCCGTGCCTGCTTTATACAAAATGAAACCAATTAAGTCCGTACTTGGCACTTCCAATGTCTGCCTTCTCCAATCAATGTTACAGTGCGATCGGTCCGGCTTGTCGCTTATAAATAACATTATCTCTCCCTTCGCCTGCAGTCGATCAGTTTTTCTTTTGTCTTTTCCTACTGGCTCCTCCGCCGACGACGGGCGAAGCAGCTCTTGAAAGCTTCGCAAATTTATGTTGATGTTATTGTCCTCTCGCAAAACGTTTTAAAATAAAAGTTAAGTTACAAATTTAAAAAGTTCCCGACACAGAAAAAAGAAAATTCGTCAGCCTCGGTAGCTCAGTGGCGCGGTTGGTTAGTCAACTGTTATTAAGCAACGCTGAGCGCGGTCAGTGATTGGATGGGTGACCGCTCGACCGTTGGAGGCTGACCGTGGTTCGGATTCCACGTTAAACTGTAGGTCCCTTCCCTTCTTACCTTACTAGGTGGTAGGGTTTATCCCGGCCGGGTTGGTACCACCGCACTGAACGAAACGTCGGTCGAAACGGCTATGTAAATAGTTCGTGTTTTCCGTCCAGTTTAGTGTAGCCGACATGAAATGAAGGGAAGCACTGACATGGCACCTAGTTCACCCTGTGTTATGGGCTGACATCACGGATGTTGTAGGTGATGTAGTCAACCGTGTCAGGTTACATAAAAAAAAAAAAACATCGAAAATTATCAAAAAGACAAAAATAATTTCCTATTAGTTAATTAAAGGCGTCGGTGGATTGAGTAAATTTTTTTGAGTTAGCGATCCCCCGAGGCCTTTAAGTTGAATTTATTTTTTTACTTTTTGAGGGTTTTAGATGTGCCGGGGGAGACAGACGGAGGTGTCAAACTTATAACTCCCCTCCTTTTGCGTCGGGTGTTAAAAATCTACTGTCTTGTCCTGTCGTACTTTTTCCGTATTCGAGTATTGCTTTATTCGAATACGGAAAAAGTATGACAGGACAAGACAGTTATTTGGTGGCTCTATAGAGGGACCAATAGTGCAGTCGACAGTTCCAAATTCATCTCTCATAGAGCAAAACCACCCTCAGTGAAGCGCGAGAGTATTATTTTTGCCGTACAGAGGGTTGGAAACATATAACCACGTACACGTTTGAATTTGAAACGATCAATCCCCATGAATGTTTTGTGTAGTTATGATTTAAACTGATCAGATTGAAGCGAACTTACTACACAAAACAATAAGGATTCGTATCCTAGTATCCGCATAGTATGAACAGGAGTCATAAGGCCGCAGTAAACGTTTCACTATTTACATAATACAGACACTATCTATATTCATACACCAAGCAGAGGGAACGTCGGAGTGTAACAAAGAAAGCCACAATTTGATTAAACGTACATTTGATTACGTGAATGCTCGTCTGACAATATCAAAACTGCGGTTTGGCTAATCCTACAGGGCGAGCCGTGGAGTCCTGCTGCCCCCGCCCCGCCCCGCCCCGCCCCACCGCTCCACCACATTCCAGCACGCTTCCATCTCCGACTGTGCGCTCGGAGCTCGTGTGTCATGTCAATATTGTTTTGAATTACCGAGCATGTGATACGTTCGACTACGACCAGCGGTTAGTGAGCTCTAGATTACAATAACGGTGAACCTGAAATATAAAAAAAAATATTCATCGGTGCTTATCATTGTTTGGATTTAATTGTAATAACATTTTACTTAATTTAAAAGTTACTATACTTACATAGGTACATAATTTTTTTATCATTTAACACAAATTATAGGATACATCGCCATGTCTCTCCTTTTTAACCCCCAACGCAAAAAGAGGGGTGTTATAAGTTTATCGTCTGTATTTGTGTGTCTGTCTTTGGCATTGTAGCTCCTAAACGGAAAGACCGATTTGGATGCGGTTTTTATTAGACAGCTACTTTAATCGGGATGTTATGTTATGGCTATGTTAGTAATCAAGTAAACAAGTTTTTATGAAGAAAAAAAAAATACGTCTCACGGAATGTACCGCTGGACGCTTTTTTTAAAAGCTTAAAATAAAAGATAAATTACAAATTAAAAAAACCCCTGACCCTTAAAAAGTAAAACATAATTTCCGTTTACTTACTTAAAGGAGTCGGGGACCGCTAAGTAAATAAAATAAGCGGTCCCCCGAATCCTTTAAGTAAGTAAACGGATATTATTTTTTACTTTTTAAGGGTCAGGGGATTTTTAAATTTGGAATTTTCAGAAGAAACACTGCACGGTCCGCCGGCAACGATCACAGGAAGAGCACCGACATGGCACATGGCAGTCTCGCCAGAAAAGTTGTGTAATAGGCCGAGGTAATATCTAGCAGTCGACGATGTCGATTTAAATAAAAATAACATCATACGGTCAGGCAGAAAAACACAATGACGACTCCGAACATCGAAATACAATCAGGGTTGCAGGAGTAGAATGCAATACTCGTCCGCGGCATGTATGGGAGGGGTCTCCCGGCCGCGCGCGGGTCATCGGACAAAAGGCTCGTCGTTCCTTTTGTTCGAGTAACTTTTGAGACTAATGAGGTAACCGTAGATACTGGCCGATGTATGGAAGCGTGCGTTCGCCGTACGAACCCCGCGCCACACAACCGCCCCCGCTTCTCCCGCTCGTCCAACGAAACAATACTCTGCTATGAAACAGTTTTCGAAAATCCTATTATATGGACGTGAGCGCGGTACGTCGCCCGAAGCGTGCGTAACAGAATACGTTATTGTATGGAGTTTAATCATGTATTTTCGCACAGCTATATGGAAGATTTAGTTACATAATTATGGCTCGGAGTGTTCGATATTGTTTGGTAATTTTTCATTGGCAGCTTTTCTCGCCTTTTTTTCGATAAGCAGGGCTGACAACTTCGAAAACTCATAATTTTAGTTCGTAAGTATAGTTCAGAGCTTTGTGTTTTTATTTGTAACTAGCAACCCCAGTCCCGGCTTCGTAGGTACAATAACATAAAACGTTGCCGAGAAAGTAAGTTATCCAATAGTGGAAACCCCATTCGAATCAATTCAGTGGTTTTGAGGAGAAGAGTTACAACGCGAAAATCAACTCTCATTTATAAGTTAGTCACCTACTGCTTAGTATTAGTGTGACTCATGCACGTGGTAGAGACAGTCAGCTCATCGAAAAAAATTTTTTATAATTTTAAACATATGTTTATAATGTTGCATGTTTTTAAATAGAACCGGCACGGGTGGCGATGCCGAGCGCAGCGGTCTGTCGAATGAAGACACTCACGCACAGATATTGAAAGGTTCGAAATTTGAAAAGACCTGACCAAAATTCGGACATAAAAAAGTCCGAACTTTTTAGTCACAAAATGAAATAATTAATCCCACGAACTTGAGTTGAAATGAGACTAACTAGTTTAATTACTTGTATGTAGTTTTATAAAGATTGAAGAATGATCTAATACTTATATTTAATTTTTAAGAAGTTTAATGCTAAAATTAAATATTCATTCAGAATTTTTCCATCTATGTAAAAAATCCGGACAAAATAAAAAGTTCGGGCGGATGGCAACCCTAGTCACAGTCAACAGCATATTTTCTCCTCGCGAAACTACGCTCAGTGAGAGGCGGCATGCTTGCTCCGAGGTGGTCAAAATGGTCGTCAAGACATTTTGTTCGCGCGCCTTTTGAAGACAGTTCGTAGACAGTTTCCAGCTTCTAGGAGTCAGGAATCACGTTTATCGGAAGACCGTTGCATACTTGCGTGGTACATCCCTCACATTTACTACCGTTCAATTAACACAATGAAAATAATTTAACATTTATTTCAATCTTTTTTTAAAAAATCGCATCCAAATCGTGAGACGTATTTTTTTTATTACTTCATAATTACTTCATTATCTGATTACTAACAAAGCTAAGAACCATGCCGGTTAAAACAGCTTTCTAACGAAACAAAAAAACCACATCTAAATCGGTCCATCCGTCTGGGAGCTACGATGCCACAGACAGACACACAGATACACCTCAACTTTTTCGTCGGGAGTTAAAAAAACATACACTTAACACAGTTTTAATTGACATATTGAACTAATGAAGCCAACAAAATAATAATTAAAATAAAGTCCTCGCACGCGAGTAAATTAATATCACAATCACGAAGGAGAATCTATGCGCAAACAATTTTGAGGAACAGCAACGAGCGACCTGCGCCTTGTGCCGCCGCCTAGTGGAGAAGAGGCTTCGTAATAAAAGTCATATTTCACAGGTTGTTAGGCAAAAAAGGTCAGGTTTCAGGCGTGAGGCGCGGAGGCCATACAGTGCTAGTGGTACTGGGGGCTCGTTACTCGGCGATGTTTTAAAATAATTAAAGCACGACCTCGTCGGGGGTACGGGCGCGGGGGCGGGGGAGGCTGGTGCGGGGGCGCGGTGTGATGAGATAACGTTGACATCGATGAAATAATTTAATGAGCGGTTTTTGGGAGAAGCGCAATTATAATAATATCGACGATTTAGGAAAATGTCTATAAAATTAAAGGTGGGACCGATGAAGTGAGGCCGTCGACGCGGCACGGCGCGTCAAATTATTCTTTGTATGAAATTGTTTGAAGTAAACTGCACTACACAGTACCCAGAAGTAAGTAATGTGAACATCTAGTTTTAGAAAGAGGCAATCCGGCTGTAGAGCGTCGTCTCTGTCTCACAGAGACAAGCGAGTTCGTGCGACAGAGCCACACTCTACAGCCGGATTTTTTCTCTCTAAAGCTCCATGTTCATTACTTACTGCCGGGTACTATACTTGGCAGAAGCGCCCTCGGCGCGGCAAGCAATTCGTATGGACAATTTTGTCCATACGACAATTTGGTCTCACCTTAATTCGAACCGGCTGATCGCTATTATTTTCATTAAAAAGATAAATGAGCAATGATTAAATTCAACCCATAAAAATAGTTAATTCCGCTATTTTTCCCCCCAAGTATAGTCTCATGTCCTTCAAAAGAGGCGTGAATGGGCACCTGTCAAGCCGGCATGGCATTCGCAGCCCCCGCATGCGACCGAATGTCCATGGGCGTCGCTAAACACCTTATGGGTGACTCGGCGCCACATGTCGCGCTTAGTATAAAAAAAAATATATATATTTATTTTTGCCTAGGCTGTGAAAGTTTAAAAAAAACTTTTTGTGCTGGTATATGAATTAGGTAAACACTTTTTTTATAGAAATCGCGACACGTGCCGCCGATCCATCCATAAGGTGTTTAACGACGCCCATGGACATTCGTTTCGTGTGAAAAAATGTTCTTTCATTTTGGAAATGTTATTCGCATCCTCTTAGGTTTTTACCTAAGGGATACCTACCTTTTACGGTATAGGGATAAATAGAGCGATGTTGTATAATAATTTCTCCGTATATCTATTTGAAATGAATGAAAAATTAATGGTGGCACGCAGCACATATCGAAGCATATCATATCGATATTGCGACGTGACGTCGCATCACTACGCGCACCCTTCTATTGTACTCCGGTAAATAGGTGAATTTTAAACGCATGTAAATTAAATTGAAATTTTAATGACATTATCCTAAGCGAAGATTTTGTAACGACATGGCGGCGGGGGTGGTGGCTGGGCCGCGGGGGAGGGGCGGCGGGACGGAGGCGGGGTGGTATCCGAGGAAGTGACTGCTTATTATGTACATTTTCAGTAGCTATTTTCGGAGATTGTCGATTATTCGTTTTATGTCGAGACGTCTTGTTATATTACGACACCTTAAAGTGTGTGTACCTATAGTAAGGTTTAAAATTGTATTTCCTACCTGTGGTTCCCAACTTTCACTGTCCTGTTATTGAAAGGCATGGCTTGTAATTGAATGAATCATATATTAATTGCTCATTATACATTAATTGATTTGTTTTGAAGAGCTAATAATTATCTTATAGTACAGGCAGATTTTTTTTTTTTAAATATTATATTATTTTGTTTATTCATTTATGATTCCTTAAAATATATTTTCGTAAACTGACATTATCCAATAAGAGTGCCACGCTATAGGAACCACGGAACTCAGCTACAAAGAATATATTATACCGTAGCGTTTCTAATATTTGCCCAAATTAAATTTGCTATTGAACCGGCTTTAAAGCAAGCGGAGCCGCGTCTTACATTGTGTCCTCTTACTTCTACTTTATGTGTATGTGTTTCATTGTATTTTTTTTAAGTATTGTTAAGTTATTATTATAAAGCAGAGTTTCTTAAACTTTTTGCAGTCACGGACCACTTTCAGAATTAATAAAAATCCGCGGACCCCTGTCAAATAATATTTTAGGTTAGGAAAAAAAACAAGCCTTATTTATATTAAAAAATCACTTTTAAATTATAGGGAGGGGGGTGAGGGAGGGGCGGGAGGGGAGGTAGAGGTAGAGGGATGGAATCCCCCTTATCCTTATCCTTTCCTTTCTTCCTTACCTCTAATAAAATCCAACGTCTGCTTTCTGTCTGTCTGTATGTATGTCTGTCTGTTTACCATCTTTGGGGTTGCCATATTTACTCGAAGTATCGATGATGGCGGCTCAACGGAAGGGAGGGAGAGGCAGGGAGATGGAGGGAGAGGGAGAGGGAGAGGGAGAGGGAGAGGGAGAGGGAGAGGGAGAGGGAGAGGGAGAGGGAGAGGGAGAGGAGGGAGAGGGAGAGGGAGAGGGAGAGGCAGAGGCAGAGGCAGAGGGAGAGGGAGAGGGAGAGGGAGAGGGAGAGGGAGAGGGAGAGGGAGAGGGAGAGGGAGAGGGAGAGGGAGAGGGAGAGGGAGAGGGAGAGGGAGAGGGAGAGGGAGAGGGCGAGGGAGAGGGAGAGGGAGAGGGAGAGGGAGAGGGAGAGGGAGAGGGAGAGGGTGAGGGAGAGGGTGAGGGAGAGGGAGAGGGAGAGGGAGAGGGAGAGGGAGAGGTAGAGGGAGAGGGAGAGGGAGAGGGAGAGGGAGAGGGAGAGGGAGAGGGAGAGGGAGAGGGAGAGGGAGAGGGAGAGGGAGAGGGAGAGGGAGAGGGAGAGGGAGAGGGAGAGGGAGAGGGAGAGGGAGAGGGAGAGGGAGAGGGAGAGGGAGAGGGAGAGGGAGAGGGAGAGGGAGAGGGAGAGGGAGAGGGAGAGGGAGAGGGAGAGGGAGAGGGAGAGGGAGAGGGAGAGGGAGAGGGAGAGGGAGAGGGAGAGGGAGAGGGAGATTAAAATAGGGAATGATTTCAAAATTAGATTTTAGGAGTTTATAAAATTTTGTACAGAGATGAATTGCATCCTGAGGAAGGACATAGTCTCAAAAAACAACCCTTAAGGGGGTGAAATAGGAGATGCGAAAGTTTGTATGGGAGTATCGGTTTCTTAAAGGTAGGAACTTGAAACTCATAAGTATAGCTATTTATCATATATAAAATATATAAAATAACGAAGTGGTCCAGGATTGTTGGATTTTCACATATAAGGGGAGGAAACGGAGTGTTAAAGATTGTATGGGAATATCGTTTTTTTTAAAGGAAAATCATAATTATAGCTACTCAAAACAAATAAATGGGGGGAGGGGGGGGGGGGGGGGGGGGTGGGTGTGTCGGTGGCCTCGCCCTTAGTTACTTACTTTCTTCGTGGAGGTTTATTGTATTCCAGAATGCAGCTTAGCCTGAAGCCTCGCCGTTAGTTACTTACTTTCTTAGATAAGGTTTATCGTCTTCCTGAACGCAGCTCGGCTTT
Organism: Nematopogon swammerdamellus; assembly: GCA_946902875.1. Lineage (NCBI taxonomy): Eukaryota > Metazoa > Arthropoda > Insecta > Lepidoptera > Adelidae > Nematopogon > Nematopogon swammerdamellus. Next base: position 22,597,167 of record OX336339.1, read on the forward strand.
GGCCTCGCCCTTAGTTACTTACTTTCTTCGAGAAGGTTTATAGTCTTCCTGAACGCAGCTCGGCCTTCGGCCTCGCCCTTAATTACTTACTTTCTTCGAGAAGGTTTATAGTCTTCCTGAACGCAGCTCGGCCTTCGGCCTCGCCCTCAGTTACTTAATGTCTTCTTTGAAATACGAATTTCACGCGAGCGGAGCCGCGGGCTCAGCTAGTTATAATATAAAGGATTAAATTTTTTTTTACAATTTACGCACACGCACTTAAAACGCTTTAAAAATCTTAATATACATATATAGACATATATTTATGGAAACTGACACGTTTGGCTATATCAGCCCACAACACTGGGTGAACTTGGTGCCATGTCAGTGCTTCCCTTCATTTCTAGTAAAGTTCTTATTGTTCTAGTAAAGTATTGTTTATTTGTTTTTGTATTACCTAATAGGTGATTCTAGACGAATGTAGGCCCCTCCACCTCCCCTGGGGTGAGTCAATGCCATCGTGCAATTTATCAGTACCTACATTTATATCATCAGCACAGCCGAATACTCGCAAACGGTGTAATGTTTAAAATGGACTCGCACTGTTTGCATTTTTTTATGAGATTATATTAAAAGCTCTGGAAAAGCCCGAACCGATATGGGTATTATTTATTCCGAGGTTCATGCTCGAACGAGCGCCGTATTCGAGAAAACAGAACACTTTTTAAAGCTTGACCATTAGGGCGCTTGCACATTTCACTGAGATTGTAACGGATTTCGTGTTTGGTAGGTAACGCATTAGTGCTTATTACACCATGCAAAATAATTAAGCCATGTTGATTATTTCATGATTAATAACTTGTTTGTCATATTAAACGAATATACCTACTGATTTTTATCTCGTCGTATTTTTAAGAAGATGCTTGGGAAATATTACAAATATAGCACAAAACAAAACCACAGTACACAAATAACATGTGCGTAAACATATTAATTTATTGCAGTAGATTTAGAAGGTACAGAAAATTCTGAAATATAAATCTTTTTTATTTTTAAATTGCCTTTCTCTCCAGCAAGTAGGTACTATATGATTAGGAAATTAGAAATAAGTTGATACGCCCACTTGCGCTACCTACGCTATATAATAAAAAAAAAACAGGTGGCGTTCGATTGACACCCGACAGAAGCGAAGATTCTATGCAAAAAAAAAATACAATAGAAATGAAAAAAAAATCCGTAGAACTCGGGATTCGAACTCGTGTCCACCTGAACGAAACTTGTTCTGTGAAGAAGACGACTTCTATACTGCAAGGGCTACCGAGACCTATAAACGACTGAAATAATTACCGCTTATCCACTCAGCAGCACCGGTTTTTTATTCGAAAAAGTTAACGGCGGCGACGGCTACTTTTTTTCTCAGCAGCCCGGCCGCTGACAGCGCAACGACGCTAGAAGTTGCGCTTCAAGATTCGGATTAAAATTTAAGTCGCCATCAGAAGGTCTGAAATCAATTGAAGTGTTCGCGTTTCCGTTTCAGAAGCAGACCGGAATGGATCGGACCGCGCGCAGTGTGCGTCCGGCTCGCCACGGTCCGCGTTGTACGTGACCGGAGTGGATCCGAGGGGATTTGTACAGGCCGCGTCCGCCGCAACCCGCGCGCCCTGTCGTCACTCCGGACTCCGCCCCCCGCACCGCGCACACACGCGCGTCACTTACATTCAGAAATGTCATTAATGTCACGTTTTGTAGAACGCTCAACTAGCGGATAAGCCACTGCTCATATTCGATCATGAATATGTTTGAAATTGAATCGAAATGTTACCTGAATACCTAGCTATAAGTAAGTTACAAGTGCGTACAAGTATATACGCATAATATTGCGGTGATCACAACGGCTGCGGCGCGTCGCCTCACTTCGCACTCGACTCGTCACAAAAGTTTTGGATTTAGGGCGCTAAGCTGACAGTTGGAAGCTCCGCTCGGATTTATCTTCAGATAAATTTCCTGGAAACTTTGTCAAAATTAATTAAATATCGCCCGACATTCCCTGCCCAGCGTTCTCGGCTAAATAGAGTGCAGAACGCAATTTAACTTTGATAGGCGGTGAACAGGTAACTCGCAGTAATAATTCACAATCACCGAATTGACTTGTTTCAAAACTCAATTATTTCTGTTTTTATTTATTACCACGAGATCTTATGAGGGAGTTTACCTAAATGTTACACCTGGCACACTCGGACGATAATAATAATAAATTGACTCCACACAAATAAATCAAAAGTTGTCTAACTTTCCAGAGGTATTTATGTTTATTTTCAGGTGAATAGCAAAGCCGTGCGTAGGTATATCGCAGCGCGCCGGTGATCCCCCGCGCGCGCCACGGGGACGGAAGTAGGTTCGACGCTTGCACGGAAGTAGACCCCATAGCCACATCCGGCAATAAGTTATAACACTGACTCCGCGCCCGGAATAAAAACGCCGCAGTATTAAACCATAATCTTGTAAATTTATTCATTGGCAGTGCAGGGTGCGCCGAGTCGGTTGCGTCAAAAGGGAACGTTTCTTGCGGGGCGGGGGCGGGGCGGGGCGGGAGCGGCGCGCCCAGCCAATCAATTAGTGAGAGTGTACGTGTCCTCGCCACCCGCCCCGCCTCGCCCCGCCCCGCCCCGCCCCGCCCGGCCTCGCCGTCACCTCTATACACACGGCTCGACCGGTGCAAACACAAGCGGTGACGAATAGCTTTACACTTGAGACTTTCCTTCGTGGCCTCCTTGCTTATTGCATAGTTTCTCTACCTCTCTACCCAATATACATATTTGATACTTGTAATAATTGATTTAAGCTACATAAGTCTAAAGCCAAGTGCGAGTCAAACTCTCGTGGCGAGGGTTCCGTTTTCCGTGAAAAATTTAAGATTTTCATTTAGGTTTTCCTGTAAATTATAATATAATTTTATATTCGCAATTTTTTCAAAATTTTAGACTCAGTAGTTTCGGAGATCGAGTATACCTTATAAACCTTATATCTTATAAACTGTGTATTTTAAAATTATAACAAAAATACGGTTATATTTCTTATAATGAGCCTTTTCTATTGTTGTCACATGATTCACGTTAAAAATATTTTTTGTAACTTTCTAATTTTACCTCCAAAGTCAACAATAGCAACAGTCGACTGTCTGCACCACTGAGCTATCGAGGCTGACCTCTGTTCGCTTTCGCCAAACCCGCCACACTTTCGCAGATTAGTTGGCAGTAGAGTGCTTCAAACGGCGCGATTCTCTGAATTGTTCTTGTGTCGCATTGCAAAGGTGTGCAATGGGCTTACGGGAAATATCTCTCTCTACTCCTACAATACAAAGAATATAAATGTTCAGTTCGCAGATTTAGTGCCTTTAGTCCGTCTACAAGCCAGACTTGCACCTCCTCGGGGAGCGAAATTGACTGCCCCTAAGACTGCGACCTCGAGCACAGCCACCCAGTTAGGATGCAACAAGAAATAAATACATAAATACATCTCTTCAGTAAGGTTGGGACACAGATTGCTTAATAGTTACTTCGTAACAGATAAATCACTCCATAGAAAATGTTCCTACCTTCGGGCTTTAATAGCCTACTGCTCTACGTCGCCAATCGCTGCGTGCGAAAATGTACCATAACGATCGAGTGTAAAGTGGTTATTGCTTTGCAGCTGCGCGCAGTTGCGTGGGCGAGCGTCTATGTATACTTCGCGCGGCTGACGAATATTCCACTGAAATAGACCGCCGGCGGCCCGTCGGGCGGTAGGTAGTTACCGCGCGCAAGTACATATAGTGCGTGAGGCCTGATTGGGAGTTAGATTGCAAAGTGATAAGATAATAATGAAATGCTAAATCGGGTCCCAAACTTGAGTATGAGAAAACTGGAGTCACATTTACTGATACTATTTTCAAACATAGCCAACAGGGAAGCGCTAAAAGCGACAAACTGCTAAAAGTGGACCCATATAATATGTTATAGCGAGTTATGAGGTCGTAAGGCGGTGTAGGCGTCAATTATGCCATAACAAGTGCAGACACGTCACCTAACCTGCCGACACAGGCCCGGCGTGGGTGGAGTCTGTCGCGAGTCGCGACTCACGTGTGTATGTATAGACATACCGTCGCTCCAGTTCGGGTTCAGTCACATTTTTAGCGAAAATGAACTTTAAATGCAGGTTGATTCAGCAGATTTTTCCGCATATTTCTGCATTTAAAGCTCATTTTCGCTAAAAATGTGACTTAGACAACTTCCGAACTGGAGCGACGATACCACGCGCGAAGAATGTTTACTTATTTGGTTTAAAAGTGCTGTATCATGGACACTTCTATTCCATTACGACATTGACAAAGTTGATTTGTTTGGAAATAGTTTTTGGAAGTAATTTTTAGGTTTCCGCACTCCGTACGGAAGCTTATTACTAAGCCTACAAGGTCTATCTGTCTGTCTGTCCGTCCGTTTGTCCGATGGCTGTATCTTCGGAACCGTAGTAGCTAGCCGGTTGAAAATTTCACAGAATATGTGTTATTTTGGCAAATAAATCAAATAATAAAAAAACCGGCCAAGTGCGAGTCGAAATCGCATGCCGAGGGTTCCGTATCGCCATGTTATGGTCAGCGCCACTCACGCCATCTATGGCGTGGTTATGAAATGCTTCATATTTGTGTACTTACCTTGTCTTTTTCGAATTTCACGTGCGCAACCGCGGGCAAAAGCTAGTATAATAGAAATGACTGAGCGGATAAGTATTTTACGAGTTATTTTTCCCGGTTATTCATAGCGCGCGGCGATAGTTGTGCCGTGGTGTGCGGCTGCCCGGCTGGTGGAGCCGGAGGGTGGCGCTACGTACATAGGGTTACGTGATAAGTTTCATTAAGGGAGCTGACGCTTATATTTGAATACGCCCTAAAAGTCATTTTCAATGTACCCGAAGGTCATGTAATGCATGAGATCTGTGAATTTTTTAATTATGACGGCAACCAAAGGTAACTATACTCCTGGGTAATTAAAGAAATAAAACCTCGCTTAGAAATTTAAAAAATATTGTGTCTGTCTGTCTGTCTTTCGGCAGATCCATGTTATCGATTTACTAAAAAATACAAATCAGAATTGCATGGCGATTAGTACATTAGATTCAGCAACTCTTTGAGATCGTATTAGGTTATAAATCATCACGCTATCTACTTGGGATACTGAGCAGTGGCTCTAATTGTGAAAGTAGTCAATCCATACAAATGTACTTACTTTGTCTTTTTCGAATTTAGCCGCGGGGAAAAGCTAGTAGAATAGAAATGACTGAGCGGATAAGTATTTTACGAGTTATTTTTCCCGGTTATTCATAGCGCGCGGCGATAGTTGTGCCGTGGTGTGCGGCTGCCCGGCTGGTGGAGCCGGAGGGTGGCGCTACGTACATAGGGTTACGTGATAAGTTTCATTAAGTCGGCAGTCGCGCGGCGGAGGCGCGAGTGCGTCGCGTCGAACACTCGCACGAAATGTTCTTGTAATTTGACATTTTTACAGCGACACGACATATCCGATAACGCGCTAATGGCCCAGTCGGCTGCTTCTGCGCGCTTCCGCCGCAAACCAGTACAAATTAATACAAATACTCCGTTGTTTTCAGTTATGTTCTAGCCTAATAGCGGAGGTGTGAACCAGGGGGCGCCGACACGTGGGGCACCGTACCGAAGCGTTTATATTTTGGTAGTAAACACGTATATCAGTACACGCACGCATACTAGCGTGTTAGTCGTTAGCTACGCAGGGAAATAGCATATGAATGACTGGGGGAGGCCGGTTAAGTAGGTTTCTATGTTCCGAATCATTACTGGAAGACCTTAGGGAAGAGAACCTTTTTCTTGGCTCGCGGTGCGGAGGGGGAGGAAGGGGGCCGAGGCGGGGGGGGGGGGGGGGGGGGCGGCTAACTTCACTCACATCCAAGGAGAAGGAGAGTCGGCTGCGGTTCAAGTTTTGGAATTGGATCGGATATAAAAAGTCGACGCGCTGGGATTATAGAGTTTTGTACGAGTACCTACTACGGCACACACTATACGAGTGCGAGAATGCGCTGGCCGTACGCGGAAAGCCAACCCCGCGCCGCCCCCACGCCGCGCCCTCTCACTCTCCATTAATAAGAAGAAAAGTAGATTGCTCGAGGGATCTGGTTTACATTATATTTTTTCAACATTTTCCTACCCGCTAAATATTACAAACGGCGAATGCAAATCAGTCCCTTAAAAATTAAAATAATTACTCGTCTTTGTGAATATTGCGCGTATAATTATCACGAACATCTTCAACAAAGTGAGAGAAAATAAACAAAAATGCCCGGAAAAGGCAAAAAAAAATTCAGTGTTTCTTTTTGCAGGCTTTCAAAATTAAGATATTTTTTGAACCGGTAGCGAGCGGGTTCGAGGCCGTGCGGGCGGGGCGAGAAGGTGCGGGCGGGTGTGGGGGAGGAGGGGGGTGCCACAGGGTAAGGAAGCGGAGAAGGGTTAGCAGGAGAAGTTTAATATCCTCGGGCGTTTTATCATTGAAATAATTAACACTTTTCCAAGGTGAACTTTTTTCGCATTACAATGAAAATATTAAATCCCTTACAAAAGGATGCAAACTTGCTGGTTGCTCTTTGTAGACTAACGCTTAAATGGCAAAGTACTTGAGCGCACATTCACTCGTTCGTCTTACGAACTTTCATCAACGCCAATCTTGTGTTTCTTTTATATCTAGTGAGACAATATTTTTTTATGAAATCCGGTGTGTGTGGCTGAATCAGAGAGGCCAGAACACATTTCTTTTTGTTTTTTTTTTTCGTGTTTTATTATCGAAACTGACACAGTTGGCTACATCACCTACAACATCCGTGATGTCAGCCCATAACACCGGGTGAACTAGGTGCCATGTCAGTGCTTCCCTTCATTTCATGTCATGCACACATGCTCCGACCAGCCAATATCACCTTAGAAGAGGTGCCATACCGGAGACTTCCCTTCGGATCTCAGTCTATGCTGGACTAGAGAACACAGCGGAGGCTGCTATGCGGGCACCTTTTGTTCTGTACGGTGGTACCAACCCAGTCAGGGTCAAAGGCTCAAAGAAAGACGCCTACTTCAGTTTTACACCGGTTCTTCGGACCGCTGCTTCACCCTTTGATGCGAAGCAGCATTGGTAGGTATGCACGTAATTTTTTCTATCTGAATAAAAAATGTCATTGGCGCATATCGGGCGGATTGGAGCTTAGGACCTTGACGTAACAGTCCGAACCAAGAACGAGCCGAACACCCGCGACTTGAGCTGTGTCAATGCTTGAGCAATATCAATTACCCAACGTAGTTGATATTGCTCAGTGATTTGGGTAGTTCAATTTTGAATTTAGTCGCTTTTTAAGGATCCGAATTCATACGAAAGTCTATTACTAAGCATACGCCTACAAGTACTTTGATTAATTGATTACTTGATTACAAACCTTCGCTATGGACCAATGGTTACAAGACCCAGAGGCATCCTGGTTTTTATTTAAACTTTTTTTTTTAAACTTTTTATGAAAGTTATTTTTTTATTACTTGGTAATTAGTTGATTACAAACATACCTAAGAACCATTCCGGTTAAACTAGCTCTCTACTAAAAAATAACTGTACCTAAATCGGTCCATCCGCGACACGTAATTTTTTGATTACTTTAATAATTACTTCTTTACTTTATTACAAACACATCTAAGAACCATCCCGGTTAAACTAGATTTCAAATAAAAAAAACCGCATCCAAATCGGCCCGTTCCGATCCGTTCGGGAGCAAAGATGCCACAGATAGACACACAAACAGATATTACCCGTCCTTTTGCGTCGGGGTTAAACATTTAAAAAACCCCCGACTCTTAAAAAGTCAAAAATAATTTCCATTTACTTTAAAGGAGTCGGTGGACCGCTAAGTAAATTCCCTCGCAGCTCTGGAGTTTTTATATTTTATTTACTTAGCGGTCCCCCGACTCCTTTAAGTAAGTAAATGGAAATTATTTATGACTTTCTAAGAGTCGGGGGTTTTTTAAATTTGTAATTTTACTTTTATTTAAAGCTTTTAAAAAAAAAAACGTATGCAAATCGGTCCACTTTTTAGGATAATAAATTTTTTTATTACTTAATTACTTGATTACAAACATAGCTAAGAGCCATCCCGATTAAACAAGCTTCCTAATAAAAGAAACCGCATCCAAATCGGTCCATCCGTTTGGGAGCTACGATGCCACAGACAGACACACACACACACACCCTCTCACATAACGACACACACACACACACACACGTCAAACTTATAACACCCCTCCGTTTTGTGCGTCGGGGGTTAATAAAAATAAGGTGTGCCGAACGCGAAATACGTGCGAGTGCGACCACGTAATCACGCGTCAGTCGCTTGCGCACACTCGCTATACGTACAACAAGAAGGAACATATGGCGTGCGAGTGCGACCACGTAATCACGCGGCAGTCGCTTGCGCACACTCGCTATACGTACAACAAGAAGGAACATATGGCGTGCGAGTGCGACCACGTAATCACGCGGCAGTCGCTTGCGCACACTCGCTATACGTACAACAAGAAGGAACATATGGCGTGCGAGTGCGACCACGTAATCACGCGGCGGTCGCTTGCGCACACTCGCTATACGTACAACAAGAAGGAACATATGGCGTGCGAGTGCGACCACGTAATCACGCGGCAGTCGCTTGCGCACACTCGCTATACGTACAACAAGAAGGAACATATGGCGTGCGAGTGCGACCACGTAATCACGCGGCAGTCGCTTGCGCACACTCGCTATACGTACAACAAGAAGGAACATATGGCGTGCGAGTGCGACCACGTAATCACGCGGCAGTCGCTTGCGCACACTCGCTATACGTACAACAAGAAGGAACATATGGCGTGCGAGTGCGACCACGTAATCACGCGGCAGTCGCTTGCGCACACTCGCTATACGTACAACAAGAAGGAACATATGGCGTGCGAGTGCGACCACGTAATCACGCGGCAGTCGCTTGCGCACACTCGCTATACGTACAACAAGAAGGAACATATGGCGTGCGAGTGCGACCACGTAATCACGCGGCAGTCGCTTGCGCACACTCGCTATACGTACAACAAGAAGGAACATATGGCGTGCGAGTGCGACCACGTAATCACGCGGCGGTCGCTTGCGCACACTCGCTATACGTACAACAAGAAGGAACATATGGCGTGCGAGTGCGACCACGTAATCACGCGGCAGTCGCTTGCGCACACTCGCTATACGTACAACAAGAAGGAACATATGGCGTGCGAGTGCGACCACGTAATCACGCGGCAGTCGCTTGCGCACACTCGCTATACGTACAACAAGAAGGAACATATGGCGTGCGAGTGCGACCACGTAATCACGCGGCAGTCGCTTGCGCACACTCGCTATACGTACAACAAGAAGGAACATATGGCGTGCGAGTGCGACCACGTAATCACGCGGCAGTCGCTTGCGCACACTCGCTATACGTACAACAAGAAGGAACATATGGCGTGCGAGTGCGACCACGTAATCACGCGGCAGTCGCTTGCGCACACTCGCTATACGTACAACAAGAAGGAACATATGGCGTGCGAGTGCGACCACGTAATCACGCGGCAGTCGCTTGCGCACACTCGCTATACGTACAACAAGAAGGAACATATGGCGTGCGAGTGCGACCACGTAATCACGCGGCAGTCGCTTGCGCACACTCGCTATACGTACAACAAGAAGGAACATATGGCGTGCGAGTGCGACCACGTAATCACGCGGCAGTCGCTTGCGCACACTCACTATACGTACAACAAGAAGGAACATATGGCGTGCGAGTGCGACCACGTAATCACGCGGCAGTCGCTTGCGCACACTCGCTATACGTACAACAAGAAGGAACATATGGCGTGCGAGTGCGACCACGTAATCACGCGGCAGTCGCTTGCGCACACTCGCTATACGTACAACAAGAAGGAACATATGGCGTGCGAGTGCGACCACGTAATCACGCGGCAGTCGCTTGCGCACACTCGCTATACGTACAACAAGAAGGAACATATGGCGTGCGAGTGCGACCACGTAATCACGCGGCAGTCGCTTGCGCACACTCGCTATACGTACAAAAAGAAGGAACATATGGCGTGCGAGTGCGACCACGTAATCACGCGGCAGTCGCTTGCGCACACTCGCTATAAGTACAACAAGAAGGAACATATGGCTACGGAGCCCTCTGTGCGCGAACAATCTTTTCACTTAACAGGTTTTTTTCACATAATTGTTATGTAAGTACATCTTAAAATATGTTGCTTGACAAAATATCCCCCGCTAAGTCCCTGTTAGTGTATATCACGTGACAGCTGGCATGATCTCCTTAGAAGCTCACTTTAATTAACCCCGGACGAGATTCCTCGCAGATCACTGGACAAACACTCTGGGGAGTGCTCGCTGGCCGTGGTCAACACGGCTCAGTGTCTTCCGAGGGGGAGGGGGGGGGGGGGGGGGGTGGGGAGGGTGGGAAGGCTCTCGTTCGAAATACTCTCGGCTGGTCGCATATCACGTATTTCTTGCTCGGGGATAATGTGGGAAAATAAATATTTGTAGAATGATAGTGCGATTGTCTTGGGACGAAGTTATTTTGATAGTAGATTTATGATTTTTCTACGAAATTACGAATTTGGGCCCCGCTGAGTAGGTAAGAGAAAATACTGGAAAACATATAGCGGATGAATCACGTATGGACTAAATAATAAGCTGAAGACAAACTGGTTAAATTAAAAACGTCGAAAAATACTAGCTAACACATAAACACCCATTAACACACAAAGCATTCTTCAGAAATAATTAACAGAAAATTTACACGCAATTTAAGAGCCTTTAAAATACTTTAAACTATGTAGATTTAAAACATTGTGATTGAAAAAAAATATATAAATCTTGTCGTGACAGTTTGTGCATAATATGTATGAAAAGTGAGAACTTTAAGACTTAGGATATTAGTATAGGTTAAACTCCTGTAAACTATATTCTTCTATATTCTTATAGGCCCTATATTCCTTATTGTTTTTTTTTTCTTCGAAATTTTAGACAGTTGTTTCGGAGATAAGTAGAGTTTTTGCTTTCACATACCCATGGACTCTCTTCCAAATACATATGCTGTTCAACGTAGTTGATGGCTTACCTGAAACAAAGAAAATAATATATACAATTTATTTACAGGTCTAATATTAAATGATAATACCAATTATTCTAGAAGCGGCAAAAGACCGGAAGGTATGACGCTGTTTTCGTAAAGCACTGGTGTGACATGCCACGTGCGTCAACAAGCTGGCACCTAGACAAGTCTCCGCTTCCTCGCGTTCAGACGCGGATGGGTGACCGCTCGACCGTTGGAGGCTGAACGTGGTTCGGATTCCACGTTAAACTGTAGGTCCCTTCCCTACCTACCTTACTAGGTGGTAGGGTACAACCCGCCCGGGTTGGTACCGCCCCGCACTGAATGAAACTTCGGTCGAAACGGCTATTTAAATAGTTCGTGTTTTCCGGCCAGTTCAGTGTAGCCGACATGAAATGAAAGTCAAAATTTGCACATAATATATAGAGTTTGATGACCCATACAAGAACGTAGAGCGTTAATGAGAAAAAAATTAAAGTGCAAATAAATTTTTTCATAATTTTTAAATGCATCGTTTAAAAGATGTTAAAGAAAATGTACGAAAATCAAGAAATCCCAATCTTTTCTCCGAAATGACTTAGTCTAAGATGTTGAAAAAAAAATGGAATAAATAAAGACTTCTTATAGTTTACAGGAAAGCCCAAACGAAAATACTAAATCCATCTCCAAAGGAGTTCGAATCGCACTTGAACACTTTTTATAATTATTAATTATTTTAATACAAATTGTATGTGAAATTGCATTCACAATAATTGGAAAATAAAATTAACGTCTACTAATGTTAAAGCTATGGATATTCAAGTATATAAGAATTGGTATCCAATGCCAAATTAATTTCTCTCCGCAGTATTAGGGTTAGGAAAACAACTTAGGTTAGTAAGCGAAGAGATCCAAAGAGTACCTACAAGGAGCGCGGGCGGAGCGTATCGACATCCCTATAGACGTCATCTGGAATAAGTTTATAATTGAACAATGCGACCGGAGGCTCCGCACCCGCCGCCGCGCCTCGCTCCGCCCCGCACGCGGACTCGAGAGCCGCTCTCCACTAAATCGAGGGCAGAGGAAATGAAAAAGTAAACGAAAGAATACGAGACTAGGAAGTGATGTAAAGACCACTCGCTTACTTCCGATCGACTGCTAACATTCTATTTGATGTTATTCGAAATCAGTCGCGCGGTCAGAGCGAGATTATTCTCCCTCCTGTTGCTTGTCGCCCATGCGTCGCGTCGCTCGCCGCGTCACTCGTCGCGTCGCTCGTCGCGTCGCGGCTCAAACCGTTCACTTAGATTGTTAGTTTACACTGAACGGGACCCAGGACGTGGTAAAATTAGCTTATTTTAACTTCTAGTTATATACACTTTGGAACTAAAAAGAAACGTATATGTAGATTTCAAATTCAAATTATTTATTTCACTTTTTGGTCACACAGAGATAGCATAGTAAACAAGTAATATATTATGTAAATTAATTATTTTAAACATACAAAATCACAATGAAAACTATTTTAAGTACAGTATCAGTCATAAAAAATTATATTTAAAGGGACAAGTCAGAAGTTATAAAATCACACAATTTATACAATTAGAAATTAAGAATAAAAACCAAATATATGTATATATATCATCTATCATCTGTTTAGTACCGTGTGTGGTCGGCCCTTAATAAGAATAGCCCCACTGCATCTCTCCCCGTGCATGTCGTAAAAGGCGACTAATTGTCGTGCATGGAGTCAAGTGTCCCCACCCCCTGCCAGCTAAACGGTTGTTATTAGATATGTGAAATAATTAACAGCAGTGGTATATATATTGAAATTAAAAGGAAAACTATCACAGCTAATAATATAAGTAGGCTGTACAGGTTGACGGGTAATAGTCGACCAACTTATAAAATGTACGGACGACAGCCATCATTTCACTGTTGAAGAACTTTTTCAAACTAAAATTCATTTATTTCCCCTACAAAATTATACAAATAATCAAATAATTTATTTTGATAGGATTCCGAAACTACGGAATCCTACACTGCGCGTGGGCCGACACGCACTTTGTGTTGTAATTTACAAGAGTAGTCGTAAGTACTTGAGCTATACGTAATAAAGTGAAATTACCTGACGCAATCTTGGTTGACAATAAGATCGTAATTACTTTTTCCTGGTCGTTAAATCAATCGAACTACAGACACTCGGCTACGCTGACTGAGTGAGTTTTGTGCAATGACATCTTATAAGCTTTTTAAACTTGTCGAAGGCTCTAAAGGTACTTAAACCTGTTCAACTGTGTCTGACTGCTTCTCAGTTTCTTTGTTATTCTTGCTACCAATGCACAAATGTTAAGGCAAGAATGCAAGTATCAATATCAAGTACCTGGGCGACCGAGCTTCGCTCGGCGTCTACACCTGTCGAGATAAACTTGAAAAAATTTACATTATCTATAAACAAAATTTCATCCAAATCGTTAGAGCCGTTTCCGAGAAACCAATTATATACATAGGTATATATATATATACATACAAGTTTAGCTCACTTAAAGTAATAGGACACTACTATTACTAATAATAAATCTGTAAGGGATGGTCATGGAGTAAGTTACTTTGTTTTATGAGATACTGAGTTTGTAGACTCTATGTATGATAACTAAATTGATGATTTTTAGAAATCTTTTCTGTATGTATGTATGTCCCTCCATAACTCTTTAACCGATCATCTGAATTTGATGAAACTTAGTACAAGCAAATTTAACTATACGGGACACAGGATAGGGTAAATAAAATTCTATTCCGGTTACGCTCAGATGTGCTTCTCATACAAACCGAATTGTTCCACGCGCCGAAATAAAGGTACGGTAGCGGCCTTACTTACTTTCTTCTTTTTAAATACGAACTTAACGCGAGCGAAGCCGCGGGCAAATGCTAGTTCTATAATATAAACGTGAAAACAACAATGCAAATGAAGAAATGTCTGATAAAAATATGATCGGACTGCGCTACTTTCAACGCATTTGAATCGAAACGAAACATGCAGGATTTTGGACAAATTAAAATGATTAAAAATTCATCCCCACTTTACGTGTAGGGGAGGTACCTTAAAAAAATTAATTAAAAGTTTTTTTTTACTACTTTGTCAGCGTTATTAATATGTATACCCATACCAACTTACAACTTTCTAGTACTAAGGGTCTCTGAGCTAAGCCGCGGACAGACAGACGGACGGACATGGCGAAACTATAAGGATTCGTCGTTGACTACGGAACCCTAAAAATTTTCAATACCTACGTGGTTCATAGCCAGTAAATTTTAACACTCAAATGGTAACACACAAGAGTGTGTAAATGATGTTTCAGATGAGCAAAATGTGTTATTCTAAAAGAGGAAGGTAGAGTAAATATAGTATAGGTCACAATTTTATTTTAACACTTTATCGTATTTTTCGCACCTTTTGCCCCACTCTCAAGTTACGACAATGGAATAAAAAATAATTATCGAACTAAACGTACACCAACTTCCTACATATAACACATTTTTATTGCTGACTCGCTTCACACACGAAATTCGCTGAGAGACTTTTATGAAAGTTGCGTAATAAAACCATTCGACCGAACTCTGCGATCCTCCAGTAAAATTTTAGTGAAACAATTAAGATAAGAGACGCGCCAGGCGCGAGACTGGCTCCAGTCGTTAAGTTCCAGGTTATCTTACAAGAAACTCATACATACGTACACGTGAACATACTTCTTACGTCAATAACTCTTAATTGTGTAGATACATTGATATATTACATACGTTACGCGAAGACTTGCATAATATAATAGTGAGTGTGTGCAGACATGTATAAACACTTTGTTCACTTGAGCGGAGTTTTATCTTGGAAGAAAAAGTTGCAAGCGAAATACGATAAAATTTTAGTTATCTTGTAAATATTACAATACATACATACATATCACACACGCTGTATCCCGACAATCAGGGTAAGTAGAGTAACCGGTGTTGTGCTGCAAGAACTCTTGTAAATGGCAACACAACACCGACCACAACGTTTAGCAAAGTATTCGGACAACATAACTATCAACCAGTAAGTAAGGCACAAAGACCCACCTGCTGCACGACTCGGTGGAAGCACCGTGCCAAGGTGAAAGGTGGCAAACCTATCGCCCTTTAGCACGGCATCTCGTCCTTATCCCTCAGTCACCTTTTATGACATGCACGGGGAGAGACGCAGTGGGGCTATTCTTTTTAAGTACCGACCTCACACAGTACTGTTAAGTAAAATATTACAAGTACTTTCATAAATCGTTTTAAAGGTACAGAAGGCGTACATGGAGAATGCGATTTGTTGTTGAAAACTTTTTGTTGACGACTTTAAGAGTTAAGGAATAAAACCTCACCTTTTCAAGTGCACACGAACGCCCCAACCGTTTCAGCGATACGTTCTGTTCGAGACACGAAGGCAGAGCAGGCGGGGCGGAGCGGTGGGGCCGGAAGTTCTCGACGGAGCGGCGCGTCCGAGACGTAGTTACAAAAACGCGCTTGCAAATTTTTCGCTGAAAATTTGCACCGGATGAAGCGGTATTTGTCAGCTGGTCCCGGCGACGCCCGCGCTATCTGCCGTTTGACAAATGATAGGTATTCATATCGGAGACGGTGCAACACGGCGACACACCGGAGGCGGGGGTGGCGGAGGGGGGAGGTGTTGACCGTCACGTCGCTAGCAGGTTCCGCCGCCGGTGCCGATGCCGAATGTATCCCGAGTGCTTCACAAACAACCAATTCAACGGGAGGGATCTATATCCGCAGTGCACGCCTCCACAGGCATCCGCGTACCGCCCGCACACATACGACAACCGACATACACAAATCGTGTAAGTATGTAGTTACTGCACTTTCACGTTACTAAACACAATGACTTACAGCGTGAAATATGATGCATTATTATCGAGTGACGGAGCGGCAGATAGACCAAAAGCTGAGTCATCATTTAAGCGGTGCTCCGTGACAGTTTACATGGCGAATGCAAATTTTATTGTGATGTTTAATCTTAAAATCTATCTTTAAGGTGGAAATAAGACTCAAACCGTGCTACCCGAGCACTGATGATTGAAACACGAACCTTATGCCGATGTAAATAGGTGCGAGATTCATTCTACTCGTGCGTGGCGGTGATACGTCGTCGCGCCGACGATGAACGTTTGCGGAAAATCACACTATTTATTAAATTTCACGTGTTGGAAAGATGGAACAAAATATTTATTTCGCTACGATTGTAGGGAAAAATATTATCTATATTTCTATGAGGGTCTTGTATTGAAACAATTTATGTTTCTCAAGATAATTTAACTTGAATGTACAATTTTCGTACTTTTCGTTATTTTTTGGAGATTTATTTAACACCTTTTCAAAGTAGTAAAATAATTTTTATGCTATGTTTGTTAATTAAAGATCAATATATAACATATATTTTTTACAGATTTTTTATCTTTACCAATAGTTAAATAATTTCGTTTAAAGTTGACCTTTTGACCCTTATTCTCGCCTTAAAGTGCTTTTGTACCGCCTTCAACTCAAGGGTCCGAATATGCATCAAAATATTATTTAACACTTTTCAGTTCTAGTTGTTTTTTGAAGTCGGTGCAATGTTTTTTATTTATTAACCGACTCCTTCAAAAAAGGTAGTTATCAATTCGACACGTATGTATGTAATATCGTTGGAATTGCACGATATTCGTATATGTTAGTCTATGTGGGCTTCTAAACAGGTGTGCTAGTTATTTTTTGACGTCGTCGGTGCAATGTTTTTTAAAACAGTTTTTTATTTCATTCTTTTCAGTTATATTAATTACACAACAAGTTCTGCGTAGAGTTGGGCGTTAAACCTACCCGACGACGTGCTTTTCCAGTGATTGGTATACACTTAAAAATCCATATCTTGAAAACTACTGAACTGTTTAGAAACCCACATAGACTAACATATACGAATATTGTGCAGTTCTAACGATATTACATACAGACGTGTCGAATTGATAACCTCCTTTTTTGAAGAAGTCGGTTAAAAAAGTCGGTAATAAAAAAGACGAGAGGTGTCGTGCGACACCCGGTTAGAACGAAGTTCCTTTCGCAATATATTATTAATTAAATAACAGGTACAATGAAATAAATTAACAACATTTCAGAGTAATTAAATAATTTTTTTTATAAATTACGTCTATACTGCAGTAATATACCTATACATAGGTAGGTCATACGTCTGTAAACACACAAGCACACATACTACAGCAAAAGTGTCGTGACGGTCGATGTCTCACAATTTTTTAGCTCTCATTCGCCAAGTGTTTGGAGTGTAACGTGCGATAATGAACTTCGTTAAAAAAAATAAGAATGATAAAATAAAATAAATAAAATAAAAAATGTAATGTCGAGACTGCACGTGCATGTGTGTTTGTAAAATCTGTCGAAAATTCTTAATAGTGCTTAGAGCGCTACGAGAGCTCGCGTTGAAGCGAAGAGCAAGTTTGTTATTGAACTGGCTCAAGCAGCGGAGCGAAAGTGAACTGCAAAGTCGAAGGAAAGTAATATCAGTTCACCGTATACACGTGTCTGCTTCCACAACTACATCTATATACCTATATGAGTAGTCGGTTAGGTATGCACCAAGTCAAATAAATCGCAACATGGATATTGTGAATTTGAAACTCGGTAGCATCGCCGTGGCCCCGCTTTGCAACTTTGTTAGCCCGTATAAGTTGGAGGAAACCTTCAGTTTTATTAGGATACTTGTGAAATCTTCCAGAAAGGAATATGTATACTTGATTAAACTAGTTACTTCCACGTCGACACACATCGCCTTCCAACTGCTGCTGGCTTAAATCGTTCAGTTTTAATGTTCCACTGTTTAGAATTATTTAAAAAAATAAAACAAAAAAAACCGGCCAAGTGCGAGTCGAACAGAACTGCAAGTCTGTTTGTCCGTCTGTCTGTATCTCTTGAACCGTAATAGGTAGCCTGTTGAAATTTTCACAGAATATAATGTGTTATTATGGCCGATATAAAAAAAAATAATAAAAACAAGAAAAAAGAAAAAATTCACGGGGGTCCCCATACAAGAAACTAAAAAGTGTATGCGCGCCATCCACCGAAAACAGTATGAAGCAGCTCTGACCATGACATGGCGATACGGAACCTTCGGTGCGCGGGTTAGACTCGCACTTGGCCGGGTTTTTTAATAATATATACATAACTGAAATAAATTACGGTTAATTAATTAATAAACATTTTTTTTTTTTAATTATTAATTAATTATACACATAAATTAATAAGTTGGTAAATAAAAAAAATTTAATAAAATTAACTTGGTTTATTCAATGTAAAATTTAATTACATCGATAGGTACACAATGAGCAAAGATAATAAATACAAAGTTAATTAATTTATATCGTGTCAATAAATGATGCGGTGGTAAGGTAAGTGCACGCATGATAGAGTAACACCGTCGCGTCGTGGAGTCAGTGTCAAGCCTCTAATAACAAATCATTATAATTGCTTGTCTCGACTTAAACCGATCGCTTTCCTTTTGAAGTGCCGGAGACACATGGAGAGGACTCACTCATCAAACGAGGACTTAGTGTCGATACGGGGGCGGGGCGGGGCGGGGCGGGGAGGAGCGGAGCGTCGGCGGAGACGCGGCGACGGAGAGTAGCCGAGCTCTCCTAATCGTCGTCTAATGAAACGCCGCGCGGAGAAGTTCGTCATTACGGAGTGCGCACGTGACGCGCGGTGAGGGGCGGGGCGGGGCGGGGCGGGCCTTAGGAATCTAGTATCGCGGCGTGTCATGAGCGCTCCCGTCAAAGGCGATAATCAGATTACGCCTCGTGGCGGTTTATAAAAGATCGCACCAACATATCCGACGCCGGCGACGACGACGTCTCGCCGCGTCGCCGCGCACCGCTTTGGCGAAGCCTTCACTTTTAACCGGATTCCTTATGATGTGCGAGCGAGCGCGACGAGCAGCCGACTGAAAATAATCCACCCTAATTACTGAAAGATTCGAACTCATCCGAAACTTTGCTAATAAACCGGCTCGACTGAGGCCTTGCTGCCGCCGCCCCGCCCCGCCGTCACTCCGCACTGTATTCAGAGCCCTCCGACGCTCACGGTTCACGGAAAAGGCTAACTACCTTCTAGTGCTTGCGAGAAGCTAAGTTTCTTGTTAAAATTCGTTGTTAAGTCAAATCCTGCTCGGTTGAGTTAAGCGCGTCACACACGACGAAGATAATATATATAATACTAGCTGTGCCCGCGGCTCCGCCTGCTTTCATATTTGACTTCTCTGCTAACCTCATAAGCCATTTAGCGTGATAATAAGTAGCCTATAGTAGATGGGAAGAATTAAGCTATCCGTAGATTTTTTTAAAATTAAAATCGGTTCAGTGGTTCTCGAGTTATAAGCGGACAGACATACAGACAGACAGACAGAAAGCAGACGTTGGATTTTATTAAAGGTAAGGAAGGATATATTATCTTAGGGCGTCGTCACCACAACATCGCTCTCCATAAATTCCTTTGAACCATCACGCACGATGAAGATAATATATATTTTACTTCCTCTCTATCTCAGTACCTTAAGATACCGAGCGATATCGAAAGAGACCAAGCGATATGGAAATATATCGTAATATTCGTGTGGCGCCTAGGCGGACTCGTCGGATCGTCCATAATGATGTCATGTGCTCAGCGGAATCCTCATTCCTCATTCAGCGGGGACAGGAGAGCCGTAAGACAAAGAGAGTGCGATGCCGCTTCCTTTTTAGTGAAGCGGGATGGAATAGCGCATATGACAAAATGACGGAGATTCGAATTTCGAGCAAAGAGTTTTTATTTTCATATGCGCACCTCAAGGCGCATATGACAATATGACGGAGATTCGAATTTCGAGCAAATAGTTCTTATTTTGCATATGCGACATTTTGGGCCGATATAGGCCCTCCGATGCGCAATGGGTTAATATGAAACTTTGTAACTTTCTTTGATGGAAGTGTGCGACTTAGGGCTTATTAAGATAAAATATAATATATATCTTCATCGTGTTTGACGCGCTTTAGTATCTTGCTTATACTCTTCGACTCAAATTAATGTGAAGTGCTTGCACACATCATGGCCTGCCGGAGAGCAAACGTGTAGTTCTACTGCGCGTGAAATTAATTGAACGCAGACAATGGAATATAAAACGTGAGGCTTGACTTAATCAAACTCAGAGTTTGATTAAGTCAATATTATATGAATAACAAATTGAAGAAAACAAATCTTCTTCGAGATGTCTGATATAATATTGTAACGCTACACAACTGGAAGGCGAGTTTGTCAAACAAGCGTCATAAGCGTCATCAAATGAAATAAAATGAAAATGACATGAAAATATTTATTAACATATAAAATTATAGAGTACAATAAACGAGTCTCCTGCACTAGACAATTTCTGTCTCGCAGAAAGACTTTTTCAGTAAACATAATTCTGCGCTCACTTATTATAAATATTACGTGCAGGTATAGAGTTAATTTAACCTCGGCAAATTCAAAATAAAAATTCGTTCTGTACGTTCCAGATCTATTTGTCCTGGAAACGGGAAGGGACTTTTGGGATTTTGTCGAAAAAGACGAGTTAAATTATACTTGCAAATTAGAAAAAACAAACCGAGCAGACGAACAAAAAAAACTAGAGAAAGCTAAAGCAAGCAAGATTCTATTTACTGCATTTTATCCAAAAAATAAACGAAACAAACAAATTCTACATTTAAATGTTGGAAGTTCTCAAGATTTGTTTGGAGAAAAGGTGTTTAATGGCGGCCGGCTGTGTTTGGAAAGTAAAGCTTTACACATATTGAGCTTTATAATTGAAAAACGTCAGCTCCAGGACAGGCGTCCTGCCGCGCGGCGCGGACGAGGGTCCGGCGGGGCGGCGCGGAGCGGGGCGGTGCGGGGGGGGGGGGGGGGGGGAGCGGGGCGGCGCGAGGGCTGGCGGGTCGCGGCGGGTTGCCTGTCAAAAATATGCGCTTCCAACCGGCGCGCGGCAGTGAGGGGTTTATTCACTGGATGTAGAGTAGGTATTCGTAATCAATACTAATAATAAATCTGTAAGCGATGGCCATGGAGTAAGTTCCTTTGTTTTATGAGATACTGCGTTTGTAGAATCTATGTATGATACTAAATCTAAATTGACAATTTTTAGAAATATTTTCTATATGTATGTATGTTCCTCCATAACTCTTAAACGGAATTAGTACAAGCACATTTAATTATACTTGACACAGGTGGGCTTAGTTCCGGTTATGCTAAGATGTGGCTCTCATACAAACCGAATTGTTCCGCGCGCCGAAATAAAGGTACGGTAGCGGGCGGGCTCACTATCTTTTTAAATACGAATTTCACGCGAGCTAAGCCGCGGGCAAAAGCTATATGTATATAAAATCGTCGTTATAGCTTTAGTGCACTCACAATATTGCCCTCCCTATACATATTACATTTCGAAAATACTGAGTATTATCCGACAATATCACCCTTCAATGAAAATATGAACTGAATGTTTACAATAAGTTGAAAATACAATTTTCGCGTGCTTAATGGCTACCACCACGCATGTGCATATATGTACTCTTTAAACATCATACATATATACGAGTCATAAATAAGATAGCATATAACGTATGTGAGGTGTAATGTATGAAAATACAATTTGAATGGCAGAACGTACCGGGGCCGCGCCGCGCGCCGCGCACTAATATTTTATCTCAAAGAAAACGAGCGACGACCAAAATGCTTTTAAAGTCGATCCCTTAAAATTGTGTGAAATTGAGTTAGTCACACTCCCGGGAGCTTCGTAATGTCAGGATTTTACCTCCGCGTGACTCGCACGGGGGGCGGAGCGGGGGTGGGGTGTGCGCGGGGCGGGGCGCGGGGGGCCTAGAACGGTCATCGGGAGGACGCTCAAAGCGAACCGTACGGTGAGTGCGACTGTCCTTTCGACAGCACGATGCCGTGTGACGACACGCTCTCGCGTCGCGGCTATCATTTTTGCCGATTTTCGAGTCGGCGAGGCGGACGTCGACACAAAAAGCGCAGATTGTCGTGTCGTGTCGCTAAACCTACGAGGGCGGAAGAGTCGCGCCGGCGCGGCGGCGCGCCGCCCCGGCGACTCTGATGGACGCACAAATCTAATTTGTGTTTCAACTTCCGCGGGCTAAATGCTCGTAGCAATTAAGCGACGCGTAAAGTGCGTGTCCGAAGCCCTTTCAACCCTTTTTTGATGTATCTGCCTAATTCAAATAACTCCACGCAATCAATAAATGTTCAGAGCGAGCGGTCTGTTTCAATATTGCCCCGGGCCGAGCTTCCGGTGGAGCCCCTCCGCTTCCCGCCCTGCCGCGTCCTGACACCGCCGCTGTGGTGGTGCGGAATGTGGGCAAAATGTCGGTCTGGTTGAATTCCGTTGTGTCCAAGTGGCCGGATGAGCATAGAGATAAAACATAATAGTTACGGTGGTACTAGCACTTACCTATTCAAAATCAAGACTAGACGAATTATTCCGAATATAGTTTTGTCCCTTTCATTATAACTAAGGCATGGTAACTGTCATACCATAGAAATAACCTAAAGCATACGTTTTTTTTTAAGTCAATGTTTCATACGTTTTTATACTGGCGTTAAAAACGGCCGAACCTGTTCGTTTATTAATTTATTTTATACTAACTATTGGGAGCGGCATCGCTCGCGTGAAATTCGTATTTAAAAAGAAGAAACTAAGTAAGCCCGCTACTACTGCGGAACAATTCGGTTTGTATGAGAGCTACATCATAGAGTAACCGGAACTTAATATTATTTAGCCTATCCTGTGTCTCGTATAGGTAAATGTGCTTGTACTAAGTTTAATCAAATTCGGATGATCGGTTTAAGAGTTATGGAGGAACATACATACATACATACATACAGAAAAGATTTCTAAAAATCATCAATTTAGTTTTAGTATCATACATAGAGTCTGCAAACCCAGTATCTCATAAAACAAAGTAACTTACCCCATCACCATCCCTTACAAATTTATTATTAGTGTTGATGATTGATTGATTGATATTGATTGATGATGATAATTGATTGATTGATACAATATTACTTATCCTCCAAATTACATAATTACGTCCTCATAATTATAGAACAAACTGATCTAGTTGTCAAGGAGGGTCGGGGTGGCATGATAACATTTTGTTGAAAGAGTCGAGCCGCACTCGAACAAAGGCGCAATGCCAAACGAAATTAGCATTCAAAGTACAAAGTAGGCTTTTTTTGGCACAGTACGAAGGCTGTATAGCTCGGCGGGAGTAGGTATAGTGGCGCTGAGACGGCGCGGCGGCGGCGCGGCGGCGGAGGCTCGTGCAACAGGCTGTCGATCCCGCCCACTCTAACGAGTGGTGCCCACTTCACGTTGTCTACTACTTTTTGTAAGCCTTTTAATTCTGTGCCTTCTCTCTCTCTCTTAATTACTAACGGATGCGGCTCAGCTCGACGAAGACATTCAGCTGACAGTGTTAATTTGTCTTAATTAAGTACCTATCTACTTTAAATGAACAAAATGTTTCGATGTGGAAAAGCGATCGGAGATACGAATTTTGGAATACATAATTTATTAAATAATATCGTTTTTGAAATAAATACATATAATCTAAATTTTGCAAATTGGCGTGTCTGTAAATTTCAGATATCGGCTAACAAATAAATTGGGGGGATGAAGGATTTATGACCATGTCATTATTAGTTAAGTGTGTTTTCTGTAAATAACCACATAAATGTTTCAATAGGGTGGTTGGCCAGCAGATATTACCTTAGGCAATAAGCCGCCATTTGTTGTATAATTTTCATAAAAAAATAAAGTATATTAAAACCTTAAATAAATTCAGTATAATAGAATGCAATAAGATCATTTTTGAAGATGTTTTAAATATTTTTGTGTGTATGTTTCCGCGCGAATCACGTAAATACTGCTGTACCAATTTGAACTAAGTTCTCAGTAAAATATAAAACATATCTCGGTTATATACATATATCCTACTAATATTATAAACGGGAAAGTTTGTGAGGATGTATGGATGTATGGATCTTTGTTCCTCTTTCAAGCAAAAACTACTGAACTGATTTTGATGAGACTTTACAGTACTATAGCTTATACATCAGAATAACATATAAGCTATATACCATCACGCTAAATAGCCTTAGGGCGCAGCAGTAGCAAATAAAGTATAGTACGGGAGAGGGAATATAAAAGAAGCGAATCTCCCAAGAAAAACAAAAGCTTATGAACGCCACATAAAAACTTCAATTCCGAATTATGTTCCTTTTTTTTAAATTTGCAGAAAACAAATATGACCAGTACGGAAAGGCGCGGGACGGCGAGCGAAGTAGTAGGCTATATATCATCACTCTCTTAAGGACATATTTTGTGTGTTTTACCTAAAAGAGCTTAGGCGTTAAACCAAACCAATCCTTCTACTTTAGTTTCATTGTGTTATACCTGTCACCTGTTACACAATAATAAAAGTCCGGAACTACTCCTAATAATCTCAACTTGAAAGATATCATCGCCTGGCACACTGTAGCTTCCCACAGAAACAAGTATCGACCTGCACGTAGCGCCTTCGTAGAGGTCGAGGCGTAGCAGAGGTCAACTCCCGCGTAGCGGGTTCGTGGGCTACGAAGCCCTACGCGCTCCCGGCTAGCGCGTAGGGCATCGTAGAGGCCAAGGTGTATTAGAGGTTTACTCATACGTAGTGGCTATGTAGAGGCCGCCGCGTATCAGCGCCGTAGAGGCCTAGGCGTAGTAGAGGTTTACTCATACGTAGCGGCTTTGTAGAAGCTGCTGCGTAGCAGAGACCTACTCGCACGTAGCAGCATCGTAGAGGCCAAGGCGTAGTAGACGTTTACTCGTACGTAGCGGTTTTGTAGAGGCCGCTGCGTAGCAGAGACCTACTCACGCGTAGCAGCATCGTAGAGGCCAAGGCGTAGTAGACGTTTACTCGTACCTAGCGGCTTTGCAGAGGCCGCTGCGTAGCAGAGACCTACTCGCGCGTAGCAGCATCGTAGAGGCCAAGGCGTAGTAGACGTTTACTCGTACGTAGCGGCTTTGTAGAGGCTGCACCATAGGAGCGACCGAGTCGTGCGTAGCGACTAATTATATTATAATTAGGTACTAATTGTCTTTCACATAACATAAGATGCCCGTCCCTCACTAATTACACCACAAAAGCTTTATTTATGAAAACCTTTTAATTATAGGCATCTTCAGGAGAGCATCGAGCTCGGCTCAGACGATGTCCTCACACTCCGCTACAGCCGGCAAATATTTGTATAGGATACATAAATTATCGAGTAGAGACGTTTCATAGGCAAATTTGATTGAATATTGAAAATTATTATCTCGGGCATCTGTCGAGGAGTAGGTGGCGGCGGGGCGCGGGGCGCGGCGACCGGGGTTGTGCTCGTAGCTCGAAGGCACGCTGGGGGCGCGGCGGCGCAGCGTGGCTCCTCTCTCTCTGTATCGATTACTTACTTACGTCGTAAGCCCTGCGAAGGGATCGTCAAGCCGAGGACGGCCTTAACTTTAATTACGTCACGTACTGAGGATTTTCCTAACTTTCAACTAAGCCCGCCCTATATACAGAGAGGCGTGCAAACATCACGCCTCTGCGGGACGCCCGCCGTCGCCTCGCGCGACGCGCCTTGTCTCGCGTGTGTTGCTCTTTGTGCATACATTTATTTGTTGCTAGCTTTTGCCCGCGGCTTCGCTCGCGGTAGACTCGGTTTTATAGCAAATACGATTTAAACGCAAATATGATAATAAATGATCGATTCTCTTATATTCTCTCTCTCCCCCTCCCCCTCCTTTCCCCTTCCTCCCCCTCCTTCTAATCCACCCCTTCCTCCCCCTCTTCTATTCTTCTCCTCCTACCCTCCCACCCCCTCCCCTCCGTTCTTCTCTCCTCTCTCCATACGGCGTTACCATTCGACACTAAATTCCGTTCATACTATACTTTCTTTGATACTGCTCGGCCCTATTGCTATTTCAGTTCAGTGGTTCCTCAAACATACGTACATACATTAATACAGACAGACGTTCCCTTTTATAAGAAGTAGATATGGTAAAGAATATACGTAGGCGTGTGCTTACTTTGAAATTAAATATCACTGCTGTAGAGTGGCTGTAGATATATAAATGCAAATTTTCAAAATGTATAGAGCTACAATTTTAATAATGCTTTTAGAATATTTTTGATCTCCTTATCTTCGCGTGTATAAATATGAACTCTGGGCGATATATTCAATTTACACACGTACTTTAAAATGACATTTTTTTTTAATTTTTTTTATGGAAACTGACGCATTTTGCTACATCGCCTACAACATCCGTGATGCCAACCCATAGCACCAGGTGAACTACGTGCCATGACAGCGCTTCCCTTCATTTCATGTCGGCTACACTGAACTGGACGGAAAACCCGAACAATTCACATAGCCGTTTCGACCGCCGCTTCGTGCGGTGGTACCAACCCGGGCGGGGTAAACCCTACCACCTAGTAAGATAAGAAGGAAAGGGACCTACAGTTTTACGTGGAATCCGAACTACGGTCACCCTCCAACGGTCGAACGGTCACCCATCCAAGTACTGACCGCGTCTAGGTTAACTTAACAAAAGTCGACCGACCGTACCACTAAGCTACCGAGGCTAGCAATTTGTTTGTATTACGAATTTATATCGGTGGTTAAAAATCTGATTGTTGAGCAAAAACGCCCGGTGTGACCACCCCATACGACAGACGTCCTGTTTGCCTCCCCGCATTGACTGTCCAAGTGGCCAGTACAAAATGCAACCTGCCCAGAGCGTTCGCAACTCGAGCAAAAAGTATGGTGTCGAGCCGCAACGGCGCTGCCTAGTGACACCTCAATTTCGTGTTTTATTGAAAAGCTCACACGAACAAGAACTAACTCGATTTCTCGCCGACGAGCCAGTGCAATGTTGGGGAAAAAATGCCCAACTTTGTATCGCAATGTACGCCGGCACTGGAGTTGGCAGCCGACGTGTACTGCGAACTTTTGGTTAAATTGCTGCAACGATAGGTTTCAATTTGGATATTTCTGCGGCTCCGTACTTGTAAAAACAGGTCAAGTGCGAGTCGAACTCGCGCGACGAGGGTTCCGTATCGCCATGTCATGGTCAGCGCCACTCACGCCATCTATGGCGTGTTTTATGAAATGCTTCATATTAGTTAAAATTCATGATTAGTTAAAATGCTTCATACTATTTTCGGTAAATGGCGTGCATACCCTTTTTATTTTCTTGTTTGGGGACTCCCGTGAATTTTTTACTTTTTCTTATTTTTATTATTTGTTGTTATATCGACCATAATAATACATATTCTGTTAAAATACTACCTATTACGGTTCTAGAGATACAGCCCTCGACCAGACAGACGGACAGACAGACGCTGTAGGCTTAATAATAGGGTCACGTACAACGGATACGGAACCCTAAAAATGTGATGTTTTAGTATACAAAATTTATGTTTTTGCATTTTAAATAGTTATCACTCAAATCGAAATTCCGTATTTTTGTTTCATACATAAATTGAAAATTGTAATAAAAACTTGATGGACAGTGAGCATTTGGCAACCGTGCTGTGTCTATGTATGTCTAAGCACGATGTTAGGGAGTGCAATGAAATATTAAAGTCCCCTTTTTCTTTTGATGGAATTCAAATTTAAGTGTGTGGAATTTACCTATGTACATTTAGTTTAATTCTATTAGTTAAGCATGCAAGTTAGTAATTTTATTTTTATTTAACAAAAAGGCGGATTTTAACCGTCCACCTTTATACAATTTGGACTGAGAAATAGCTTATAATCGAGTAATAATGTATTTCTATTTCTATATGCTTCCATTCCCTGTTCAAAGTACTGTAATACATAATTATTAGAACGGAAGGTTCATACACCCGGCTATGCACGGTCTACACGTTGAACTGGTCGGAGGACACGTAGGTACATTAACGCTGAATGCTTTCCCGACGAGAGTTACCACTCAAATTGAGTTTGGCTGACTTTCTGCCTACGCCGCCGCCGCGCGCCGAACACCCCACCCCGCCCCACCCCGCGCCACCCCGCCCCACCCCGCCGCTACCTACATGCGATGTTGCCAGTCAAGATTCGCCTAGTTGCGATTTGTTGAGGGCAAAATATGTGAGAGAAATAATCTACTAGTTGCAATAAAGTTGAGTGCTAGATATTTCTTAGTTATTCTTCATTTTTTCTTTTTAGGTTCGTTAGAACCAATGTTCGGTTTAAGTCTGTCAGCCTGGGTAGCTCAGCGGTGCGGTCGGTCGAATGTCCATCGGATCATAAGCACACCTGGGCGCGGTCAGTGGATGGATGGGTGACCACCGCTCAACCGTTGGAGGCTGACCGTGTTTCGGATTCCACGTAAAACTGTAGGTCCCTTCCCTTCTTACCTTACCAAGTGGTAGGGTTTAGCCCGCCTTCGTTGGTACCACCGCCAGGCCTCACGCACTCTATGTACTTGCGCGCGCTAACTACCTACCGCCCGACGGGCCGCCGGCGGTCTATTTCAGTGAAATTCGTCAGCCGCACGAAGTATACATAGATGCTCGCCCACGCAACTGCGCGTAGCTGCAAAGCAATAACCACTTTACACTCGATCGTTAAGGTACATTTTCGCACGCAGCGATTGGCGACGCGAAGCAGTAGGCTATTAAAGCCCGAAGGTAGGAACATTTTCTATGGAGTGATTTATCTGTTACGAAGTAACTATTAAGTAATCTGTGCCACCGCACTGAATGAAAGGTCGGTTGAAACGGCTATTTAAATAGTTCCTGTTTTTCGTATTTATTTACCTTTATTCAAAATTTATTTTAATTTTCAGTATTAGTTTCTTATATGATATATTGATAAATGTGTAAACTTTACCGGTCTAGGTTTCAGTAGATTAAATGCTTTATTGTACGTTATTTAGTAATACAAATTGCACTGTATGTTTCCCTAATAGTCGAAAATAAAATAAATTAATTATTTGAGTATCGTAAATACTTACTTGGATTTTAATTGGAAATTAAAAATATTTGTATTTTTTATATCAAAAAGTTGAACGAACCACCAACTATTAGATAGACCAGTGCCATTGATCACGTTTTCGCGATGCTATCGACTTGATTTTTATTTGCAATAAAAAAACATCACCCAAATACAATTCAATACGTAATACGCAGATGAAATTGTCGTATACGCTCCTTTCATTCGATAAGATCCGCACCGCTGCGTCTCGCGAAGAATACGTCTAAACTTGAAACATAAATCGAAAGTAAACATGTAACGGAGACACGCGACACGCGTTCACACGAGATGTCGACAAGCGTCGGCGGAGGCGGGGACCGGTGGGGGCGGATGAGGGAACCGCACCGAGAAATCAAACACTTCAAATATTTAATAGGCGCCTCTTTGTAGTAGTGGCGTGTGAAGCTTTT
The DNA here is from genome assembly GCA_946902875.1 of Nematopogon swammerdamellus. Taxonomy (NCBI): domain Eukaryota; kingdom Metazoa; phylum Arthropoda; class Insecta; order Lepidoptera; family Adelidae; genus Nematopogon; species Nematopogon swammerdamellus. Next base: position 22,626,917 of record OX336339.1, read on the forward strand.
GTTGGTGCACACCGCAGAACATTGAATCGCAAAGCGCAGCTGTAGAGAGCGTTTCAACTAAAAGTTCCCTTCGCCGTTATGTTGGCTCCACTGCCTATGTGTCAAAACAGCGTTGAGGGTTGCTATGTGTACAGATTTACCCGTAATAATCGGTATTTACCGTATTTATTATACCGTAAATACCGCTTACATTATTAGGTAATATAATCTTCACAATCTGGCAACACAAATTTAAGCACTGACAGTGACACTAACAGTGGAGCCAACATAACGGCGAAGGGAACTTTTAGTTGAAACGCTCTCTACTAGAAGAACCGATCAGTGAGCCTGCTGCTCGGTGACGAGAAGTGCCCATCGAGCTTCCTGGTTCGTGATTAGAAGTGCGCACCGATCACTGAACCATAAGACGTAACAAAACATTTTTAAGTTTCCGGATTAACAGAAGGTTTAAAAACTTACATAAGTCGACGTTTCGCCCGCTACGTCACGGGCTTCATCAGGAACTGCGGGAGTTCCTGGAGCCGACGTCTGGTGTCCGTTGTACGTTGAGTTTGACGTCTGGTACAACGGACACCAGTCGTCAGCTCCAGGAACTCCCGCAGTTCCTGATGAAGCCCGTGACGTATGTAAGTCTTTAAACCTACTGTTAATCCAGAAACTTAAAAACGAATATAATTAATAACAGAGTAAACTTACAAACATTCGTAACAAAACATCTTGCAAAGATATTGAAACCGATTGCGTCAAAAATCTAGTGTGTGCAGAATGAAGTGTGAAGAGTCTGGAAGTGAGCGACCGTGTGTTCAGCGGCGGGATTGCCGGTTGCCATGGTTACGTTGCGCATAAAAGTACTTAGACGGGAGTCGCGCTTACGTGTGTTTCCAATCTCTCTCAATGGTTGATATAACCTAGTTCCGTAGTCAGTTTGACCTAACTTGCATCTCGATAGGGTCAAATGGGCAACACGCTTGGAGCTATGCTTGCTGTGAAACGAAGTCAACTATTTAGGATCCAAAAGGTTTATAAAACAGTTAAAATATATTGTGAACTGGTTTTTAACTTGATTCAAGTCTTGTGGTTATGACTGTCGTGTGGGTGAGTAGGATGAAATACTCATAAAAGATGAAAATATGTCAAGTCCTAGACGAGCAGTACTCATTTGCCATTTCCACGTGGATTTATTTTTCTTTATTCCATGGAGCGCGCCAAAAGTTGGGTGGCGCTGAAGCACGTAACATCTGTCACTGGAGACCGCGGCGTGGCGGCGAGGGGCGGCGAGGGGCGGCGAGCGGCGGCGGGGAGGGGGCGCAGAGCGCGCGAGGCCCCCGGGGCGGCCCTGTGTGTTTGCTTTGAACTGACTGGGTAGGTGATTAGATTTTAGGATTTTACTGCGCACGAATTTTCTTACTTGATTGTGGTTAAATATTACATTATCTGGTCCTGTGGGTGAGTGAAAATCTGGATCAATGTACTATCTCTCTCCCTTCTCGTTACTAATGTATGGTTTGTAGTGCGGCGCGTTAATAAATTAGACGATGAGCTTTATGTAGTTTTATAATTTTTTTATTGAATGTTCTTATAAACGGCGTTTTCGAGCTCTTGCCATTGATAGGGTTTGAAGAAAAAACTATTTTAAAAATTTTACAAGATGGCGCCTGACGGCCACCATTTTGAATTACATTTTTTTATAGCCTAGAATCTAACGACTGACGCCTCATATGTGTACGCCTCAAATCCAGACGTTTAGGTTACAGCGCGTACGTACATAGGTACATACATACTCGTAGATACATACACTCGAAAAACATTACCCTCCTTTTTACTTCGCACAGTCTAGTCGGGTAAAAAGTCTCAGTGCCGAGAACTCGCGGTTTATGTGTAAACATAAAACTCGAGGTCACATGTGACAATTTTTTTTTAATAAATCGAATACCTACACAGATTTTTTTCGTTTTAGTACATGTCTTAAGTAAAAGCTTGTTTTTTACCAGACTGCACGAAGCAAAAAGGAAGGTAATTAATTTAAAAAAAAATTCTAGTGTTATAATATTTATAACACTAGAAAAATTTAAAACAACCTGTCAACTCTGATAATCATAAAATTATTATGATTATCAGAGTTGACAGGTTGTTTTTATGTGCATACAATAGAAAAAATCAATGGGGTAGGTATAGGTCACTATTTTATTTTCTTTGAATTTTTTGCGACATGGTGTTAGTGCTATCAACTTCAGTACATACGGTGAGCCCTTTTCTTTATTTTGCACGATGAATATTCTCTTATGTTTGGAGGCAGTCCCACAAAATTTTAGGCCATAGCTCATTATCCTTTAACGTAATCAAAATATACGATACACAAAATGTGTAAAATTTTGGTTGTCCTAAAACCACTTAAATATCTAATTGTCATATAGCTTAAATAGATGAACCTAATTTAGGTGCAGTATGATCTGTATGCTTTTCCCATTGTAATTTTTCGTCTAGCTTAATTCTTTAAAAAAATGCAGTTTATAAATCTTCTTATTATTTCCTATTTTTAACCCCCGACGAAAAAAACGGAGGGGTGTTATAAGTTTGACGCGTGTGTGTGTGTGTGTGTGTGTGTGTGTCTGTCTGTGGCATCGTAGCTCCCAAACGGATGGACCGATTTGGATGCGGTTTTTTTTATTAGGAGGCTTGTTTAATCGGGATGGTTCTTAGCTATGTTTGTAATTAAGTAATAAAGTAATTAAGTAATGAAAATAATAATTATCTTAAAAGTGGACCGATTTGCATGCGGTTTTTTTAAAAAGCTTGAAATAAAAGTTAAATTACAAATTTAAAAAACGCCCGACTCTAAAAAAAGTCAAAAATAATTTCCGTTTACTTACTTAAAGGAGTCGGGGGAACGCTAAGTAAATAAAATATAAAAACTCAGAGCTGCGCTTGAATTTACTTAGCGGTTCAACGACTCCTTTAAGTAAGTAAACGGAAATTATTTTTGACTTTTTTAGAGTCGGGGGTTTTTTAAATTTGTATTAATATTAGAGGTAATTAAGCTTGGCCCTAGAGCTAAGAGAAGGGCTTTATTTAAAACAAAATCAAATACTAAGTTACTGGATTTAAACCAGTTATGCACCCGTATCATAGTTGTTTTTACCAAAGAGTTTGTATTACGTCGCTGCGCAGCGACGTAATACAAACTCTTTGGTTTTTACTATCTCCAATAGCACAGTAGTTCTTTTATGTTTTAACACAAATTGTGCATCGTCGGCGAATATAACTAAACTCCCCTCAACTGAAATACATTTAGTAGGTCATAATAAAAAGTTAAATTACAAATTTAAAAAACCCCCGACCCTTAAAAAGTCAAAAATAATTTCCGTTTACTTACTTAAAGGAGTCGGGAGACAGCTAAGTAAATTCCCGCGCAGCTCTGAATTTTTATATTTTATTTACTTAGCGGTCCCCCGACTCCTTTAAGTAAGTAAACGGAAATTATTTTTGACTTTTCAAGGGTCGGGGTTTTTTAAAATTTTGTAATTTAACTTTTATTTCAAGCTTTTTTAAAAAACCGCATGAAAATCGGTCCACTTTTTAAGATAATTAATTTTTTAATTACTTAATTACTTGATTACTTGATTACAAACATAGCTAAGAACCATTCCGATTAAACAAGCTTCCTAATAAAAAAAAACGCATCCAAATCGGTCCATCCGTTTGGGAGCTACGATGCCACAGACACACACACACACACTCACCCTCACACACACACACACACACACCCTTACACACGTCAAACTTATAACAGCCCTCCGTTTTTTTATTCGTCGGGGGTTAATAGACAAAGAACAGGAATAGTCCTAGAATATATCCCTGGGGAATACCGACAGATATTACAGGAGCATTTAGTGGAAATGTTACCATTCACTTAAGTTAGATGTTTTCTGCCGGATAGGTAGGACTTCCTCTTTCCACTTGACGTCATAGTGATGTAATTTAGCTAATAATATATCTAGGTGTACACAATCGAAAGCTTATGAGAGGTAGTAGAATACTCCAATTGTCTTCTGCGATCCGTGCCATCGAGTGAGCCCAGTACAGGTGTAGCGGGAGTGTACTGGGGGGTGTAGTGGGAGTGTAGTGGGAATACCGTGGGGGTGGAGCGGGGGGTGGTTGCCGGTGTTGAAAACGGGGTTGACGATCGACACGCATGTATTTGCGCACATTCTTCCAACCGCACAAACGTCGTTTACAGGTCTATCCTACACCCTCAGATTTGTGGTGTAAAATAGGAAAAATATATGGGCATAATTTTTTTTTTAAATAAAGCTAATGTTGTTCATTTAAGCTGCATAATTCATTAAGCTCCCTAAAATGTCGGTAGTAATTGCTGAATCAAGCTGTATTTACATACACTTCAGATTACAGTAATTCATTTTTGTCAGTCGATGCACAGGAAATTATTTACAGGTCATCAGCGCGTGCGCCGATGCTAAGCCACTGTCATAGGCCTGCCTACCCTAAATAATAATCACATTGATTGTTGCCTTTGACGGTTAACATCGACGTGGGGATAAAAAGGTTAATAAGGCGATTTGAAAAAGAAGAACTTTAATTTCCTATAATTGTTGTTTTTAATAAAATTAACTAAAGTAGCGGATTATATTGCAATATATACCTATTAAAATTTTCAAGAAATACTACTAATTAATTATTGATAATTTCATAATTCATACCATAATATAATAAGTGTCTATAGGATTGTTCATCCAAGGTATATTGCCACCGACTACGCTTACACCTCGCCGCCCTGCCCCGCCTCCGGTGTGTGGTTCCGATTCGGAAGTGGTTCCCGACTCAACCTTCGCCCCGTCGCGGTCGTCGCCGCGCATGCCGCCTCCGCGCGCCGCCCGCGCGACCATTTTGCAGTTTCCTTTTCTTATTACAGTCAACTTTGTAGGCGTTACGTTTAAGTATGTCGCTTTCCGCTTCCGAAGGCGGCCTCCGAAGGAAAAGTCATTTTCTTTTGATGTACTCCGCACTGGAGACGGCGGGAGATCTCTTCAAATATGATTGCTCCGAGGTGCGGGGACTCGTCGCCTCCGCGCCGCTGCGTCGCGGCACCTCGGCGTCACTACCGCCCCCTACCTATGGACTATATTTACATTAATGCAGCGAGCTGGGAAAGAACATGTACGTAGCAGCTTTTATTTGGAACGGTGAAATAATTTCAGACGAACTTCGAATTTCGAATTTCACTTTCACATAAAATAATACTTGAAAAGTGTAAATTGTCAACTATTCGTTCATAGTTTACTCATTTCGTGCTGGCAACTCCGTCATGTGGTTCGATGGTTGAAGGCATAGAGAAATAATTCCTTTATTAGTCTATGGTTGAAGGTTTTAGATCACTCTTGTCGAAAATTCGTTCGCTCTTCAGTCGGCGTGCTTCGTTTTTAGGGTTCGGTATCCATACGGAAGCCTATTACTAAGTCTAAGCCGTCTGTCTGTCTGTCTGTTCGTCCGACTGTCCTTCCGGTCGTGCCGTCCTTCTGTGCGGGTGCTATGGCCGCAAGGCTGGTGCACTCGGGTCAGTGGCGGGTTAAGATTGTCCTTCCGGCCGGGCACACATGATCACTGTACTCGCAAGAGTGCAAGTAGTAGACGTCTGGATTTTGTAGCCGGAAGGTTGGTATCTCCGGACGTCTATAAACGAAACGTAAATCAATAAAATGATAGTAAGAAGGTTTGTCCTTCCGGCCTAGGGCTGTGTCCTTTGAACCTAACCTACTAAATTTTCAACCGGCTACCTATTACAGGTAGCCGGTTGAAAATTTCGCGGAAAATTTGTTATTATATACATTATATAAAAAGTAAAAAGTTAAAAATTAGGAGAGTCCCCATACAAGAAACAGGCTAATAATAGATGACGCCACATGTGGTTTGCATTGCAAAGAGACACCAGATGGACGGATATGTTTTTTGGCAGGTATGGTATAGCGGATCTACGGAACCCTCCTTGCGTGAGTAAAACTCGCGCTTGACCGATTTGTATGCTTATTATGTAAAGTTAAACGCGTATATACCGTCTCCGTTCAGTCGTGGGTAAATGCATTTGAGGCCGAGGAGCTGATATAGCTGTGACATACTAAAATAATATCAATATTACAGGAATGATCGAGAAGTAAGCACTAATTAAAAGTTCACTAGTCAGTGAGGCCGAATGCAAAGCTGCTGGCTCGAGCGGACGATATCTTCGCCTCTCCCCCCACAGATCTCGGCGGCCAAATCAGAACATCAAGAGTCGCTGCAACTCCCTCGTTCCTTCCCGCGCCGCGCCGCGCCGCGCCGCGCCGCGCCCCCGACCCGGCCCCCGCCCCCTCCGTGTACAGCCGAGACAAATGACAAATAAAACGCTGCCGCGAGAACGTCATTTCCGTTTTAATTCATTAAGAGGAAGCGGCGGAAGGAAAGCGGGGGCGGGGCGGGGCGCACCGGAGAGGAGTGTTTACGCACGGAGACACCTCGGCGAGACTCCTGCGCGCTGCCCGCCGTACACTCGTTCTTTGTCGTGCAGCTTAGCGGGGAAGCCTTATTCCATTAGGAAAATTAATGTTTTGAATTACTCGCGGGCCGGAGCGGAGGCGAGACGCGCCGCAAAGCGACCGAACGAAGAAAAAGGAGCGACATTGTGAGCTGAAGAAATACTCGGCACGAGACTTCCGGCGCTCCCGCGGCGGCGGCGATAGATCTCGCGATACGTCGCCGATACTCGAATTAAAACTGTTCTCGGACTCGGCGCTTCCGGTCACGTCCGCACTGCATCTAATGCTATTGGAGACGCCCCCCCCCCCTCACCCTCCTCCCCACCCCCGCCGCAGAGATTAGGTAAATTAAACGCAGCCCCGATGAAGGACTCCGGCTGTCCCTTTGTGTTGTGAATGGCTTCTTTTTTCGCTCCGCCTCCCTTATTTGTATTGTTCATTCCGCTCGGCTTCTAAATTAAGATTTGCTACGTGGTTCCGAACGATACGGTGGAATCGTGACGTCGCTAACCCAATAAATGCTTCTCCTTTGGCGTCTTTGTGGAGAGCGCCCTTTGAGTTTTACACTTGTAAAGGACAAAGAAGGATCCCTGCGTCGGATATTTGCTTATTGGGGATCCCATTTAGCGACGTAAAGTGGTTATTCCGGTTAGTGGATCTAAGGTTCACAGTAATTTCATTAACCCTCAACCTCAATAAAATCTCTCCCGGACCAAATTCCCGTTTTAATAATAAGAATTCCTCTCTACGCAATGAATCGATCGACTGCGGTGATTATTTCTTCATTTATTCAGAGTGAATAATTAATTTGGAGATCCTGAAGAGTGCTTTCTAGACAGAGTAATTTCAATAAAGAGAAACTAATCTGGAACCTATATTCAAAAGCTTTTGCAGATTTGAACAGTGTGTTCTGATTTAAAAGTTTTTATTGCCATTGTAAAGTATTTAAGACTGAATTGTACGAATTGATTGTTTTCTCAGTGGGTATTTTACTGTTAATACAGTAAAATTATATATACATTTCATTATGAAAAAGTTCAAAATACGTTTGTAAATACATTTCTTTATAATTTTAATCAAAATTAAATGTTTGTTCCTTACCTCAGTATGTGCATAGAGTGAAGGGTATTTTTTCCAACGGAAATACGTAAATAGCCCTTTGGTGTTTGAGTATCAAATTATACATTATCATACTATGTGCGCGCTGTCGCACCACATTACGTACGTGGCATGGAGTAGCATGACGCGGTGTGGACGGAGTGGTGTGGGTGGAACAGCGCTACATCCCGATATCCGAATGAATGCTGACAGACAGACTGACCGTATCTACTGGCATATTCGACTGCCAAGAAGCATTTCATCTATTTGAGTAATGTACAAAAAAACCGGCCAACTGCGAGTCGAGTTCGCGCACCGAGAGTTCCGTATCGCCATATCATGGTCAGCGCCACTTCACAGAATACGTGTTATTTTGTTTCCGCCAAAATAACACAAATTCTGTGAAAATTTAAACCGTCGAGCTGTTACGGTTCCAAAGATACAGCCACCGGACAGACGGACAGACAGACAGACGTTGTAGGCTTAGTAATAGGCTTAAACCTAAAACCTAAAAAAATCTATCTAAAATCTAGCAAAAAACTTAGATTGTGCTCTCTTAAAAATATATATCTAACCCTTTCTGCAAGCCGACCAGAGATGAGCAGCTCCCGACACAGTCTGTCGGCGGCTCGTGGGCGGCGGCGGCGGCGGAGGGGCGGGGCGGGGCGGAGCGCGCGGCGACGGATCTCGGCCGCCGCGGCTGCGTACGACGAAGGTTCATTTCCTCTCCGTGATGGATGGCTACTGTGTATCTTCAATGAGATTTATAATGGCTTGTCACATTCCGCTCGCGCATAATGTGTCACAGATTGTGGCGCCCGCGTCGCAGGCGCTTCGGAAACAAACGACTGATGTACGACTATTTGTTACCTCTGTGTGAACTCGTGTAAGTTAATGCTCGCTAGCTATCCCGGGTGGGGAGTAGTGCGGGGCGTTCCGTCTCCGCCGCCGCTCGCGACCTGCGCTTGATTTATTGCTATGTCGCCGACTCAACTTCCTCGCTATTCCAATTTGAAGCAATCGACTATGGAAGTCGTTGACAGTGCTTAGTTGTGAAAGAAGTATGAATGAACGGTCAGTCAGTCAGTTAGCGTGTCCACTGTTGGACATACGCCTGTCCAATTGTCCTCCAGTCCTCCCAACCTTCAGCGGTACGGAACCACTGCTTTCAGCCGACGTATCTTAATGCCGTCGTCCCACCTGTCGGGTGGGTTTTGTACATTCCGTTTTCCTGTCTACGGACGCCAGTGTAGGACACGGTTCCTCCTATGGCCGATGTCTCCTCGGCCGGCGTGCCCAGCCCACTACCACTTGAGCTGAACACGAAAGAACGTATGCGTGCATTAAAAAAAAATCTACTTCTTATCCCCAAGGTTTGTAAATATCATTCGGTACACAGTACCCTTCTCCCATGCCGCATCCATATCCATCACACTCGTAAGATACGCTGGGAACATCCATAAGTGGTCGACACACCATTTCTCCTAATGCGGCTCAACAAAATGTCTTTTCAAAAGGCAATGACCTTTTTGTTCGTCTCACGGCTGGTATGGCGCCTCACTGAGCGTGCTTTCTCGAGGAGTGGTGTTATTGGCTGTGTCCATTGAGCTATACGTTGTACTAGAGGATATACTAAGGGCAAGTACTTTCGCCCCATCGAAGAGAGTTGACTAACAAACTTCCTGTCAGTCGACTCCCGGCGGCCGTCGATGTTAGTCATGTGTGCTTCAACGCTTGTCACAACAAACTTCGCGCGAAGCGAGACACTAAATACGGACTGTGCTACAGTGCGAGCGAGAGTTGTAGATTCATGATTATTTCAGGGTTGTCGGTTTCACTAATACATATTTGTGAAACCGACTAAACATTTCTAAAAAATAAGTAATATTTTATGTGTAAGTATCTTAGTTCAATTTATTAATGTATTCGTTTATTTACACATTTTTATTAATTTATTAATGCACATAATTAATTAATTTATTTTTATTTTTATTTATTAATTATTATTACAGGGTTGTCACCAGTGATAGTAATAGGTAGGGCTTATTTACCTAAACTTCGAGGAACAGAGTAAAAAATTGGAGACTTCCTTACGACAATATTTTTTTCCGGTTTAATAATATTCATGATGTTTTAATTTCGCAATTTAAAAAAAGTGGCCACTTTTTTTAAATCTCGAAATAAAAAAATATTATCAAAACAATTACTTATAGCTGTTTTTGAGAAAATCGATCTTATCAATAAAATGGGGCCTCTCTGAGCGTGGCTTTGTGAGTAGAGGTCTTTTTAGCTCAGGCGAATGTACCACTGGTCCCTCGGCACAGCCGTTGACTTACATAAAAAAAATTGTAAGACTCTTTTTTTTAATAATGTTCTCATATTTCAATTAATTCAATTTTATGAATTTTTTCGTTACTTGAAACCCCGTTACACCTTACAAGACTCATCACGGTGAACGTGGCTAATATTATATTAATCTTAAGTTTTCCTAAAATAGAAACTTCATCATATGAATGTTTTGTTGGAGGGAATTTGTTGTATCTTTCATTATGAGGACGTTGCTATATTGAACAAAATAAATTACAATCGTTGATTTAAAATAATAAATAAGTAAAAAAAAAAACCAACATTTTGCTTCAATCAAACGAAAAATCACTGTCATTGCACTGACAACCCTATGCGTTCCGCAAACGCCGTGCGCGACGTAATTCAGCGCTGCACATCGTTAGACGATCGCTATTTATTTTAATACTGGTGCTGCGTGCAGCGTTTATATTTAGCTTCACAGCTGCTTAATACCCCGATTCATTCCACAAACTCCGCCTACTTACCAACACCACCGAATATATATAGACAACACTGATGGCCCGCCTGTGTTAGCTCGTGCACAACGTAATTGCAGCGCTGCACATTGTTAGACGCTCGCAATTTATTTTACTACTGTTGCTGCGTGCAGCGTTTACTTAGCTTCACAGCTGCTTCACGGCGTATGTGTCACAGAATAGATACTGCTTGCATTCCCCCGCCCGCTCGACCTTTCCTCATACCGCAGTTTATGTTGTCAAAGATTCGTTCAATCTTTCTTAGTAGTGTTTCCTCTAGTATAACATTATTTCTCTATGGCTGTGTCTGACTGTCTTTATTTGACTGATTGTTGAGCACAGCCACCTATGCCGGTTCTCTACAAAACCATATTCAATTTGTACAGTAAATAAATATGTAAGAGATTGTGTAAAAGTAGTGAAAGGGCCCACAACCGAAGAGGATCCTACTTATGTTAACGTCCAGTAAAACACTCAAATCCTCGGCCGGACTTTTCATAATGCTCAGGGCGCAGTTTGACGGTTAGCCAAAGAGAAATTTTCTTAAAAGGTTGTCCGTGAGAGCGACGGAGGCGGTCAGGCCGGAGGGGCGGCGGCGGAGAGCCGAGAGGGGTGGGAACGCACGCGACCATTACTTATGCATTAACCTGAACCGCCTCCGAAAGCGGTCCCCCGGGCGCGCCTCCCGCCCGCCCGCCGCCACCGCATCGGACCCGAGCGACCCGCACGACGCCCAAATACCTTTACGACTCGGCTTCTCTTGCATTACCCACAGTTTGTATGGTTATTGCGGCGGTACCTACGCGCCGACGATGCCTTTTTGCCTTTAGCGCTCCCCCTAAACCTTATTAATTCCACCAGGTAGTAAGTTTTTGCGGAACTCATGTTTATTATGATTTCTTCGGAAATTAGGCCGAATCGTTCGGAGACGCGGCCGCCTCTTTTACTATCTCTTTGTATATAAGGTGCTTCGTTAGTCTTGACAAAAATTTCGGGAGGGTTACATACGCACTCAAATAAACACTTTACGTAAGAAAAAAAAACATATGTTTAAGAGCATTATTTTTCTCCTAACAAAAAAATAAAATCAAATAAGTAGCTGTAAAACCAATCATAATGACCTTGTGACTTACTTACAACAAACAGCTGTTCTGCGTTTGAACATAATACGATCATTGACCCCGTACAATGCAAGTTACCTACTGTTACACACAGGTTAATGTTTAGGTAGCATAGATGTTTTGTTAAATTTCTCGAAAAGTAATGCTAAAACATAGATTTTTTTTGCGTAACGTGTTTATTTGAGTGTGTATGTAACCCTCGCGAAATTTTTGACAAGACTAACGAAGCACCTTATATGTGTGATATCTAATTTAGTGAGTGTTTGATGACGTACTCCACCGTCACTCCTCGAATGTCATAACAGGTTGCGCTTCTATTCATCACGTTGATTGTGGAGGCCAACCTTTTTAGCCTGGCACTTAATGTAATTAAGTACTATGCTTTGATGTGATAGTTACCCTAGTCTGATGGTTCAATGGTGCGCCTCTGAAACGAGAGACGTAACTCTTCGATATCCGATCTACGGCGTGCACTTGAGAATCGTAATGAGTTTAGTATGAGTAAGTGCATTTCGTCATCAAGGCTGGTAGTTGCTCCGCCGTTTAGATTCCATGTTACGTATATGCCGATGTACTTACCCCACATCTATTATCAGTCAGTCAGTCAGTCAGCGTCTAAGCGTCCACTGCTGGACATACGCCTCTCCAATTTTCCTCCAGTCCTCCAAGCCTTCAGCGATACGGAACCACTGCTCTATTATCACACGGCACTAAATGCAACAGTGATAGTTATAAAGTAAATTATAATTACTTAAGCAATACAACAATTTTACCTATAGAGGTGGACCATTATGTGGCAATATCTATATCGGGTTATAAGTAAGTATTGATAATAAAAAAAAATCCCAACAGCCGCTTGTTGTCTACAATGAAATATAAATTACACGAATGCAGAAGCATGAAATGTGCACACATGAAGATGACATAAACAATATTTCCTAAGGAGTTTCACGAGGAGTTTGAACTCATTATTCAAACGGCGCGTTCGCTTTCAAGCCGAACTTTCACCTCCTTTTTATTTTCATTCATTTAACTTCATTTCACTTCAATTCACTTCATTTCATTTCATTATTAATCTTCATTATCCTTTCATTTTGAAGTACGTATATCTTCATTAAGCACACGTCGATTAATTCCACAACATACAGGACTAAAATAAATTTGAAATTAATACAGAATTTTATATAGGTGCTCCAAAGAGTAAACGAACTGTTAATGGGTTGAAACCACATCAAGCACACGAGGCGGCGGCGGCGGCGCGGCGGGGCCTCGCGCGGCAGAGTGATGCGGCTAAAGAAAACACCAATAAAGAAATGTAAACACTCCGGAAAAAAAACGCGCACACCACACGTAGCTTTAAAAAAAACTCTTCCGTTATTTCGTATTCCCGCGGGTATTAGAAATAGACTCAAATTATGCGTAAACATAGATCCTGCCGCTCACGAAAGCCCTCAATCCTTTGAGGGTCCAAACAAATAAAAAATAAAATAAAAACTGGGGAAGCGCTGCTGTGCGAGGTTCGTTCTGAGCTGTATGTGGCTTATTAAAACTTCGTTGGGCGCTCTGGTTTTTTTGCTTGTTTTTAAAATGCGTGATGAGATGACTTCCTTTAAAAATAATAGGCTAGACGACTGCCGGCTCACTCCTCTGCGCTTTTGCTTCACCAAATTATATTTTCTTTTTTCTTCTTGCTTGCCCATAGAAGTAAATATTATACTTATCCTATCGATCAATACTAATAATAAATCTGTAAGGGATGTTCATGGAGTAAGTTACTTTGTTTTATGAGATATTGCGTTTGTAGACTGTATGACTACTATGTATGATACTAAAACTAAATTGACGATTTTTAGAAATCTTTTCTGTATGTATGTAGGTACGTATGTATGTATGTACGTATGTATGTTCGTACATAATCTACAAACCGATTATCCGAATTCGATAACTATGTAGGACACAGGATAGGCTAAATAAAATGCAGTTCCGGTTACGCTAAGATGTGGCTCTCATACAAACCGAATTGTTCCACGCGCCGAAATAAAGGTACAGTAGCGGGCTTACTTACTTTCTTCTTTTTAAATACGAATTTTACGCGAGCGAAGCCGCGGACAAAAGCTAGTATACCTATATACTTATTAAGATTTGTACATCAGGCTTTGTGAGACGTAAATAAATTTCTGGAATTTTTTTTAGTGAGAATGCAATTTGATCGAAATGTCCTGCTAAGGCTAAAAATACCCTTCACATAAGAACAGGCCGTAAAGGCGACAAACCGCACTGGGCGCCACAAAACTGTCCATATGATGTGCTTGCCGCAAAGTGCCGCCGCCGACTCGCAGTGCGGCTTACTTCATATAAATTCATTCAATAAATATTTTGACTATTTTCGCTGCAGCGGAGTGTCGCGTAGTGTCGTCTCACCTTAAAAGCTCCAGCCATATTGTACAACGGTTGCGAATCGAATTCTATGAAACTGTGCTTGTTTCACCCAACTACCTATATAGTCAGCCCAATAATTCTTGTACAAAGTACTTGAAATACGTATCCTGACAATCGGGGTAAGCAGAGTAATCGGTTTTGTGCTGCAAGAACTTTGCTAAGCGTGGTGGTCGGTGTTGTGCTGTAATTAACCAAAGTATTCCGACAAGATAACCTATAAACAGCAATAAAGGACCGTGCCCAGGATTAGAGGTAGCTATCCTGTAGCTCTTCTCATCCATCCACTCCCCGCTACCTTTTTTAGGTCATCTGTCCATCTAGCGGGGGACACGCGTATTGTGTTGTGCCTTGGGAGAGGCCTATGTCCAGTGTATCGGTCCACTGCAGGAGTGGACCGATACACTGGACATAGGCTGATGATGATAATGATGATCCTGTAGCACGGTATATTGTTGTTATTTCTTAATCGCCTTTTACGACATGCACGGTGGGAGATGCAGTGGACCTATTAATTTTATGTACGGTCCTACACACTAACCCATAAGTAGTTGGAATTAAACCGCTAAGGAAATTCAATCGCAAATCGTGCAATAACTTTCGATGCCGGATATAAATGCTCCAGCACTAAAATGTGCGAATTGCATAGCTGTAACCCTGTGTTAAGTGCACCTGTTGATCGAATTGGCACGGACCTCGAGCGGAAAGCGGCCCCGCACCGCGCTCGGACTGGGAACAGTCCATTCGGCTTACTCAGACCAATCCCAGCCCACGGTGAACCTGCAGTGATATTCCAGTGCACACATTCCACTCACTGAGTTATAACCGGGAGTTATTCGACGTCTGAATTGTGGGATTTTGAGGCTAATCCAAAGTTGGCGCCAGTTTAAATAGCAATGCTGTTGGTTCATATTTCAATCTTTATTGTTGTTACAATGATAATTAAATAAATAAAATTGTAAAGATCGTTATGGGATACGGAAACGTGTGCAAATAAGATCCCCAAAATTTTACAATTGTATGATTGAAAACGTGAATGATACCCGAAAATTAAAATTAAAGCACATTGAAAAAAATTCCAGTGCAGTTTCTTGTCAGTTCTTCTGCGCTGTGATGGTCGAACTGGCGGAATGTTACAATGTAAATTCTGAAGTAGTATAGAATAGAATATACTTTATTGATTTTTAATACAAAATTGTACAAAAGGCGGGCTTATTACCTAAGGCCATCGCTGTCAGCCAACCTGACTTAATTACAAGTATGATCAATAATTATAGGTGTAGCAAACAGAGAAGAAGAATGACACAAACTTAATACTAATAAAAGTTGAATTACAAATTTAAAAAATTCCCGCGCAGCTCTGAGTTTTTATATTTTATTTACTTAGCGGTCACCCGACTCCTTTAAGTAAGTAAACGGAAATTATTTTTGACTTTTTAAGGGTCGGGCTTTTTTAAATTTGTAATTGAACTTTTCAAATCAATCAAGCTTTTTTGAAAAAAAAACCGCATGAAAATCGGTCCACTTTTTAAGATAATAATTTTTTTTATTAATTCATTACTTGATTCCTTGATTACAAATATAGCTAAGAACCATCCCGATTAAACAAACATCCTAATAAAAACCGCATGCAAATCGGTCCATCCGTTTGGGAGCTACGATGCCACAGACAGACACGCGCACACACACTTATCACAACCCTGGAGGACGCACTATCAGTACATTCTGCTCCTCGGCGGAGGTGCGGAACGCAGCCCAAGCCGAATTGGTGCCTACCCACAGCTGCAACTACAATCTTCGCAGCCGCTCACGTTTGACAGGCAGTGTTTTGTTAACCGCGGGCCCGAACGCAGCCAGGCACTCGCCCTGAGGATGGACTACACGCGCCAGTCCGAAACGTCGGCCACAGTGACCGCGAATTTCAACCATGGTAAGCCAAATACCAACCATAATATGAATATCCATGGTAGACTAAAAGTATTTGTAACACCCCTCCGTTTTTTGCGTCGGGGGTTAAAAAAAAAGTCAGTAACTCTATTTCCGTGTGGGGCCCGACTTAAACAAAATAGTACACTGCATGTCGTAAAACGCGAATAAGGAATAAGGACAAGTTGCCGTGCATAAGGGCGACAGGCTAGCAACCCCTCACCTTGGCACGGTCCTTCCACGGATTCATGCAGCATGTCTTCGTGTCTTACTTGCTTGATCTTGTCCTAATAGTTTGCTAAATGTGGTGGTCGATGTTGTGCTTTAATTTACAAGAGCACTTGCGGCATAGCGGTGTACCTCTTCTGTACCGTGTGGGGCCGGTACTTTAAAAGAATAGCCCCACTGCATCTCTCCCCGTGTATTTCGTAAAAGGCGACTAATGGATATGACTCCCTTCTTATATTACTAGGTGGTAGGGTTTAACCCGCCCGGGTTGGTACCACCGCACTGAATGAAAGGTCGGTCGAAACGGCTATGTAAATAGTTTGTGTTTTCCGTCCAGTTCAGTGTAGCCGGCACGACCGAGGGGAGGCACTGACGTGGCACCAAGTTCGCCCGGTGTTATGGGCTGACATCATGGATGTTGTGGGTGATGTAAGCCAACCGTGTCAGTTTCCATAAAAAAAAAAAAAAAATAGCACTGACTACTCTGCTTACCCCGATCGCCGGTATTCAGGCGTGTGGTATGTATGTATATGTATGTCACTCTACCTGTCCTTTGTTGCCCGTGCCCATACTGCTTAGATCTACTGATAAAACCAAGGGCAATGTTTTTTGTCCGTGGTACTACCAGTAGGACTACGGGCAAGTAACATGACATGACCTAAGGTTCAACTGGTAGTACCACGGACAAAAGCCACCTGGATCGCATCGAAGAAACTGACACAGTTGGCTACATCACCTACAACATCCGTGATGTCGGCCCATAACACCGGATGAACTTGGTGCCACGTCAGTGCTTCCCTTCGGTCGTGCCGGCTACACTGAACTGGACGGAAAACACAAACTATTTACATAGCCGTTTCGACCGACCTTTCATTCAGTGCGGTGGTACCAACCCGAGCCGGTTAAACCCTACCACCTAGTAATATAAGAAGGGAGTCATATCCCTTAGTCGCCTTTTACGACATACACGGGGAGAGATGCAATGGGGCTATTCTTTTAAAGTACCGGCCCCACACGGTACATAGCTTTCTGCTTGCTTCACTCCCGAATTCACCTATAGGCGTCAGCACGGCGGCGGCGGGGTGGCGGCGCGGGCGGCGGCACACAAACTTGAATAATTTATATCTCCTTGCAATTAATGTCAGCATTCAGCCGACAGCGTTCGCCGCGATTACGTGCTCAATTAAACTTGGCGAGCTAATTGTGGAATACACCGACTGTGCGCCCCTACACCGCCGCCCCCGCACGACCTCCCCAACTAGCGTAGTGCGCGAGTTTCCACTTGACTTGATGGAATGTGCGGCGGCGGTGCGATTGATATCGGCAGCGAAGCGATACATATTGCTGATTGTCTTAAAGATGGCGGGGAAACGGAACTCGTCAATTTATTGTCCTGTTGTGTAGCGGATTTTCTATCTAGCGATCATTAAGTCCCTTGGTTGGTACCACCGTACTGGATGTAAACTGGCCGCATAGGAGCCTCGACTGTGTTTTCCTCTAGTTCAGTATAGCCAGCAATCCAGGGAAGTCACCGCTATCGACTGTAGGCGGTGTTATTATGTGGATAGTCACTAAATGCTGGTAAAAATTATTATGAAAAAAAAAATCCCTGCGTGTGTTTCTTACCGGTTCTTCTTCGTGGGTGTAATCGAATCGGATACAACAAATTGTGACAAATTCGAGTACAGTCATGCTGTCTAATGAATGCTTAATAAACAATATACAATATACAATATGGCACCTACCTTCTCGGAGTTGATATTGACTGATCAGAGCATGTAGTTTGGCCCCTCTGACTCAGCCACCCATACCGGATTGATTACATAAAAAAAGTGTTTGGAATCATTATGTCTAAAAATTCATATTTACAGGAATTCCTCCCGTTGCTTAGAACAGGGTAGATAAATTAGGGTTAACACCAACGCACGGCTCAAATAAGACATAGTAAGCTGCTGTGCTGTTGGTTTCTTCAAGTTTAACTGTATCAAGCAGTACACTAAGGAAATTCAACCTTGTAGGTGAATGTTCTGCTGAAGTAAAATTCTATGCGAATTTTACTCCCAGACCAGATATACTGAATCAGAGGAGCCAGTCAGATCATGTGCTCGGCCCCGATATCACAAAAGGTGCCATGCCAGAGACTTCCATTTGGTAGGATGAGTTAAAACCGAGTTGGGATTGATATACCTACGTATCTTATACTGTTGTAGCAAGGTGGCAAAACTGGTGAAGCTGCCAGAAAATTGGTTACACGATGCAGAGGATTAAAAATGAATAGCAATCTCTGCATACCTATTTAGCTCACTGCAAAAATCATCAATTGTGCATAACAGCGCCCTGTGAGGTCGTTTCCGGATGCGCTCTCGCAAATACCTAGCGCCTTGCAGTGCAGTGGTGGGACGGAGTTGCGATGCCGCCGCCGCCGCCGCCCGCCCGTCGCGAGACTATTAGCAGTAACCATCTCTCTCGTCGCCCACTGTCTTGCATTTATCACAGAACGGTATTGCCCATTACGCCAGGCCGCGCCGGTCGATTGCCCCTCCCTCTACTTTGCTGTATGAATGAGAACGCTTCTGTAGCGGCGTCCTGGGAGTCCCCGCTCCCGGGCGCTACGGCAGCTTTCGCGTTATGCTGCAGATTTGGTTCCAAGTGGATAGGCTTTGAAATTGTGTGCATGTTTTTATGAGCTCTTGGTGAATGAGTTATACGAAGCTAGTTTTTGGGCTATCAAAGTTTTTAATAGAATTGCGTTTTTCAGAGATGACAATGTCTGTAGAAATGTACTAAACATAAAAATATGAAAAGAGACGAATTAGAAAATCCATAATAAAGGTACGGTAGCAGGCTTACTTACTTTCTTCTTTTTAAATACGAATTTCACGCGAGCGTAGCAGCGGGCAAAAGCTTGTATAAAATAAATTTCAATTGTCAAAAAATAAAAATTCCTTTTCAAACCAAATATCAAAATATCATTTTTGATTGGCATTGTTCTCCCTGACTTCTACAAACCAACCGGTGACAAGAAGAAAGTTTCATAGCTTTATCGGAGCAAGAACATTAAAGGACATTGCATTCAAGAAAGGGTCGACCCTGGATAACACCGAAAACCGTAAGCAGGAAATACTGACGGGACCGCGCCCATGGAAGACTCAGGTCAGAAATCCACACCTACACCCTACAGTCCACTTCAGCTTTCCAAATCACCATTTTTGGTACAAGCAAATAATATAAAGGTACACGTTTTCTCAGAAAAATAAAATATATCTCGCACATTCTGCGGCTTCCGCCTGCCAGCGTCTGAAGGAAGGGCCTCTGTGCCATTCCCGTTGTCCGTGAAAAGAAATTGTGCATTACGGCGCATCTATTACATGAATAATCTAATTGAGCAGCGTCCACACAGCCGCACAACGCACCGAGCACGGCCAGCGCTCGCCGATCACGTCCGAACCGCACCGTCCCGCACGAGCGCGACACACGCCACGCTTGTATCGAATAGCACAACGGAGAACAATAAAGTTCAGAAAGCGAGCCTCCGAGCGGACAAAAGTACACGCCAATTCACTACAAGCTCCCGTGAGTGACATTAAGTCAATTAAACCTACGGAACCCTTTCGTCCTAGCATATTATGTCGGCGTACCGTAGGGCGGAGCGGCATTCGCTGTCCCTTGCGCCGCTGCGTGCGTGCACCGCGATATGCCATGGAGAGAAATGGACGGTTTTCTTGCCAAAAAACATAACGAACAAGAAATGTACTGAGAAATACTACATTTCTATTTGTACGAAAATAAGTGAGATTGTTATTATCACAATACCTATATAAGGTGTTTCGTTAGTCATGTCATTAACTTCGGGAGGGTTACATGCACTCTAATAAACACGTTACGCAAAAAAAATTATATGTTTATAGTATTACTTTTCGAGAAATTTAACAAAACATGTTTGCTACCTGAACATTAACCTATGTGTGTGTAGGTAACTTGCAATGTGCGGGGTCAATGACCGTACTATGTTCAAACGCAGAACAGCTGTTTGTTGTAAGTAAGTCACAAGGTCACTATTTGGTTTTTACAGCTACTTATTTGATTTGATTTTTTTGTTAGGAGAAAAAATGCTCCTATAAACATATGTTTTTTTCTTACGTAAAGTGTTTTTTTGAGTGTGTATGTAACCCTCCCGAAGTTAATGACATGACTAACGAAACACCTTATATATCACCTGAATCGGTCATCAAATTAATTGGAACTAAGACATCTTTTCTCTACGTCAAGAAATACTTACATAGCCAGAAGACACGACTTGAAGACAGGAAACTATAGGTACACACTAAAATACGAAATTGCAAAGGTATGCTATGTTTTTAGGGTTCCGTGTCCGTACGTTAGCCTATTACTAAATCCACGCCGTCTGTCTGTCGGTCTATCTGTGTGTCTGTCCGTCCTACTGCTGTAACTTTTGAACCATAATAGGTAGGTAGCCGGTTGAAATTGTCACAGAATATCTGTTATTATGACGGATATCCTTACCAATAATAAAAACAATATATAAAAAAGTACACGAAATAAGGGGTTCCCCATACAAGATACGTGTATTTTTGTGGTGCGAAAACTTCGCTGCGCCAGTCCAACTCGCACTTGGCCGGTTTTTTTAACCGACTTAAAAAAAAGGAGGAGGTTCTCAATTCGACTGTATTTTTGAAGTGAAAACTTCTTTAGCGGCGCTTGGCACTTTTTTAGGTGGGTAAAAAATGTTAGACTCGCGACAGATCTCGAAAAGCGACAGATTTATTTTTATTATTTAAAATGCAACCTTAAGTCATTGCATTAAGGGTTAAGTTACGATGACTCGGGATCAATTATGTTCGTATCTCAGCGACAGTAACGCCGAAAGCGAATCAAGGGAATCCGATATTCGTTTGGTTGTTTATGTGATTTCGTGGCTCAATGGTAAGAACGTTGGATTTGCATTTCTTGACCATGGGTTCGAATCCCTCAAATTTTTTTTTTCTTTTGTTTTCTTTTTTAAGCAATGTTACGGTGTTAAATTTTTTTTAAGGTGTTTAGTTTTTTTTTATAACCACCACATATATAAGAATTATTTTCGGAAATACAAAAATTTTTCACTTCTGCCGGCACTCCCGCAGTGCAACTGTGGCTTTTTTTTATGTCTGTCCTTTCAGAACTTTCGACTGGGTGAACCGATTTTGATGATTCTTTTTTTATTTGAAAGCTGGTGCTTCCCGTGTGCTTCGATTTCAATTTGGTCAAGATCGGATGGGAAAGCGAGGCGGAATCGCCAGGCCGAAGGCCGAGCGATTCCGCCGAGTACATTAATAGCTAAAAATTACAAAAAAAACTGTGAAATAAAAACCTATTTAAAAAAATATAAAAACCGCCTTCAAAAATGTATGAAATAAAAAAATCGAACCCTAGAGTTGAAGGCGGTGCTAAAGCAAGCAAAAATAACCAACCGCCTTAAACTCTAGGGTTCGATTTTTTTTATTTCATACATTTTTGAAGGCGGTTTTTATATTTTTTTTTATTATATATTCCCGTGCTAAGTCAGAGGGGCTAGCTAGAACATATGCACCGATCAGCCAATATACAGCCCAGAAGTCGCCATACCGGGGACTACCTTTAAAATGCTGGCTATACTGGACTGGAGAGAACACATCCGAAACTATTGTTCGGCCATCTTACCGGGTGCGGTGGTATCACCCAGTCGGCTACAATTTGAGCCTACCACTTGGTAAGGGGCCAGGGAACGGACCTGCACTTTTACACCGTTTCTGAACGGTGAAGCAGCTGGTGTAGGTATGCAAGTAAATTTTTTCGTCAGAAAAAACTCATTGGTACAAGCCGACCGGATTCGAACCTCGGACCTCTCGAATGAGAAGCCGATGCCCAAACCACTCAGTCACCCGCCGCTTCGTCTACATATTGATCGAAATAGCAATTGATCTTCAATTGTGATCATAATAAGAGATCACCGTAAAACCTTACACCAGCGGTTCCCAACTAGTGGTACGCGTACCCCCAGGGGTACTCAGTCTCAAGAGAAGGGGTACGCGCCGACCTCTATAATACCTCCACGTTTACCTATACACCACAAAGGCGCCCACTTATCTCATTAATGAAAATTATTTCCACTGAATAATAGTTGATTGAGATGTCTATTTCATAACATCCATATGAATTTTGTTTTATTTAAACATTTTATTCAGGGGTACACTTGGGTCTCAGAAAATTCGCTAAGGGGTACCGATAAAAAATTTATTTGGGAACCGCTTACATACACCAATGATTCAATAAGGAAACAGAGAATCGCACGAGGAGATATTTACGACATCGGAGCTGGTACTTTGTTCAGTTTAATTAAACCTTGCCAAGTACATTAATATCAATTATGGTAATCCTGCCCCAGTGGCTTTAGCTACCCGACCTTCTTGCTACCTACCTACCGCCATTAACACACAGCCTCGTCCGCTTCGAACCACCCTCCCCCTCCCCCATCGCGAGCACAACTGCCTCCAACGAACCAAGGGTGCCTGATAAGGTTGTTTTCTTTGATGCGTCTTCGTGTTAAATGGTAATCTTATTTGAAATAAATAAACGCTAAAGGAAACACTTTACCATCAGCTGTCACAATTAAAACACTGAAGGATTTTTTCATAGGTACAAAAAAAAATCACTTATAGCCTGTTCACTTTGCGAAGACATTTGCAAAAATCTTTCTGTAGTTGTCTCGTTCACAGAACCCCATGCCACCCGAAATTACAGCTGGCTAATTTACGCTACAAATATCAAATCAAATCAAAATAGGTATACTTTATTATACACAAGACAAGGACAGCATTTACGATTTTCGCAAATGTCTTCGCAAAATTAACAGACTATAGTCTATTTATTTTTCCGTTGAAACTCCAACCATATTTTTTCTGAGTTTTCGAAAGCAGTGCATTGATCGATGATTTTGTAGAGCTATGAGGTAAAAGTTGAAGCGGTGTCGCGTCCTCTGGCTCCACGTGTAGCTGAAGCCGATATTGTATGGGCTAGTGCCCGGTTGTTCTGCCAAGCGATCTTTATTTATGCGAGGCGCATTTGATATTTCAACAAAGTTTTAAGTGGCGGCGCATGGAATTTGTAATTACTCGTTATTCGCCTGTTGGTGTGCTAGTGAATCTTTCTGTTGTTTCGTCGTCGATCTTTATTATTCAGTTGTGGGATAGGTGTCGCACAACAAATTTTTATGCTAGCATTATGCAAATGAAAAGATAAGGAGGAGACGTTAGAATTGAAAAGTAATAAGCCTGTGCACTAAAGCTACTGGTTATGGTAAAAATAATGACATAATAAACGTTTAATAATTAAACGACGTTGAACCGTAAAAGTTATAATGCGCAGTAAAATCTAGCGGAAATTTAACTTCGCTCTAAAAAGTGAAGCAAGATTTTAAAACGATATTCGGATAGCGAGCGAGTAAACGACGGAGATAATTGCGCGTTCGGAATTTGAATTTCAAATTTTCCGAGATACTTGAGATTCAATGCCTCGAATCTTAGTTGCCTTGCCTCCTACCTGGAAGACCTCTTTTTGAAATCAGAATTATAATAACAATTAGCAGCAGTCCCTCGCTTGTGCCTCCGCGCAACGCTTCCGGCTAAATCTACAGCTTTATATGTCCGTCCTACGCTCACTGAGACGTTACTTTGTACACCGTCAGTGCGTATTTGAATCACAGAACGCGACGATGCTGCACCCAGGCCGCATTCTGACTAGTAAAGTCACATTGTTTAGAGCCTCCTGACTCTCGGGGCTCCACAGCACGCATATCCTTGCCGGATTCGGCTACGCTGGCTATGGTCTTAGAGGCGTTCAGGCATAATCCCGCGGATGGTAGCTTCGCACCACGCTGCACCGGCCGCTCGACCGAGTGCATGAACCAAATGTCTGAAACTGTGGTTCCTGTCGTACTGAGCAGTATTAATATCGCAAGAACGAGCCATCAGTAGGGTAAAACTAACCTGTCTCACGCTCACGACGGTCTACTATAACATGAGATCGAGGTCTTTAGCTTTCGATGTAGATCTCGATCTGTTATCGAGATCTCGATCTCGATCTCAAGCGTTTAGGGCTGGAGATACAGAGCGGCTACGGGGCTAGTGTTTTGGGTACTTTGGGTCGGCGTAGACGGACGAAATTCATTTAATTTAGTCTTAATTTTAGGTTAATTATCCACCATATTTGGGCTCGTTGGATATAGGAATGTAGGAATATAGGTTGGGTTAAAAGATGCGATGGTGAATTTGAAGAACATGGTGGATTTATCATGTGTAGTTTAGGAGTTCCTATGGCTTCCTTCCGGCTCCATCATCAGAACCCTGGAAATAACATATGACTAGAGTACTTGCGAAGACAAATCCAACGAGCCCAAACACGGTCGATTTATCATGTGTAGTTTAGAAGTTCCTATGGCTTCATTCCGGCTCCATCATCAGGACCCTGGACATCATATATGACAAGAGTACTTGCGAAGACAAATCCAACGAGCCCAAACACGATGGGCTTATCATGTGTAGTTTAGGAGTTCCTATGGCTTCCTTCCGGCGCCATCATCAGAACTCAACTAACCTTTTCTTTATCCCGACTTTCTCGTGTCGCTCAGCGACAATATTTTTTCGAATTCCGTAGATTCATTTTCAATGTGCTCGATAGTCGTGTAAGGCACGAAATCTGTGAATTTTTTAAATTTAACGTACATAATAAGGTTTAATTAAGTTCATACTATGTCTAAGTATAAAAGAAAATAAAAGATAGCAAAATGCAAAGAACATAGGGTTCAATCAAGTCATTAATAAAAGTTCAGTTTGTAAATATAAACAATTTGAATGATGATCAGTCAACAGAATTTATAATTAAAATTTAAAAAAAATCACTTAAACTTGTAAAATTGATTGTCTAAGAGAAATATTTTCAGCTGACTTTGGAACACATTGCGACTATGTACATATTTCATAGAATTTAATAAATAGTAAACTAGTACCTACTAGCCGTTTCGGTAAATCATTTTGTAAGCATACGAGTGTGTTTAAATTTCATCTGATTTCATTTCGTTTTCCCTCACTTACTACATACCTGGCCACCCCTAGTAATCGACATTGTGCGGAATTGTTTTCACCGTATATTTTTGTCATCCCAAACGGACATCCTAACGATTTTCCCGGAAAATGTAATAGTGAATGAGGAAGGCGGGAAAGCAAAGGTTCGACAAAATAACATTTATTGCGCACTTGGCCAGAATAACGTTTATATTCTCAATTTCTTAATAACGGCCGTGTCATTTGCCTACGGCCCTGGCGATAAAAATGCGAAGGCTGAGAGAAATGTGCCCTCCTGGCGGCCGAGGCTGGGCGGGGCGGGGCTCTGAAGCCTCTACTGTGCCGCTATAGCCTGATTAGACGCCGTATAGGTTCGCACTTATCTGATCTTAGTAACAGGCATATTATGCAGGTGCATAATATGCACATTAAATATAACGTGTGTGTATGTTTGAAACTAATATTGTATAGTAATAAAAACTACAAAAGTAAAATGAAATGAGGGAAAATGAACCTATTATACTCGTATAATATGTTTCGAACTATTTTATTATACTAATGTATTATATTGTGTATCTCGAATAGATGGGCAAAAGATCACACTTAATACCTGAAGCATTTTCTTTCAGTATCTATACATAATATCAACATAGCCGCTTCGACCGACTTTACAACCTAGCAAGGTAAAACCGGCTAAGTGCGAGTCGAACTCGCGCACCGAGGGTTCATTATCGCCATGTCATGGTTAGCGCCACTCACGCCATCTATAGCGTGTTATGAAATGCTTCATATTAGTTAAATGTCATGATTAGTTGAAATGCTTCACCCTCTATTCGGTAGATGGCGCGCGGGCATACACTTTTTTGGTTTCTTCTATGGGGACCCCCGTGAATTTTTTACTTTTTCTTATTTTTATTATTTGTTGTTATATCGGCCATAATAGTTAATAACACATATTCTGTGAAAATTTCCACGGGCTACCTATTACGGTTCAAGAGATACAGCCCTCGGACAGACAGAAAGACGGACGGACAGACAGACAGAAAGACAGACGGCGTAGGCTTAGTAAAAAGGGAAGGGACCTACAGTTTTACGGTAATACGAACCACGGCCAGCCTCAAAGGTCAAACGGTCACCCATCCGAGTACGATGTTCGATCGATCGCACCACCGCGCTACGGACCGAGGCTGATAAATATTTGTCTTCCAGTATACATGGGTATGACAACAGCTAGTTGAGTGACTTTATATTGTAGTATGTACAATATTTAGGCACGTTTAGGTGTGCAACTATGAAGGGGGTAAATATGTGGGTAACTATGCAGAACTAACTCAATACGTTACAGAAGCATCATTATCATTTTTCCTATTTTCGAGAACTCGATTGTCCGGGGTATGTCAGTCAATTAAAAAGAAAAACAAAATGCAAGAAAAATAATGAAATGAAAACCAGACAAAGCGAAGCACCTAAACACAGAAGCAGGATGTCAAAAAAAAAACAGGAATCCTGAAAAATTGCACCGACCGTCATTTCGTTTAACTCTGTCCTAGGAACCTCGGCAATCTTACTCCGCTGCGACATTCGAATATTGCGCTTGTTCCAAATAGAATAAGGTGCAGACTGGCTTGGTGAAATTTTATCAATGTTAGGGTCGAGACAAGTTTTCAGATATCTCGCTGTGTGAAAAATATCAGTTGAATTCGCAAAATAGAAAGAAATATTCCGCAGAGGAGCTGCTTAATGAGCAGAGATATAGCAAGACGGAAGCGCCACTCTGCAGAGTCTTTCCGTACTGCTGGGACGCCGCCGCCCGCCCCGCCCGGCTCCGGCCGACTGCCACGTAATTGTTATGCATGGATCTTAAACGACCCCACAGATGTTTTTTTAACCGACTTAAAAAAAAAGGAAGAGGTTTTCAATTCGACTGTATTTTTTTTTTATGTTTGTTACCTCAGAACTTTCGACTGGGTGAACCGATTTTGATGTTTTTTTTTATTTGAAGGGTGGTGCTTCCCGTGTGGTCCCATTTTAATTTGGTCAAGATCGGATTGGAAGGCGAGGCAGAATCGTGAGGCTGAAGGTTGAGCGATTCCGCTGAGTACATCAATAGTAAAAAATTACAAAAAAAAAAAACGGTGAAATAAAAAACTATTTAAAAAAATATAAAAACCGCCTTCAAAAATGTATGAAATAAAAAAAATCCAACCCTAGAAGTTGAGTTGCAGGCGGTGCTAAAGCAAGCAAAAATGATGCATGAAAGAAAACATGATTAGATGATATCCTTTGTGATTTGTGTGTGTAGCCTTCTTTAGCACCGCCTTCAACTCTAGGCTTCGATTTTTTTAAATTTCATACATTTTTGAAGGCGGTTTTTATACATTTTTTCTATTAAAGGAAGGAAATAATTGCCGTTGCTTTTTAAACATTTCAATATTTCACTTTTTCATTCAGAATTCGAGCGGCGAAATATATTTGCAGTTATTTATAGAAGAATAACAACACTGGGATAATTTGTATATGACACTATTTTTGCGTTTGCTGAATATATTGACTGAAATAAATTGATCCTTACCAATTCGTCTACAGCTTCACTTCTTAAATTATGTCAATAGAAAACATAATTCTTCAAGTATGTTTAAAATTATGTACCTACTTAGTCAGTCAGCGTGTAAGTGTCCACTGCTGGACATACGCCTGTCCAATTTTCCTCCAGTCCTCCCGGCCCAGCGATACGGAACCACTGCTTTCCGCCGACGTACTTGATGTAATCGTCCCACCTGGAGTCTTCCCACACTCCGTTTTCCTGTCCACGGTCGCCAGTGTAGGACACGGTTACTCCAACGGTCGTCGTCTCTTCGGCTAACGTGCCCAGCCCACTGCCACTTGAGCGTACCTACTTACGTCAACAAAATACACAAACTAGTCTTTTGGGGATATTAGAAAACTGAAGTAAAAGAATAATTATGTATTATATTAATTTTACAGAACATGAAACCAACTAACGCAGCAGTTTATTGATCAAGTTTCCAAGACTACACAAATCTCCGTTCACTGTTCAGATAGCTGCGGCGGCGACGGAGCGTGCGGGGCGGGGGGTGGCACCCGGCGTCTACACGCTCCCCAATCAAGTTTGAATCCTCGTTCAAACATCGCATCGCATCAATAAAACTTATCTCCGACTAGCAAGTTTGATGTAGGCGGGGCGGGGCGGGGCGGGCCGATACATCTCGACGCTCAATACCGATCTCAACTTCCTCGAGTTGTTTCGTAATTAAATGAAAAGCGTACTATATTATGCGTCGTCACCGCTACTGTGCGCTCCACCCCGCTCCGCCCCGCTCCTGTGTGCTCCGCCCCGCTCAGCCGCGACGACGACGTGCTGTAACACTTCGCTACAACTTGCGTTGAGCGCGAGTGCACTCAACTGTCTTGTAATATTCTCCGGCCACCACTAGTGCGCTCTCTTCATTATTGACGAAAAGCGATGCATCAAGTTTCGTAGCGCGGTTGTGCATGTAATATAGTACCATCATTTTATATATTATTATCTGCTGCATCGATTTTAAACTATATTAAATTTGCTCAAAAGGGGTCAAGTGCGTAGTACCCGTAACCGACGAGCATGCATGAAGAATATTATGAGAGTGGAAGAGGCGGCAGAGGTGTGTCAGGATCGTGGCACGTGGAGATCCGCTGTCTCTGTCTACCCCACCGGGAAACAGACGCGACGCTATGTATGTATGTATTAATTTTATGTACGTCGGGGGACCGCTAAATAAAAGAAAAAAACCTGTTGCACTCCGGGAGTGCCGGCAGAAGTGAAAACTTTTTGTATTTCCGAAAATAATTATTAGGTGGTTATAAAAAAACAAAACACCCTAAAAAAATTTAAACACCGTAACATTGCTTAAAAGAGAAAACAAAAGAAAAAAACAAAAAAAAAATTTGAGGGATTCGAACTCATGGTCAAAAAATACTAATCCTACACTCTTACAATTGAGCCACGAAATCACATAAACGACCAAACGAATATCGGATTCCCTTGATTCGCTTTCGGCTTTACTGTCACTGAGAGACGAACAGAATTGATCCCGAGCCACTCGTAACTCAACACTTATTGCAATGATTTAAGGTTACATTTTAAATAATAAAAATAAATCTGACGCTTTGCGAGATCTGACGCGAGTTTAACATTTTTTACCCACCTAAAAAAGTGCCAAGCGCCGCTAAAGAAGTTTTCACTTCAAAAACAATAGTCAGAGCTGCGCGGTTATACATCCCCGACGCCTTTAAGTAACAGGTAACGGAAATTATTTTTTACTTTTGCGGGTGTCGGGGGTTTTTAATGAATTCTCCAACTTCCGCCGCCATGTTTGCAGCGACGACGCGACGGCTCGCATCGTCGTCCGCGTCATCGTGCTGTCGTCAACGAGCGTGCAGTCCCACCCCGCCCCGCCCCGCTCCGCCCCGGTCCAGCCTCGGCGAGATGCAATTGTTCCGGATGGGGTGGCCACTAACCGCGTTAGTCTTCATTATAACTTACTGCATTACCCTCGTCAGGCACCGCGCCAGTCACTAACGCACTTTACCCACACGAGCGGTACTCGCTGAGTGACGCTTGGGAGTTCTGGGAACGAGGTCGCTCTGTGGCTAGTAGAATACTATGCACTTTTCATTGTTTCATAAGGTTTCGTATTTACCAAAAATTATGCAAAAAAATCTTCATAACGATACTCAGTTGTCTGTCAGAGGGCCTTAACTTCTAAAAAACGGTTTTGTTGTTTCGAAAGAGTTATTTTTAAAAACAGGTTATATTCATGTTACGTATCTTGAGGCATCCGGGGACCATCGGGCGGGTCTTCAATCAGCCAATGAGCATTGCCATTCGACGGGGGAACGCTGCGTCCGCCATGGGGACCATGGCCTTGATCCCCCCACGATGGATGAATATTTTTGTTTATAAGTACCTAAATGATTAATTTACTTTATATAGTAGGTATATTTTGTTCAACTACAAATTGAAATAAGAATGGGCCGAGATAAAGATGAGGGGTTTATATATGCATAAAATATCATGACATATTTTATTCAGTTCTGATTATGCATGTAACTTTATCGATAGGTATTAAACGCCGGAGCCACCTATTAAATAGAAAATTTAGCATGGTGAATTGCACGCGAGCGAAGCCTAAGTTAAATAATGAGTTCTAATCTTACGCGGCAGAAGTTTTAATTACATAGATAAATATCACATTACACAGTGTCCAAAGCCAAAATCATTTTTGACCCAGATGTATAAACCGAGACATTTGAGACATTTCCTAAATAAAGGAAGGACAACGCGGAAAATACCAATGCTGAATAATTCACTACTGAAATATGGAAGTATGTACCAAAACTGTACCCAAACCGAGCGGTGACCCTATTGTTGTCCCCCGTGGCTTACAAGTCAAACGTTTCGGATTCGCCACCACCGCTGGGAGCCGCCTCGAACTTTTTAGGTCGACTCTACCTGTACGGACGTTCGATCTCTTGTCAGAATAACAAAGTATTTTTATTAAGGTTCTGTCGAAAACTCCAAAAGAGACCCTTATACCTTGGTGTCTATGGTGTTCATGAATGGTCTATCACCAGTTGATCAAAAGTGGTGAAGGGCCTGTTGGAAAATGTAAAAGTCGTTCCGCATGAGCATATCGTGTATTTCGATAACTTTTTCACCAGTCACGCATTGCTGCGAGATCTGCGCGAAGCTGGTTTTCGTGCGACTGGCGAATAGGACGAAGAAATGTCCACTGGTATCAGTCAAGGGCATGAAAAAGAAGAACCGAGCAGAATTTGACTACCGATTCGATACAGCCAATCAAATTTTGTTCGTGCGATGGCTCGAGAACAGTGTTTGTACCATGGGCACAAACTACGATTTTGTTCACCCTCTCGGCAAGGTAAAGAGATGGAGCTCTGCAGAAGGAAGAAAGGTAGACGTGGACATCCCTTTCGTCTTTCAGAACTATAACAAAGGCATGGGCGGAGTTGATCAAGCTGATCAGTCAATCGCAGTGTACAGAACAGCTATACGTGGCAAAAAATTGTGGTGGGTTATATTTACCTACATGCTAGATTTGGCTGTAGCTAATGCTTGGCGTCTACATGTCCTGACCGCTGAAGACAAATTAGACCAGCTTCAATTCCGTCGAAGTATTGCCCGACAATATTTGAAGAATGTAGGCACTGAAAGACTCGACGGAAGGCGTCGTAAACCCTCTTCAACAGTGCCAAGTAAATCTAGATGGCATTGGGCAATTCCCCCAGAAACAGACAAACCAGCTACGATGTGTCGTTTGCCACTTGAAAGCGCGTTGGCAATGTAAAAAATGTATCAAAACATTGTGCATCGAAAAAGGTTGTTTCGAAAAGTACCACACATGAGCCCATTGGCCCCATTTGAGGACGGTGTTTATTTTTATACTTATGAAAATTTTTTGTTTTGTTTTTTGTAATAAAATATCTTACTAACCTCCAATAAATACATAAATAAAGTTTTTTTTTAAATTTTGCTGGTAATTTGTATTTGGATCCAAATGGGATATAGCAAAGCCGCGAGCAAAAGCTTAGTACAATATAATTAATACATATTCTCACTTTATTATATTACTAGCTTTTGCCCGCGGCTTTGCTCGCGTGAAATTCATATTTAAAAAGAAGAAAGTAAGTAAGCCCTCTACCACACCTTTATTTCGGCGCGCGGAACAATTCGGATTGTATGAGAGCCACATCTTAGCGTAACCGGAACAAAATTTTATTTAGCCTATCCTGTGTCCCGTATAGTTAAATGTGCCTGTACTAAGTTTCATCGAATTCGGATGATCGGTTGAGGAGTTATGGAGGAACATACATACATACATACAGAAAAGATTTCTAAAGTTGACAATTTAGTTTTAGTATCATACATATAGTCTACAAGCGCAGTATTTCATAAAACAAAGTAACTTACTCCATGACCATCCCATACAAATTTATTATTAGTATGATGATGAGTATTGATGATGATATGATTTGTTAATGTATTAAGTTAAGTAACATAAAAATAGCCACAGCTCAGGATTGTTTGTGGAGAGTGGAGGTTTGTAGAAAGTCGCAGATGTAAAGTGGAGCGATTCAAAGAAAGGGTAATCAGCGTGATGGCTCGTTAAGACGCTTTTAGTCATAATTTCTCCTCGGAATTCTTTTCGATTACTCTCCGGTTAATGAAGAGAAGCGGGTGTTTTAACGGACTTCTCTGCCGGGAAGGCGCGAAAGATATACTAGAAAATACAATCTGTATTACAGTCACAGATCGCAAGGTATTTTCTCATTGTTTGCTGGTGAATACAGCACAGTGCTGCCACCTCCCCCTTAGCCATATATATTCGGTGCCTTAGCTGTCAAGCACAGCAACGCAGCCAGTTGAGTCTCCGCTTTCGATGACGTTGCACTCACGCGCTCGACGACCGTTACAATTTATTTTACAGTTCGACAGTAAACAGTATTTGCTTTTTATTTCATAATTAGAATAATTGTTAGAAGTAAATAATGCGAAATAAATGTATTACAAGGACGACGCACTCTGGATTTACAAGTACTTTAAATACTCAAATTATTAGGTAATTCTGTCAGGTGTATGTATTCACATTTATGTCATAAATTTTGGGAAAACCTAACTTTGCCGATTGATTATTAGTATTTATATAAAGCCAAGACCGGAACACCGACAGGAAAGCTCGCCTGCAACTTCAAAATCAACACCGCGCCTTAATGGAAGCGGATACACAAATCCAATCAGCTCACTCTCGCCACAAGTTGCAGAGAGCTCGCGCCCGCCTCGCCCCGCCCCGCCTCGCTCAGCTAACTCGTAACTTGCCACTCGCGAGGATCAATCACGAAACTTTAATGAAATTATGAAATAATAAAGATGTCGCGGCACATTAGGTAATGAGGGTCGGCGGCGCGGTGGGACCGCCCGCAGTCGCCGCCATTTTCTTTCAGCGCCCTCGGCGAGTATCGGTAATGGAATTAGAGGAACTTGGACGACTCAGGGTTGCTTGTACGCTAAATTACTTGAGCACTTTCTAGCTGCTTGATTAAAGTCAGCTCTCGCGGAACGAATGCTTCGAACACTTTGCAAAGTGCAGGAGGCGACGCGACGTGCAGTCGGCCGGAGCGTGGGATGAATTTTGTTTTACCTATATCAGTATCCGATCAGTATAAATAAACTGAAGGTGAAGTGCGGGGCTAAAGGCAATTGCAGACATGAAGAAACGTTTTAGTTATTGGTGCGGTACTGCTAAATAATATTAAGTTAAAATTCGTCAGCCTCGGTAGCTCAGTGGCGCGGTTGGTTAGTCAACTGTTATTAAGCAACGCTGAGCGCGGTCAGGATGGGTGACCGCTCGACCGTTGAAGGCTGACCGTGGTTCGGATTCCACGTTAAACTGTAGGTCCCTTCCCTTCTTACCTTACTAGGTGGTAGGGTTTATCCCGGCCGGATTGGTACCACCGCACTGAACGAAACGTCGGTCGAAACGGCTATGTAAATAGTTCGTGTTTTCCGTCCAGTTTAGTGTAGCCGACATGAAATGAAGGGAAGCACTGAGATGGCACCTAGTTCACCCTGTGTTATGGGCTGACATCACGGATGTTGTAGGTGATGTGGCCAACCGTGTTAGGTTCCATAAAAAAAAAAAAAGAAGTTTATAATATATCGTTTGTATTCAAATCAAATCAAAGTTTATTTATTTATGGATATGTTTATTTATCTTTATTCGCAAATTTCTTAAAACTAATTTTGTACATATTTAAGTATCTAATATATACATATACAAAACATATAGGTACAAAATTAACGATAAAAAATTGAGTTTCCACCACCGGCGGCGGCGGCGGGGCGTGCCCAAGCTACCGATGGTCGGGTCCCAAAGAGAGGAACCTCCGGACGATGCGTGCAGTGTCGAGCAGGGCTGCCTTCTGGATCTGGCCCTTGACCCAACAACTCAGCGAGAGCCTCTCACTCAAGGTGGTCGTCGAGGCTCTTCGCTATCAGACCATGCGCTGATTCGACTATGGGCACACCGATCGTCAAGTCGATTATTTTATTTTTAATATTTTTTGCATTTTAATTGGTACTTTTATTTAATTTTAATTTGATACGTTTTAGTTTCCAATTTATTTTGTAATTTCGTTATTATCTATTATATTTAATTCGAAATGAAATCAAAATCATTTATTTCTCAATTCTCATATTTGAAATACATACATACAAACAACTTATATAACAGATATATCTATTTTGTGAGTAGATAAAGAGGTGCATGCAACGCCGCTGATTTGTAACTACAAGTGACAACAATCTCAATATATACATAGGCAAGTAATAATTTTAAAATAAAATAATAGCATAATATATATAATATTTATAAAATATTTCGAATAAAAAAAACTGCATCCCAATCGGTCCATCCTTTTGGGAGCTACGATGCAGCCGAGATAGACACACAGACAGACAGACATAGACGTCAAACTTATAACACCCCTCTTTTTTCGTCGGGTGTTAAAAACTAGTTGAAAATGGCGGCCTGCGGCGCGTGTGCGGCGCGGCACTGCCAACAGATGGCGCTGATCAGGCGCGGTCATGATAGAGCACGCGCCGCGTCCGACCGAGTCACCGTCGTCGTCCTCGCCTCCGTCTAGTGTGATCAAACAAAAAGTTAATGCTGAAGAGGAATGAATTCTGCGGGAGCCTCCTCGCCTCGGAGCGCGTTAGTTTGTGTGTAATTCGTTAACCTTATTATAAGTTGGCGGCCTATGAGATTTCGCTCAGCGATACGCGATTTGTCAAGTGAATGGCGCACGATTTGTTATGGACACTGCGCGCGGTGCGGCGGAGGCGTGGGGGCGGCCCGGATGAGGCAGTGGGGGCGCTATTATTGGACAGGAGACAGGGATTATGGGCTCCGCGAGCACACCAGATGACATTAATGTATGTTTTTTATATTTGTTATTGATTGTGTTTTGATACTGGAAAACTTTACATTAACTCTTCGATCTAGGAATCCGCGATCGAAAGCGTTCCGAAAATTTCTTGAGTAAGCGAGCATGTGAAAGTCGTGTGAACTTCTTTCTAATTACAATTTAAGTTCGTGCGTCAGTCAAGTGGTCATACGTCTGTGCGTCGCGTCGTCTTCGTATAAGTTGGTTCTTACGATTCGACCTCGAGTGCCTCAAACGTTACGTAAACATAGCCGGAAGCTAAAGCGACGTTTCCAGGTCATTAGTTCGGCGCAATAGGGGAATGTACGTGGTGCCCGCCGTCAGTAGTGACCGTTCATCAATAAGGCCGATTTCTTCCCCTCGAGCGATCGCCCGCCCCGTCCCGCGCCGCCCCTCAACACATAGAAACGTGTAATTGATTTCTGGAGTATTGGCCGAATGAGACGCCGCTGCCGGAAAAGGCTCGCCCGAAAATCGAATGAATATTTATTCAACTCTTTGGAAAAACACGCGGACGTGGTATTTGTATACATCTAGATAACATTCAAATAAGCCTCAATATAGAACGATAACTTTAACATTCAGCATATTCCCACACAAATAATATTTATTTTGAAAACACGCCACCAGAATGTTAAAAGTGCAAACTACAACCATAATGGCTGTAAAATAATAGAAAAAGCTCTAGAGTTCAGCATCGCGCTGGTCGACGCGAAGAGCAAGCAGATCTCTCTGCGGCGCAGGGCGGGGCGGGCGTCACCTCTCCGTGATTATAACTTTATCGAGCCAAAACGACCGAAAATGTTTTCGTAGCATTGCGAAACTTTCGCCCGCTTCACGGCTAAGCAGATTGCATTTTAATACTTCCGAGGAAGGAAGTTGGATTCGTTTTCTGAAAAAAAAAGAAGCGAATAAAAATAAACGTCTTCGTTTGAATACAGTTACTGTGTAGTTCGCCTCGAGCGCTACAGGCTGAGAGGATGGTAGGAACTAAATACGTATCCGCAAAATCCAACATGCGCAGTGCGCCAGGCACTGTCCACGTATCCGGTAGACCAACCACGCGCATGGTGGTAGACTGTGGCTAAGTACCAGAAAAATGCAACACGCGCAGGGCGCTAGGCTGTGGTTAAGTATCCGATAAATGCAACACGCGAAGAGCGGTAGGCTGTGGCTAAGTATCCGGAAGGCCCAACACGCGCAGGGTGGTAAGCACTGGCCACGTACACGCGTAGGGCGGTAGACACTGCCCACTTATTCGGAAGACCCAACACGGGCAGGGCGCTAGGCTATGGCTAAGTATTCGAAAAATGCAACACGCGAAGAGCGGTAGGATGTGGCTAAGTATCCGGAAGGTCCAACACGCATAGGGTGGTAAGCACTGGCCACGTACACGCGCAGGGCGGTAGACACTGCCCACTTATTCGGAAGACCCAAGACGCGCAGGGCGATAGGCTGTGGCTAAGTATCCGGAGGACCCAACACGCGCGCTCCGTCCGTCTAAGTGGGAACATGAGCTAAGTATCAAGAAGCTCTAAGCAACCATGGCAACCGACACGCACCGCCGCTGAGCACCGCGTTCGATTGGCCGTCGCTTGGGTCGCTCCAACCCCGATCTCGCACGCTTCATTCTGCACCCTCTCGATTTTTGGTGCACTCGGTTTCAATATTGCAAAAACGATATGTTGCATCTAGAGGCTCAGTGGTCGGTGGCGCTACTGAAGCTCGGTACGTGCGAGGTACTCCAGGAGTAGGGCGACAGGTCTGTAGGCCGTGCGCTGGGCCAGCCGACGACGTCTCCGAAGCTGAAAATTAAACCCTAAGCCGAAGTACATCCCGCGAAAGAGTTAATGCTTTTTCTGTGTTTGTTTTTCCTTTTTCTGGGGCGCCGTTTAATCTCTGCCTCAAAGTTTGCTCGTTGGCTCTTTCATAGAGAGCGCTTATTAAGTGAACACGCCTCAGGTAGCAGGTGCGAGCGCCGCCGCTTTCAGGCATCCGGACTGTTTTGTGAAATGAAAGGGTTTTCAATTTGACGAGGGGATGCCGGCGGAATAAAAGAAGAGCCGAGGGCTGATTTTGAGTTAAGGAGCTCGTAAAATGCCACTTGAGTTTGCCCGTAAAAATATTAACGCCATGGTTTATCGTTGTGCTCATTTCAAAGCAATGCAAGTTGCCAATAAAGTGAAAACTTACTGATAGGTATTTAGGTATCAGCCAATTGACATTTCAAAAGGGTATTTTTATTCAAATTTATTCCAACTGACTGAAATGAACAAACGAATTTTTATAGAGGATTTCCAGAATATCTCAAAATGTACTAGTAAGAAGCACAGTTTAGCCCAGTAAATAGAGACCAAAAGAGGGGGGTTACCTTACAAACGGTCCGGTAGTTCTAAATTTTTGATATGTTGTCTAGGATGGTTAGAAGTATTTAAAATATAAAATGCACAATTCCCCCACGTCCGCGCCCGCCGCCATATTGAAAAAAACAAAAATAAAATCGGTACTTTCTTCAGATTTTTGCTTATATCTTCATTTCCGTGCATTTTAGCTATAAAAAACTTTGCTCATTGTTGTAGATAATTAAATTTCCTATAAGTAACATTTTAAATTTTGTTTCTAAGACTGATACTTACGGAGATATAAACTAAAAAAAAATAGTAATTTTCCGGAAATTTGGCAAACTTCTAACTTTAGAACGCTGTAATTAAGTTATGGCCTATTCTAGGAAAAAAGTATCAGAATAAAATTTGTAGGGAATTTAATTACCTACAAATTTTTTTCATATACTTTTTTTCCTAGAATATTATAATTATGGTTTATTAGTACTTTGTATTTAATTTTTTGTTTGGTTCTTGGGTTGTTTATTATGTATTGTTGTTTATTATTGCTAGTGTTCCGTTTGTATGTATATCATCGATTTATTTGTTACAAGATACGTTTACTTTTTGTTTAAATTATGACATGTCTTTGTTTTCTTCTATGTACTAATGAACTTGTGTTAATGGCAATACATGTTTAAATTTTCATTTTCATTCATTTTAAAATTTTGAGTCAAATGCCTATATCTACCTAGCCATAATCTGTCTGTCGCACATAATTATATGTATATATTCGGTTATCACATTGTCAACTCATGTTACACACTAGCTTGTAGGTCTGTGTGTACAGAACCTAGGTGTCGTGAGCTCGGCCGAGTCACTAACAACTCAATCTGCATGCTAATGGAAGAAGGCCGGAGGTCGGACGCTACTCCACTTCGACATACGATCTACACTACAAGCAAATATACTTTTATACACCCTTGTCGATGTCACTAGCTTGCTTTAACCCTAACCAACACTACATTATTGGTGTCAGAATAAAATTGACATGGTACTATAACCTTATCTTCATTTTACATCAATTTTGGGAGAGGGCAACTGAGCGGCAGCGATGGCCTCTAGCCGCGTCGCATGTCGAACGTAATGTGCTTAGTCGCTTCTAGGGTACGGTAATAGGCAATATTCTGTGTGTGTGTGTGCGGAAAAAGCCTCTACATTTGTACCTACATATTGGAGAGAACTACAGTTTTTGATTAAACACTGTCGAAACTATTTAAAGTATGAGGCTGTTATTAACAATAATAAAAAAAAAAAAACCTCAAAATTATTTTTATATTTTCAACTCTAAATTTATCTTAACACATGGGGGGAAAGAGTCTATATTGCAATATGGTTTTAGAAGTATACAGAGTGATTTCATTAAACTATACATATAAAAGAAAAAAGAACAACCCCGGATCAGTGATATGAATGAGATCTGTAAATCAGGTTGATAAATAAAAAATCTCATCCATACCGACCGATCCAGGGAAAGTTCCCAAGACGCTCAGCGCATTAGCCCTCTGTTAACACATTGTTTTAATTACGAGAAAAAATCTAGGGAGTAAAAATATTTAAGATGTAAAAACATATAAGTAGGCAGGGAGTATTGAAGATAAAGCCTACAAATAATAACTGATAAATAAAAGCATAAACACCGAAATAATTCTGAATGTTGTTCATATAAAGGTATTTGTTGAAAAGTTTTGTTTTGTCTTTATGTACACCATTCATAATAATTTCTCACCTGCTCGGCTTGATGCCTTTTCCCTGTTTGGAATTCTCTGAAAGTGAGGCAACAAGCGGACGGGATAGCGTCAGTGTGGCCAGTGCGTACCGAGTCGCCGGAAGTAGGTTAGGGAGTGGCCGCAATGCCGTTAATGAAATGGAGGTTTGCTTGCTTGCCCCACAGGTGTCGTTTTACAAACACTACCCCTGTAATATACATCCTTGTATTAGCTAACACTACTCTGACTCATTATAGGCTGGCGAATGTATACAGGAAAATGTATAGAGAAAAACCGGCCAAGTGCGAGTCAAACTCGCGCACCGAGGGTTCCGTATCGCCATATCATGGTCAGCACCACTCACGCCATCGGCCATGGCGTGTTTATGAAATGCTTCATATTAGTTAAAATTCATGATTACTTAAAATGCTTCATACTCTTTTCGGTAGATGGCACGCATACGTTTTTAAACGGTTTTATTTTTTAGTTTCTTCTATGGGAACCCCGTGAATTTTTTACTTTTTCTTATTTTTATTATTTCTTGTAACATCGGCCATAATAACACATATCCTGTGAAAATTTCACCCGTCTACATATTAATGTTAAAAAATACAGCCCTCGAACGGACGGACAGACAGACAGATGGCTTATGCCTAGTAATAGACTTCCGTATGCATACGGAACCCTAAAAAGCCACACATCGGAAAACATAACTGTAATCTAAAACCACAGAATCCCCTATCAAATCACCTACCAGAATGAACCCAAAAGTTGTGAAACCTTCGGCCGTATCATTACTCAAATTCCGCCTATCTTCAGGCCTTTACTGCGCCAGTTTATATCGTTCCTATTGCTCTTTCGGCGCTCGCGAAGTTTTTCATAAAGTTCCACCTTCAGTACATTAAGCAGATTGACTTTTGCGAAGTCGGCGCGACACCGTTGTCCTCGCAAGTTGGCAACATATGACGCCCGACGAATACACACCACCACATGTTCTCTGCCAGCCAACGTGCGCACAGGCGCGTCTGTAGCTCCGTACAGGAGTAGCTACACAGAGCATAAAAAACCGGCCAAGTGCGAGTCGGACTCGCGCGCCGAGAGTTCCGTACCGCTACGTAATTGGTCGGTTTTATGATTTGTTTGGTCGGTTTTGTGTTGTTTTATAATGAGTTCGCACAATAGTCACACCAAGTTTGACGCTTGCATGTATGATTGTTTTTACGATAGAGCAAAAACAAACAATAAAAACTTTGAAAAACATACGGTTCTTGTATGGGCACCCCTTCAATTTTAGTTTTTTAGGTTTCCGTATCCCGTACGGAAGCCTATTACTAAGACTACGCCGTCTGTCGGTCTGTCTGTCTGTCCGTCCGTTCGTCCGTCTGTCCGAGGGCTGTATCTCTTGAATCGTGATAGGAAGCCCGTTGAAATTTTCACAGAATATGTGTTATTATGGCGGATATAACAAAAAATAATAAAAATAGAAAAAGTGAAAAATTAAGGGAGGTTCCCATACAAGAAACGTGTTTTTTTTCAATGTTTTTTTGTGGTACGGAAACCTCGGTGCGCGAGTCCGACTCGCACTTGGCCGGTTTTTGTTTTGCTTAGTAGGATACCCCCATAATAAATAACACATGTCTGTGAATATTTCAACGGGCTACCTGTTACGGTTCAAAAGATAAAGCCCTTTAAGGATATGACAGGCAGTGTAGGCTTAGTAATAGGGCCCGTACAGATGTAGCGCAATGACTTATAGTATGAAAGGCAGTACTTACCAAACAACGATAAACAAACAATTGTGTGTTAGGATGCCCCCAAGTTATAATGTACAACTTTTTACTAATTCCGATGAATGGTGATAGTTTCCGTGACAGTAAAGATATTCGACTGATATGAGCGCAGCTCGAGTGCGCGGCGTTACGCTTACTTGTGGCACGCTTGTGGTAGGTACGTACAGTAAATAAGTCATCGCGTTACTTCTACTAGATTTTAGGTTTCCGTACCCCGTACCGTAGCCTATTAACTAAGCCTACAACGCCTGTCTGTCTGTCTGCTTGTCCGTCCTTCCGTCCGATGGCTGTATCTTTGGAACAGTAATAGCTAGCTGGTTGAATTTTTTTCAGAATATGTGCTATTACGGAGGGTATATTATCAAAAATAGAAAAAATAAAAAGGCGTTCCCATACAATAAAGTGTTTTTTCAATAGTTTTTTTGTGGTGCAGAAACCTCGGTGCGCGAGTCCGACTCGCACTTGGGCCGGTTTTTTATGTTCTGTGAGTGTGAGGTACATGGCTCCCGCACGTCTATCTAGCGACGTCGAGAAGTAGGTACACAGCTCCGTGTAGGTACCGCCCCAGGCGCGTCCTAACTTTGTTTTCTTTGTTCGAATATCATAATGGAATGACTTGTGATTTTTCCCTGCCCTGGGAGGAATGAGATGTGTAGCCAACGAGAAAATCTCTCTCGCTAGAGCGACGGCGGCGGCGTGCGGGGCGGGGCGGTAGGGTTGTGGTTCGATTTCTTTTAAAAAATAGTTTGAGCAATGATTTGGCACATTCATATTTTGGCATGGCATATACGCACACGCGCCGTGTGCATTCACAGAATATACATTTACCACTACGGTTTATAAACACTATGAGGAAATAAAATATAGTATATCTTCACTCATATCTATGTAATTGTCACAGTCCCAATGGAAGAGCTTTTTATTATTTTAATTACGTTATTACGAGTAGTTTGCTTATACTCTTTTTTTTATGTTTTTAAAAATATGACTTTAATTATGTTTTAAGTGCCTCGGCGACCTAGCGATTTTTATTGTAAACCTTGGTTTTTAATAAAAATGTTGTTTGTTGGGCAAAAAAAAAAATATATATTTATACACAATTTTAACTCACTTAAAGGAATATGATAAGGACCTTTATATAATAAATATATCTTTGAGTCAATATTTAAATATTTTTAAAACAACAGTGAAATGTTCCACATATGAAAGGTTTTTGCGCAATATTTTCAGCTAAACTTAAATATATAAACGACAGGGAAAAATTAAGAAAAAAAAAAACAAAAACAGCACACAACCATCAGGGTAAAAAGAGCTTAATTTTACCCGCATATTAGTAGTAGTAGCTAATTTTCAGAAAAAAAACTAGAAAGATTACTTTAACTTTCTCTATTAGAAAACAAAAAAAAAATCATTTACGGAAAGTCTCTCGAACGGACGTGCAATAAATATCGTAGCGATCATCCAATCTAATGTGATTATTGAAGGCCATTCGCTTGATGTGGGCGCACGAAAAATGAGCGGTCATTGCGGAGGCAAACCAAGGCGGAGCTCAAAATACACGAATGAAGGTAAAGTGTTTGAGAACGTTATTATCTAACGCGTCACAGTGATCTATCTGCCTCGTGAGCATCGCGGGAATCTGTTCAAATGATTGTTCGCTTCGCACATTAAGGTGCGTTCACACAAAAAGAGCAAGAGCATAGAGCAGGACATTGAAGAGAGAATGGCAAGCGAGTACTTGTTCTATAGATGCTCTAGGTCGTAACGAACGATCATTCGCGAGCGCTTTCGAATGCGATGGAATGCTTCATGCGACTGACTGTTCGAGAGCTCAAATAACGTCATTTACACTAAATGAGCACACATTCTTAGAGCATTCTAGATAAAATATCGCGAAAACAGCAATGAACGAGGATGAATGCTCGCTCGGGGATCGAAACACGTTTACACCAAGCGAATTGTGGGAAGAATGGAGTGTTCGCTCGCTTGGTGTAAATTCAACTTAAGATATCGATAGCGTCGGGTGTGTGAGCGGCGGCGGCGGCGGCTCCAGTACCGCGGTGATACATTACCGAGGATAAAAATATCTCACTCGTGAAAGCGACCTGTTGATACTAGATATGATATCGACGCCCCTACCGCACCCACTGCTCTGTGCAATGAAACGAACCTGCGATTTATGGATTTATGAGTGAACTAGCTTTTGCCCGCGGCTCCGCTCGCGTGAAATCCATATTTAAAAAGAAGAAAGTAAGTAAGCCCGCTACGGTAACTTTATTTCGGCGCGCGGAACAAATTTGTTTGTATGAGAGCCACATCTTACCGTAACCGGGACTGAATTTTATTTAGCCTATCCTGTGGCCGGTATAATCAAATGTGCTAGTAACATTGTTTCATAGAATTCGGATGATCGGTTTAAGAGTTATGGAGGAACATACATACATACTGAAAATGTTTCTTAAAACCAACAATTTAGTTTTAGTATCATACATAGAGTCTACGGACGCAGTATCTCATAAAACAAAGTAACTTACTCCATGAACATTGAACATCCCTTACAGATTTATTATTAGTATTGATGAGTAAATTGATTCCAACTATACGTATGGTTTGTTTTCAGTGACTGATTAGAAATGTACTTGTGTA
Organism: Nematopogon swammerdamellus; assembly: GCA_946902875.1. Classification (NCBI taxonomy): domain Eukaryota; kingdom Metazoa; phylum Arthropoda; class Insecta; order Lepidoptera; family Adelidae; genus Nematopogon; species Nematopogon swammerdamellus. Next base: position 22,670,719 of record OX336339.1, read on the forward strand.
CTAGACGGGGGAGACGCGAATAAGGTGTGTCATGTGCATACATGTACGTTCCGCCTACTCCATTGGCGATCAGGCATTACGTTATGTACCTACGTAATAATCGTCGTGCTATGAATCGGCTTATCGGCTTTCGCTATTAGAAGTTAAGCACACCGGACGCGGTCGGAATTTGGATGGATTACCGTCCAACTAATGAGGCTATGTGAATTGAATTCTACGTAAAACTGTAGGTAATCCTTGTCTTACAGTTAGTAAGTTTGAACCCGTTCGGTATAAATAATAAATACTTAAATCGTTTATTTCGAACTGGTCACATAATTACTAACACATAATCACTTAAAAAATGCTTTAAAATGTACACAAATCTAATATTAAGATTAAAATAAAATTAAAATACTTAAATCAAGTTTCTAGACTAAATCCGAGAATCCCAGAAAGCATGCATTAATTTAAGGGAACGCTTTAAAAAGCGTAACGATAAATATGACGGTTGGATGATAATAAAATGTATACATAGCTTACATAGACTGAGAACTCCCTGCTGCGTCTATTTGAGTATTGCTCCGACTTACCTGTAAAAAGCAAAACACACATTTATTAATTTTCAGAACGATTCATCTCTATTTATTCCACATTTTTATGAAGCTAAACCAAATAAAGCAGATCTCTCATAAAAAAATATAAAAAGGCCGTATCGGAAACATCGCAAGCAAACACGTAATATTATGCGCGGATGTATCTAGTTTGTTATGAAACGTTATTACGTATACAGGCTGTCCCAAAACTCAACGTCAAGCGGGAACCAGGGAGTAGGCCAGTTTATGACTACCCAGGAAAAAATAAGAAAAAAAATCGTAGTGATTTTTTCGTAGAGTTTTTTATGATACTTATCAGCATTTTTTGAGAAACGTTGGAAAATTGACAACAAATTTGCAAATATAATTGTTAAAATTTTTTTATTGGTAGCCTAAATAACTCTGCAGTCCCCAATCAAATCCCATCAGTATCCCAAACACAACCAGAATGCCTCTAGGTTTACCAAAAAAAAATATTCAGTTCAATATTTTTCTAAAAAAATAAATGACTCAGAATTTTTTTTTCTTATTTTTCCCTGGGTAGTCATAAACTGGCCTACTCCCTGGTTCCCGCTTGACGTTGAGTTTTGGGACACGGTGTATTTGCGTAGCTCCGCGCCGCCGTTACAAAACTTGTTGATTCCCATCAATCATTGTCTGCGCGGAGCGGCGCGCGGGGCGGGGGCGGGCGGAGGGCGGCGCAGGGGGGGAGGGGGCACAGGGGAAGCGGCGTGTACAATATTACTTCATAACGCTACGCTTATTTCTACGGTGAGGAAACTTTTCAGGTATTTGCGGAATGTGCTACGGGCGCCCACGGCGGCGGCGGCGCGGCGCCTCGCACTCCACCTCCGGTACTAATAAACTTTGCGTGTCACGAACATTTTCCGTTATCTCGAAATTACTTTAAAGCACAATTTTCGTAAAAGTTTCGACACGACAGGTGACGCGCGCGCGAGCATCGGCTCCCTCCTCCGCTTCCGGAGCTTCAGATCAAGCGCTCGCGGCGTAAGGCCGCACCACCGCGCGTGTGAGGCCGCGGGGAACTCTTCGCGCACCTTGTGAAGGGCGAGTTAGCGATACGTATGATGCGAGTAAACATCGCTCTGCGCACATTTTTAGGTTTCCGTATCCCGTACGGAAGCCTACTAAGCCTACGCCGGCTGTCTGTCTGTCTGTCCGTCCGTCTGTCCGAGGGCTGTATCTATTATGGCCGATATAACAATAAATAAGAAAAAGTAAAAAATTCATGGGGGTTCCCATAGAACAAACCAAAAAAGTGTACGCGGGCGCGCCATCTACCGAATAGAGGGTGAAGCATTTTAACTAATCATGACATTTAACTAATATGAAGCATTTCATAACGCGCCATAGATGGCGTGAGTGGCGCTAACCATGACATGGCGATACGGAACCCTCGGTGCGCGATTTCGACTCGCACTTGGCCAGTTTTTATGTAATCCGGTAATGGCGTTCAGAGCGCCCAGAGCACACGCTATGACCGGTTAATATCACCTCCGATCAGGTGCCAAACAGGAGACTTCATTTTGGATTGCCGAACTAGATGGGAACGCATCCGAGGCTTCTACGTGGCCATCTTACAGGTTTGTTAACCAAAGCTGGCGCGTGCACAGTACTCATGCCAATGCAATTGTGCAAGTGCGAGTGAGACAGATCGGGTTTTCGTGATGCGTATGCCACGATCTGTCTCACTCGCACTTGCACAATTGCATTGGTGTGAGTACTGTGCACGCGCCAGCTTTGGTTAACCGACCTGTACGCCCAGTACGGTGGTAGTAATCCCACCTAGTAAAAGGTAAAGGAGCTTGCCCTTGCCCCTTACTAGGTGGTAGGCCTCTAGTCAAGTATAGCCAGCAATCTAGGGAAGTCTCCGGTATGGCACCTACCTTCTCGGAGGTGATATTGGCTGGTCGGAGCATGCGCTTTGGGCCCTCCGACTCAGCCAACCATACCAGATTACATAAAAAAAAGGAAGGGACCTACAGTTTTACGCCGGCTCCGAACGGTGAAGTAACAGGTGTAGGTATGCACGTAAATTTTTCTACCAGAAGAACTCATTGGTACATGTCGGCCGGATACGAACATCAGGCCCTGAGATTAACCGTCCAAGTCAAGAACGCGTCTACCACGGACCCGGTCATAACTTAGTTGGGTGACAGTCCGACCGTTGAGGCTAACCGTGGTTAGGATTCCACATAATACTGTAGGTCCCTCCCCTGTACCGTAATAGTTGGTAGGGATTAACCCAACCGGATTCGTACAACCGCACTGAATGAAAGATCGGTCGAAGCGGCTATGTAAATACTTCGTGTTATCCACCCAGTTCAGTGTAGCCGGCACGGCCAAAGGGAAACACTGATTTGCCACGTAGTTCACCAAGGTGTTATGGGCTGACATAACCCCTGTTGTAGGTAATGTAGCCAACCGTGTCAGTTACCATAAAACAACTTACACACTCACTTATATCCAAGAAAGTCGAAGGATGCTCATTGCAATGGCTTTGCCCTGGAATATTGCAGACTGCCTAATTAGCTTATAATTGCGAGTATTTGAAAAATGACTACAGGTGAAATTGCATTACTTCTTTGTTTAGAGCATCTTCCCTTGGAGTAACCTGGAGATGAAAATATTGCTATTTGAGCCCCGGTACGGCGAGCGTTTTGTACCCATCACGGCGTCAACGGCTGAGGCTTTCACCGTCACCGTCTGCGGCTTGCCGTGGAGCCGCCCGCGCCGCACCCCCCGGCCCCGCGGAGAAGATGGATTGTGTTTTGATATGATGGGATTTCGGAACGTGGAAGCTCTTTTAACCTTCCCTTTGTTCTAGGCTGCAGTCGCTTTATTCTTATTCGGAAATGTCAGGAGTTCAGCAGTTTAATAAATTTCCGAGTTTATTTAAAGGCGAAGCTCTGGCGAGGCATCGATTTGCTTACAGCCTCAAGTTTAAATGACTTCTTTTACGTTTTCAGGAAAGCTGGCACAGCGTATACACTGTATACACATATATAACACATATAACGGACTTATGATCCCGAACCGCTTTGTAAGGAAGGAGTGTTATCAAATAAGAAGAAACCCTAAACCCTTAAAATATGTTTTTGATAATATTAGTTATAATTCGTTACATATTAATTTATTTACTGATGAAGGATTATTGACAGATGTGTATCCAGACAGGCATTAAAAAAAAATAACACAATTACGTACACTTCCTAGTCAATAAATAAGTTTTATCCTTAAACAATTTCACAACTTCTACTTACGTACAAAATTATAAAACAAAAATTTATAAAAAACGAAAGTGCGAGACGAACTCGCGCACCGAGGGTTGCGTATCGCCATGTCATGATCAGCGCCACCCACGCCATCTATGTATTAGTTAAAATGATTCATAATCTTTTACGTAGATGGCGCGCATACACTTTTTAGTTTCTTTTATGGGGACCCCGTGAATTTTTTACTTTTTCTCATTTTTATTATTTGTTGGTATATCGGCCATAATATCATATATTCTGTGAAAATTTCAACGGGTTACCTATTACGGTTCAAGCGATACAGCCTTCGGACAAACGGACAGACAGACAGACGGCGCAGGCTTAGTAATAGGGTCCCGTACGACGGATACGGAACCCTAAAAAACAAATGTGAGTCGGATTCGCACACCGAGGGTTCCTTACCAATACGTAATTGGCCGGATAAAAAAAAGTGATATAACTGCAAATGAATGATTTTCCAATATTTTCCTTCACTTGTGCTTTGAGTCCTTGCTTCTTTTTCATGATCCTAGTCTAGGTCAACGGGAAGTACTAGCTATAACCTATTGACTACGAGAATTTCACAAGAAGTGGTGTTATTGGCTGTGTGTGATCTTCTATTGTACTTTTGGGCACAGTCACACATGTGCCAGCCAGATGCTTATGAATAAAAAATAATCGCAAACACAATGCTTTACCTACACTTAACATTTGAATATTCGTGCTATTCTACTAACTGAAAAATTTTCTCTGGTAGCTACTCGTAACTGCCATCGCGGAGTTCCACCACAAACAGATCAGAATCTAATCTTGAAATCGTTAGTGGCGTTTGAAGAAAACCGTCGATCGCAGGCAATACTCTTTAACTGTTTTCGTGGCGATATTCAAGCTCCATGACTATAATTCCTTAGATATCTGTAGTCAGTGTGGATATTTTGTCAGGGCTGGTTTTATCAGCCTTACTTTCATATTTGGGTTTATATGCTACACGCTTATTTTTATATTTGGGTAATTTTAAATTAACAAGGTGCCCTATGTAGTGAATGAATGAATGAATGAAAACATTTCTCGTCATCACACACACTCGTACACTATTAAATATAATACAACAACACATCAACAATTTAAGGAAGAACAAAAAGATAAAAACTAATTGCAAAATTACTATACACAGCTTGTTGCTAGTCTTACATACATTTGAAAAGCTACTACAGCATCAAAATGCGCACTGATTTGGCGCATTTTGAATAGCGAAGCATTCGCTTGTTTTATAGTATTTGTTCAAAGTTTGTGAAAACAATTTACATTACAGCAATATCCAAATCTGTCATAAGAAGTAAAATTTTATCTTACATCATCTGCAATTAGTATAAACTCAAAATAATGTTTTAGAAAGCTGCAATTTCGAAACAAAGAGAGCATTTCGGAGTATTTAGGACCATTTAGTAGTACGTTTGTGATTTTTTTTTCACATATTAATTGACATAAATAAAAATAAAAATCTGTCACCAACTTTTAAATATGGTAAACTTTTAGACAGGATTTTTTAATATATATATTTTTGAAACTCGTTGAACAAAAAAACGAAACGAAAATGTGGCAAATTTTCCAAATTGTGCCTCACGCTGTAGTACCGCAGTCTTAAGAGTCTGTAATACCTTACATTGCTTCGCTTGATCCTTTGTTATATGAACAATACTGTAACAATCACTCTGAAATAAATATATTGTTGAGTACTAATGCTAGGTATTATATTTGATGAAGACATGATTGCATTAAATTTTTTCAATATAAAAAAAATGCAGAGTTACGTCCAAACAGGTACAATAAAACCACTAGTATTATAAAAAATCACAGATCTCGTGCATTACACGACCTTCGAGGTACATTGAAAATGAACTCAACAAAATAAATATATATATTTGCGAAGACAAATCCAACGAGCCCAAACACGATGGGCTTACTATCTTTAGTTTAGTAGTTCTTATGGCTTCCTTCCGGCTCCATCATCAGGACCCTGGACATCATATATGACAAGAGAACTTGCGAAGACAAATCCAACAAACCCAAACACGGTGGATTTATCATGTGTGGTTTAGGAGTTCCTTTTGCTTCATTCCGGCTCCATTATCAGGACCCTGGACATAATATATGTCAAGAGTACTTGCGAAGACAAATCAAACGAGCCCAAACACGATGGGCTTATCATGTGTAGTTTAGGAGTTCCTATGGCTTCCTTCCGGCCCGGCTCCATCATCAGAACCCAACTAACAAACTAACAAAGTCACCCGAGGATCTGCAGAGCCGTGATTTGATTTTTTAAAATTTATTTCATACATTCGGATATTCCTCCTCGCTGTCTACGCTGTTGCACTCCCAAAAGTCGATTTCACTCACACTCTCAGCGTAAATGGGAAAGATTTGAGGGACCACCTACAGCACGAACCATCATCGACAGACGAATGCTTTTTTTTAAATGTAGCCCAAAGTCCAAATCTAAACAGGTTTTTTTAATTGTTAGATATCACATTTAGTTTTTGAGATACTAGTATAAGAGATTTATTTCGAAAAAAAAATTATAATTTTTCACATTTTTGCATTTAAAAAGTTTTTTTTTCATTTATCGTGGAGGGATTTGCGCCTGCGGCTTATGCGAAGGAATCATGACTAACTTAGCGACTTCCTTCGCAAAGGTCAGGTTCGCAGTAACCGCTTTCGCCAAATACCTATGTATGAAATGGACGTGGGCAAAATCAATATTGATTTTATCCTGCTCTCCGCGCGGGGGATTCAAGCTCCTCATTCCGGCGATCTGAGTCCGATAAGAGCCCCGAGAATCGAGTAGCGGAGATTGGAATGTAGATTCTGTGAAGATATTCACTGATTGTTCAAATAAATGCATAGTTTAAATATGGAACCATAGCGTTATTTCTTTCAATATTACGTCTACCGTGTCCACAGCTATGTTACAAACCATTGAGATATAGACATGTTCGTCTTACTAGACAGTGCACTCGTACAGCGCGTCATGTTCCAGCGAGTTGTAGCCATTCAGCCGTAACTGAGTTAGTCGATCGCGCTCCGGAGACGTCGCTACCAGGGTTGTCAGATGGTCGACATAAAAAAACCGAACTATATTACGGGTCAAGAGATACAGCCCTCGGACAGACAGACGGACGGACAGACAGACAGACGACGTAGGCTTAGTAATAGGGTCCCGTACGCGGATACGGAACCCCAAAAAAGACAATCAGTAACGGCGAAAATATGGAATGGTCTTCCTAAGAGTCTGTTCCCTAGCTCCAGCCACCAGGAAAGCCTGGTCGCTACACGCGCAGTCTTCGCGCACCATCCGCCTCAAGCTCCGCTTCCCCTCGCCTGCTTGCTCTCCGCGCCAGCACCTCCCCTGTCTATCGGTTACTACAGTTATTGCGAATTTATTTATTTCTTTGTAGCTTTCTTCGTACTATGTGATTCAAATATAAATAGGCCGGGACAAACTGTCAACCTAACTAACTAAACTAACCTTTCACTTCAGTAAGACTTCGAAGTGAAGTTAGTTTGACCCTTCAGTAAGACAACTTACAATCTTACTGAAGTGCAGTTTGTCCCATCCTATTGTTATTTGAATCGCGTAGTAGCGCATTCTCTAGTAATATAGCTCAATGTTTCATACAGGTAAAACATTATTTCATTTAGCGTTAAATGAATCCATCAGACTCCGCGGGGTCTTTTGCGTAAAATTGAACGCTTAACTGCGGATTAAAAAAACATGTTTAAGCTCGTGAACCCGCATCGATTGCTGTATGTATGTTTCTGTAACAAAATATGCCAAATTCCCAATTTCAAATATTTAAGCTCTTTTCGATACATTTTGAACGCTTTCGGCCGGGGCGGAGCGGAGGTGCGTGAGATAAAAATCCAGCGGCTGTAGCGGTGTAGATAGCCGCGTAGCCGCTGTGCAGCGGTGTAGCGGCACCAACGAGCCGCGAGGTATTCGCGCCGCATTTCCAAGGGAAGCACCCCGCAACAAAACATTTAAAAAAAAGTGAAATGACGTTTCCAATTTTCTACTGTTGCTTCAGGCCAAATTCATTTTATTTGTAGGCGCGGATTTGCCGCCATAGTATCTGTCAGGAGCAGAGTAGAGGATTACCGCGAGTCGACGCCCCCTCCCCGGCCCCCGCCTCTCCCCCCTCCCCCGCCCCGACCGCCGCGATAAACAAGAATACAATTACAGTGTTAATAAAATGTATTATCTTGTGGAAAGGTTTGTTGATTTTCTTTAACTTTCCTCGGCTTTCCGGTCTACTGTGTTGTGACACTGAACAGTTTTGTCTGAGACTAGCTTGGATGTAGGAACAAAAGAAACGGATAAACACGAGTCACGGACTGCCTAAACGTTATTTAGAGGGTTCGCGTCGCTCTATCCGCATGTAGTTTAGTTCAGTAAGCGACTTCGACGCTGAGCTCAAATAAGATTGCTGAATAGTTTGCGACACATGTGATGTGACAGCGCGGGTGGGGCGGAGGAGGGGGCGGCACGGGGCGGAGGAGGGGGCGGCACGGAGCGGAGGCGACAAACAACTTTTACTACGCTTGCGGAACCAAAATGAATGACGTCGCATCACACTCGCGCCGAGAGAGACTCATGTAAAATTCATGATGAATTTCATGTTGTCTCCTCTCCTTTACGTCTGCGCACCGCTAGTTTGATATAAATTTATAAATCCGTGAAAATAAGGCGCGCTACGTCCGCACGCGCCGCCGCGCCGCCCGGGCACGTATAAATAATACCGGCATTGAGGTATTGCCAAATAAACAGGAAATAATTCACGTCGATACCAATAAAAGTCTCGTAAACTGGCGAGTCCCCGGCCGCGTCCGCGTCTCGCGTCGCGGCGCCTCAGTCGTATTCAGCGCGTCGTAAAGACGACGCTCCGTCGCGATCAAATTGAGCGATCAGCGTTAAGAATCGACAGATCAGTCTCGGCTCAGTCCGCCGCCGCCGCCGAATTACACCGAGGGGAGCTCTTCATCACCCCGCGAATATGCAGGAGGGAGCTTAGTGGCGTTCCTAAGATTATTGATGAACAACTTTATTCGTAACTGGCTGTCCCAGGAGCCACTTTTCGGTGCTAATGCACGGTCACAGTCATTTTTGTTTAGAATTTTCAGATTTTAGACTAACTAGGTGTTCAAGATTTCAAGCTTACATCAAACATAAATTAACTCATGGCGAGGCAGGGCGACAGTTCTAAAGGTTAAGAAGCACACGTATACATTTTGAATTCCAATTCAAAATGTTTATTAGCAATTCTAAGATCATATAGGGGTCCAGCAACGTGTAGAAACGTCCAAACTGCGACAGAAAGCTCAAAACACTGTTGCATTGCGACTCAGCAAGGTTTTGGACCCGGAGTTTGGACCCAAGGTTAACAATATATAATACATTGCAGATTATTATTATTTTGTATATTTTGTTTCTGTTTCATCTGTTTTATCATAGCTGCAGAATTTAATGAGATTCGTTCTCTCTGCCTACACCAATGGGAAACCGGCGTGACGCTATTTATTTACGTACATACATAGGTGTGTATTTATATGTATATAATTTATAGTACCTGGGCGACCGTCTAGATAAACTAGAAAAAAATAACATTATCTAAATACAAAATTTCATCCAAATCGTTAGAGCCGTTTCCGAGAAAACAATTATATATATAGGTATATATATACAAGTTTAGCTCACTTAAAGTAATAGGATAGTATCAGATTTTGGCCGCGACTTCGCTTCGTGTCATTTTTTGCTCACAGCTCAGGCCGCCGATATTGTAGCGTTATGATTTATAGTAAATCCATCTTGAGAAGTGATGGAACGTAAAGTGGAAACCGTATGTAATCGATAAAGTGGTTCTCGAGTTATAAGGATAATATTCATACTAGTGTTTTCTCTCGGTTTCGCTTCGCGTGATTTTTTCCTTACGGTTCAAGCCGCCGATGACGTAGCGTTGACTTAACCCTGAAAACGAACTAGATACTGAATTTAACTTAGAGAATCGTTATTTTTAAAACTCAGAATAACAAGTTACAACAGCAGGTTACAACACTAGGTGTTAGGATTTAACCCGCCCGGGTTGGTACCACCGCACTGAATGAAACGTCGGTCGAAACGGCTATGTAAATAGTTTGTGTTTTCCGTCCAGTTCAGTGTAGCCGGCACGACCGAAGGGAAGCACCGACGTGGCACCAAGTTCATCCGGTGTTATGGGCTGACATCGCGGATGTTGTAGGTGATGTAGCCAGCCGTGTCAGTTTCCATAAAAAAAAAGAAGGTACACGCAGATATATGTACGTGTGAATAAGAATCACTAGTTTCAGGTGCATTATCTCTCTGGAATGTGTAAGAATAAGGTACTCTTATTATAGGAAGAGTATATTCCGACGACACAGTGGTTAGAATTCACCGCAACGCCTCGGCAGCCGACAATATTGAATTAGAATTTCTTTATCGTCGCATAATATAAACGTTAACTCCCAAAATTTAACCATTAACGGTCGTAAAATACTTCAAATTATGTAACGTACGCGGCGCGTTACGATCTCGAGCGATCCGCGCGCTCACAAAAGCCGACCGATATCGGAGAATTCCTGTTATAAAATTCCTGCTGAGTATTTTACTGATATAAATTCTTTAGATCTGGCTCGAGGAGGGTCGGGTCGAGGAGGTGGCGAGTTGCCGACAACAGTTCTGTTATAAAATGGCTTTCCGACACGGGACGCGCCCGCCGCTTCCCCCGCCCCGCCCCGCGCCCCCGTGAGATGCTGCGTCACGCCGCCGCCCGCCGCACGCGACTCCACTAGCGGGCGGCCGCTGACGGGTTCATTGTGCCCAGACCGCTGTAGGTAATGCACATATCATGTCTCTCTATCACAGGGGAATTTTGACTTTACGCTCTATACGCCAAAATACGATTACGCAGCAGAAACTATGTATCTGGGAACACTTTTCACGGAGAGACTAAATTCACTGTGAGAATGTGACATTTTTTAAATAAGCAAGTATATACTTTATATATACTCGTATATACAAATTTAGCTTGCAATAAATGTCTAGTCAAAAGCGAGCCTCGTCCATTGCGACCATCTTCAACCTCAAATTAAAAGTGCACATACGTAAAGCCAGCAGATTTTGTTTGATGCTCTTGAAGCGTTGAGTCGCTGCAAGAGCGAGCTGGCCGTGTAGCGGAGCGCACAAACACCGTCGCCGGGGCCTCCATTCACGCTCCGAAAAGCAGAAAAAGCCCCCCAACGAAAGCAACCACACTATGAATATTCAGAATGCTAAATGCTCCGAGTGTCTAGCTTATTGCCTCACTGCCGCCGGCGCTGCAGCGCTGCAGCGCTGCCGCGCCGCCACTGCGAGCGCGGGGGCCTTTCAGCGATGCCTCTTACATTTTGTAGATGAGAATTAATTTTTCGCATGCAATTGCAGAGGCAAACTATTACTTATTCAAAGCATACTTCCCGCGGGCTGCGAGTACTTCCCGCGGTTTTGCTAATTCGATTACGCAATCCTGCGCATTCGGAGGGAACTTACGCGTGTAGTGGAGCGCTTGTAGCGCAGCGAGGCCGCTGTTAGACGTGGCGAGATGAAAATAGTAATTTTGTATCTAACGTCTTGCGCAAGGTTTCACCATGCCCGGTTATGCAAAATCCGACAACTACTTATCGGTTAAAGTAACTTTTGACAGGATTTAACTGGAAGCTACGCTGTAGCCGGAGTTGGTGAAAACGATATATTTTTCTTTTTAGGTTTCCGTATCCCGTACGGAAGCCTATTACTAAGCCTACGCCGTCTGTCTGTCTGTCTGTCTGTCTGTCCGGCCGTCTGTCTGTCCGTTCGTCCGTCCGTCCGTCCGTCAGTCTGTCCGAGGGCTGTATCTCTTGAACCGTAATAGGTATCCCGTTGAAATTTTCACAGAATATGTATTGTTATGGCGCATATAACAACAAATAATAAAAAATAGAAAAAGTAAAAAATTAAGGGGAGTTCCCATACAAGAAACATGTTTTTTTTCAATGTTTTTTTGTGGTGCGGAAACCTCGGTGCGCGAATCCGACTCGCACTTGGCCGGTTTTTTATTATTGCACCCGAACTGGGTGACTGTGTCCGAGGTCGGAGCCTCAGGCACGGCCAATTTCACCCTCATGCAGGTGGAATGCGGACTAAAGTCGCTGGAGAAAGGCTATTAAACCCGCTACTTGAAGATCCGCTTAAAAAAAAACTTGTGTAATTCTGTCAATTATCTATTTGTTACTAGTGTTTAAATATAGTGGAGGATGGCATTATATGTAGTAAGATGCTGTTATAATGAAAATAATACGAATAGGTAATTATGTTCGTCACTGTCTGTTTGGAAAATGTAACCGTACTCTTTGTAGTGTGTTCGCATTGTCCACCGTTCTAAAAATACCTACCTACTGTAGAGGAACGAATGACGGCTGGTTTTTTTTCTTTTGCGCGTTTCACATAAATTAATGTTTCGAGCACGGTTGAGCGATTTAGGGTCTGTGGAAAAAAAAAAGGAAAAAAATTATATATTCTAAGAATACGAAACGCATTTCAACGCGTGGGATTAGTGAGGCTAGTGAGTGCTTTGTAGAGTGCCATTAATTTTGTTTAAGGTGACATGTAACTGCAAACATGTGTGAATTGGTTGAAGTGGCAAAAATGACTTTGTGAGAGCGTGAGAGACCCCTATGCACATTCCAGACAGTGAAGAGAAAAAAAAATATATATCAGACGAGTACGTGTTAAAATGTTATGATAAAGTCATGTACTGCCGAGAATTGTATGGCTATTTCAGGTGAAGCTGCGTGTCGTGTGTAATTGGCGAGAGATGGGGTTCTCGCGGATTCAGCGCAGACAGCGACGCGAGGCAGACTGTGAGGGCACTGCTGTTCGCGTCAATAGACGTGATGCTGGTCGTTCGTCATGCTGTCTCATCGGAGTCAGGCCAACTGCCTGGAGTCCAGCTTCCTGGGGTTTCAAATGCTTGGAATCTTGGCTTGAGGAGGCACGTACCCGTGCGTCTGAAATGGAAGATCGCGTCGCGCGAATGTTGCGTCACAAGTGCGGGCAGTACAGTGTGTAATTGCGATGGACAGTGCTTACGATACAGTGTGTTCAAGAATGACTGTGGTTGTCAGGAGACGAAAATGGTTGGAACGTGATACTTAAAATTAACATGTAATTTTATTATGTTGTAATGTATGTGTTTGTGAAACAATGAACACAGCGAAAGGGTTGCGTTAAAGTAAAAACACAAGTTGGTTTGATAATATGTAAGTTCAAGTAAATATGCTGTGAGGTGGATTGGACGGAATCACCTGTACTGTAACAATGAATTTAGTTAAGCATGTTTCATGGATTTTATTGTGTTGCTTTCGTTAAATAACGCGCAGTCGTAATCAGGTATTAGTTATGTAATTGTTTTGTAATATGTTTTAATTGTTTGTTCATGCAATAATGCAAACTGTCAATTTACATACAGATGGCGACATCTGTCGGTCGCATAAGTTACTGCGTGAAAGTTTAACGATTCGTTAAGGGATGAATTTGTATGGAAATCGGTAGACGACTGGTGGCTAGAGTGTGCAACTTTTATAAATTTTGTTATGTGAGTAGCGTATTAGTCCTTTCTCGAAGGAAATTGTGAGAGACGTCGCTAGAGGGCGTGGAAAAATATAATATTAGATTGTATCAAAACGGATTTTTGAGGGAGCTTTTATATAGATTTGCACGGGAGACAGGGAAACATTCTTGTGTTAGACGTAGAGCGTTCAAGTCGTGGTTCTGGGAGATTTGGGAGTTTTGCGAGATTCGAGAAAAAGGGGTTATTTGAGTATTAAGAAAGTCTAGATCCAAGTAAAATAGTTGCATAAAAGTCAACGGCGAGTTTGAAGGCGTAGTCAAGTGAGGCGAGAGCAGCACGCTGTTCACATAAGTTAAGTGTGATTGTTTTATAATCCTTCATATGAAACTCAATTATTTTATTGTAGAGTGTTTTATAATTTTGACCGATTGGATGTGAGGTGGATTAACGATTAAGTAATAAATAATTAGTAGAATAGAAATCATTGAATTATTTTATTTTAGAGAATTTGTTTGAAAATTATCTTGAGTTTCATATGATACTTTATTTTATTGATAATTATTTGATCCATACATTTATTTGTTTGTGAGTTTAAGGTTTAATATAAGAGACAGTTGGGTAATTTAAATTTACGAGATTTGGTAGTGCTTATTTTGGAAGTTAGAAGAAGCTAGACAGTGGTTTTTTTTTAGGTTCCGTTTTTTCCACTGTTCAGTAGAGCTTAAACGGAACCAATTTAGAATGATTTGAAATTTATTGGAAAAGAACTAATAAACATTTCTTTAAATTTCTATGTATGTTTGAATTTTGCATTCCTTATTCTTAAAAAAAAATAGATTCGATAACACAATCATTTACCCCTTCCAATTAATACAACCTACTTTGACGAAGTTAATTCACACCCTGAAGTTTGATTACAATTGAAACTTATAGTAAGACATCTTTTAATTGTTCTAAGTAAAGTTCTTTATTTCATCGAAGGATGTATCCTTAAATTACCTGAGACAATAATCTCGTATCACTTTCATTAAAGTTAGTTGGGAACGATTCGAATTTAATAAAGTTAGTTTCATTGCTAGTATACATTTTATTTCAATTCAAGGTGGAGTTTGACAGTTATTTAAATACACACTTCTCAAAGACACTTCCTTTTATAGAAGCAAAGCATAATTGAACTTCTGGAGAGCTTTGTCAGTAGCGACAAATGCCGACCGAGTGGTCGAAAAATCGAGTAAGCACAGTCAAAGAAAAATCATTTTTGTGATAAGATTCTGTTGACTTTTATGGAAAGTCTACTGACAGTAGTCAGTAACCTAACCCACATTACACGTTCGCTGAAGTCAGAGGGTTGAAAATCTTGAATATTATTTGATTTACATCTGTCACAAATCTGGTTTTGTGTGACCTACGTCACTTGACCATAAAAAAGTATATACCATCACAAGGTAATAATCTGCGCAGTTTAGTGTATCGTCTGACGATATGCTATTTTGCTACTCGAAATATTAGTCACCGGCCGGGACTAGTATAATAAATACCTAACAGTCCGAAAGTTTAAGTTTCGTCACTGGAAATCTTAATTCTAGGACAGATGGGTACATTTGTGGCGACTCGATAAAAGATCTCTAAAATTCAGTTATGTGTTAGAAACACTATACAAATAGGGTTGGTGGACAACTGAACATAACACACGACTCGACCGGTCATCATTAAATACAAAGGTCAATCACATTCATTTAGGGAAATAATTGTTGAACTTGCGCTTACGAATTGGAGTTTCTTTTTCAGATATCTGTTGACGTACATATTAATTGACTTTGAATTGAACATTCCTAACTGCTTTATTGGTTACTTTAAATTTCGAAAAATTTAATATAGACGATCACTACTGGGGGCCTTCACACTACACCTTTGAACTAAACACATCAACATGTACGTAGGAACATAATATAAGCAGCCCTTCAAGTGGATTATGAGAGCTCGCTGCGGGCAGGGCAATAACATGATTGTGTTACAATGTATTCTGTTTGCGGGCCGTTAACAAACACCATTATCGTTGAGAACACATCTAAAACCATCAATATAATCGAATAAGTTGAGGGTAAACTTTCAAAAGCTCCAAAGAAAACGCCCCAAAAAGAATAAAACATTCCCTCAATAAATGTACTTTTGTTTTCACATACGAAAACCTAGTTGTTTACACGGTATGATAATTTGGCGAGTTTGTGTTTTTATTCGATTCTCCGGGACGCGGTTTTCAAACTTGCTTGCGTGGGAATGTGTCCAGCCCGCGGGCGCAGAGGGGGGGGGGGGGGGGGGGGGGCGACACGGGACGGGAAGGGGGAGGGGCGGGTGAGGCTCTGAGCTGGTTACCGTCTTCATTGTTGGAAATTATTCGCCGTTCATAGAGGATTATACAAATTTCCACATGAGAAAATTGACGCTTTTCTGTTTTTACGTAGGTGGCGGCGCCGCCGGCCGGCGTGCGTCCAACTCTCCCAACGCGCGCCGCGCGGCGGAGACGCGGCCCGGTAAAACCTTTTGAGATTGTTTTATGAGCGACTCGCAATATCACTCCGGCGTCTCTTTGTCACAATAACATGAAATTGTGCAAAAGAATTGAAGCGTTTTGCGCAAAGCCCTTTTCACGTAAGTTGTACACAAATAAATAAATGTTGAGTGCGGTGGCGGCTGAGTGTGCGGACGCTACTTCATTTCGTTTACCTTCTCACGGACGGGCGCAATGGTTTGGAAATTTAAAACCGTCCAAGTGCGAGAAAATTAAAAATAAAACGCACAAGAAAAATAGTTCAGTTTCAGGTGTAGAAAGGACCTATTAATGGAACACCGTGTATGAAACTTGAAACTGATGCGAGAAAGAAAGAAACGCAAAAACCAACCAATACATTTTGATTTTGATTTTAAGGGTTCCGTATCCGTCGTACGGGACTTTTAGTAATAGTACTAAGCCTACGCCGTCTGTCTGTCTGTCTCTCTGTCCGTCAGTCCGAGGGCTGTATCTCTTGAACCGTAATACGTAGCCCGTTGAAATTTTCGTACCTACCGCGCCATCTACCGAAAAGAGTATGAAGCATTTTAACTAATACATTGATGGCGTGAGTGGCGCTGACCACGACATGGCGATACGGAACCCTCGGTGCGCGAGTTCGACTAGCACTTGGGCGGTTTTTAAGAATGTTTCTTGCTTTAAAATACCATAAAAAAAGTAAAAAAATATTATTAGTAAAAACATGAACAAACAATAAAATCTTAGTACTTAATCTTAGTGGGCTACGTGCCACTTTTTCCCTATGTACTCGTAGGTAACGTAGTCGTTGTATCGGAGTATGTGTGGATATTGCATTGTTATCGAATATACGGATACAATGTGACCGAACGTAAACAAGCTTCAAGTTGGAATGAGGGCCAGATTTAGCCGCACCGCACAACGCGGCGTGGAGGCCAATTTACTAACAGAAAAATAGAGAATCGAGTACAACATTACGACTAAGCCTTACATCTAAAAAAAAAAGCGCCATTATTAGAGGTATATTACTAGTGATTGAGAAATTACACTGTTTCTCGCTTAAAGGCATACGAAAGAAGTTTATATTCAAACTCAGACTACCACAGCTATGCGTTGAATTACAAGTTTTCGGATTATGTAAGCTTTAGAAGAAGTTGTCTTGGCCGCACATAAGGCCTCATTACACTTTTTAATGAAAATTTCATCCTGGTAACTGAGCTGAAGAACAAATTTTGCAGTCGACAGAGTCAAATTCATCTCTCCTCGCGAAATCACTGAGGTACTATGCTAGCATATATGCGAACAGCTGCTGGGCTGTCTAACCTATTAATGTGAAGTTGAAGACCCCAGGCACCTCGTTTAAGGACTAACAAACTTGTTTTTTTTAACGGACCCGTTAGTCATGGGTACAAGCCATACAAGAACACATACTTAAGTGAACATTTTACATACAATAAAAAGAAAACTAAATATAAAATTTACAAGAAGACAATAACAAAAAAATTAAATAGAATTATAATAATCTATTACGGGAACCATTGCTATTGTCCCAATTTTATGTGGGTTAATTTTAGTCTAAATATCGAACTCTATTTACGATAAATTACAAGTGAATAGACCTCCAGCTCGCCGCCCCCACGCTGACCCGTCACCGCCGCTGACCGCGTCCATTCGTCTTAGGGGAGATGTTGTAATATCCTCTGCGGTGTAGAGCTATGATTGTTTCGTGGACTTCGGTTAGCGGTCATCGCAACTGATTGCCTCTGTAATTCCATATAATCTCACCGCCTTCGCGTGCAACTTTATCGTGAGGGGGGGGATTGCTAATACAAATGATTTACAAGATGTTTTAAGCGACTAAGGGATATGACTCCCTTCTTATATTATTAGGTGGTAGGGTTTAACCCGCCCGGGTTGGTACCACCTCACTGAATGAAAGGTCGGTCGAAACGGCTATGTAAATATGTTATATGTTCAGTGTAGCTGGCACGATCGAAGGGAACCACTGACGTGGCACCAAGTTCACCCGGTGTTATGGGCTGACATCGCGGATGTTGTAGGTGATGTAGCCAACCGTGTCAGTTTCCATAAAAAAGTCATTTTGTAACAGGTTTTACGACATAAAGACGATAATGTCATACATTTTGTGAGGTTGGGATAGTGCATAATTTTTTTTGAAGTGAAAACTTCTTTTGCGGCGCTTGGCACTTTTTTAGGCAGTGATATGCTAAAGTACGTTAGTAATATTATATAAGTCAATGTTTTTAGGTGGGTAAAAAATGTTAAACTCGCATCAGATCTCGAAAAGCGACAGATTTATTTTTATTATTTAAAATGTAACCTTAAGTCATTGCATTAAGGGTTAAGTTACGAGTGGCTCGGGAACAATTCTGTTCGTCTCTCAGTGACAGTAAAGCCGAAAGCGAATCAAGGGAATCTGATATTCGTTTGGTCGTTTATGTGATTTCGTGGCTCAATGGTAAGAGTGTAGGATTTGTATTTTTTTACCATGGGTTCGAATCCCTCAAAATTTATTTGGTTTTTTTCTTTTGTTTTCTTTTTTAAGTAATGTTACGGTGTTTAAATTTTTTTAGGTGTTTAGTTTTTTATATAACCACCTAAGAATTATTTTCGGAAATACAAAAAGTTTTTACTTCTGCCGGCACTCCCGGGGTGCAACTGGGGCTTTTTATAATAAAAAAGTAATAAAAATGTTTACCTAGATAAACGTAAAAACTAAATTATTTTGTTTAGACTTACTCCGCTATTACAGGTCATGTCAATGTTTTCGAGCGGAAAACGAAACTTCGACCAAAGTAAGTCGTTTTCAGTAATTACGGCATAACCGAAAACATTAACATACATACATACAAACATACCACACACTGTATCCCGACAATCGTCGTGAGCAGACTAATAGGTGTTGTGCTGCAAGAATTTTGGTATATCACAGCACAACACTGACCACCACATTCCACCGTATTCGGACAGATCAAGTAGCAAGTAAGCACGAAAACCCACCTGCTGCATGACTCGGCGGATGGACCGTGCAAAGGTGAGAGGTGGCTATCCTGTCGCCCTTTGGCACGATATTTTGTCTATATTCCTTAGTCGTCTTTTACCGACATGCACGGGGAGAGATGCAGTGGGGATATTATTTTGAAGTACCGGCCGCACACGGTACATTAACATTAATTAACCGAAAACATTACCATAAAAACAAACCGGCCAAGTGCGAGTCGAACTCGCGCACCGACGGTTCCGTATCGCCATGTCATGGTTAGCGCCACTCACGCCATCTAGATGGCGTGTTAAGAAATGCTTCATATAAGTTGAATGTCATGATTAGTTAAAATGCTTCATAATCTATTCGGTAGATGGCGCGCGCGCATACACTTTTTGGTTTCTTCTATGGGAACCTCCGTGCATTTTTTAATTTTTGTTATTTTTATTATTTGTTTTTATATCGGCCATAATAAATAACACATATTATGTGAAAATTTCAACGGGCTACCTATTACGGTTCAAGAGATACAGCCCTCGGACGAACGAACAGACAGACGGACGGACAGACAAACAGACAGATAGACGGCGTAGGCTTAGTAATAGGGTCCCGTACCGGATACGGAACCCTAAAAACGTTTAAAAATAACATAACTTATAGAAAGGAAACTTTCTTGAAGACAAAATGTATTACTAGCATCTCAAAAATAATTTTAATATAACAAATCTGCAACTTAAATAGTATGCAGGCATGTAAACACCCTCACACACACACACACCCTCACACACACACACACACACACACACACACGAGCGTGACCTATGTACTCGTATTTACGTGAATATAATATCTTATGCATCGTATGCACGTGCATGGATTGACTGACAGAACCTCATCAAATCCTGATGCCTCTCATAATTAGTGCACTAATGGGAACCCATTGGCAATCAATGTTGGAATGAATTGGTATTGTCTGTGGTTACCGGTTAACGACATTTTGATTCTGCGCATGTCTGATGTAAGATGAGCTTGACCCGTGCATAATAATTAATTGTCAGAGTACAATTAAGGACACTAATGATCAATGGGCGACTCTCCTGTGTCTTGTAATATAATTATTGATATTTTAGTAGTCACGCTCAACATTGGTAATTATGTAGAAATATTATGTAATCGCATACATACAAGGAAATATACTGGAGTGTTTAGGTACCTAAGTTACTAAACTGTAGTCAGTCTCGGTAGCTCGGCGGTGCTATGGATCGGCGTTCGATCGTGTAGTTAAGCAGTCACGGGCGCGGTCAGAACTTTGATGGGCGACCGTAGGACGTTGAGGCTGGCCGTGGTTCGGATTCTACGTGAAACTGTAGATCCGTTGCCATAGTTACTTAGCCTAGGTGGTAGGATTTAACCCGACCGGGTCGATACCACCGCACCGAAAGAAATATCCGTCAAAGCTGCTGCATATAAAATACTTTCATGTTTTCCGCCCAGTTCAGAGTAGCTGGCACCAAATAGGCGGTGGTACCAAGCCGGCACCCGGTTGGTACCACCGCACTGAATGAAAGGCCGGTTGAAACAGCTATTTAAATAGTTCCTGTTTTCCGTCCAGTTCACTGCAGCCGGCAAGACCGAAGGGAAGGACTGATATGGCACCTATTTCAGCAAGGTGTTATGGGCTGACACCACGAATGTTGTAGGTGATGTAGATAACCGTGTCAGATATCAGAAAAAACTTTGTGGTTATAATAATATAATATGAGGTATCTGTGTAGGTTCTGCACGTATCTCTTTACATAGTAAGTGCTTCCGTTCAAAAGTTCTATTGAAAAAGTGTCACTACACACTAATACATATCTTCCCTTTACTTCAGTATTTTGGAAATTAGAAAACTTGGCAGAACCCAGCGAAACAATCAAATTGTAAAATCTACCACAGCGGGTCAACTATTTAATCGTTTCTGCTCTGCGAAGCTTGACCCGTCGTCTGCGACAGTATCGAAGGGCGCGACCCGGGCGGATGTGATGCATGGCAAAACTATTTCAAAGTCGAAACTGACAAACAAGTCCCATTTACTTAACGCCGATACCGATGAGCGGCGGATCCACTAATTCGAACATTCGCGATGGATTACTCACTCTAATAAGTTTTGAATGATTGCAATTAGCATAATCATTTAGTGTCAAAGGGAGCCGCGCAGATGTCGTCTTTGTTTTGGATTCTCTCGAGCTAAACTATCTACGCGCGCTAGTTCGGAATCCGGGGTTGTAATTAGGCATTGTTTCCTCTCGCTGCCTTCTCTCCTCCCCGCCGCTCCCACCCCCGCCGCCGCCGACATGCTCGTGGGTACTTTATTCGCAAGTTCCCAACGAAATAGCGACGTCTTGGCTGAGAACTAACTCGACGAATACTTTGTTCGTCGGGTGGAAGATGTCGAACACGATCGCTAATGAAAACGCTGTTCAACAACCTATAAATAATTTGAACAACAAGCGATAGTCGTCTATGCTTTTCAACCTACATCAGCTACGACTACATTGTCTTGTTTGAATATACTAAGAAATTGTTGAATATAAATAATAGACATGTAAAATAACATAGACTGTGTAGTGTAGCATTGTTGATTGAGGGGAAATTCGGACACGATCTTTCGTCGTGTTTGTTCGCTGTTCGTTTCTCCCCCACCCGCACAAATGGGCTCACTTATTTGAAAGCATTTTGATGGTTTCGTTTACTCTATACGCCCACATATTATAACTCTATGATAATAACAGAGTGACTACAGATTTACAAAAGTTTGTTAGTCACTGCTAACAAACTTTCATAGAGCCGCCGAAAACATCATTAAACCACTTCCAGAGCTTCTGTGATCTTTAGTATGCAGCTCTAGGCTTCTTGTCTCTGCTGTCAACCTCCTCAACATTCCTTTCGTAGAGGTTCTACGAATCATAATTAACTATACCAAAACGTCTACGAACATGCTAAATTTTTTAAGGACCGTCTTTGACTCCTATCAGACTTTCGTAGCGGATCTAAGAATTATATTTAACTATACCGAAACGTCTACGAACTTGCTAAATCTTCTATGGACAGTCTTTGACTCCTATCAGACTTTCGTAGCGGTTCTACGAATTATATCTAATTTTACCAAAACGTCTACGAACTTGCTAAGCCTTCTCTAGACCGTCTTTGACACCTATCAGACTTTTGTAGCGGTTCTATGAATTATATCTAATTATACCAAAACGTCTACGAACTTGCTAAACCTTCTATAGACCGTCTTTGACACCTATCATACTTTTGTAGCGGTTCTACGAATTATATCTAATTATACCAAAACGTCTACGAACTTGCTAAACCTTATATAGACCGTCTTTGACACCTATCAGACTTTTGTAGCGGTTCTACGAATTATATCTAATTATACCAAAACGTCTACGAACTTGCTAAACCTTCTATAGACCGTCTTTGACACCTATCAGACTTTTGTAGCGGTTCTACGAATTATATCTAATTATACCAAAACGTCTACGAACTTGCTAAACCTTCTATAGACCGTCTTTGACACCTATCGGACTTTTGTAGCGGTTCTACGAATTATATCTAATTATACCAAAACGTCTACGAACTTGCTAAGCCTTCTATATACCGTCTTTGACACCTATCATACTTTTGTAGCGGTTCTACGAATTATATCTAATTATACCAAAACGTCTACGAACTTGCTAAGCCTTCTATAGACCGTCTTTGACACCTATCAGACTTTCCTAGAGGCTCTACGAACCTTAAAAACTATTCGAGCGTCAGTATCAGTATAATTATGTACTAATACTTAAGTAGTACTTGTATTATAAAATAAATAGTACTTATTACTGATTTTATTAAACGATTAGAGATATTGTGTTTTATGGGACTTGACATTGTTAAATACATTACTTACTGCAGTAGCGATGTCAGCTCATCACACTTTGTTTCTATCGGAGTAGTTGCTATGTCAGAGCTTCCCTTTAGTCGTGCCGGTGACGCTAAGCTGTATCAAACTGAGTAGCATATATACATTTATTAAAATAATAATATTTTTTAACTTTCTTGACGTTATCAATCTGTTTTCCCATCATAACAATATTCACTTGCAGCCACTGTGAACACACAAGGGGAACTACTCCCTTGTCAGCGTTCGCCCTCACTACTCGCATTTTTATAAATATACCCGCAGGCTGTAGGGGCGGAGGTTTAAGCCGTTCCACTCAGTCTTATTGTTCCGTAGAAAAAACTCCAGGCTAATACCCAATTAGCCTTTTGCCTTCCTATAAGTGCTCTCATCTGCCTAATAGATGGAATTTTGAATTGCTATCTCTCTCTCAACAAGCGACTTCACAAGTTGTTGAGGGGCTTACTGTGCGGCGGAGGAGGCGGGGCTGCGAGCGCGCTCGAGGAGAGAGAGATTATTGTGAATATATTATGTTCCGACGTTTGCCATTGCATTGTGCCACGAATGTCCGTACAGCTTGAATGGACGAATCTGCCCGAATTCATAGCCGCTTGCAGGAGCTTATGATAAATCCCATTGTATTGTCGCCTCTATATCATCAGGTGCAACCTCTTGCTATTTCAAGGGTAAATCGAAACCTCAACTTTACATGCTGCGCTCTCAATGAATTGAGGTAAATTGCGTCACTTTATGCAATATCGATTAAATATTTTTTATTCTTACCAATATTTGATTTTCACATTTTAATATATCTTTTATATATATATATAACTTTATCCTTCCGCATTTTCCGGAGTCGTCGGCGATACACCATTTGTACTCGCCGGTCTGCCACCCGTCCTCGCTCGAGTGCCTCCCAAGATAGAAGACGGGCCCACCGATCAATCTTGAGTTATATTATATATTATTATCTATTGATCATCACTGTCAGGTGGTAAAATTCCAGTTAGAAATTTCGTAATTATTTTTGTAGTTTCAATTGCAGCCTGTTGTTGGAGTATTTCTAATTTTATACCAGCGTCTAAAGTTTTTATATGTTTCTCTGCAGTTGTATTTATTATTCCAGTAGTGCCAATAACTATTGGGACAATTTCGACTCTTGTATTCCACAATCTTTGGACCTCAATTTTTAGTGCGTATATATATATATATATATATATATGTATATATATATATATATATATATCATCATCAATCAATCAATACTAATAATAAATCTGTAAGGAGTAGTCATGGAGTACGTTACTTTGTTTTATGAGATATTTCGTTTGAAGACTATGTAGGTATGATACTAAAACCAAATTGATGATTTTTAGAAATATTTTCTGTATGTACCTATGTATTTTCCTCCATAACCCTTAAAGCGATCATCCCAGTTTGATGAAACTTCGTACAACCAAATTTGATTATACGGGACACAGGATAGGCTAATTAAAATTCAGTTCCGGTTACGCTAACATGTGGCTCTCATACAAACCGAATTGTTCCGCGGCGCGCCGAAATCAAGGTACGGTAGCGGGCTTACTTACTTTCTAATTTTTAAATAAGAATTTCACGCGAGCAATGCCGCTGGCAAAAGCTAGTATATATATACATAAAAAAATACACATCTTCTAATTTTGTCGTTTGTCGTTGTCGTAAATTTGTCGTTATCAGTTATTAAAAAAAATTATAGATAGATACATAGGTAAAATATTAAACATTTTGAGGTGTGTCAAGAATGATGATGACGGATGATAGATGGCGTTGTCATTGTGGGTTTGAAATTTCTGAATGAACCTATGGTTTAATGAACGATATTGAGGCCGGATGAATGATGCGTACCGAGGTTCCAGATGTATGATGATTCCCAGGTTCTTAGTTCTATGTATTTCTTTGAGTGGTATGTAATTAAATTAAACATATGTATATGAAACAGAATAATAGGTCGTATGATGAGTACGCTGTGTAAAATTGACGAAGGTTCGAAAATAAAAAAAATATATTCCGCCAAGTAAATCCTCTCAAAACGTATTGGGGTCAGGGGTGCACCTAAGCCGGGACAGCGCTGTGGGCCGCATGCATATGTAGCGAGCGAATGCGGACCGAGTTCGGCCTCGGGCCTCGTAAGAGTCAGCTTAAGATAAAATTTTAGAATTTCCTCTGACCCAGTGGCACGGCGGCATTGTCGGCGGGCAAGCTTGAGAGGCGGTTGCACTTCACTCACATAATAATGTGTACTCTTGTGTTGTGTGCGGGGCGGCGGGGGAGGGGGCAGGGCGCGGGGAAGGGGGTACAGGACATTGTTAGACCAGAATTCGTTATAGTCGCGCTTGGAGATTTCACGGTCCTATCTTATGTACTCTTGTAAAATAAGGTGCACGTACGGATTCTCTTTATTCAGCGAGTGAAAAGCGTCTTGAAGATTACAAGGACATACCTTATTCGCCCATGACCTTTCAGGGTTCAAAATGAAAATAAATTGTATACGGATATAATGGTACGGAAAACTAATAATAAAAGAGGATTTTAATTATTTGATTTAAATAGTGTTATATTTATACAAGGTGGCCCAGTTATAGTGGTCCAAAAATTTTTAATACCAAAAATTGTAACATATTCAAAATTAACATAATGTGTACAAAGTCACTGCAATAAAAAGTGAAAATTACCTAAATTTTTAAAATCTTTTTTTTTTTAAACATTACTAAACAGTTTTTTATGTGTAGATTAGCGCTGTTAGAGACAGGTTTGTGAATAATGTGATATTGTAATTGGACTAACGTTGTGAAAAAAAAAGATTTTAAAAATTAAGGTAATCGTCACTTTTTATTGTAGTGACTTTGTACACATTATGTTAATTTTGAATATGTTACAATTGTAACACCACTACAATTTTTGGTCTGCAGAATTGTGAGATGTATAGGTAGTTTTTAAGGGCATGGGCAAATCTCCAGTAGTACTTTTTTTTTCACAGTGATTTTAAAAAAATTAATCAGTTTTAATGTAAACTGAACAAAAAATCACTAAAAGGGCTATAGCAACAGTACAGTTTAGGAGTAAACGTAAAAACTATTCATTACGTACTAGCTACATGTCTCCTCTACTTCCATACCAAATTTTATTAGATTTTGTTGAATAAATATCCAACTAGAGCGTTTAATGTGACTAAAATAGAGAAATTTAAAAAAAAGTTAAAAAAAATCATAACTTCTAAACTATTGATTTTCGCGGAACTAATGTTTCTTTTAAATGAGTCAACATGATGTCCTCCATCTAAAAAAAAGTTTTGGACCACTATCACTGTGTATCATATAAACAACATTGCCACAGATACGAAATTCTGAAGAGAAGATTAATAAAAATCAAATAAAAAAAATACTTTACTGTACACATAGAATGCATGGAACACAAAGCGAAGAAGAGTATGGGGGCGAATAATGCAGTAAAAAAAATAAAGGACAGTTATAATAGCGGCGTGGCATTCGCACTTCCCGTGTAAGACTGAATGTCCATGGGCCTAATTAGACACCTCATGCGTCACATATCGCGTTTTAAATAAAACAAAAAAAATTATATATAAATAATCTGATATTAAAAATCGATTAAGATTCTTGTAAAGGACCAATCAGAGAACTTTCATGCAGCCATGCATCCGACACGCTGTATCCCAACAATCGTGGTAAGCAGAATCTTGTAATTACAGCGCATCACCGACAACAACGTTTAGATGTATTAGATTCGGTAGAAGTACTTTACCCAGGTGAGAGGTGGCTAACCTCTCACCCTTTAGCACGGCACCTTTTTTTTAAAATAAATGTTTAGGGCTTTTAACAATAATTTGTTAATATCAGCCCCATAGTTATGCTCCACGAAATTCAACACAATTACTAAATCTTGGGCTCGCCCACAGTTTATGTATGCAAAAAACAAATTGAGTCTGTCCACCCTAAGTGTCCTTATCTCTTAGTCACCTTTTACGACATACACAGGAGAGATGCAGTGGGGCTATTCTTTTTAAGTTCCGACCCTACACTGTCCTCTCACGATGCCAATGTTTACAAAAGATAAGGTTGAATAGAAGAGCTGTGTTTAGATACAGATTCTATGAACTGAGTGATCGACAGACGTATGTATCATAGATTTAATTCAGACGTCCATTGTAGTCGGCTCCATCGACGCGGAAGCCTCGAGAATGTCACAAAAGTTTCGTTATTTTGTTATTCGAACAAGCGAGTCCATGTTTACGATCACTTGTCACTTATCCCGTCTGTGCCCTTATACAATTTCCGGTATAAAATGCGTAATGTGGAATGATGGCTACCTCCCGAAGTCTCGACGACCGAGCGCGGGAAACTTGCCAAAAGACACAAAAATTGCTCCATGAACTCACCCATGGGATAATTTTGAGCTCATCCCTCCGTTACGTACACGAATATTCGTTGCCAAAGCCATAATACGCTCAATCCAATACAAATTAAGGTCCAAAATCGGTTGTAGTAGTGCGATAAATAAACCATTTATTCTTATATTCTGTTTTCATGAGTCGTGATCCCGTGAAGACATAACGATAACCATATTGTTTGGCATTTCTTTTAGTTTTTGACTTCATTTTGACATTGTGTGCTGCACCTTAACACTTTTAGATGTGGCATTCATTTTCATGCGTGTCAAATTGAAGATTGCTGAGTGAAAGCTGTTTAAAGTATAGGTATTGGACTTCCTTATCGCACGTTACACTCCAGACACTTGTCTAATGAGAGCTAGGCCGAAAAAAGTGTAAGACTTCGACCGTCACGACACTTATGCTGTAGTATGTGTGTTTGTGTGTTTACAAGCGTATGTCTATGTATAGGTATATTACTGCAGTATAGACGTAATTTTTTTTTTCATTTAATTACTCTTAAACGTTCCAGTTATTTAATACAAAATATACAGCGAAACCACGACATCTTTCGTCTTTTTGCATCTGGGGAGATGAGAAATTTGAAAATACGTGCACATATATATTTTACATCACAAAACGAAGAAAACAAAAAAAATCCAAATTTAAGAACCCCTGACACATCAACAACCCTTAAAAAGTGAAAAATAATTTCCGCTTAGTTAATTCAACGCTTCTTCATTATAGTAGGTGTGAATCTCCTTATAAAAATACATTGGGAGTTACAAGTGATGATAAAGTTTGCATATGTGTTGATAACCTTTCTACAGGTGACCTTAAAGAGTTTTGAGGGGAGGCCAAATTGGTACTTGTAAAAAAACAAAATGGCGTCCATTTTAATGAAAAAAAAGTTTCTAAAACTTAATTTTTCTGCTCTAACTCAAAAACTAAAAGTGTTAGAGGAAAATTTCCAAGGTAGGAAATGTTCTCTATAAAATTATCTACAAGCATGTAGTTGCGTAAAGAAATCATTGCACTGCACTGCTCTGTGTAAGTGTTCTTGTAAAAAATAAGTGAAATTGTGAAGTTGTGTTTTCTTTCTTTCTGTCTTTTTTCTACCTTTAAATTATATATCTGTAGTACCTAATAAAGTTCTGAATAAATAATAAATACACATATATTAATTGAGTTGTATTATTATTTATTTATTACTTACGATTTACTACTAAGTTCCCACGTTCTACATTATTGCGGGCCTACGACGAATAAATGGTCACTTTGTGAAGCATTTTTCTCGTAAACTATTAGGTTTATGAAAAAAGTCATTAGATGTAAAGTTATAGATAATTTTATTTTCAACATATTTTTTTAAAGAAGTTTTTCTCTAGTACTTACCATTTTTGAGTTATGGTACAAATAAAAAAAAATTGACAAAACAAAATTTTTTTAATGGCCGCCATTTTGTATTTTTTGTGAGGACAGTTTGACCCCCCCTCAATACTAGTTAAGAACAGCCTAAAGAATAGTTACCACCATGCGGCCAAACTTTATCATGACTGGTAACTCCCACTATAGGATTCACACCTACTATTAATGACGACGACTTTTCTGTCCTCCTTATAGCTTGCGCCTCTCTGAGCACGATTTCGCGAGCAGTGGCGTTATTAGCTGTGTCTGTTCTTCTATTGAACTTTTGGCGCCGCGATCCATGTCCATCAGTCTATAAAAAAAAGTACCGCTCACAAAAAAAAAAGTACCGCTCACAAAAAAAACTTTTGTTTCGCTTAGTTTGGTATACCTACATGTAAAAGAAATATAAAATAACAAAATGGAATAGTAACTTTTACAGCGGAAACCGCAAGAATAGCCTTAAATGTATTTTTCAAATACCCAGAGGAGTTCTCTTCCTCCTCGCACCGCTCTACGTACCAGGTAGCTCTCCGGAGCGAGCTATCCTAACTTGTGAAATACTCCCCGTCCCGCCTCGCCCTGTACAAAGTGTCATCTACATAAGATGTATCAGATGGAGTGTGCGACGAGGGTGAATCCTCGTAAGAACTGCGTTATAGAGATTGAATTCCACGTGTGGGCTCGTGAACAAGATGGATGGGACCCCGGGCCTCCCGGGGGGTTCGGAAAAGAAAAGAGTATCGACGGGTAACCGGCCGGGCGGGGGAGGGGCGGGGCGCGGAGGGGGCGGGGGGACCGGTAGCGAGCTTGCAGCGGCTGATAAGGTCCCGCGAGACATTTTTCTCGGCCGTTTACTTTTGTTACATCATTTATGATGAGTCCCCCGTCCCGCGGCGCCGTCCCTCCTCAGAACTCCGCGTACCTTAATGCGAACGTTTTACCGAACCCATCAAATATGCAACGGCCGACGTCAAAACGTCAGGCTGAGTAATTTAGACAATACATTGATTGTGAAGTCGAGAGCCGGCGCTGTGCTCCGCCCCTCTCCGCCCTACTCGGCTAGGACTCCTCGCTAGTCCACAATCATTTTGAAGGAGAATTAAATAAAAAAGGAATGATCCATTTGTTTTATTTGAGCACATAATGTAATAAAAGTATTTTTCACATACTTTGCTATATTGCTAAACAATATTAGAAAGATTTCAAAAACTTTGGCAAGCAAATAGATTATAGAGTAAAATAAAATTAAGTAGTAGGAATATCATTTAATATGTTGTGAAATTGGTGAATATAATGTTTATTGTTTATTAAATAACATAAATAACTACTGCCTATAGTAATATTAAAGAAAATTGAAAACCTATAACTACGTAACATAATGTGTGTGTGTGTTTACAAGCTTATGTCTATGTATAGACATACGAGAATATAATTCATGTAAATAAATTAGGGCGTACTCAAGCCTCGCTTTCAAAAAGTATTAGTTAGGGACATGAACCCGTATTCCTTCATCTTGTCGTCCCGTTCGTCGTCGCCGCCACCCGGTCGGGCCGTGTCGAAACGTAACAAGCATACTGATGTGCACCGCTAAAAATTTATTAGGGGACTGCGAGGAAAGCACATTGCCGCCGCGCCGGCACTGAATGAAAAGAAATGAGTTTTCTTTTTCAAAGTTACGCCCGACTTTTGTGCGGTGACTCCAGAGTAGCGCCGTCTAGCCAGTACATCGTATCGCGGGCGCGTGGACACCTCGCTACAAGTCACATAATATACGCGTGGTGACGGTGGTCCTTCCGTGCGGTGACTACCGACCGAGTAGAGTCGACTCGCCAGGACATCGTTTCGCGGGCGCGTGGACACCTCGCTACAAGTCACATAATATACGCGTGGTGACGGTGGTCCTTCCGTGCGGTGACTACCGACCGAGTAGAGTCCACTCGCCAGGACATCGTTTCGCGGGCGCGTGGACACCTCGCTACAAGTCACATAATATACGCGTGGTGACGGTGGTCCTTCCGTGCGGTGACTACCGACCGAGTAGAGTCGACTCGCCAGGACATCGTTTCGCGGGCGCGTGGACACCTCATTACAAGT
Organism: Nematopogon swammerdamellus; assembly: GCA_946902875.1. Classification (NCBI taxonomy): domain Eukaryota; kingdom Metazoa; phylum Arthropoda; class Insecta; order Lepidoptera; family Adelidae; genus Nematopogon; species Nematopogon swammerdamellus. The sequence goes on from OX336339.1 coordinate 22,701,617, forward strand.
CACATAATATACGCGTGGTGACGGTGGTCCTTCCGTGCGGTGACTACCGACCGAGTAGAGTCGACTCGCTAGTGCATCGCAGCGCGGGCGCGTGGATACCTCGCTACAAGTCACATAATATACAGGTGGTGACGGAGACGCTGACTTGTCAGTCATCGTAGCGGGGGAGTATCGCCCTCTCGCCGGTACATAGGAGCGCGGGCGGGTGGACACCACATAATATATAGATGGTGACGGAGTAGCTTCGACTCGCCAGTACATCGCAGCGCGAGCGCGTGGATACCTCGCTACAAGTCACATAATATACAGTACGGTCTTTCTGTGCTGTGACTACGGACTCGCGCTGATTCACCAGTACATCGCGCATCGCAGCGCCGGCAGGTGGCCGGTTAGAAAATGTTGGTTAAGATGATAACAATAGCTACGGCAAATTCAAAATACGCGGACGGGGATTTTGTAAAATTTTATACAATATTCGGTCTGTTGTTCAAGAAAAATGAAAATTTTGAAAAATCAACAATACCGTCATGGTAAATATTATAAGGCATAATATGTTGTTTGTTTTCCATAATCAAAATAATGCTTTTGTAAGTAGTAAAGCAAATAAAACGTCAAAATTAGGCGCTACTTTACGATTCTTTGCGGATACTTATTCACACTAATTAAAAAAATTAAAACAGTTTCATCCAAGATTACTATATTTTAAAAATTCGTATAATAGACTGGCCTTTGAAAATTTGAACAAAATCATCGATATTATTTACATAATTAAACAACGTTCCTATATAAACTAAGTATTTGTTGCCTTAAAGCAGTATTTTTATTACAGCGACTATCGAGTACATTTTTAGGGTTCCGTATCCGGTACGGGACCCTATTACTAAGCCTACGCCGTCTGTCTGTCTCTCTGTCTCTCCGTCCGTCCGTCCGTCTGTCTATCTGCCTGTCCGAGGGCTATATCTCTTGAACCGTAATAAGAAGCCCGTTGAAATTTTCACAGAATATGTGTTATTAAGGCCGATATAACAACAAATAATAAAAATAAGAAAAAGTAAAAAATTCACGGCGGTTCCCATAGAAGAAACCAAAAAGTGTATGCGTGCGCGCCATCTACAGAACAGAGTGTGAAGCATTTGAACTAATCATGGCATTTAATTAATATGAAGCATTTCATAACACGCCATAGATGGCGTGAGTGGCGCTAACCATGACATGGCGACAAGGAACCTCGGTGGGCGAGTTCGACTCGCACTTGGCCGGTTTTTTTTTGTATAATTAAAACATGCTTCACATTCGTAGAGTATCCAGTAGCATAGTATATCGGCGGCAGTACCGGTTCGAGAACCAGTGCGGTCGTTCGACATACTCTGCCGGCGCTCGTCAATAGCGGCGACGGAAATAATTTATGAAGTGGACCTTATTAGGATTCATTGGCCGTAGCGGGCGGTGCGTGCTCATTGATTGTGATGCGTTATTCATATTTTTATCAACGGGAGCCGCACCGAGGGTGCGGTATCCGTACCTACTCCCACGAGAAGATGTTACAAACTGGATAGGTATATGGAAACATTTATATTTATTGTGACTTGATGGCTTGTAGATTGGGGACGGAATTCATATGAAAGCACTTAAAAGTCCATACAACACCGTTAGTCATAGGACATAGTAATAATTATTGCGAAAAATTTAATTTTGCAGTTGTATGGTAACATGGTATGTTATTTAAGATTAATTTTAATATGGTAAATTTAATTTTGCAGTTGTATGGTAACATGGTATGTTATTTAAGATTAATTTTAATATGGTAAATTTAATTTTGCAGTTGTATGGTAACATGGTATGTTATTTAAGATTAATTTTAATATGGTAAATTTATTTTATTTTCTCCACAGCAATCCTGCTCTATATTGATAAAGGAATTAAGTCCTACCAATGATATATGTAACTATATTGCTCACTGGTATAATTTCCTGATGCATTACCTATGTCACAAATTAAAAAACATAAAAACGACTTAAAAAAAAACTAGAACTAAATAGTATTAAATAATATTTTGAAATGTTCTCTGTCATTGTATTGAAATATATGAATCGATATTGTGATCCATATTCGGACCCTTGAATTTAAGACGTTACAAAAGCACAAAAGGGGTCCATCTATCAATTGTCAGGTGTGCTTCACCTCTGAAGTATGACCTACCGAACAAAAAAAGAATTTTCAAAATCTGCCCACAATTGACGGAGAGTAATCGCGTACCTAACAATCATACAAAAACAATCATACAAAAAAAAAAAACATACAGTCGAATTGAGAACCTCCTCCTTTTGAAGTCGGTTGATAAGTAGGACTGCCTGCAAGGCGCTCTTTCAAGGGGAATATGGCAGAAGTAGGAAAGAATGTGGGAAGTTTGTTAAGAGTTTTTGGGAAAAATAATGAAGTTAGACAGTTCGAAGATGTATACGGTGCGAGTGTTGAGTATGTGTATCGACTGTTTGTCTTCAATCTTACGCTCGTTAAAATAACAACAAAAGTACCAGGGTTAAGCGAATTCACTCTAAGTTCGATACAAGGCGTACATTTGTTTAAATACCCTATTCACATGTGCACAGTTTCAAATATAAATTCTTAGATATATAACAAGTTTTCATTAATCTTTCACCAAATACATATTGGCTTATTGACATATTCGTAGTAAATAATTATAATAGTATGTAAACAGTCGTACAATATAGGTAAGCTAGGTAATTCGAGTTAAGTCACGTTTACTTGGCAACATTCGGTTAATTTTGTATCCCTTGAAAAATTTGCGTTAAGCAATACATAAACCTATACTTATTTCAGAACTCTTTGAAAAATAAACAGACAAGTAAAATGTAAAACATTTGCCTAATATTGATAAAATCAGATATCAGAAAAGTGAGTGGGCGATTGGCACGCTTGAAGCTGATAGAAATAAGACGGAGTTGAGACGAAGCAGAGCCTGTGTGTGAGTAGACGACATTGGGGCGGGGTGGGGGCGCAAAAGTAGGCCACTGGCGGATCTGAATTTTGCCTAGGGGGGCGTTGGGCTTTTTAGGTTTCCGTACCCAGTACGGAAGCCTATTACTAAGCCTAAGCCGCCATCTGTCTGTCCTACTGCTGTATTTTTGGAACCGTATTAGCTGGCCGGTTGAATTGTTAGTGTGAAATAAAGTGAAAATACGGAATATTATAGCTGATATAACAAAAAATTATAAACAAGTAGAAACGTTAAAAAATTAAAGGAAAAGGAACCAACAAATACAAACCTCATATAAAAGAAACGTGCCGTGAAACTTCGTTGCGTGAATCCGACTCACACTTGGACGTTTTTTTTTATTTGTTATTAGTTTTGTTGATTCTGACGGTACGATGGATGAACATGCAGCATAAAATTAAAGCAATATTAATTTATTATTCTAATAAATAAAAAGCGAGATCGGTAACGACCGACCGACGCGCGCGCCCCGTTGTTGATTCTATATTCGCTTATAAGTTGTGTCCTACTCAATCAATTCACATGGTGTTTTCAATTATATTTTCTGGCACATCTAATGATGGTTATAGGATATTTTGCCGTAAAGCGAAACTACGGCAAATGCTATTGGCTTATATTGGCAAAAATATACTAACACATTTATACTTTGGTAGTAATTACATTTTGTGATAAATGCCTTTTAAATGTTTTGTAAAGTAAAACATCTGTCATGTAATTAAATGAAAATCAATACTAAACCAGAATCAACGTAATTTATTTAAATCAAACGCAAAATACAAATTTTATTCTGTCCGTACTAAGATTGTTTCCCAAAAATAAATAAATAAGTAAATAAAATGTTAATTATATTTCATTGTGGTGCAAATAAATCAATTCCCACTTTTGGATTTCAAAGATCATTCGTGAGGGCGTTTGCCCCACATTCCCGCCCCATAGTTCCGCAAGTTTGGATGGTAGAGAGGGGGGTGGGGGGTGTGGAGGGCGGGGGGTTGTGAGCGTTCCTGCATGCGACATTTGTAAGCAATTTGTATTCGAACGCGCGCGCTGCGCTCACTTTTCTTAGTTGCCGTTGACGAGTGGCGCCGCGGACGGCGCGGCGGCGGCACGACGACGTGTGGAATCGCACTGCTATCCCAGAAGCTACCCCTTACTCACAATCTCCCCGGGAGCTCTATTCCAAATGCTGAACGAGGAAATATCGTGTCTCGCGAACGCCATGCCCGCGCTATGGCGTACAGGTGTATGTTACGCATTGTTACGGCGGCACGACGATGTGATTGGCCTATTTGAGGTAGGATACTTATTCCCATAGTTTATTGATGTGTAAATACCATACTAGGACCCCGAGGATTTTTCTGGGCTGGATTTAATTGAGATTTGGTAACGGTAACAGTGACGCACGGTGGGCTGTGGATCGAGCTAAGTAGACCTAGAAGTCGATAATAATTGACTTAAGTTACGATTTTGTTCATAAGTGATGTGTATAAGGTGCTTCGTTATTAATGTCAAATGTTTTGGGAGGGTTACATACAAACTGAAATAAACACGTTACGCAAAAAACAATTATGTTTTTAGCTTTACTTTTCCAGAAATTTAACAAAACATTTTTGCTACCTAAACATTAAAAGGATCAACCTGTGTGTAACAGTAGGTAACTTGCATTGTACGGGGCCAATGACCGTACTATGTTCAAACGCGGAACAGCTGTTTGTTGTAAGTAAGTCACAAGGTCACTAGGCCTTTTGTCAGCGCGCCACCGCGCCGCCTTCGCCGCTCTAAAACTAGCTACCTACCTACCTACGTGTGCGCTGTGTGTGCCTACGTTTCGTGTTTGGCAAGGGTCTATAGCATGATTGGTTTTTACAGCTATTTGATTTTTTTTGAGACGACGACCGTTGGAGTAAACCTGTTCTACACTGGCGGCCGTGGACAGGAAAACGGAGTGTGGGAAGACCACCTGCCAGGTGGGACGACGACATCAAGTGCATCGGCGTAAAGAAGTGGTTCCGTACCGCTGAAGGCCGGGAGAACTGGAGGAAAATTGGAGAGGCGTATGTCCAGCAGTGGACGCTTACACGCTGACTGACTAAATGCTGAAAAAATGCTCCTATAAACATGTTTTTTTTACGTAAAGTGTTTATTTGAGTGCGTATGTAACCCTCCCGAAACATTTGACATGAATAACGAAGCACCTTGTATATGTGTATGTTGATGCGTGTAGGGTGTCAACCTGGAAACAGTGACGCTTGCAAGTGATGTTTTGACATCTTAACTGTGAATCCCGGCACTCATTTTTAGGTTTCCGTACCCCGTACGAAAACCGATTACTAAGCCTACAACGTCTGTCTGTCTGTACATCTGTCTGTCTGTCTGTCTGTCCGTCCGTCCGTCCGTCCGATGGCTGTATCTTTGGAACTATAATTAATAGCTAGTCGGTTGACATTTTCACGATTTAAAGACGCACGCATTGTTAGAATGAGGAATTTCACACTTTCCTGCGCGACAAAAACACTAGGTATCAATACTACAAATAAATCTGTAAGGGATGGTCATGGAGTAAGTTACTTTGTTTTATGAGATGCTCCGTTTGTAGACTCTATGTATCATACTAAAACTAAATTGACGAATTTAAGAAATCTTTTCTGTTTGTATGTATGTTCCTCCATAACTATTAAACCGATCCTTCGAATTCGATGAAATTTAGTACAAGCACATTTAACTATACGTGACACAGTGTTGGTTCTAAATAAAATTCAGTTTTGGTTACGCTAAGTCGTGTCTCTCATTCAAACCGAATTGTTCAGCGCGCCGAAATAAAGATAACGCAGGAACGCAGCTCGGCCTTCATTCTTACTTACTTACTTACTTACTTTCTTCTTTTCAATTACGAATTTCACGCGAGCGAAACCGCGAGCAAAAGCTAGTTTGTAATAAATGAAATAAATAAAGAATATTAAATTATTATGACACAGTCCTGCATATAGGCCCCTTACACAATCTAGTGTAGTTTTGCACACACAGCGTTCACGTGATGCAATATTTCGTCATGGTAAACTTGGAATAAGGCCACTGCTACAAGTCGGGCATAGTGAGGAGAGGAAAGCGGAGTTAGATACGACCTCGCTCCATCTTAGTTTAGCCGCCGACCAACTCTAGATCGCTATTTATGACGATCTGAAGACAGGCAGTGGCGCTTTTCCGAAAAAGGCGCGCACTATGTTGCTGATGCCGTTCTCTTTTCTTGAACTTCGCAAAACTTCACGATATTAAACAAAGTGAAAACCAATTTCTATATAGGTAATTATTAACGTGATAACGTCTAATAAATTGATGAACACCGGCTGCACACACGAAAAAGTGTCACGTTGTGTTGTGTCACGTTGCGGCAGTGTTGCCAAACGTACGGTAATTGCCGTATCGTACGGTAATCGAGGCTACGTTATCACGTAAAACTGTCGTCCGTAAACCGACTTTACAGACAGACAACCAGTTTTTTTTTAGTAAAGTGTTGTATACTTATATTTACGTTTGTATAACTAGAGCAGGGAACGATCCTATCCTAATAAATAAAGCGTAAATTCTACGGGCGATCGTGTAACGCATGTCAATATATTATGTATATCCTTATAACTCGAGAATCACTTTATCGATTTAAGTACCGTTTTCACTGAAATATTCTGTCATTTCTCAAGAACGGCGTCATCGTCTACGTCATCGGCGGCCTGAGATGTGAGAAAAAATTCACGCGAAGCGAAGCCACGGGTAAAAGCTAATTCTATAAAAGTGATTTATTTTGTAGATTATATGGACATCACCTACTACCGACAGTGAGGTCAGCCCATAGCACCTGGGTATCGGTGCTTCCTTCTGCTCGTGCCGGCTATACTAAACTGAACGGAAAGCATGAACTATGTATGTACGTAGCCGCTTCGAGTGACCTATAATTCAGTGCATACTTACATCCAATCATAAAATTCCGGTGGTATATTATGTCGTGATCATCGTATTTAAATGCGCTAGCCAGGCCAGTCGCAAAAAAATTTTACACGGCGGCGGTACGATAGTAATAGATGAGTTTTTCTCATAGATCGCTTCCGAAAAACATGTCACCGACCAAATCAGCTTATAAGCTGAGTACAAAATTACTCACGCTTGTATGGCTCACCTTATTGTCTTATGCGCCCGCAAATACGCGAGTCAGGGACGTTAGCGCATTCATAGCGTGAGATGGCTTTTAATGAGATCCTTTGATTCTATTCGTGACAACCTTTTGCCCGCGTCTACGCTCGCGGTAGACCCGGTTTAATAGCAAATCCGAGTGAAACGCAAATATGATAATAAACAATCGCTTCTCTTATATTCTCTCTATATCTCCCGTGCATACTATATTTTCTTTGATACTACTCAGCCCTAAGGGGATTTAACGTGATGGTTTGAGCCTATAGGAGCCTCAAGAGCTACTATTTCTATTGGTGCAAATAGCATCAAATTCTGTTCAGTGGTATTGGAGTTTACCTTAAACATACATACAGACACGTTCTCTTTTATAAGAAGTAAGAGATGACAATTGCATGCGAAGGCATGCACACTAATTGTTCAATGACAAGAAACATGTTTCATCGCGCTTTGCCTATTCTAATATTTACTGACCAAGTATGTACCTGAAATTCCAACTTAAAAAAATTGGATAAACATTTTACGATGTCAAAGCCGCAAACGAAATGTTGTAAATAAAATAACAGTTGTACACCTATATAAGAAGTAGCTGAAGCCACATTTGTCTTGCACGCATGGACCCGCCTAGCGCAAAGTGGAGTGGAAGCTGCATATAATATAGTATTTTACAATGTTTTCCAGAACAAATATAAGGTTTATGATGCTCTCATTCTCATCACTTGTCACAGTTTTACTGCTGCGTCCCACTCGGCTCTATATAAGTCGTCGCAGTTTATTGCGGGGACATAAAAATGCATCCACGTTGCATTCGGCAATCTCTGCTGGCTCCACCCATTGCGCAGCGTTCTTTGCCATTATTTTTATGTATGCCAATAAAATTGTATTGACGTAATTGTGGCGTCCTACATTCCTGCGCGTCGCATCTCCGCCCGAGTTTGGCTTCGATGGGCGATAGAGGCGCAACAGTGTTCAGGATGCTACAGAGCACTGAGTCGAAAATAGGCCAGCAAAATCATTGGAAAAATGTTTCGTCTAGTTAGTCACAATTTAATATTTTCTGATGTATAGAGCATAGGCCTAAAATGATCGAAGGGAAGCACTGATATGGCACCTAGTTCACCCGGTGTTATGGGCTGACATCACGGATGTTGTAGGTGATGTAGTCAATCGTGTCAGTTTCCACAAAAAAAAATAACTTCAAAATCAAAATCAAAATCTTTATTGCTTTTTTTGCAGCTTTTTTACAGTTTCTTCCATTACGGGTTTTTTGAGTATGCAAAATGCCTGAATGGGCGTACAATACAGCCTTCACATGCATAGAGCCATTCCTTCGTGTAGTTGTTGCATTTTTAACTAAGCGCTTCAACACGCGACTGGCGCGGTGAAAGGTTACTAAGCGACTGACAGCGAATGAAGGCATTCTGCTGATTGTTGCCTTCATTTAACAGCTCCTTTTCACGAGCGGGGATTGCGGGTGTATACAGTAAATGTCGATGGCAGCAAATGATAAAATAATTGCACCTGAGAGTTGCAAGTATTTTACAAGGCAATACATTTCAAGTAGTGGTATAGTAGACGATATTCATTATCCAATTGGTTTTTAATATAGATGATTGAAGAAATGAATTAATTGTGAAATATTTTTTTGGAAATTTTAATTATTTAATAACTTTTTTTTTTAATTTTATTTATATTTATCAATATTATACGTTTATTATTTCAAGATATTGTAGATTGCAAACTATTGACTGCATTTCTTACAGGAAAATACAAAATGTAAAGAATTTATTTGGAAAAAAAATAGTATTATTTTTAGGGCTTTTAACAATAGCTTGTATAATCAGTCCTACAGTACTCATCTTCTCCATCGTTTAGGGCCCAGAGTACCTAAGGGATAGAGAACTCTCCACAAAATCCAACACAATTACTAAATCCCTCTCACTTGGGCTCGCCAACAGTTTATGTACTCTAAAAAGCATGTTTCAATATGTGAATGCCCAATATATTAAAAAGAAAAAGCACAGATCATTCATTTCGAGCAGGATAATCTCCGCTCCGGCGAAGATACTAATTAAAATCGGTTTTTCTCTAAGCGGTATGACAAAACAATCATAGCGATAGAAGCGGACGAGCCGATAGGCCGCATCGGTCGCCGCGGGCGGCGGTGGCAGCTCGATAGTGCCTGCAGTGTAAATACTGGGGCGGGCGGTACCGCTCTGCTTTGAAGCGTGTTTGTTGTCCGCCGAACGTGTCCGCGGCCGCACGCGCTGAGCGTCAATCAAAGGTGACCGCCGCGGGCGCCCCGCCCCGCCCTAGCCCCGCCCTTGACCTGCCCCGGCGCGCCCCGTCGCCGCCGTAGCCGCACCGACGCGGCGGAAGCATGATAGGCTTGCCAGGTGCCCGGGATTTCCGGGCAAAGCTCCAAAATCCCGTGTCCCGGGCGAAGAATCATTTCGTCCCGGAGATTTCAATTTGTCCCGGGAAGAAAATTATGTGTTTAGGCAATGCAAACATACGACGTCGCGCAAAGAGCAATTATCAGAGTCTAAAAAGAAATATGAATAATTAATATAAATTAAGATTATATATTTATTTTAGTGTAGTGTTGCCTACTAAAGTAGTTCGCTATAAAACAACGCTAAAAGTTCGCCGTAAAAATATTACAGCAAAATTTAGTCTTTCATATCTCCACCATATTTATGAAGGACTGCCAGGTAGTAGATATGTCCCGGGAAGGCTAACATCAGATCTGGCCTAAGCATGGCAGTCACAGAGAGGCACCTACGTGTCAGCATCTGATGGGGTGAGAGCGCATTCTTACATGCGGGGAGCAAGTATTAAATAATACAATTGGAGGGATGAAACAACGATCGTTGATTTTAGTTGAAATTCAGTCAATGCTAACAACTAAACAACGTTATATTAACTAACTAGCTTTTGTTCGGGGCTTCTCTCGCGTGAAATTGGTATTAAAAAGAAGAAAGTAAGTAAGCCCGCTACCGTACTTTAATTTCTGCGCGCGGAAAAATTGGGTTTGTATTAGAGCCACATCTTAGCGTAACCGGAACGGAATTTTCCTATGAAGCCTATCTTGTGTCCCGTTTAATCAAATGTGCTTATACTAATTTTCATCAAATTCGGATAACCGGTTTAAGAGTTATGGAGGAACATACATACATATATACAGAAAATATTTCTATAAAAATAGTCAATTTAGTTTCTCATAAAAGAAAGTAACTTACTCCATACTTATAAGGTACTAACAAAACATTGTGACTTGCGAAGTTTGTTTGTCAGTTCTTCTTCGCATTGAATTTAGAACTGGCGGAATTTTCGACATCTCCAAGCGTAGGTTACCTACCTAAGGGTGAAATTATACAATAAACAATAAACATGACCATGCCTTACAGATTTATTATTAGCATTGATACCTCCAACGTAATTTTTATTTGTCGTCAAATATCCTCAAAAATTCCTACACTGCCACGTACATAACAGTCCGTTCCCTCCCCGTTTCACACAATATTTAGAGAGAATAGGCTTCAACTTAAATCCTTACCCCCTCCCCCCCTTCGCCCGCGAGCCCTACAAGCAGCACGGAGGATCGAAAGCTCCCGTCCGTGCGTGAGTATGAATTTATCAACTTGTTTTTCAGAACAGCGTTCGGTAAGCCTTCGATTGTTCCCTGCACGCTGGCGCTGGCCGACGGCATCTGGTAGCTATAATGTAGGTTTGCGTATGTCGGTGTGCGTCCTACCCCTTTCTCACCTACAGGAGAATGGTTGAATGAAAGTTTATGAATATGGTAGGTTATTATTAATTTAAATATGAATACTTAAAATATCCTATGAAATAAGGCCGAACATCTGTATTAGCCTCTAGGCTTTAGAAACGATAAATAATTTTCCGAGAAGCGAAGCCGCTGGAACAGCTAGTGATGGTAAAGCATAGAAGGCATGTGTTACTCGTACCTACAATAAAAAAAGGCCGCTCACGCCTTCTATGGCGTGTTTTATAAAATGCTTCATATTGCTTAAAATTCTTTATTACTTAGTTAAAATGCTTCATACTGTTTTCGGTAGATGGCGCGCATACACTTTTAGTTTTTTATATGGGGACGCCGTGAATTTTTATTCTTTCTTATTTTTATTATTTGTTGTTATATCGGCCATAATAGCACATATTCTGTGAAAATTTCAACGGGCTACCTATTACGGTTAAAGAGATACAGCAGACGGACAGACATACATATAGACAGACAGACAGACGGCGTAGGCTTAGTAATAGGGTCCCGTACGACGGATACGGAACCCTAAAAAGCAACGTTACTCAAGTTCATATCAGAAAAAAATCTGGTCCGAGCGGGGCGGAGAGGAGGGGGGGGGGGGCGGAGGTGGCCGGTGGGGGGAGACGGGGCATTGGATATTTGGTTCAATAAAACTCGAATAAATTGCGTTAGCGACGTTTCGCCGGCGGGCGGCTGGGCTCTGTAAAATTTGCACTCCAGTTTTTAATGGCTATGCCTACAGTGTTTCAGAGCACAACCTTCATTTTACTCTGGCAAGGCACCTCGCAAAATATTAAAAGGATACGAAAAAAAAAGTCCAGTAAGGGTAGGTACTAAAATTTATCGTTTTGTAGGTAGATGGGAAAATTTCAAATATTGAATTATGTATTATTTATACCATACAATCTTATAAACATTCAGGTTAATCATGCCTGGTCGGGTGAAACACAGGAATAAAATAAAACAAATCTATTTTTTATGGAAACTGACAGGGTTGGCTTCATCACCTACTACATCGGCGATGTCAGCCCAAAATACCTTGGTGAACTAGGTTCCATGTCAGTGCTTCCCTTCGTGCGTGCCGGTTAAATTGAACTGGACGAAAAAACGAACTGTTTACAAACCCGTTTCAACCAACCTTACATGCCGCCGTGCCAGTGCCGTGATACTAACCCGGGCGGGTTAAACCTTACCACCTAGTAGTAAGAAAGGAAGGAACGTACAGTTTTACATGGAATCCGAACCACGGTCAGCCTCCAAATCACGACCGACAGTCGACCGACCGTACCACTGAGCTATCGAGGCAACCAACGCCAAAACAAATTCGTACATTGAACGTATTCGATTATAGAAGTACACATAAGTTATGTAATATGAGTATTTTTTAAAGTATACGCATATTCAATTCAAGGACTCAATTGAAATACGTCGCAAATACTCATCCGCCATCCTCCCGCACAACAATTGCGAAGCAAACTTACCGCGAAATTAAATAACACAAGGAATTTGAAAACTTATTAAAGTTGGCTTATAAACGTCGTCCGGTCAGCTGTAGAGGCGCTGAGTCCGACGCTCCGTCCGCCGTCTCCGCCCGAACTTTCGCAACTACCTAAGTAACCAAGTGCACTTCCGCTATTCCGCCCCGCCCCGCCACGCTCCGTACTGTTGTAACATCTAGGACAAGAAGTTGATGCAATTCACAGTAAAGTACAGTCTCGGGTCCTTCCAGAGGGGCGTGAATAGGCACCTGTCAGCCCGGCATGACATTCGCAATCTCCGCATGCGACCGATTTCACCGAACAATTTTATTAAAATAAACGATAATATGATTTGAATACGATAGGTAGTTACATGTTTATCGCATTAATATGTAATTTCAGAATTAAAACGAAATGTTATAAATTTTTTTATGGACAACCGTCACGGATGGCTGCGCCCAAAAGTTCAAAAGAAAATCAGACACAGCCAATAACACCACTCTTCGCGAACCCATTTCAGAGTTCAGAGTTTCAGAGTTTTCAGTTTTTTCATGATGGTTATAATAATTTTAAATAAACGATCATAAATTATTGGAATACGATAAGTAGTTACATGTTTATCGTCTGAGCAAGCGAATTTTGAACCCTGATGTGGAAGCGTGAATACCTTTAATTTAAACTGTTGCATGATTGAACTTTAACACAATTTGAAAATTACATAAAATTAATTGAAAAATCCGAAAACAGTTTCGACTATTGTAGGTATATAGTGTGACGGCAGACTCAATAATATTAATAAAAATACAAACAAATTTAACTGTTTGTATTTTTTTATTAATATTGAGTCTGTTGAATTACAAAACTCACCAAGTGAATTGGAATTTCAGACTGGTCGTCGGTCGCTCTATTCGATTTCATTTTGCATGCAGTAGGAGCGTGACAAATGACGGGATTGAGCGCGATGAATCGGAAATAAATTAATAATTGAATTACTTTTTCTGTTGACTGCAAACATTTGATGATTTCATTGTGGTCGACCGCGCGACGTGCGGCGGAGGAAGCGGCGGGGCGGGGCGGGGTGGAGCGTGCAACGCACTGATACCGCGGAGCGACAGAGCGTGGGAGCCTCAGCGTTGTTGGAGAAAAATATAAATAATCTAGATACCGACAGTATGCGTTCAGTAGTCAAAATTTGTGAGTACAAATTCTTACCATGCGACTATGCCACTCCAGAACACGAATATTTTCAATAACGCTTCGTCTTAGAAACACGTGTAAATCAAAATACAACTAGTCCTTCAGATTAAATTAAAAGAATTTTTAATTTTTTTGTAAATTTATACTGTTTTAGAAGTAGGTTTGTATGACTTGGTCTTAGTCTTGATCTTATCAACCCTATGGGAACATTAGCTAAGAGTAAGCAATAGAGTTAGCTCTTAGCGTACGAATGTGATAGGTAGGTTTACCCTGACAATGTCTACCGGAAGACTCTCTTAACGGTACTTGTACTGGCGTGTCCGTAAATATGAAACATAAATATAAACTGTCCGTCATCTTTCACGCTCCAATTCTTTTATCAGCTCTTTATGTGGAGCTCATTCTCTGACGAAAACAAAACACATAATAAAAAAAGTCCATCATTCGCAATCAATTAAATACCGCCGAATATAAACACTTGAAATAAGACATATTTTTGTATTCTCGTGTAGGTGGGACGCCGCCCTCGTTCGGAAATATAATTCGACTCGGCCTATCTACTCGTAAATGATTGATGATTTTTAAATTGACGAGTCGGATTCCCCCGGGCGCGGGGCGAGTATTCGTAGTCGCGGATTGGATCTTTTCCGGCGGTTGGTCGTGGCTAGGGCGGCGGGGCGCGGAGGCGGCGTTGTAATGATGGCGGCGCGGGCGCGGGGCGGGGCGGGGCGGGCGCGCGAGGGCGCGAAGTTGTCGGGCGGCAGATAAAATTGAAATTATTAAATTACTACAATAAGACTTTCGGAGTAGAAATTAATGGAGAATTTATTTGTAAATATTTTCGACTGCTCAATATTTTGAAAGAAAAAAAACCCCTACATCGCAAGATTTGAAAATAAATTGCAGCTAAAAAGAAATTAAAATTTGCCATGGGTGCTTTTTAACCTGGAATATATATTGTTTAATTTTGGTTAACAATTGAAATATCATGTAGGTATGATATGCACCCACTCGAGCTCCCACTTGTGAGCGTTGCTGTTACAATAAACATAATCTCGTAATTATTTTTATTACAATACTAGCTTTTTCCCGCGGCTTCGCTCGCGTGAAATTCGTATTTAAAAAGAAAAAGTAAGTAAGCCCGCTACTCATATCACATAACTTATTTGTTTGTATGGGAGCCACATCTTAGCGAGACCGGAACTGAATTTTATTTAGCCTATCCTGTGTCTCGTATAGGTAAATGTGCTTGTACTAAGTTTTATCAAATTCGGATGATTGTTTTAAGAGTTATGGAGGAACACACATACATACATACAGAAATGATTTCTAAAAATCGTCGATTTACTTTTAGTATCATACACAAAGTATACTAACGCAGTATTTCATAAAACAAAGTAACTTACTCCATGACCATCCCTTACAGATTTATTATTAGTATATATATATATATATATATATATATATATATATATAATATATTAATTATCTAATTAATTAATATTAATTGATTGATTCATGATATTGATATTGATTCCAATCTCACTGTCAATACCACACTCATGGCCAAACGTGAAAAATTATTGGTAAATTAAATGATTCTTGATCTTTTCAGTTCCCTCCACAGTTTACTTGAGCGTTTTTGCTCTACAGTTTGTTTGTATGAATTTGTACAGTGTTCTTGTTACGAATAGTTACATACACACGCACACCGTGCGGAAGGTTGATAGCTACATACGTGCAACATTTGTCGCATTGCTCTCTCCCTGTTCGCGTCGGCTGAAGCTCTCTGCGTGTTTACTAACAGCTTCGGATTTGTGGTTGACGCAATAAGGGCGGTGGCGGGGGTGCGGCGGGGGGCGGGGAGGGCGGCGCGGGCCCGAGGCGAGGTGGCAAGGGGAGCGAGGTGTCGACCCGTGTGAACTGCCTTAAATTATTCCCATGCCGTTACAATGGACGGTCTTAATGAATTTTTAATCCAATTATGAGCGAGCGGGAAATTTTTCGCGAGAGCTTGACGTAATAATATAATGGCGGAAAGTTTGGCGTTAGTTAATGACTGGGCGGCTTTGAGGGAAACTACTTGCGCTGTTTAAAAGGAAAATTGAGAGTTCTGAACTTTGGCCGGAGGGCCTTTTCAACCCCTTCAGTGGCTTAGACGCAATCCTAAAAAGCTAGGGTGAAATAGCAATTAAAATTATCGTCATATTTTTCACAGCTTATTGAAATCACTTCTAGAGAACGAATGCGTCCTAAACTACATTATAACCAGCAAATATATCATTCAGTTTCGATAGGAGAAGGTACACAAAGCGCTTCAGACAATTCACTCAGCCGCACACTTTGCGAAGCGCTTGTTTTCCTTTCTCGTCATATTACGACGGTTTAAATAAATCTCGAGAAATATTATGCAGGAGTGCGGGGAGAAGGGTCCAGAAGAGGTTGCGGCTGGAAGTGGCTGCGACATGCATATAGGATCCGACATTATTTATAATCTAATATGCATGAGAGAAGAGCGGCGAATCTCGGAGAGGAGGCCCTTTTAGGAAAATATTAAACAAATATAAGGACGGCGATATAGGCGGGCGGGTCGCGGAGCGGCGCGCGGCGCGGAGCGCGGGGGGCGGCGGCGTGTGCGGCGCGAGCACTCCGCGCTTCTTCAAATATCCAATAGACTTGTACAAACAGATTCAGATTAAAACGTTTTCCCAAACAGACGCGGAGCGGCGCGCAGCGAGTTGTCTTTATGTTGCCGCGTCGTGTCGTGTCGTGTCGACTGTCGTGTCGTCTCGCTGCGTGTCGGAGCCGGAGCGCCATTGCGTCGGTGGTTTAGAATTTTTCTGGAAGAATAGTTGGCGGTGCTGCTGTGCCACGGATTAGCAAAAATAATTTAACACGGTCCAATGAAGATACAATTAAACTACACTAAATGACAAACTATAAAATTTATTATAACATACATACATAGCGTCACGCCTGTTTCCCGGTGGGGTAGGCAGATACATTGGATTTTTTTTTATGGAAACTGACACGATTGGCTACATCACCTACAACGTCCGTGATGTCAGCCCATAACACCGGGTGAACTAGGTGCCATGTCAGTGCATCCCCCTTTGATCGTGCCAGCTACACTGAACTGGTCGGAAAACACAAACTATTTCCATAGCCGTTTCGACCGACGTTTCATTCAGTGCGGTGGTACCAATCCGGGCGGGTTAAACTCATCGTGCCACGTTCCTGACAAACACGAAATAAAAAAAATACAAATTATAAATTAATACATTGCTAACAGAACAATACTTAAGCTCAAGAATGCCTCAAGTTATACTCGTATTAGCGTCAAAGCTTAATTTGAACGCATAGCTGCGTAACCAGCGCTGCCTCCCCCTGCGGGGCGGCGCGGCGGCGGTGGCGGCGGTGGTGGCGGCGGCGGTGGCGGCGCACCGGAGCGGAGCGAAAAATGATCGACAAAGGGCGCGCGGAAAGGTCCGATCATCTTTTTATAGCACTATCGTACAGCCGCGGCTATTAAAGGGGTCACTTTACTATCGAGTTCAAAGTGAAACTCGCCATAACCGAGATAATATTTTCGTGCCGTAATACTAAAATAAAAATATCCATAAAGCTAAATGTATGATGCATGAAATGGAAAAAAAAGGTCCTTCGCATTACTGTTCACGGGGCGAGCGGTCCCGCTGCGGTAGAGCGGGGGCGGGCCCTCGGGTGTGACGGATGAGGAGTTCGTGTGTTCTGTCTAGCGTTGTGATGTGTGCGAGTAGCAACTGGATACTTGTTACATCGCTAACAATAATAGGAAGTGACATACCGGTGCGGTGGGCTCAAGGAATAGTATTCTTGCCAAACATCATCTTCAGACACGCGTATAATATTTTGTCAGTGGGACGACGACGGAAAAATATTATTTTAGTTAGAATGTGATATTTCAGATACATGTTTCGCGAAGCTTCGTTCTATTATAAATCTCAAATGCAAATGACATACAAGAACGTAGAGATTTAGTAGCAATTCATTGCATTGGTATAAAGTGTGATAGGGCAAAGTTTTGTGTCCTCGTCTTGGTGCTGAATTTTTTTTTTTGTTTTGTTTTTTTTTTTTGTTTTTTTTTTTTTTTTTTTTTATGGATCCTGACACGGTTGGCTACATCACCTACAACATCCGTGATGTCAGCCCATAACACAGGGTGAACTAGGTGCCATATCAGTGCTTCCCTTCATTTCATGTCGGCTACACTAAACTGGACGGAAAACACGAACTATTTACATAGCCGTTTCGACCGACGTTTCGTTCAGTGCGGTGGTACCAACCCGGCCCGGATAAACCCTACCACCTAGTAAGGTAAGAAGGGAAACAAGGGAAGGTGGTGCTGAATTTGTCATGCCAATCCGATCTCGGAAGGTTTCGACCCATTCTGAGGATCCTTTTAAAAAAAAATGGTTTGGACCCAATGACATTTTATTTTAAGGAAGGTTCTGAATGCGGGTACTCATTTATGGACTACTTAGAAATTTTTATCTTTTAAGACAGGTTCCGGAGGTGAAGGAAAGTGTATATGGTTCGAAGCAAGGATATTTTTTGCGTAGAACCATTGAAATCTATGTATCTGTGTTATGTATATGTTAAGGTTCATTTATTATATTTTTTTATGAATTAAATAAAACAGTATTTTAATTTTGACTGCATTGTCCGCCTTATCCACGTCCTATAATGAAGGTTAGTTTATAAAGAATGTTGCATAGCATTAAACTCACCTTTTGTGTTACGTGTTTTTAATGTGTATAATATGGTATGTAAATAAAAAAAATGCATACAATTCTTCACCAAAGTAATGAAAATGGGCGAGAAACCTTATACGTTTTATAATATATGCCAAAATATTGTCGTGTGCATGGTTGGATGGAAGAAATTTCATTATTCAATCATCGCCCCGAGAAATAAAATTTAATAATAAGAATTTTTCAAGCAAAATATTTTCATTTGCCTTTTTCGTCCTATGACTTCCTCATATTTTTCTAAAATAATATATCACACTATTTCCACAGACGACTGGTTTCGGTAAATGCTTGAGCGATATTTCTGATAGTGTATTATTTTAGCTGTAAAGACGGCAAAATGTAAAACATTGGGGCACTAAGAACAATGCAATTATGTAGAAAACCTTAACCCTTTATAGGACGGCTAGAACAAAGTGGTCAGTTTACTGGCCACTTGCATTAAAGGTCACACTTCATACAAGTTTGGTCTAATTATGATCCTTATAGTAATAAGCAGTCGCCGATAGAGTACAGTGTCCAGTGGACTGTACACCTCTATTCAAATAAGCGTCAAGTAAAATCAGGCGAACAAATTGCAGGCGGCCAGTGTACTGGCCACCCGTGGCCGCCAGTTTGGTCTAATTATGATCCTTATAGTAATAAGCAGTCGCCGATAGAGTACAGTGTCCAGTGGACTGTACACCTCTATTCAAATAAGCGTCAAGTAAAATCAGGCGAACAAATTGCAGGCGGCCAGTGTACTGGCCACCCGTAATTTGTTCGCCTGATTTTACTTGACGCTTATTTGAATAGAGGTGTACAGTCCACTGGCCACTGTACTCTATCGGCGACTGCTTATTACTATAAGGATCATAATTAGACCAAAATTGTATGAAGTGTGACCTTTAATGCAAGTGGCCAGTAAAGTGGCCACTTTGTTCTGCCATCCTATAAAGGGTTAACAGTTGACACTGGTTTGCACACAGGGCAAGAAATCGCGTCGCGCTGGAGGAACACGGCCGATCGCTGCTGTGGTTTTGGACCATACGTATGGTCCCATAACACCGGATGAACTAGGTGCCACGTCAGTGCTTCCCCTCGGTCGTGCCGGGTACACTGACCTGGACGGAAAACACAAACTATTTACATAGCCGTTTCGACTGACCTTTCATTCAGTGCGGTGGTATCAACCCGGGCGGGTTAAACCCTACCACCTAGTAATATAAGAAGGGAGTCATATCCCTTAGTCGCCTTTTACGATATACACGGGGAGAGATGCAGTGGGGCTATTCTTTTAAAGTATATAGTATATACAGATGCGCTGTGGTCCCCACCGGGTGTAAGAATGAAGTCGTATGCCCCGTATCTCGAGCCCCAGGATCACACTCGGCACACACCCGGTGTGGGGGCTCAGCGGGGGCGGAGGGGGAGGGGGGGGGGCAGCAAATCCAAACCATTCATGCGCCGACACGTCTGTCTTGTATCGCGCGACTCCGCCGCCCCGCACCCGCGCCACTTCTCTCCGTAACCTTTTCGTATATATCCTTTTTACACACACGCTTTCGGCAAACAAGAGGCCGCGTAAACGCAAACGGCAAGCGAATGCTCTGGTTGCCTCTGGTTACATATAAATCGGTTATGTATTGGAATAAATTATGATAAATTCGAGTGCCGCCATACCACCGAGTCGGTCATACCGCCTTAAAAATGTATGTATATATTCTTTATTGAACACCAATTTATACAAATTAGGCACAACAGGCGAGCTTAATGCCGCGAGGCATTCTAACTAACCGTTGGGATATGGGAGAAGTACATACAGACAAACAAGAATAGTTTGTGGCAATGTGTTAGACTGTAAAGAAATATGTATGATAAACTACATACGAATACTACATAAATACTTTAATACGCATATCTATGTGTATAATAAACTTACATATTATGTAAATTAATCAGTGGTACTGTTGTGCAACACAATCAACTGAATGACAAGAGAGAGAAATGCTCAATGAACGATAAAGAATAAATCTTCAAAAGGCGTGTCAATAAATTAGACGACAACCTTTTTGTCCGCCTCATAGCCCGCATGACGCGTCTCTGAGCGTGCTTTCGCTAGGAGTGGTGTTATTGGCTGTGTCTAAAATCTAGAATCTTCCGTTGAAGTATTGGGCACAGACACCCGCGTCGGCTGTCTAATGTATGTTATTCTTAACAATAACATCTTAGAATAACATAGTAAAAATACTATGTTATTCTGAAAATATTAAAACTGCATATAAGATAAAATTTAGGCGGCTGTATTTTTTGAACCGTAGTATATAGTCGATTGAAAATTTCACCGAATCTGTGTTATTATGGCTGATATGCATATTACAAGAAAGCGCTCAAGGCAGCGTCGAACTTGGGTGGTGAGGTTTCCGCACCGTTCCGTCGTTTAGAGTCTACCGCGAGCGAAGCCGCGTGCAAAAGCTAGTTTTCTATAAACGCATATCATAGTCAATTCAGCTGCAGTAGTCAGGTAGCTAAAAGCTATGGTACTACTGGCTCTGGACACACACGCACATCAGGTTGAGGCTTTCTCTGTCCATTCATATTTACACATATAGTCTGAACGGAGCGGCGACGACGAGCGCGCGAGTTACGGCAATGATTGTGCTTGACGACACTCAGTACCTAGTGAGAGTTGGCGGTGATGGCGTGATCACATTTATGAAAATACTGTCGTTAAGACGGAACGTGGAAATGAAATTGAATGAAAATGTACTTTATTGCATTTTCAGTTGTTTTTATAATATAAAATATATTTTTATATTATGTGTAATTTATACATAAATATAATATGTATTTATTTTATGTATGTATATGTTTGTGTCCATTTATTAAATAGTTTAATTCTGCACACTTTACTTTTGCACTGCATTGTCCCCACATCGCAAAGGTTAGTTTGCAAAATGAGGAATTAATGTCTAGAGGCATTCTCTATTAATCCTCTACAATTTCTAAGGCACGACTGATGCCTGGAATTGTGGAATTCTGTCTTAGTGAGGTGCAATGCAAGCAAGCTTACCGAGGACAAGTAAATAGGTACCTTCAATGTCAATATTATATCAACCAAATTGACACTACGACTGTACTTTAGTTGAAGATACTTACGCATTACGCAAGTAAAACATTAATTCAAAACTTTTCGTCGCACGACTAGTGTTGGCTTTGCACGAAATTGACACGAAAGTAGTGTCGTTTCATTTTCGCAAAAATCTTGTTTTCTTGTAATTTCGGTTTAAGATAGGCAGAAAGTACCTAAAAAAGGTAGCCGGGAGTGGATGGATGAGAAGAGCGGAAGACCGCGTGTGGTGGCGTGCCTTGGGAGAGGCCTATGTCCAGCAGTGGATCGAACAGGCTGATGATAATGATGATGATGATGATGATAGGTAGAGAGAAAGCACCACAGAGACTGAGTGAAATGGGACTTTATTCACATATAATAGGGTCGGCAGTAAGCGCAGGAAGCTATTGGAGGGGTGGGACGGGGCGAAGAGGGAAAAGTGTGGGCGGAGGGAGGGGGGGGGGGGAGAAGGGCGGCCGCGGAAGCTGCTCGAAAACGGAAGAGGCGAGCGGACGGATTGAGAATTCATAAAATATTGCATATTTTCAACCGGAAATAGATTTCCTATTCAGACGGCGGGAAACGGTTGTGTCTACTGAAATGTTCCGTGTTCACTTGATTTGAGCTCGACTCGCCGCAGAGGTTTCACGAATGAATAGAGAGATAAGCGGCGGGGAAAGAAGCGAGAGTCGCCGACACCGATGTGAGAGTTCGGTTCGGTGTGCACGTCCGGGTTAATGATTCCGTGCAGTTGCTGTTACAATTTGATTTTTTGATTTAATCAATTTGGTGTTTATTTGATTAGAAAATTCTGTGTTCATACAGAGTGTATACAGATGTGTATCGTAGACCTTTCCCCAGCCTCTTTGGACTAGACAATTAGTAATTTTACTTTATTTAATTTTTTATTTAATTTCTGAACTAATGCATATTGTGATAATTTTTCTGATCCAAAACTGATCTGATCTGACCAAAAACAAATAGACACGATCTTATACTTACCTATAACTGGTCATATTTATCAATTCTTGAAATAAGTTTACCGTAACTGGTGACATGACAAACTGCTGAAGCTTTTGACAAATTCGCAAGTTGAGACATTTTGTTGGGCACAATAATAATTGTAACTATCTCGTTCGCGAATCGCGAACCCCGCCCCGCCACGTCCCGCCCCGGCGCGCCTCGCGCCGCGGTCGACGAGTTATCGGTAATTGACGTCCTATGATAATATTGACAGTTTCTCGTACGGGCATAAATTTGGGATGCGGAGCTCGAAGAATACGTCTATTTGCATTAGGTTCAGATTGAAGTTAGTCCGGAGCTTCAATTAACACTATGAGTAGAGGTGAGCTTTCGTCGGGCGCCGCACCGCGCGCCGCGTCCGCGCGGGGGCGGGGCGGGACGAGCCGGGGCGTAGGACGAAGAGGCCCCGATGTTTGATTTTGGACAAAACGGACGGGGTCGAATCGATAGGTAAACGGAGATTGTTAGCTCAGCCAACAAATTTGAAGTTTCTTCTCTTCGAGGGTTCAGTTTGTGTTTGAAATTAGACAATTATTGTCTTATACAATCACGTCGCTGTCTCAGCGGCTGATGCAATTTAAAATAGCGCGGTCTCGAGAGTTGACACGGGCGCCAATTATTTACTAGAGCAGGTGCAAGAATGTGCTGGTCCTTCTCATAACTTGATATTTCTGACATTGCGGTCCGCTGAAATTAATTACAAGGCTAAGAAACCGCACGCACCTTAGAAGCTGCTAAAGTAACATTCTCTCACAATGTTGAAGCCGTTCACAATTCCTCGAATCAATATCGAATTTTCCTCAAACCGCGGAATGAGTCCTAATTGTGGGGAACGCGGCGCGCGGGGTGGGTCGGCGCGGGGGAGTAATTATGAGGAACATTATTAATTATTGCCTATTGATATACAAATTAAATTTACGCCAGCCTTAACTGAAGTTCACGTCAGATTTGATTACGTTTTGAACATGCTGCGCGGATTTATTGTACGTAATCGTATTTCGCTCTCCAAATGACGGTCACGGCTAGCGGGAGCTTCGCGGAGCCACGAACTGTCCGCGCCGCCTCCGCGCCGAGCCATAGATTACTAACTGATAAATCACTCCATGGAAAAGGTTCCATACCTTCGGCTTCAGTAGCCTACTGTTTCACGTCGCCAATCGCTGCGTGCGAAAATGTACCTATATAAACGATCGAGTGTAAAGTGATTATTGTTTTGCAGCTGCGCGCAGTTGCGTGGGCGAGCGTGTAGGTACGCTACGCGCGGCTGACGAATTTCCACTGAATTAGACCGCCGCGGCGGGCCGCCGGCGCGCCGGCGGCGGCCCGCTGGGCCGTAGGTTAGTAGGCGCGCGCAATTACATAGAGTGCGTGAGGCCTCGCCGAGCGCTTCCACGTTCTGTGCAAACAATTTCCAAGGAGAGGTCTTTGCTTGTAATGAAGATATACTCACAGAATACGAATTAATTAAACATTGAAATTAGTTTATGTCGCCAATCAGAACCTGTGCCAGGCCTCAAGCACTCTATGTACTTGCGCGCGCTAACTACCTACCGCCCAGCGGGTCGCCGGCGGTCTAATTCTGTGGTAATTCGTCAGCCGCGCGTAGCATACCTACACGCTCGCCCACGCAACAGCGCGCAGCTGCAAAGCAATAATCACTTTACACTCGATCATCATTTAGGTACATTCTCGCACGCAGCGATTGGCGACGTGAAACAGTAGGCTATTAAAGCCGAAGGTATGAAACTTTTTCTATGGAGAGATTTATCTGTACGAAGTAACTATTAAGTAATCTGTGCCTATGCTTACACTTGTGCGAGCAGATCCGATACATAATGGTTAGTTTTTTTATTTTTTTTTATTTATTTATATTAGAAAACATACAGCCATTCACAATATTGATACACTTATTATTATTTTTATGCCTAAAGTATGGCCAATTACATGTTTCCCTGATTGGTTTTTTTATTTATGTTTGCGTAGGGCATAAACTTAGGTGTCTAAAGGTGTGTGAGGTGTGGTGTTTTGTGGTGTGTTGTTGTGTGGTGCGTAGTGTGTATGTGAGGGTGTGTGAGGGTGTGTGAGGGTGTGTGAGAGGGTGAGGGAGGGTGTGTGTGTGTGTGTTTGTGTCTCTATGTATTTAATTTTTTTAATATTTAAAATGTATAATATGGTGTTAAGTATATTAATGTTTATTTTTATTTTTATTTTTATGCAACTCCTCATTCATACTAGCCAGTGATTGGTTAAGTGTGTTGACTATTTCCCTTTGATAAGTTCGTCTGCTGAGGTGGAAGATATCAATATGGGGGAACATATTATTGTATGTGCGGGTAAGACGAGGCACGAGTGCATTACGCGCGTAGTTGGTGGTGTGTGCTGGTTCATGGAAGAGTGTTGTGTGTCGTGTTCGCCGCACTGGCGTGTTCAGCATCACCTCCCCCAACAGTTCGCCGCAGTCGAGTCGTCCGCACATCACGTCGCGCAGCAGCATCATGTCTAGTAATACCCGTCTGTTCTCTAGACTCAACATATTGTGTTCAAAACAGTCTAATTCGTATGAATGATATGTTCTTTTAGTGGCATAAGTTAAATATTTTATAAAGCTCCTTTGCGCCTTTTCGATATCGTTAATATGAACTTGATAGAGAGGTGTCCAGATGGAGCTGGCGTATTCAAGATTGCTTCTAACATATGCATAATAAATAGCTTTTAGACACGTAACGTTTCTAAACCCCTAAGTCGCACGTCTTATGAAACCCATGTTCTTGTATGCCTTACTCGTGATGTGATTTATATGTTCTACCATAGTTAGTTTTTGGTCAAAAAGTACTCCCAAATCTCTAACCATAGAGACCTTTGCTATCGGAGTATTATTAAAGTGATACGTGAATTGAATAGGTCGGGTGCTACGTGTAAATTTAATATTTTGACATTTTAAAGCGTTGACTGTTATTCGATTGTTCGTATAATACTCCGATAGCCGGTTGAGGTCGCTCTGGACGTCTAAACAGTCCTCTATGGTGCGCACCTTCATGACAACCTTCTTATCGTCAGCATATAGTAAATGTTTAGCATATTTAAAACATGTAAAGATGTCATAAAGGTACGCCACATAGAAGAGCGGCCCCAAAAGAGATCCCTGAGGCACACCCGAAGGAATTTTAATGAAGTTGGATTTATAACCTCCTATGACCACAGCTTGCGAGCGGCATGATAGATACGATTCCATCCAGCGAAGTAGGTCACCGTGAATACCCAATCTTTGGAGTTTTTCTAATAATATAATATGGTCAACGCGATCAAACGCCTTTTCAAAGTCTGTGTATATTGCGTCCACCTGTCCACCTCTCTCCATATTTTTAAAGACATAATTGGTGAAACTCGCAAGGTTTGTAGTAGTTGACCTTTTCTTTAAGAAGCCATGTTGGGTTTCAGTTACACCAAGAGAAATTATTGAGTAGACATTTTCATGTGCGATTTTTTCTAAAATTTTGCTAAAGACGTTAAGAATGGAAATAGGTCTGTAATTTTCAATTGCACTTCTCGAACCTTTTTTGTGTACGGGCACTATATGTGCTTCTTTCCATAATTTTGGAAAGATGCCCTCATTGAAAGATCTGCTAAAGATGTAACAGAGCGGATAGGCAAGGACTTGAGCACATTTCTTTATAGTATATATAGGCGGTATTTGATCACTACCACACCCTTTGTGACATCGAGATTACGTAGTAGCTTCAGAACTGTTTCCACAGACACCTTAATATTACTAATGGAACCAGAATCGTTACTAGGAGATGGAAGATTATTCAGATATAATTTATATGAGATTATGTCGGTAGGTCCACGGAAGTTGTCTTTAAAGAAAGTGCTAAACCCACCACATACTTCAGAGTGATCGGAATATGTATTTGATCGGTAGGAAAACATCTTGGGATAGTTGGAACCACCTCTTTTTGATTGTATGTACGTCCACAGGTGTTTGGGGTTTGTCTTAATAGTTTGTTCCGCGAGCGACCTATGACATTCCTCACACTGCCTCTGAAGACGGTGTTTCCGGGCTCTTAAAAGATTAAATTCATCGCGATCCGACTGTTGTTGATCCTGCTGTTCTGATAGTTGGACCACAAAGCGCATTTCCTATGGTACCACGATGTCGCTAGCATTCATCAGCCCGTATCGGTATTGCTATGTACTGCTGGACATTTGCCTTTCCCAAGGCACGCCACCACACGCGGTTTTCCGCTCTTCGCATCCATTCACTCCCGGCCACCTTTTTAGGTCCACCTAGCCAGGATGATGAAAGATGTGCCCAGCCCACTGCCACTTCAGCGCGCTTATTTTCTTAGCAATATCGACTACCTTAGTCTTTGTCGTATTTCGTCATTATGGATTTTGTCGATCAAAGAAATGGCGAGAATTGCTCTTTCCATAGCTTCCTATAACATTAATTCCTCGCAATCGATGAGTCGCTCATCGAACGAATGTCGACATCTACAACCAATGACAGCACGCAGTGATGCCGACATCCGGTGCCTTACTGTCACTGTTGGACATTATTTATTTTATTCATCATTAGGTGAACTCCCATGGGGAGTGCCCCGATGAACTGTTTGTCCATATTTCTACCCCTGCAAAACGCCCACAGGGCAGGCATTGCACCATAAGTACACGCTGGACTTACCACCAGTCAGTTCTGTAGTTCTTTACACCACAGAACTGGTAAACTTAGGAACGCTCTCCCTGGCATATATCGCCCCCAAGTACAGTCTCGGGGCATTCAAGAGGGCCCTTAATAGGCACCGGTCAGGCCGGCATTGCATTTGCAACCCCGGGTGCGACCGAATGGGTAGACACCTCATGGGTGACTCGATGTCTAACGTCAAAATAACAAAACATAGTGACTTGCGAAGTTTGTTTGTCAGTTCTTCTTCACATATAAAATAGAACTGGCGCAATTTACTCCTGCCAATGTATGAAATTATACAAAATCAGTAAAGAATAATGAGGGAGGAGCCGTGATGCAACATAAATCCATATTGTATTTATGTTATCTATGCTTGTGCCCAAATAGATGAAGGAAATGAGATGACCGCGTTCCGTCCTCGGTTGATAGTACACCCGGTGCGGGGAAGGCGGAGAAGCAGGGGCGCGGCGGGGGGCGGAGAGGGCGCGGCGGGGGTGGAGCGAAGCCGCGGAGGGGCGCGACGGGGGCGCGGCGGGACAGGAAAGTGAAGTGCAGGAGATTTAGATATTCAGCGCAGCGCAGCGCAGCGGAGCGAAGCAGGCCAATGGGAACGATGACTCCGGTGCGCGCGCGCGAGGTCACAGCCCCTACTCGCTTCGCGGAAATAATACTTTTACGAATTGAATCGCATTTATTGCCATAGATATTTAAGAAATATTTCACAAAAAAAACAAAAATACTATCATCCGGCTTGCCGCTAGTGTTACAGCTCCGACATAAGCCTCTGGCACAGATTACTTAATAGTTACTTCGTAACAGATAAATCACTCAATAGAAAATGTTCCTACCTTCGGGCTTCAATAACCTACTGTTTCACGTCGCCAATCGCTGCGTGCGAAAATGCACCTTAACGATCGAGTGTAAAGTGGTTATTGATTTGTAGCTGCGCGCAGTTGCGTGGGCGAGCGTCTATGTATACTTCACGCGGCTGACGAATTTCCACTGAAATAGACCGCCGCCGGCGGCCCGCCGGGCGGTAGGTAGTTAGCGCGCGCAAGTACATACATAGAGTGCGTGAGGCCTGCCTCTGGTGTCACGCAAGTTTTTCGACTGTGCATCGGCGCGGCAGGGGCGGGGCGGGGGCGGCACTCGCATAAAGCCATTTGTCGTCGCGCGGCGCGTACTGTCGCCGCTCTCGCCTCTCGCCGTTCAAATTGCGAAGCCTATTTCCAATTTGCGTCTATCAATCAAGAGCAATCTCGCTGAGTGGATTACAGGGAAATGAAATTTGCATAGGCCGCGCGCCGCCGGACGCGTGCGCCGGCGGCGCGGCGGTCGAGCGGGAGCGTCGGACTTAACGACCGTGTTGGTGGTTGTTGCACCTCTCCGCTTGCTATTCGTCGCCGCCGGCTCCAGCTAATTCTTTCGACGCCTGCGGGCGCCGCCTCCCGCGTTCGCGCTCCTGTCGCTCGAGTTCGTTCAACACGACAGCCGAAAAAGTCTACAGAGTCTACTTTTAGATTTTGTACAGAACACAGCGTCGCAGACAAGATACAGAATTATGTATATGAAAGACGAAATAACATTCTTTAACAAGTACAAGTTGATACCTTTTAAATAGTAAGCCCGTTATTGTACATAAATGTTACATAATATTCTGAAGTAATTATTTTGAAATTGAATCTGAGGTATGTATAGAAGAATGTATCATTCTAATATTATAATAATATCGATTTTTTTTTATGGAAACTGACACGGTTGACACTTCACCTACAACATCCGTGGTCAGCCCATAACACCGGGTGAACTAGGTGCCATGTCAGTGCTTCCCTTCATTTCATGTCGGCTACACTGAATTGGACGGAAAACACGAACTATTTACATAGCCGTTTCGACCGACGTTTCTCTCAGTGCGGTGGTACCAACCCGGCCGGGATAAACTCTACCACCTAGTAAGGTAAGAAGGGACGGGACCTACTGTTTAACGTCGAATCCGAATCACGATCAGCCTCCAACGGTCGAGCGGTCACCCATCCAAGTACTGACCGCGCTCAGCGTTGCTTAACAACAGTCGCGAACCCTACCACTGAGCTACCGAGGCTGACATGAATGTGCTGATATGTATGAATGGAACTATGCGGATGCTAATGTATACGTACATACGAATTAATATGCCGCTTGGTCCCCTCAGTATGACCTAATTTATGTAATTAACATTGTGCGTACGCCTACTCCGCCGCCCCGCCGCGGCGGGGCGGCGGAGTAGGCGTCGCCGTCACAGCTAGGTAGCGGCGGAAATCGATCTGTCAGCGCAGTCGCCTCCGCCCGCCCGCGACAACGTCGGCGTATACTTCAAAAGGACCAAACGGAATTCGGCGGCGGCGGCGGGGGTGTGTCGAGGCGCGGCGCGGCGTAGTCTAGCCCGACGAAACCATCAAATGCACGAGCAGTAATTACACAGTGTAACGGTGCGGACACCGTACACAACCGCACCCCCAGCGCCGGCGCCCCGCCGCCCGCACACTCCACCGACTCAACTCAATTATATTTTTAATTGAACCGTTCACTGCTTTGACACGAAGTTCCGCCCAACCGCGCCGCCGCCCTCCGCGCCCCCACTGCGCCCGCCCGCCCAGCCTCACCTTGAGAAACAAAAGGTACTTAATGACGAATTATGCCCCAATCGCACTGAAGGGGTAACGAGGCGCTAAGCTAAAAGTTTCGAAAACCTTTTGCCGTGTTTCTTTTAAAGTCGTTTAACCTTTTTGTCTTGCATAATAATAATGAGAATATTTAAATAATTTTTACAGCTATTATGAATTTAAAGAAGAGAACGAAGGCGTCTGAAAAAATTACGACACAAATTTCGTTTTCGCTCGCTAGCTTCTTTCTTCAACTACTGTTCCGGCGGCTTCGTGTCGCGATCCTATCGTTAGTGAAATCCCCATATGAATCGATTGAGTACTTTTCGACTTATTGCTGGATATAGAATCCATAAGGTGGTGAGGTGGTGAGAAGCAAAAACTGGTTTTGGTGGTTAAAAGAAAAAAAAAGATAACTAGACCTTAACCTGATAGAGACTACGTCGATCCCCGACGATGATGTAGTTGTAGTTTTTGCACCATTCTAGATATTATTACCACAATAATAATTTGTTACTTCCAAAATGGCTGCCACAGGACTGGCAATACATTTTTAATTATTGACATAAGCCATGATTTTTTGGGTTCTGTATCTCAAAAAAACAAAAGGAAGCCTTATAGGATCACTCTTGTTTCTGTCTGTTTGTCCATCCGTCACAGCTTATTTTCTTCAAATCTACTGGACGAAAAAAGTTGAAATTTCGTAAATACGAGTATATAGAGTTTGATGGTCTAATCACAGATCATCGATAATTAGTCAAATAGTTTAGAAGATATTAAAGGAAATATACAAAAAATAAGCACCCCTTATCTCCGAAACTACTAAATCTACAAATTGAAAAAAAAAACATGGGAATATGGGGTCTCTCTTATAGTTTACAGTAAAACCTGAACGAAAATCCTAAGTCATAAAGTTCTCACGGAAAACGGAAAGGCACGGAACACTCTCCACACGCTAGTTCGAATCGCACTTGAACGCTTTTTCTCAAATCAAAAACTAATTTCCTCGCCAAACGTTTACTTCTACTTTTTATGAAGCACTAAACTATTAGTTTTGCTCAGATCGTGAGTAGAGATACTAAACCTCCCCAAAAAATTTCACTTAATTTATTAGGATGTTCGCGTGTTTTGTGAGCATTCAACTGAAATCGAGCGCGATCTTGCGGCCGCGCGTGATTTGTCCTGTACGAGGTGTAATTGTACCTATTTCGCTTATAGAGTGTCGCGGCGCCGCGCCGGCAGCCGAGTTCAGCGGCGCCGACGCTCCGGTCCATTGTACGGTCGCCGAGGTCAGCGTTAAGCGCCCACGACGCCGAGTAACGTATAAACGGCCCCGTTGCACGGTAAACAGGGGTGCTTTGGAAAAATGGCCACGGTTGCGCATCTAAACAGCTTTTTTACGATTACGATCGGAGTGGCGCGGGCCGGCGGCGCGGAGGGAGCGCCCGAACGCCCTGCCGGCCAATCGTCAGTGTTCAGCTCCCGGCTATCTTATCGGCGATGTCGCTCCGCGGAATGCGGGAGGACCAGCTTCGGCGTTGATTCGCCGTTATTCCGTCTCCGTTTTAAACAAGGAGTGAAATGACGACTCCCCGGCGATCCGAAGTCCGTTCGAAATACGACAATAGCCCTCGCTCCGCGTAATAGGTTTATGCATCAATGCAAATAAATGAAATCGCGAGTTAGCGATGAACTCGAGCACTGGAAAGTCATCAATATCGAAAAAAATATTAATTGAAAATGGAAAATTTCAAAAGAAGGAAATTCTCCACAAAAACTAGTAGCAAAAACGTCACTGCGAGCGTTTGGTGAGATTTGAAAAGATTAATCACTGCGAACATTTTGGAACATAAAAAGAGGTGAGCGGCCACCCCGGGGCGCCCCCTCCCTTTCCCTCTCCCCCGCCGCCTCCGCGCGCTGCACATCGCCTGCACTCCACCTCACTCAAGACTGAGAGGGTACTGTTTTTTTTTGCAACTCGGACAAAGGAGCGACTCGAGGAAGGTCCGACTGCAATTGATGGTCGGAGCATTGACATTGGCAACCATTGCAAAAACCGAGAGCTTTCAGAAACTTACCTCTTATGAAGTGGTTCTCGCTCGGAGCCGCTCCGCGCTGCTCGGTGTCAGAGCAGGTCGGATGTTGGTAGACATTGTTAGGCGGCTGTCGTAGCGGGCGGTATCCTTTCTTAAATTTTCAGCTTAGACGTCCGAAGTAGCGCTGAGTGTTAAAGGAAATACGGTAGAGAAAGGATAAATATCGCCTTGTGCTAGTTACTAGTAATTTCAGTAAATACCTATTAATTAGTTAAAGTAGCCTATATTGGACACCGGGTGGCGGTGCTCAAGTGGCAGTGGGCTGGGCATACCAGCCGACGAGATGACGACCATTGGAGTAACCGTGCCCTACACTGGCGACCTTTGATAGGAAAACGGATTGTGGGAAGACCACCCGCCAGGTGGGACGACGACATCAAGTACATCAGCGGAAATCAGTGATTACGTACCGCTGAAGGGCGGGAGGTCTGGAGGAAAATTGGTGAGACGTATATATCATTGGTGTTGCTATATAAATTAACAAATAAAATCAGGGGTAAATTTCACAACTACTTGCATCCTAAATTTAAATTCAAATGATTCACGCATACTCTCACCAGTATGTACGTGTACACATAGCGAGGTAGTAAAGTCTCACAAATCACGTAAATCTTTTCCGCATTCCAAATGCAGATTCCATCACCTGAGGATATTTATGTAACGCAAGCTAAGTCATTTTCCAGCCGAGGAGTTCCGGGGCGAGCGGCGGGGCGGGGCGGGGCGGGGCGGAGGCGGGCGACACCTGCTTACAGGAGGTGAGGCGCGCAGGCTGGTGGCACTGCGAGATTGAAACAACGTGTCGTGACGCTGCTGGGAGAAAGCGAAGGCTGTAAAGCTTAAGCACGCGACTGGGAAAACTTCAAATAGATATGGGTTGGTAAAATAACCCCCAAATAACCTTTGCCAATATTGTCAGGTTGAACCACAGACGGGCCGCCGAATGCTAGGTCTTTCAGTTGAACCCTATATTGCCACCACCATTTAGTTTTATATTCAATTTGTATAAGTATGTTTTTATATTTTATATTCTAATGTACATATACAAAATTAGTTTTATAAAAATGTGTATATAAATGTATAAAATAATTGTTTAAATACGTTCAGCTAGTGTCATGAGAACTTCCCCTCGGCGTCTCGGCCTCTTTGAATAATTGCTCTATGACTCTAGCGGCTAATGTTTTTCCGTTGCCCCTTGGTCAGTCTTTTTCTTAATTTTTTTTTTATAGAAAGCGCGACATGTGGTGCCCAGCCACCCATAATGTGTCTAACGACGCCCATGGACATTCGATCGTACGCGGGGCGTACTTGAGTTCTACAGTTCTGTGGAGGA
Source organism: Nematopogon swammerdamellus (assembly GCA_946902875.1). Lineage (NCBI taxonomy): Eukaryota > Metazoa > Arthropoda > Insecta > Lepidoptera > Adelidae > Nematopogon > Nematopogon swammerdamellus. The sequence continues at coordinate 22,734,930 of OX336339.1, forward strand.
AAGATCTGCAGAACCGATGGGTACGCATCCGTGGCAAGTCCAGCGTATAGGGATGCAATCCCTTCCCAGTGCGCGTGGTGCGGAGGTGGAAAAGGGACGGCGGGATCCGAGTATTCGCCATGGAATAAGCGATAGAACACACTAAGGGCGCCGACATCCCTACGGAGTTGCAGTGGTTCTAGATCGCGGGACACGTCGGGGTCACCTCTAGAGTCGCACGGCTCGACGCCCCCGGATCGAATCCAAAGGCACAAGTTGGTATTTAGCTGAGCCATCCCACAAGTGCGACCAGTACTCCAAGCAGGACCTGATTATTGCCCTGACCTGCTATTTATTCAAAAGCAGCCTTTGGCGTGAAGTACAGTCCCACCTTATTGAGTACGCCCAATCTAATAATAAAAATAATTTTCTCTTGGAAATTGTCTCTTGGAAAACTTCTTGCCTGGGACGACCCTACCGAGCTTCCGCCACGCGCGGATCCTTCTCCAGCGGCGCAGCGACCCGCACGGTTGGAGGCACCGTGCCGGCATCACCACCGCCGCCGCTCGGCGCCCCTGGTACTACTCCACCCAACTCGACATGCCTGGTAACAGTAGCGGCTGCAGACCACCCGGGACGCGACCTGCGTGATGGAGAGCAGGCTCTGCAGCGACGGCCGGCCGCCGCCGCGCTCGACTTCGACGCCGCCGCCGCCACCGCTCGCCCGCAGCAGCACTGCCTCCGCTCACCGCGTTGCCCGGCCTCCCCGAGCCCGGGTCGTCCAATACGAGAGCCGTCTTTCTTCTCCAACACCACACGCACGCCACACCACCCAGCTCCACGCCGCCGGTGCATTTCATCGACGACAAAGATGGAGCGTTGACGTCGGCCGAGCCACAACATCTACGGTGAGGGCGACGTCCACCATCGGCCAGCTTGGGGTCATCGGGACCTCACGTCCCGTCTAGTGCCCCCGCTACCGGTGGTGCTGTGCGAACATCGGGCGACGCGCGCGCGAAGAGGAAGAAGTTTAAAAGAGCTGCGCGACGACGTCGCCGTGCAGTCCGGCGGATACGGAGCTCTCCGAGATGTGGGTGGTGGTGGCCTACGTGTCTAGTACCACCACCTATCGCTCGTAGCTTGCCTCGCGTCGTCTCGGAGAGCTCCGTAGCCACGGCCTGCACCCGCCGGCGTGCTTGGAGGCTTGCCTCCCGCCGCCGACGGTATTCCGTTTATTATTTTTATATTAATTTTGAGTATATGTGGTGTATTTTTATAATCTGTATATTTAAAATTAATGTAAATATGTGAACGTGATAATAAATGAAAATAATATATTGTGTTAAATAAAGTGTTCGTAGACTTTGTACTTACATGCTCTATCACTATCACGCTCTGACTTGATGCGCATCATTATGTTGTCCGAGTTGCTCAGATTTGTACTTACCTGAGAAAGAAAAATATCACATATTATTAATTATTTATCTTCACGTAACAAAATATAAACAACTCGATGAAAGCAACGTTTTCAAAAAATATATTGTTAGGTTTACGTATCCCGTACGGAAGCCTATTACTAAGCCTACGCCGCCTGTCTGTCTGTCTGTTCTACTGCTGTATCTTTAGAACCGTAATAGGTAGCCGGTTGAAATTTTCACAGAATAAAAAAATGGTAAAAAATTAGGGCCCCATACAAGAAACGTGTTTTTTTCAAAGTTTTTTTTGTGGTGCGGAAACCTAGGTGCGCGAGTCCGACTCGCACTTGACCGGATTTTTTATTCACTCTATCTTGTCATGTTATAAATTTGTGGAAACATCTCAATCGTCGCAACATTGCGTATTCCTGTTGTACAAAACACAGATTAAACCGACGTGGATGCAGTCACTTCTGCGAAAGTAGTGCCTAATACCTTTCATCCTTGGACTCTTTTTTTTTTTTTATTGCTACCGAACTGGGTGGCTCTGTCCGAGGTCGCAACCGCAGGCGCAGCCAATTTCACCCCCGAGGAGGTGCCAGTCCGGCTTGGAGGTGGACTAATGTTGATGGGGAAAGGCTATTAACCCGCGATTTGAAGATCTGTGGATTGTAGGAGTGGGGGAAGATATTTCCTGGGAGCCCGTTCCACACCTTTGCAGTGCGGCACAAGAACGATTTAGAGAATCGTGCAGTTCGAAGAACTCTTCTGTCGACTACAAACGGGTGTTCCGCGAGAGTATGGCGGGTTTGGCGAAGGCGAACAGGAGGAGGAGGGATAAGGGAAGCAAGTTCGTCAGAGCAGCGGCCATAGTAGTACCGATAAAACAGGCTCAATGACCCAACGATACGTCTGTGCTTTAGAGGTTGAAGGTCCTTTGTGAGTACGGAGTCACCAATGAGGCGAATGGCTCGTCGCTGAATAGAATCCAAGGCTGAAAGAAGGTACTCAGGGGAACCCTCCCAAAGATGACTGCAATATTCCATCACCGGTCTTACTTGTGCTTTGTAGAGTGTAAGCAGTTGGACCGGCGTGAAAAATCGCCGACAGCGGTAAAGGACTCCTAATTTATGTTTCTAATAACAATACTACGAGTACATTATTTTGATTTAAAACATCATTGACCAACATAATTTAAGTATTCGTACGTCACTGAGAGAAATGGGAACTCTACACATCGCCGAGCGATCAGTCTTGTTGTAGACCCGAAACTTACAGATGATCTAGCTAGGTAGATACTCTGAGTCACATACGTTTTGTGTGTTAACTTAGTCTGTTTTACAGGTAGTATCCCGGACGTTGCTATGAGGAACTAGCATCGCTTATTCCCTGCCATCCGTCCTATCTTCGTAACACTGTTCGCAGGCAGGCTGAAATCACAGGATAGGCTAAATAAAATTCAGTTCCGGTAAGGCTAAGATGTGGGTCTTATTATACAAACCGAATTGTTCCCCGCGCCGAAATAAAGGTACGGTAGCGGTCTTACTTACTTACTTCTTTTTAAATACGAGTTTAACGCGAGCGAAGCCGCGGGCAAAAGCTAGTGCTCTCATATAATGATAAATGTATGTATTGAATATGTATTTGAATAATATGAATTTCATCTATTTTTACCCGACTGAGCGAAAACGAAAAAGGGGGTTACTTAAATTACCTATCTAACTACTTTATGCTCAAATTTGAATTGCACAGTCAATGAACATTACTACGAGTACATTATTTTGATTTTAAACATCATTGACCAACATAATTTAAGTATTCGTACGTCACTGAGAGAAATGGGAACACCCCGACTCTGAATAGTTTATGTTACCAATATAACAGTGTTACATACATATCACACACGCTGAATCCTGTCAATCGGGGTAAGCAGAATAATCGGTGTTGTGCTGCAAGAACTCTGGTAAATTACAGCACAACACCGACCACCACGTTTCGCAAAGTATTCGAACAAGATTCAATAGATCAAGCAGCAAGTAAGGCACGAAGACCCACCCGCTGCATGACTCGGCGGAAGTACCGTGCCAAGGTGAGAGGTGTCGAGCCTGTCGCCCTTTAGCAAGGCATCTTGTTCTTATCCCTTAGTCGCCTTTTACGACATGCATGAGGAGAGATGCAGTGGGGAATTATTTTTAAATACCGGCCCCACACGGTACAGTAGTACAACCAGTGGCGGCTGGTGACTTCAGTGATCGGTAGTGCGCTAAGTACCTAGGTACCTCTTAAATACCAAATTTCCCAACACATTCCCAATATTATTTTAAGATCGCGACTTCCGAATTTTTTAAACCCCTGCGTTGTATTATGTACGTACCTAGTATGAATATTCTCAAGACACTCAATGAGTTGCAAAAAACAAGAAAATAAATCCAAACAAGTTTTTTAACTCATTTATAGTACCTTTATGAACACACCCATAGGACACAACACTACTGCAGCTTCCAAAAAGAAAACAATAGCAATGTCCCAAAAATACTTAAAAAATTTACATATAAAAAAAAAATTTTAAGTAGGAATTGAACCCGGGATCACCTGATTGTAAAGCCTTACCTTTAACCAACTCTTAGGCAAATATCGGCACCACTTAATTCACAGTATCACTTGACAGAAAGCACAAAACCTAAACATATCCCATTTTAAATATTCGCGCGCTAACGGGTATGTGACATCACATGACAGCGCGTTGACTCTAGGTAGACGGACTCGTGCAAAGGAATCGCTCGCGACGTGTCGCACGCGCGGCTATTCATGATATAGCGTCCTTGTTTGGCGCTCGTGCGCCGCACGCAGAACTCCATTTCGGCCCATACTGTTTCTATGAAGTATCTTTTGTCTCACGCGCCAGCGGTGTTTTGCCGATCCCCATACATTCAGATGGGAGACCCGCGTGCGTTGTTCGATTCCGCACGGGGCGCGGATTTACTCGCAAAAACGTGCCTTGTGATCTATAAAATAAGGTCGAATTCACATTCGTATTTATTTGGAGTACGATCTTTATGGTTTTAATGTAAGTATGTTGTATTGTAAGATATTATTTAGTTTGAGTGAAGTGAAGACTTCTCGTGGTATGGTAGTGCGGCGCACGGGCGCACTTTAGGACCGGCCGCCAGTGAGTACAACAGTGTTACTTGTAATTTAATAAGGTCCAAACTATCCTCAACTGGCATACACTGGCCTAACAATATATTTTCTCATCACTGCGAAGGTGGCACAATGGCTGCATGCCTAGCCAGCCGAGATTCCCACAAATTATTTTAAACCAGATATAAATTTTATTCCCGCTCGTTACGCAATTGGAAGCGACGACACAGCAGCGGGAGGGGGGAGGGGGGAGGGTGGGAGGGGGACGTCGGCGCCGTGATTCGCGGAATTACTGGTAATTGCATTCAGCAAGAGGCTTCCACGGGTGTCGTGGTGCGCAGCCACCGCGTGTGTGACCAACTCACAGATCAGAGAAATAATCGGCTAGATTGGCTTTTGATTGGCTAGCACTCTGCGTTGTAAAGGATGTCCCCAAAATTGCTACCTGTATCAACTTGGAGCCACACAGCGATTGCATGTAGACACCTACAGCATTGGCTGTAGAAAGCGCAGAAATATTTCGACAACCTCTGCCATAATCGGTAACTCTCCGCACAGTGCAGTGACGCTTGATAACAGGTGCTTGGTCGTCTATCTAGCCACCTTTTATGTGATCTATGCACCGACTCTACCGCCACCACCGCCGCCACTGCCGGCAGTTAATTTCATTTTCAGCGTCAACTGGTTAGCTTGCGATAGTATCTATGAATGAATTACTCATTCTTTGTAATTTAAATCAAATGGTAGATATATACTCGTATATTGTTTTATATGTAACCAATATTGTCACGTACACGATCATATTATTTTACAGAAATGTTTTAAATTCTAAATTCAACGATTAGTTTTATACAGGTTACAGAAAACGGTTTGTTAAGTGTAAGGTGACATCATACCTGGGAACGACCATATCTGGGCAGCTATCGTATTATAAATGATTATTTTCATTATTTAAAATAGAAGGAAAATTAAAAAAATATATGCCCAAGCGAAGGACAAGGAATGAAAAGGGTGACAGGCTTGCCACCTCTCACCTTGGCGCGGTCCTTCCACTGAGTCGTGCAGCAGGTGGGTCTTTGTGCCTTACTTTCTGCTTGATAGTTATTTTGTCCGAATAGTTTGCTAAACGTGGTGGTCGTGTTGTGTTGCAATTTTCCAGAGTTCTTGCAGCACTACACCGATTACTCTTCTTACCCTTATTGTCAGGATACAGCGTGGTATATATGTACGTAAAAAAAAAAAAAAATATATGCCGTGCTTTGCTTTGTTATCCCGCCTATATCTTGGCCGGTGCGCCCACTTGAGATAATCTCAGGTCTCATGTCACAATTCAAACGAATTCGAATTAGAGTACCTATAGCTGCAGACTCCGAGAGTTTTTAGGGTTTTGAGTTAGAAGGAATGTTATGTCAATCTGACTACCCAGTTGCGTTGATTCAACCAACACTGTGCACTAGTAACAGTTTGTAGGGTACGGTGCGCAAAATATACGTACTTTGAGGTAGTTATACTTACAATATTTGTTCGGGATGTTAGCGCGGGCGCGCGGGCGGGGCGGGGCGGAGTGCTCGCTCCGCATCTCGCTTTCGCGCTTTCAATAATCACTCAATTCTCTTGTTTACTTACTTCGTAGTTCGTCTGTACCTAGGCGTCCTCACGTGGCGTTTTATTCTCTATTTGCATGCAGTCACGGGCGGTTTTCGGTTGGCCTGGAACAAGGGTAGTTAGGTGCGAGACGGGCCGCGGCCGCAGGTTAGGACTAACGGCTTTCATCGCAGAGGATGCTTACGATATGTACTTAATCTCTTCCGTGCCGCATATCAGCAAATGTTTAAACAGTTGACTCCGGCAACCGGGACCCATTTCCAACTCCGTAATAGCTAGCAAATGTTCTTATGGAGAGGCGATGCTTTCTCGTTTGAGAGTGCAGATTACGCATTTGTGTCGCTGTTCTACGCTCAGTCGGGTGGCCGAGTGGTTTGGGCATCGGCTTGTCATGCGAGAGGTCCTCGGTTCGAATCCGGTCGGCGTGTACCAATTAGTTTTTTATGACAAAAAAATTTACGTGCATACCTACACCTGCTGCACACCGGTCCGGTGTAAAACTGTAGGTCCCTTCCCTTGCCCCTTACTAGGTGGTAGGTTCAAATTGTAGCCGACTGGGTTGTACCACCGTACTAGATGTAAGATGGCCGCATAGCAGCCTCGGTTGTGTTCTCCTCTAGTCCAGTATAGCCAGCAATCCAGGGAAGTCTCCGGTATGGCACCTACCTTCTTGGAGGTGATATTGGCTGGTCGGAGCATGCGCTTTGGCCCTTCCGACTCAGCCACCCATACCGGATTACATAAAAAAAAGTCGCTCTAAGCCAGCGGTGTCCAACCCGTAATACGCGGGTACCCGATAGCACCCGGCCTTGTTTTTAGGCGCCCAACAACATACTTTTCAGTAAAAACTGTTTTTTAAACGCTGAATAAATAAATAATAGAAATATGTTGACTCCAGAACATTTTAAAAATTGCTTAATGCTGGTTGAATTGTACTTATAGCAGATTGAATAAAATTTTCTGAAATCAAAATAGCTAGGTATTCGATCAAAATGAGTAGATAAACGCCACACATACCTACTGCTCAACACATTTTATGTATATTTCTGTATTGATAAAGTTCACACGCGTTTAATTTATAAGTTAATTTAATATAATAAAAATAAGAGCGTGAGTTACTCAATATTTTTTTAAATCCTTCTTTTATTATTATTTTCACATATTATATACATTTCGAAGCTATCCCAACGTCCAAATTACACAAATTTTCTTTGAAATAATAAAATATAGACATCATGGAGTGACAGTTAACAGTGTTGCAGTGAGCAACATAAGTTATTAGACAATTTTTAGGGTTCCGTATCCGGTACGAGATCCTATTACTAAGCCTACGCGTGCTGTATCTAAGCCTACGAGATCCTATACTACGAGGGCTGTATCTCTTGAACCGTAATAGGTAGCCTGTTGAAATTTTCACAGAATATGTGTAATTATTGCCGATATAACAACAAAAAATAAAAATAAGAAAAACTAAAAAAATACCGGGGTTTGCCATAGCAGAAACTAAAAAGTGTATGCGCGCCATCTATCAAAAAGACTATGACGCATTTTAACTAATCATGAATGAATGAAACTAATATGAAGCCATGACCATGACATGGCGATACGGAACCCTCGGTGCTCGAGTTCGACTCGCACTTGGGCGGTTTCACAAATTCGTAAGGAAATTGTGTAATAACATATGTTGCTGACTGTCCCTACTTGTCTGAACATAAGATGCCCATTTGTGCTAGGCAGAAATATCGAAGTAGCTCTTAAGACGAAACCAGTTGGACACCACTGATCTAAACAATACATAGATCGCTCGCCGATACGCAATAAGCGCCCGGGGGATTGGGGAATAGGGGACCGGTCCGACGGGAGCTTGATCAACTTTTGGAGTTTATTTGGAATATATTTCGCTGCGGAACAGTTTGGCATACAAAAATATGGTGTATTTTTATTATTCCGCAATTAGCATAGATACTGTAAATATACTAGAACACTTTTATACAACGTTTCAACCAGTGTCCGTTGTGTCCTTCGGTGCACCGGCACTGAAATCTTTGGTATGTATCTTCTTCTTCTTTTTTTAAATAGTGGCAACCCAACGAATAGGAAATTCGTTTATTACTGCCAGTATCCAGTGACGGCGCTGCACGGTATAAATTTGTGATTACTTATTATCACATAATAAAATAAAATAATTTTGAAAGGAACGAAGCATTTGAAGTTACTAGTTTGCATGCACAAATTCTGGTAGACATATACTTAGTTGTAAATAAGAAGATGAAAATAAATAAATAAAACATTATACATACATTTATATATAATTAATTACATTCTTACGGCATTTTATAAATTTTAATATATATTTTGTACCAACTCAGTTCTTGAGAGTGTGCACTATTTGACATTTTATTTTCTCAAATTTTTTATCATATTTAAGAATAGTGCACTGAGTTTTTTTTTCGAATATGTATGTATGTGTATTATGTGAATGCTTGATTTTTGTATATTTTCTTTAATATATTGTAAGCTATTCATTTTGAGATCACTTTTTTCGTCCATTAGATAAAGAGAAAATAAGCATACAAATGTAACTTAGACTTAACAGACGGACAGACGGACACGAAAGTGATCCCATAAGGTTCAGTTTTTTCATCTTTCGGGGTACGGAACCCTAAAAATATTGAGGGCTTAGCTATCGCACTATATATGCTAAAGCAACACAAGTATTTATTGACATAAAAAAAAATTTAGGACCAAAGAGACCGGGACCCAAAGTTATTTACGACACTGGGGAAGAATTTATGAATTCCTGGAGGAGCACAATACGCGACAACTGACCCGAACCAAAGTACCGGCGACTCGGCCGGGCGAGCCCTCCGCGAGGCTCCACCATCGTCTCCTTGAAAGCCTATTATTTGCAGTTTTTCACGAATATTCGAGATTCTCCCCGGAGATGCTCCGGACGCTAGGGTAGTGCGGAGCTTCAAGAAAGTTTTAACTTTGAAGGTTCCCCATGTATAAATAGGAACGGAAGCCGGGGCTATGCGGGGACGGGTCGTTCGGTTCGATTCGGCGGCAGAAGGAAACCGAGGCGATCCCAGATAAAGCTTTCAAAAACTATTTAGTGGAGGCTTTGTAGGGAATTCGAGCGGCGGCGGCGGCGAGCGGGTTCCAAGTGCTTATAGGTAGTGCAGCGCGATCCGTGCGCCTCCGGTCGCGAGCCTCTCAGACGAGGAGGCTTTGTGTACACTAGAGAACAAAGAAACCCTCCGATAGAAATGGAATTCGCCTACTAGTAATTGCATCTTGACTTGCTGCTTCTAATACAGACGACTCGAAAGATATTCGCGGAGCTTCAATAGGGCACTGCGTCCGCAAGACATGCGCGCTGTGCCGCCGTTCGAGTAGGAGAGGCTAGACTGTATTTGATTCTCGATTTCGCTTGGAGAGAATATCATATTCTGGGGAGCTGTATGTAATGAAAATATTGTATCTTGAAACATTGTTCCGCTATTGGCTTAACGTTTGAATTTTTCGATAGAACATGCGAGATTTTTTATAAAAATATACCGCACGGTGCTCTGAAATGTTCAGAAGGCGCGACGCGCGCCATAACCCAGATTGAGATAAAACATTGACGCAATCGCGTAACGACATAGGCTGGGGAGTTGACCCTCACTTTAAGCAGAGGCCTAAAGAGTGGACAATGTTTTATAATGAGGTGCGGAAGGGTAGGTGGCGGGGCGGGGCGCGGTGGGGGCGGCGGACAGCCAGTAGCGAGTATAATAGCTTCATCACGAGGCGGACGTGGCGGGGCGGGGCGGGGCGGCGACCGGTTGTTATATTCAGCGAGGGACGTAAACGAACGAGCCCCGGAACTTCCTGTTTGTTACAGAGTACGGAAATTCAATTACTTCACGATAAAAGTGTGCCCGAGGATGGAGGACCGCCGCCGCCGCCGCTGCCGGCGGCGCCCCGCCGCGCCTCACCCCTACTCCGCCAACGCTCGCTAGGCAGGATAAGTTTCAGAAGGAGCTTTTATTCGGTAGCATTTTTGATTAAAATTATATCTATTGAATATGAATGCACGCGATAGTCATCTTAATCTAGAACAATAATTACAACAATAACTTGTCCAGAAATCTCGAACTATCTTATTAGCGAACTGAAAAATTATTCTTATTAGTGCAATACAATTTTTATATATTTTTTTATTTAATATTATACCCGAAATACCTTTAAAATCTTTGAGCAAAAAATCTTCTTCCTCTGTCAGCATTCCGATTATGTTAGGTTCGTTAGGTTCAGATATAAAAAGGTTTATTACATGTTTTTATGTTTATTTTGTTGTATGAATAAAAATGAAAGGAACACACAGATTAAGCAGGATAATGAATGCGTTATATTATCAAGAATGCTTTTTGGCGTCGTCGGCTCAACAATTCACGGCGCCAAATGTCTCGCGTAACCATAAAAAAAATCTAGAGGAGATAATTGTGTCTCCAGTACCGTATTTCCTAAGTTAACCTAACCCAGGTTATAATAAATTCCATTTATTATTTAACTTATGCCATCTATCAATCTTCATCATCATTTAACACATTAAACTTGTATTGATATAATAAAAAAAAATATCTGACGACGATTAATAAAAGTCGAAATATAAGATCTAAAATATTACGTGTTATTTTGTATTTATTGTATACAAAATATATATAAAAATCTAATTTCTAATAAATATATTTAATTCATAATTTATAAGGTTTAAGTTATTCCGCTTCCTCTAGAACACTTCAGCTAGTTATGGGGTAGACAGCGAACGGAAGGCGCTCCTTCGCCCGCTGCCGCCAGTTCGTGCCATAGCACCGTCTCTACACTGTAGGTAGAGCCTTCACTCTCGCCGCGGCGCCCCAGCCGCCGCGCCGCAGTGTTGGCCACGACCGATCTACAACGTTTGCCGGCTGTCGATCAGCGATTCCAAGTCTGACACTCAAACGTTATCATTGATGCGAACGCATTACCTATGGCAACTGAAAATCAGATGCACACAATCATATCACAACACGCACATCAGTACAGTTCACTCTGTTTATATATAGGTATAGAGTGTGCGTTTGCGCTGCTTTGGCCATGATGCAAAGTGTAAACAGATCTTATGTCTTAGACAAGCTATTGCACCCATGTATACAAAACAAATTTTGTCGATAGTTTTATTATTGCCATGCACTAACTAGTATTAAATTTAAAATAATGACACTGTTTATTTGAAATTATCGTACCGCGCGATGCCGGTACTTAAAAAGAATAGTCCCACTGCATCTCTCTCCGTGCGTGAAAGCTACTAAGGGTTAAAGACACGATGCCTTGTTAAAGTGCGTCAGGTTAGCTACCTCTCACCTTGGCACGATGCTTCCACTAGCTGCAGCATGACTAGCAGGTAGGTCTTCGTGTCTTATTTGCTGCTTGATAGTTATCTGTCGGAATACTTTCTTAAACGTGGTGGTATGTATGTGTGTATATATGTTCGTTAAGACCAATGTTTTGACACATATAAAGCTTTCATACCAATGTGAACAGTACGTTCATACTCCGATAGGCGTGCTCTATAGCCATATTACTCTGAGAGTTCAACCTTCTGCACACGCACGGAAAAGTACCAAATATGTTTCATACTTGGAATCGACCTATCTTCTTCCATTTGGGAAAATCTTAGGATACTGGCAGAGTATGTGAGTTCGCAGACTGCACTGCAAACATTTGAAATATCTCTGTATTTTCTTCCCACGCCCTAGAGGGATGTCTAAATAAAATTGCTCACTCTTTTTATTAAAAATAGGTTTAAGTAAAAATATTTGACATTAAATATCAGTTAACATTGGTTTGAGAAATTTTCTCAAACCAGCAGCTACATTTTAACCGAAGGTGGTGAAATCCGTTAGACGTTATGCCACTTAATGTCTGGCAAGGGCGGGTATATTGCCTTAGGCAATTTCCTCCAGTCAACCCAGTGGACCTACATTTTTACATGGAATCCGAACCACTGAGCAGTGGGTGAAGGGATGCGCGTATTTTTTTTCAAATCAGAAAAAAAAACCCATTGGTACGTGCCGGTTGCATTCGAACCTAGGATAACTCGCAAGAGAATCCGAGACACCCCGACTACTCGCCCACACGTCGCTTAAATATCCTGAATATTGTGGTGACTGGAAATTCGATCTATCCCTTGAAAGGGGTTATATTAGAGGTTATTTGGAACAATTATTAAAGTCCCATCAACTGGGGATAGGAAATGAGCGGTTTCCGAGATAGGTATCGGGGTTTTAAGATTTTTTTTTAAATTTCTGACTTGTAATCGAAAAAAAAGGTGTAATCTACCAATCATTTCAAATAAAAATAATGGCCCAAAATTCTCAATATCTCAGAAATAAATGGTCTTAAATGAAATTTCTTTTTATTTTTATGTAAATTTTTATTAACATTTTTTTTAAAGTAAAAAAACCCAGTTCATGGGGGTTCAATTGTTCCAAATAACCTCTAGGATAACCCATTTCAAGGAATAGATCGAACTTCATAACCACTTTATAAATAATAAGGCGTACTGTAAGACAACCCTATATTTAGGGTTAAGTATTTGCCTGTTGTACAATTTCTGAGTGCAATAAAGATATTTGATTTGATTTGATTTTAATTTCCAGTCACCCTGTATAATAATAAACTTTACCATTTTTCATTTGAACCACATACATAAAAGTGATAAATGATGCGGTGGAGTCTGAAGTATGTCACCGCTACGGACTCTACAGCGGCGGAGGCGGCACTCAGGCGCTGCGGGGCAGGTAGGTAATAGGATTTGTGCTCACTGCGGCGGGACCGGCAGGAAGTCACCCAACTAACTCATCAGTGTCGTTATCTAGGGCTCCTACCACGGCTAGGCTAGTCGGAGGATAATCCGGAAAAGAGTATTATTAGATACACAGTAGGCAGTTGATAAATTAATGAACTATCGACCGTTAATATTGGCACCATTTTTTAGGGCAGCGGAAAACCCTTTACTTTCTAAATACTGTCTTTAGAGCACGTGCATTGCTTTTTAACCGATTTAAAAAAAACGGTCAAGTGCGAGTCGAACTCGCGCACTCAGGTTCCGGACCGGTCGTGCGTGATATTTCATTGACAGCCTAGCATATTATGAAAACAGCGATGTGTTTGCTTACATTTGATATTCATGATTTTCATACATCTAAGCCTTAGTTACTGTTTATGAAGGCTAAAACTACCTCCGTGACACCAATGCCTCTAATATTGACGTGGAAGTCACGTCAATGTCGGAGAAAATGTATGCCATCAATGGCATCTTAGGTTGGAAGAATGAGTCTCGGAATGAGAAGTGGAATTTTTTTTCATTCTACAAGTCGACACGGTTCCAACGATGAGTGACTTTAAAAAAAATATATATAATTTCAATGTTACATTTGATCCTCCTTTCATTTTGATTACATTTTGAATTTGTCCTCTAGAATTGGTGCAAAATAATATTCTCTACTTTCGTACCAAATTCCAACTTATTTCGATAAACCGTTTAGAAATTATGATCCTTTGACAGACGGACAGCCGGACGGACGCATGAGTCACACCATTAGGTACCACTTTGAGGTACACAGGAACCTGAAAAGGATGATGTTCTCATTTTGAATTGTATAATAATATATTTATTTATTATTGGCTATTTTATTTTTAACTTTTACAAGGAGATAAAATTACGAAAAATTGTGTTGTTTTTCGGAAATTAAAAAAAAAAAACACTTATTCGGATTCAGATCGGTTAGCCGGAGCCTATATAGGTTTTAGGCTAAGGTTCTTTACTAAAAATGTAGAGTTTAAGCTATAAAATGTAGGTAGCTACAAAGAAGAGCCTGCACAAAACCATTTTCTAAATAAGCAATACACTTAGTGGTTCCCCAAATGCGGCCACCTCGTAATCGAAAACTCTTTAAAGTTGCGCTATAAAATTTTATTTACGATATAAAATTGAATATCGGCCGCGGCGCGTGCTCGCTGAGTGACTGCCGTCTCCCGGCCCCCCCTCCGCCGCGCCGTCGGCCTTTCCTCTCCCACACTTGCTGAAATGGACTTTGACACTTCGCGCTTTCAGTGCGTTTTTATTTCTCTTTTCAGTCCGCACGTACGGTCGATAAATTTCCGAGAGCTTAGATCCGACGGTGCCACGGTGCCACACTACTAGTCCGCGCCGCACCAGGCTCCACAGAACCGCACAGCGTTTAGTAGTGCTACATGTGCTTGCTTATAAGTATACATACAATTAATAAACATTTATACATTTTATATTACTAATGTAATAAATTGAAGATAGCTAAATCTCACTAAAAGTTTTTCTTCAGTCGACATTACAGTGAAAAACCGGCCAAGTGCGAGTCGAACTCGCGCACCGAGGGTTCCGTATCGCCATGTCATGGTCAGCGTCACTCACGCCATCTATGGCGTATTTATGAAATGCTTCTTAATAGTTAAAATTCATGATTAGTTAAAATGCTTCATACTTCATTCATCTTTTCGGTAGATGGCGCGCATACACTTTTTGGTTTCTTCTATGGGAACCCCCGTGAATTTTTTACTTTTTCTTATTTTTATTATTTGTTGTTATAACGGCCATAATAACACATTCTGTGAAAATTTCAACGGGCTACCTATTACGGTTCAAGAGATACAGCCCTCGGACAGACAGACAGACAGACGGACGGACGGACGGACGGACGAACAGACAGACAGACAGACAGAGAGACGGCGTAGGCTTAGTAATAGGGTCCCGTACCGGATACGGAACCCTAAAAAGTGACTCCGATTGTTCTTTCTTATTTTTCCGAGGTAATCATAAACTGGCATACTCCCTGGTATCCGCTTGACGTTGAATTTTGGGACGCATTGTATGTATACATATATACCTATAATATACCTATAATATATATACCTATAATTGGTTTCTCCGAAACAGCTCTAACGATTTGTAGGGAATTTTCTGTTTAGATAATATTTTACTCCCATCCAATCCCGTCCCAGGACTGCCGCCGTCGTACGTTTTTTGTTTTTATTGAAACTGACACGGTTAGCTACACAACCTACGACATATGTGATGTCAGGTCATAACACCTTGGTGAACTAGGTGATATGTCAGTGCTTCTCTTCGGTCGTGCCGCCCGTATTACTTCTCTAAACTTCCAACAATTGTTCAGAAAATAATAATAGGTAATTAAATGTGGCACTTGTAAATAATATTTGCTCAAGGCACTACACTACAGTAAAGTAATAGCGGCGGACGGGCGGGGCGGGGGCCGGGAGCCGAGGGCGGACGTCAGCACACGCCGCCCGTGAATCAAGCGATTGAGTGGCGGATTTGTAGCTTTATTTTAAGCTTATCCTCTCAAATGAAGTGCGCACTTTACGAACTCTCACTCGGAAAGCTCTCTGTCACTTGCCCTCAGATATCAAGTTGTTTGACTTGTGAAGAAAATATGTAGGTCAGTTTTTGGAGTTCCGTATCCATACGGAAGCCTATTACTAAGCTGCGTTGTCTGTCTGCCTGTCTGTCCGTCTGTCTTTCCATTCTACTGCTGCATCTTTTGAACCGTAATAGGTAGCCGGTTGAAATTTTCACAGAATATTTCTTATTATGGCGGATATTCCAATAAATAACAAAAATGAAAAAAGTAAAAAAATTGGCGGTCCCCAGGTACTTTCCATTGTAGACAGAGAAAAGATAGACGGATATAATTTTTTGGCAGGTATCCGTGCGTGAGTAAAATTCGCACTTGACCGATTTTTTGTGTTATACAAGAATGTTAGTGCAGTTAGTGTAGTTCTACGTGCATATTGTTTGTTTTACGAGTCGCAACATGGCGCATCGTCCCACCCACTAATGCGTGCTAACGGTGTCAATCGGATTGCGGGGCTTAAAAAGGTGGAACCGGCCCCACAGGTATTTAGTCACGCCCCTCTTGAAGGATCCGATAATGCATGCGCAGGGAGAGCATTACAGACAAAGACATTAAACTCACCCTTTTTAATCTCTTTGATTACAGAGCTTATCGACTTTAGATGCAATACCCACATAAATTAATTTAATTAAATAATTGAATTGAATTGAATTTAGATATTGAACATTGCATCATCTTCTAATATGTGACATATTAATTTATTTATTTGGAAACTTAAGAGCTATAATACTGAATAGTTACAATAAACATATTTAAAAAGTGTAAACATATGTATGCGACTCTATATTATGTTAGGAATCGAATCGATTGTTTTTGTAAAATATGACAATTAACATGGTTACTGGAAGAGATCATTTTTAGGAATAAGGCCATCTTTGCTCAATCCTGTATTTTTTTTTTCTTATCATATACTGTTTTTCTTACAATTGAGAGACAATAAAGAGTTTCTATTGTAGAAAGTGTAGGTGAATGTGGACAGCGGCATTTTTCATTCGAAATAGAAAGGCGTAATGTTCACACATTAAAATCAAACTGACAGTTTCAATCAAGCGGTGCTTTGAATATTCGCATCCGCTGTGTAGTGTCAAAGCATTCCAGCCGCCGAGTGCACAGGTGAACGCGAGGGAAGGCGCAAATAGTTGTCGTACAAAGAGGACGTCGCGCTGGACTCGTTCGTAGTACAGACTTTCAGAGTTCGATTGTTGAACGAAGCGATGCGAATAATTGTCAAAGCATGGAATTTAATTTCACGTGCAGATGTTTTATTAAATTTCTGCAAAGCGAAATTAGTGCTGGTATCGCCGGCCTTGGAGCGTGCAATTAACATGAACTTTGGAAGTGCGACGACCATATCTAGGACTTTGTATCGTATTTAATTATTTTACCATTTCCCTTATAAATAAACATTTTAATATCTGCCCGGGTAGACCTTAATGTTCGTTTAGGCTTTTACCGCTATTATCGCAATGTTTTTCGGTTACGCGGTATAGTACTGAACACGACTTACTTTGTTTGTCGACGTTTCGTCCCACACTCCGGGGACATCTTCAGGACTCGCGGTACTGCGACGACCTGGAGGACACCCGACACGTCGTCCAGTCAGATGTCAACTGCCGGTCGCCGCTGACGAAGATTGCAGCGATGCGAGGGTACTTCGGCCGATGCGCGTAGGTTCGACATCAATTGCTAGAAAAGGTCGGTGGTAACCAGCATCAAGCTCTGGCAGCCATAGACACAGTGAGCTACGTGTGCACCGACCTTTTCCAGCAAGAGATGTCGAACCTACCCGCATCGGCCGAAGTACCCTCGCATCGCTACAATCTTCGTCAGCGGCGACCGGCAGTTGACATCTACTGGAAGACGTGTCGGGTGTCCTACAGGTCGTCGCAGGCCGCGAGTTCTGAAGATGTCCCGGAGTGTGGGACGAAACGTCGACAAACAAAGTAAGTCGTGTTCAGTACCTAAACCGCGTAACCGAAAAACATTGTCATAACGGGTAGACCTTTTCATATGTGTGACCAACGACATTGTACTTTCTTTTTAATTCGATAAGATTCGGAACTTTTTAATTCGATACTTTTTAATTCGTTGTGTGTGACTATTTCTTTAGTTTGATTTTAATTTACATGTATTGTGATTTTTCTACACTGTGTTGCGTGTTTGGTTATACCAATTTAATATGTCGCTAAGTGAGTATCTCAATACAACATAACACCACTGATGTGATGAAAATGAACCATCTGAACAATGGTCCTACAATGAACTGCCACTCAGAAGTTCCCCGCGCCCCGCCCTACCCCGCCCCGCCGCCGCCCGGCTGCCAGTCAGACACCCTCCCCGCCTCCGCCGCCGGAGACCTTCGCCTAATAAACTTATTTATCGCAAAAATATATTCGTCGTACAGCGCGGTATTATTAGCTCGGCGAGGGCCCTCGAATTATGAATCTCAACGAACGAACCGGGCGAATCTTGATGTGGGGCCTTCGGGCACCGCGGGGGTAGGGGCGGGGCGCGGGGGACGGGCAGGGCAATCGAATATTTATGAGAGAAAATTTGCAGCTGATAAAACTCGTGCGCCGACCTCGAAGCCCGAGCGAGCGGAACCTCCGCCCCGCCCCCGCCCCCCCGCGCGCCGCCCCCGACGCGCTGCGTCTAATAAGCGGATATTTTCGCAGCGTCACTTCTATTATTTTGAAAAGTTTTCGTCTGTTTCAATTGACTTGTTTATTTTAATTTTTGTTTTGTATATTTTAAGTTTTTGGAAGAGAATCCTAATGGCAAAATATGTTAATTAAATTCCGCACGGTGCCTGCTTCTTTTCTCGGTAAGCTGCCTAAGAAATATTTTCCTTTGAATTTACATACGTAGAGGTACCGCCCGCCACGCCGCGCCGCCGCCGCGCCGCTGTCGGTGCGTCCCTTATACTTCAAAGCGAAATCAAAAGTCCTCAAATCAAACAAGATATTAAAACTTGGCCTCGCCTCAGCCGTGAGAATTAAAAGGAGAGTATTTATTTCCGCAATTTTATATTTTATTGCCTTTTCTCGCTGTGAACGGGGGCACAGGGCGGGGCGGGGCGGGGCGGCCGGCTGGGGACCCTCTGACACCAAGCAAAGTTCAATTATTTTTAATGATTGTTGCTCCTTTTTGCCGACGACCTCCACTCACTTGGGAAAATTATCAAGTTGTTAGTAAGAAATTCTGATGAGACCTTTTTGTGAAGGTTGTTGGAAATATATTTTATTAGCATCCGAAAATATTGTCGAGATTTAAAATTAATTTTACGTTTGAAGGCAAGGTTTTGGGGATTCAATGGGCGAGGCGGAGGAATGCTTCGCCTGCTGGGCGCGTAGCCTGGAGTAACATGAAAGGGGGAAGCATTTCGAAACAGAACTTTAAAAATAATTGCATATTAGAAATTATTTAAAATAGTGACTGCGCTCGGCACTTTTCGGAGGCAGGATGGTTAGATAATAATCAGTCATAATTATAGCTACTCGTATCACTTAGTTTATTTATAAAAAAAAAAATGTATTTAAATCAACAGAGTACACAGGTTAATCTTCATTTTACTCATATTTCTTTTTCTGCCTTCGTTTTGTTGTTAAACCTAAACAAACATTTGAATGGCTATTTATTTCCTAATAATTTATGAATACATACGTTGATCGAATAACAAGACTTCGATGCAAAATACCTAACCTAACGTTTAACCAATGTTCGGAAAAGGTGTAAAACTGGAGGTCTCTTTTAGGTCCGTTTCAAATGACATTTCATTCAGTGAGGTGGTACTAACTCGGGCGGGTTAAACTCTACCACCTAGTAAGTTAAGAAGGAAAGGGACCTAATGTTTTACGTGGAATCCGAACCGCGATCAGCCTCCCAAGGGCGAGCGGTCACCCATCCATCCATTGACCGCGCCCAGGTTTGCTTATTATCTGACTGATCGACTAGTTGACCTTGCCCCTTACTAGTTCGTAGACTCTAATTGTAGCCGACTGAGTTGATTCCAGTGATTCCACCATACTGGATGTAAGATGGCCGCACAGCAGCCTCGGCTGTGTTCTCCTCTAGTCCGGTATAGCCAGCAATCCAAAGGGAAGCTGGCACCTACCTTCCCGGAGGTGATATTAGCTGGGCGGACTCTGACTCAGCCACCCATACCGGATTACATAAAGAAACTTAAAAAGAATAGCCCCGCTGCATCTCTCCTCATGCATGTCGTAAAAGGGGACTAAGGGCTAAGGACAAGACGCCGTGCTAAAGGGCGACAGGATCGCCACGTCTCACCTTGGCACGGTACTTCCACTGAGTCATGCAGGAGGTGGGTCTTCGTGCCTTACTAGTTTGATCGATTGAATCTTGTTTGATTGATTGTTCGAATACTTTGCGAAACGTGGTGGTCGGTGTTGTGCTGTAATTTACCAGAGTTCTTGCAGCATAACACCGATTACTCTGTTTACCCCGATTGTCGGGATTCAACGTGTGTGATATGTATGTATGTAAAAATTAATTATACAGTGACTTATTTATTAGTGGTTATAAAACAAAGTGTCCCAGGCTTAAGATAAAAGGGCCAGCAGACTTATTTTAAGCGTTCAATAAATGTTGTAAGTGAATGGAAATCAAGCCGCGGTCGTCGGAGGCGCGGAGCAAGCGGGCGGCGTAGAGTGGGAGGGAAGCTGAGTGGGGGAGTCTATATAAAAGCGCGGTAACAATTTACTCCGCCTCACATTCGCTCTTCTTTTTTCATCTGCCGCACTAACCGCATCACGTTCGCCAATAAATGCGCCGCCGATAAATGATTATTGCTAGGGAAAATGTGCCAGTTTCCAACCGCCGAGCGCGAGGTGAGGCCGCCACCCACCCGCGCCCCGCTTCAAGTATCGAGCAGAAACAAAGCGACGACGAAACCGCTCCAAATTGTATGCGGAATCATTCTGCGACGCCCGACGCGCCTCCGCGCCGCGACCGCGCGTACACTTAGTTAAACAATTGTCACGCGATGTACCTACATGTGTATGCAAATTTAGTAAATATCGGCTGGAGCCGTAACGAAGTTTACGAGGAGATGTGCGGATATTCTTGTTGTGCATTTTTACGATATATTTTACGAGACGAAGGGGAAATTTCGGGGAATACGTATTTTATTGAACGTTGAGACGTAGGTGAGCCGCGCGCCGCGAGAGTTGCGCGGCGCCTAATTTGAAACACTCGAGGGGGACGATTGACGGAGCATTTTCATAATGCGCTTCAGTTTTATGAGTGATGTTGTTTATCAACCGTGCGCCTTCATACTTGTATGCGCCGCGTAACAAGCTTGATTCATTTCCTCGTTGGCGTTAGCTCGGTTTTTGTATTAAATAAAGAAATAAAAATAAAAACAGCGGACGACGAAAACCTTAAAATCCACGCCTTATAAAATTCATTTCATAATCCTGGTTCTTGAAAGTATAATATTAGCAAGTTAATAATTGGGGGGGGGGGGGTCCACTTAAAATATCTTAAGTCCTAAATCGTCACTTCGAGTTATGGACCATTTTCTCTTGATATTTTTGATGAAATTAAAATAAAAAATCTGAATAACTGTATCAATAAAATAGTATGATAAAATAATATGATTTGCCTTAATAATGAAATGAAATTAATACCCGTAACAGAGATATAAATTATAAAAAAAAACCGCCTAAGTGAGAGAGGAATTCCTCCGAGCATTATTCAGTGCTCAGATACAATAACATCATAAACTATTATTATTAAATGTATGCGGTATTGAACAAATGACTGATATAATCAGCCATGGAATTGAACACATAGATGGGGGATTGTAACGAGAAGCTAATGCCATACTAAATTTGTCGCGGAAGTAAATGAGAAGAGCACAAAAACATAATAAAAAAACAAATTACATTCTACTTGGAAAGAATAGGCCCAATGCATGCATTGAATTTCTTACACTGCAATTCTCCCCGTGTATATCGTAAAAGGCAAGTAAGGGAAAAGGTTAAAACGCCATGCGAAAAGGCGACAGACTAGCCACCTCTCGTCTTTGCACGGTTCTTTCTCAGTCATGCAATTGCTGCTAGATAAGTTATCTTGTCCTAGGTTTTGCCAAACGGTTTTGCCAAACGTGGTGCTCCGTGTTGTGCTCTAATTTACCGAATACTTGCAGCACAAAACCGATACTTACGCCTGATTGTCGGGATACAGGGTATGTATGTATCTGTATTGTCCCTGTAACACTCATGTCACACTTGTTGACTCACGCAATTTATGTCGGCTGCAAATATCACTATATTTGCAGCCGACAAAAATTGCGTGAGTAATAAACACGTAGACCTAACTTATGACGTTTGCGTATTAATTTTCATGGGAGCAACCTACTAATAAATACCTAAACAAGGCTACTTCCATATTTTTTTATGTGATCCGGTATGGCTGGCTGGCTCGGAGGGGACAAAGCGCATGTTCCGACTAGCCAATATCACCTCAGAGAAGAGAAGGTAGGTGCCATACCGGAGACTTCCCTGGATTGCTGGCTATACTGGACTAGAGGAGAACACAGCCGAGGCTGCTATGCGGCCATCTTACATCCAGTAGGGTGGTACCAACCCAGTCGGCTAAAATTTGAGTCTACCACCTAGTAAGGGGCAAGGGAAGGGACCTACAGTTTTACACCGGTTCCGAACGGTGAAGCAGCAGGTGTAGGAATGGACGTAAATTTTTTCGTCAGAAAAAAAATCATTGGTACACGCCGACCGGATTCGAACCTCGGACCTCTCGCATGAGAAGACGATGCCCAAACCACTCGACCACCCCCCGCATTTATTCGTAGGGAGCAACATAGAATTTCACCGCCTATAGAATCAGGACATAATGAAGACACCGGCGCGGCGTGGCACCTTGATAATGCTTGAGCGTATTTAGCTGCCACTGGGATAATCTGTTTGTGATTAATCAAAAATAAATTAAAATCAAATTACATGCTGTTGTTCCACAAGGATCTGTGCTGTAGCCTAAGATGTTTCATACGCGGACGACAGCACGGTGCACAAAGGGTTCACAAAAGACTGGATGGGTAGAGAGGCTTCAGAAGCAAATGCGAGACGCGAAACTGTTGCTCAGGTTGATCTAGCTCTCGAAAAGAATGTTCTTGGGAGAAGGAGAACTTGGTCGACTTCAACGTAGCCAAGACGCAAGATACGGCTTCCTTTACTAAGGCTGATCTATTTCCTATCCAAGCTACTTTCCAGGGCAACCAAGTCCCCAACGGTGGTAGTCTGGTCCTGGGTAAGGTAGTGACTAGGGACGCTGGACTACTAGTCGGAAAAAATCTTGAGAAGTGACAGAATGTAACAGTAAAGAATAGAATAGAAACTCTTTATTGCATACAATGGAAAGAAGAACAGTACACGAGTAAAAGAAAAAAAAATACAGGAGTGCGAAAAGGCGGACTTATGTGCAAGTGATTTCTTCCAGTGAACCTTTAGGCGATGAGGAATAAAATAGAGAGAAAGAAGTATGGGTGGTGTAAAGCCAAAATGAAAATCTATAAACGTTTCTCGAGTTATAAGGATTTTCATATATTGACCTACGTAATACGACCCCTGCGGCGCCGGTCGCCCGGAGTAACTATATTTATTAGGATTTAAATCAAATATATTTCTCACATTTTCATTAACCTTTTGACAGATAAAACGTCAAACTGACAGATAAATACGCTCTTAAGGCTAGAGCTATCCGTACACAGTCATTAGCGGGTGTACTGAGCTGTGCTTAATGTTGCCTCCGTTTCGTTTTCCAGTCCCGTGCTCCGAGTTATTACGCAGTTCCTCGGCGGACAGCCGGCTGAAGGTTGATCTGGAGTCTAGTTGCGGCTGGCGCCTGTCGGCATACTTGATCTGCGCTTTGGGTCTGGTTTGATGAGTGGCGGGTGTCTTATGGACATTTTAACAGACTTAAAAAAAAGAAGGAGGTTCTCAATTCGTTGGAATCTTATTTCGATGATTCTTCTTTTATTAGACAGGGGGTACATTATAAATTTCGTTAACTTCTGATGATATGATTCATGAGAAAATAATTAAACTCTTAAAGTATAAGTATGTGGATTTCTCTTAAATTTGACAGGAGTTTACTAACAGTTACATTTTAGCCGAAGGTGATGAAATCGCCAGTTAGCCAGGCAACTTTTTATATGTTGTTTCTACGGAAGCTCACACGATTGGCTACTTCAGCTACTCGTCGCTTTCCTGCAGTGGTACTAGCTTAGTCACTTGACAATTTTACTTTTTATCTGTTTTGATAAGTTGCGGATGTTTGTTCAGGTACTAGCTACCATAGGAACTTGATAGTCTTCAAAAAGCATGTTAATAAATCGAATAATTAAAATTCAATGAAATCTGCAAATCCGTTGAGCCGTTTTCTAATATAAGCACAATAATCAATACTAATAATAAATCTGTAAGGGATGGTCATGGAGTAAGTAAGCTGCTCGAAGGAACTTGCTTCCCTTATTCCTTGCCATCCAACCTGTCTTCGTAGCACTCGCCGCAGATAAACCGAGCACCCGTTTGTTGTTGACATTGGGCTTTTGAGAACGCATCGGTTCTCAAAATCTTTCCTTTGTCGCACCGCTAGGGTATGGAATTGTCTCCCGGCGAATGTGTTTCCCGAATCCTTTAACCTGGGTGTCTTCAAACGTCGTATCAACGGGTTAGACAGCCTAGCAACAGTTCGCAAATCTGCTGGCATGGCGCCTCACTGAGCATGGTTTCGCGAGGAGAGGGGTTTTTGGCTCTGTCGACTGTACCGTTGGTCTCTCGACACAGCCACCCATGTTTGTTTTCATTAAAAAAACTCAATTGACGATTTTTAGATAGTTTTTGTATGTATGTATGTATGACTTTTCCTAAATAACTCTTAAACCGATCATCCAAATTCGATGAAACTTAGTACACGCACATTTAACTATACGGGACACAGGATAGGCTAAATAATTTTGTTCCGGTTACGTTGAGCTGTGGCTCTCATACAAACCGAATTGTTCCACGCGCCGAAATAAAGGTACAGTAGCGGGCTTACTTACTTTCTTCTTTTTAAACACGAATTTCACGCGAGCGAAGCCGCGGGCGAAAGCTATACATGATATATCTTGCGTTTTATTATGCGAAAGGATCTACTAGTGATCAATCCGGGGTGAATCGTTTAAATAAAATAAAAAGATAGAAATAAGTAGGGTAAAGCACGAATAACTTAACTGGTCTTCTAGAATCTAGACCGACAGGCAGACAGTTCTAGACGAACGGGCCCATTATTCCAGTGGCATTTAGAAATCTCGCCGAAATAGAACAACCCACTCACTTAAATTCAATTCAAGGCGACGTCTAATTATTTTGTAAAATTTACGCGAGAAACTTTACCAGTTCCATTTGAGCAAAAACTTATAGACAAGAAGCGTTCGATTGTGAAATTGTTTGAAGCTAACTCCGCGCTTTATCTATGGAGGCCTCTACGATATCTGCGTTAGATATTGATCTATAATAAAATAGCTCTCGTAAATTGTTTCCCTCGGCGCCGCCGGTGCTCGGATGAGTTTGTTTACGACTTCATCGCTTCTCAAAGTACGTTTCCAAATTACTGGTCGGGTTTTATCAGCAGAGGGCAATGAAGTAGACGACGTAAATACACAATTTGAATTTTACCACTTGACTGAATATAGCTGAAAGAAGATTTCCGGATAACCGTATGAAGATAACCGAGAACGTGTCTATTGGCAGTTTAGTAAGAATTGTGGTTCTTTTTTTCCACTCGATGGTAAGTGCTTAAGGGTGCGCAAACACGTAGACTGGTTTGCTGTTGAATTTCCGATATAAGCCGGCTGCAGATTTGCATATTCGCTTATTTATTCAAAGGACTTTAACAGTATTTACTTAATTTTTGGGTACAATAAACTTGTACCTATACTCGATTTGCCTTATGCTGGCATTTGACATGGCGGTCGCATTGGCCAATAAATAAGGCAAACATTTTAATTCCATCTCCCTTTAATTGCTTAGTTGAAGTGAGATGTAACTAACCATTTGCCAAATTTTTGTTTGCCTTCCGCCATGTGACGTGCCAGCATATAATGAACACATTATTCGTTATTTTTTATTATTTTTTGATAGGCATTCAACCGCGTGGATTCAGGTCGCTGTTCTGTTTTCGCTCTCGTTACCTCGCGCAGGTATTCCCGGTACTTCTACCAATTTCCCCCTCCCTCCTCTAACCTGTCCACTCTACCCCGCCCCACGTTGCCACCCCAAGTATGAAAAACAATCACCCTTTGCAAAATATGGATAAGAGAATCGGGCGCCAAACAATTCAAATTACACTGTATACCAATTTACTTTTGACTTACGAGGAAGTGTTACGTGAGAACGATACGACGCGATATGTCATCCTCGTGAATGTGTTTTCGTAGCATGAAGACACTCTTTCCAATACTGTGTACGAAATAAACCCAGTGTGAAAATTCGTTTCGTAGGTTATATCTTCAGAACCGCATAATTCAGTACGGATCGAATCTGTCATCTATAGATTCCTTTAAAAGTGACGTAAATAAGCATATTAAGTGAATTGTAACGGAATATAAATTAGCTACTTAATTAGGTACTCGCACTAGGTGGTACGTTGAAATAATTTGTTACATAGATAGATAAAGAGAAAATAATGCATTTCTACATTCTGTGGCTACAACGGTTCCAAAGATATAGCCATCGGACGGATGACCGGACGGACAGACAGATAGACAATGGGCAATGTTGCGACGATGCCTTTGGCATTACCACCGTCCCAGAGTCGCAACAGCTGAGGAATGTCGGACGCAGGCGATCATCCTGCGCCTAAACAGGATTTATTTTCAGCCTCACTATGTGGTAGACAAGTCCTCCACTATGTCGTCCGGGTTGGTACCACAGGTCGTAGGCGAAAAACTCCTGATGTGGCTCTGCTACACTTGGAGGCCAGCCTGCGACTAGCCGGTCGGTGGACTTGAGTGTGTCGGGGGTGTCCTGGGTTGTGGATGCTAGTGTCGCTCGCACTCCAGACTCCCTTTAACCGACTGACAGCCGCAGGGGTCAGGGAGAGCCGGTGGAAACAGGTGACCGCTGCCTGCCTGCGTGGTAGTACAGGGGCCCGGCACACGGCCCTCACCAACCCGTGTGCTGGCTGCCCTATCAACACGCGAAAATCCCTGTCAGAGAGCATTGTGGGGCTGGTGACCATGGGAGACCACATGTTTTTACTGGGAGGGGGGGGCCCGGGGGTCCTCTCGCTCTCTGCGACTGTCAGTTGGTTGAGTCTATCCGAGTTGCACAAGGCATCACCGCGCCCTGGGCACATTCCGATACACTCCACGAATCAATCACCCATCTAAATTATGAGCCGAACAAAAAATTGAAAACTGTATAAACCTTCAGCGGCCCGTTCTCCCTCAAAATTTAAGGTAGACCTCGCCAATATAAGAGGTCTACACACAAATTTCTCATCCGTCGCCTGCCATCTGCAGACGGCGAGGCCTCACCTCCTCTTTCTTACGGAGACCCAGATCGGGCGTCCTGCGGACGCATCCTACCTGGACGTTCCTGGTTACAATCTTCAGGAACGTTTCATGGCGAAGGGTGGTGTCTGCTTGTACGTTGAATCTGGTGTCTCCTATACCCGGCTCACCCGATTTGAAGACCCTGTTTTTCCTATGTTATGGATCCGCGTGAATCTTCCCCACGTGGTGAGGATTTACGCGGGTGCATACAGATCCCC
This sequence comes from Nematopogon swammerdamellus, assembly GCA_946902875.1. Lineage (NCBI taxonomy): Eukaryota > Metazoa > Arthropoda > Insecta > Lepidoptera > Adelidae > Nematopogon > Nematopogon swammerdamellus. Next base: position 22,762,369 of record OX336339.1, read on the forward strand.
TAACCTCAGTGCGTCAAGAACAGAGGCATTTTATGAGCATCTCAGCAGTACGGCAGACAAACTGCTTTGCGAGTTCCCTACGGCGGAGTTAGTGATGCTGGGTGACTTCAATGCTAAACACCAAGACTGGTTGGGCTCCCCCATCACTGACCATGCCGGCAGGGAGGCTTACAACTTGGCCATTGCGCACGGTTTGACGCAGTTGGTATCCGGAACCACTCGGATACCTGATAACCCTGCCCATCGACCTAGTTTGTTGGACCTTGTGCTGACTACCGAGCCAAATGGTTACAAGGTGAGGGTCGAAGCTCCCCTCGGAAACTCCGACCATTGCCTTGTACGCTCAACTGTGCCAACTGTACACTTCGCGGAAGCACGTGAATGTAGTACGCGAACAGTTTGGCACTACCGGTCAGCACAATGGGATGACTTCCGTTCCTTCCTGGGAGCCTACCCTTGGCACGACGTTTGCTTCTCTTCTCCAGACCCATCCCTGTGTGCCCAATCGGTCGTCGATGTGATCGCACAGGGTATGAATTTCTTCATACCTACATCCACCGTTCCCATCGGCGGCCGCCATAAGCCTTGGTTTGATTGTCAATGCAGACTGGCTGTTGACACTAAGAACGAGGCTTATAGGAAATGGCTGCAGAATAGGTCTGTCGAGAACAGACGAGAGCTCAACGTCGTTGCTAGGTCCTGCAAACGAACGCAAAACTTGGCCAAGTTCAGGCACGACCGTGGAATTGGCGCGAAACTTGCACGTAGCCCTTCGGGTAGCCGCGCCTTCTGGTCTCTCGCCAAATCCATCGGTCGGAATTTCTGCCGTCCTGCTACACCTCCGCTGGAACGTCCGGATGGCTCGCTCGCTATACTCGCGAAAGAAAAGGCGAATATCTTTGCACGCCTTTTCGCATCCAACTCAAACATGGACGACCTGGGCGCCAACCCCCCCTTCATTACCCCATTGCGGGCGTATGATGGCAAATATTAGGTTCCACCCCAGAGTCGTCCATAAAACACTACGTGAGTTGGATATTTCGAAGAGTAGTGGGCCTGACGGCGTCCCGGCGATCGTCTTGAAAAATTGTGCTCTGGAATTGGCGCCAGTCCTCACCCGCCTATTCAAACGCTCCTATTCCTCCGGATCAATGCCTTCTTGCTGGAAGAGAGCTTCGGTCCAGCCGGTCCCCAAGAAGGGGGACCCAGCGAACCCATCGAACTATCGCCCTATTGCAATAACCTCACTTTTGAGTAAGGTTATGGAGCGTATTGTCAACTCAGCGCTCCTGACGTACCTAGAAGACTCTAAACTCCTCGACGACAAACAATACGGCTTTCGCAAGCAAAGGTCGACTGGAGATCTTCTAGCGTACGTCACGCATTTATGGGCTGAAAGGCTCGATGGTTTTGGGGAATCGCTGGCGGTCGCTCTGGACATATCCAAAGCATTCGATCGCGTCTGGCACCGGGGACTCTTAAGCAAGCTTCCGGCCTACGGTGTCCCTACAAAACTGTGCACCTGGATCTCCAGCTTTTTGAGTGGCCGGTCGATATTTGTCACCCTAGATGGTGCCTGCTCGGCCGACTACTCAATCAATGCTGGTGTTCCACAAGGATCCGTGCTGTCGCCTACGCTGTTTTTATTGTTCATCAACGACATGCTCTCGCTCGGCGAAATACACTGTTACGCGGACGACAGCACGGTGCACGAAGGGTTCATCAAGGACTGGAAGGGTAGAGAGGCCTCAGCAGCAAACGCAAGACGCGAAACTGTTGCTCGGGTTGACCAGGTTCTCGAAAAAGTATCCTCTTGGGGGAAGAAGAACTTGGTCAACTTCAACGTAGCCAAGACGCAAGCTTGTGCCTTCTCTACTAAGGCTGATCCGTTTCCTCTCCAAGCCACTTTTCAGGGCAGCCAAGTCCCCAACGATGGTAGTCTGGGCGTCCTGGGTATGGAGGTGTCCAGGGACGTTGGGTTTCGATCGTTCATAGAGTCCAAGGCGAAACTAGCGTCTCGAAAATTAGGAGTCCTTTACCGCTGTCGGCGATTTTTCACGCCGGTCCAACTGCTTACACTCTACAAAGCACAAGTAAGACCGGTGATGGAATATTGCAGTCATCTTTGGGAGGGTTCCCCTGAGTACCTTCTTTCAGCCTTGGATTCTATTCAGCGACGAGCCATTCGCCTCATTGGTGACTCCGTACTCACAAAGGACCTTCAACCTCTAAAGCACAGACGTATCGTTGGGTCATTGAGCCTGTTTTATCGGTACTACTATGGCCGCTGCTCTGACGAACTTGCTTCCCTTATCCCTCCTCCTCCTGTTCGCCTTCGCCAAACCCGCCATACTCTCGCGGAACACCCGTTTGTAGTCGACAGAAGAGTTCTTCGAACTGCACGATTCTCTAAATCGTTCTTGTGCCGCACTGCAAAGGTGTGGAACGGGCTCCCAGGAAATATCTTCCCCCACTCCTACAATCCACAGATCTTCAAATCGCGGGTTAATAGCCTTTCCCCAGCAACATTAGTCCACCTCCAAGCCGGACTGGCACCTCCTCGGGGGTGAAATTGGCTGCGCCTGAGGTTGCGACCTCGGACAGAGCCACCCAGTTCGGTAGCAATAAAAAAAAAAAAAAAAAAAAAAGACAGAAAGATAGACCGACAGACAGACATACGTTGCATGCTTAGTAATAGGTCGGAAACCTAAAAATAGAGTGCACAAGAACGATAAGTAAATAAATAAATAATAATATGAAATTGAGAATTGAAAATTAAATAACAATAATGTTACCCGGTATTTGGTATTTGGTCAAATATTATTTTATATTTATTTGTTCGTATTGTTACAGTTGTAATGAAATAATACATGTATGTACCAACAATGCTAGCTGTGTTACATACTGAGACAACAATGCTAGCTGTGTTACATACTGAGACAACAATGCTAGCTGTGTTACATACTGAGACAACAATAGCGTCGAGCACAAAGGTGAACCGATGGTCCTGTAATCTGTTTTCAGTATAACCATTCTTGCGTTCACATTTTCGAACAACGCTAAACCGTAGAGTGCAACGTCCAAACCCATCGCTGTTATAGCATTTGTCCAGCGTGAACGAATTGAATGAAGGTTTATCTCGCATGCGACCTGCGTTGCAATTAATTTAATTTGACAATGCTCTTTCGCCAGAGAAACCCATTACATTATCAGTGCGTTCAGCTAACGCGGCGCGGCGGCCTCGTGCGTATATCCGGCCTCAGATAAGCTTACTGAATGGTACGAAATAGCTTTAGTCTCGCATGCAATAATGCACCGGCTAATTAAATGGGTCTGACGCTACGAAACAAAGGGAACCCGCCCAGTCTCTACGGACGGCCCACCGCACTACTAGCTGTGGGAAACCCCACTCGATGTCATTACCTAATGGACGCAGTGAATTTTCATTATATTCAATCTATCAATGACAATTTTGTGTGCACAAGCTTACCGCATAGACGATACTGGTTAACTGCTGGCAATCATAATAAAATTATTTTTATTATAATGCTAATGGATGAAGATGTATTTTTAGCCGGAAACCAAATTTTGTTGAGAAATTTTTAAATTCCAAATTCGGCACCAAGTTCACCCGGTGTTATGGGCTAACATCGCGGATGTTGTAGGTTATGTAGCGAACCGTGTCATTTACCATAAAAAAAATCGTTAGCACACGTTATACAATAAGTATTTCATTATGGAATTAGTGAGAATGTTAGAATTCAATAAATTTTCTTTCTTTATAATTATGTAAGCAACTTATCAATTTATCAGAATTAGTAGACGCACAATAAAAATATGTAGAGATGGGAAAGCGAATCAGCTGGACATGACAAGATCTATTGCTCAGTTAATTAGATAATTTCAGCTCATAATATTACAGTTACAATATGCTCCTTCGTTACTCCTAAGTAAGAACAAGCAGGAAAAAAATAGCTCGAAACAAATATAGTAATCACTATCCACGTTGATGCAGTTACTGTGCCGGTAAGTCGGCGCCCACTCTCCCCGGTATTTGGTCAAATATTATACTTTTTGTTCGTATTGTTACAGTTGTAATACAATTTACGGCTCCTAAAATTGAAGAAATTCCTGCTAATGAAGAGAAAAAATTGTTAGATTTACACAGGCTCCAGCGTGTGGATGATAGGGGCGGATAAACGGTTCATCCTGATCCTTGTTGCAACTACGCGGTTTTCTTACGAAGATTGCGGCCGCGGCGGGGCGGGGCGGAGCGGGGCGGGGCGGGGCCGACGGAGCAACAGAGCACGCGTTCAGGTAACACGATTACAGAGTCCGCTCCTCTTCAGCGGGATATGAAACCGCGCTAATAAGCAACTCCGGCGCTGTAATTTCTCAATATTTCTTCATTATTTCGCTAGATGCGAGAGCGCCAAGTTCGTAGGTAAATGAAAGTACTCCACTCGCTTGTCTGGCGTCTTCGGACGCAACGCTTCCCTCCCCACTTACACAGAGCAACCCACTTTACATCCTCATTATAATCCACAAGTAAAGCATTTAAATGGATGTTGGGAGAATGTAAGGCTCCGTTTTTTTACGAGTGGCCTGTTGTTTGTGTACCGCTAACAGCGTTGCTTTAATGTCCTGGAGTATTTTCAAAATTTAATTTGGATTATGTTCTCGCTCTAGAGATTTAAAGATAGGTCATTAGGTTAGTTACTAGTCTATCTGCTTTGAGTATAGCAGGTAGATGTGTTTAATTGGAGCCGTGAATTGATATTACATAAATTATAAATTAGAATTATAATAATTGAAATATTATGCGGCGGGTGGCTGAGTGGTTTGAGCATCGGCTTCTCATGCGGGAGGTCCGAGGTTCGAATCCGGTCGCCGTGTACCAATGAGTTTTTTCTGACGAAAAAATTTACGTGCATACCTACACCTGCTGCTTCACCGTTCGGAACCGGTGTAAAACTGTAGGTCCCTTCCCTTGCCCCTTACTAGGTGGTAGGCTCAAATTGTAGCCGACTGGGTTTGTACCACCGTACTGGATGTAAGATGGCCGCATAGCAGCCTCGGTTGTGTTCTCCTCTAGTCCAGTATAGCCAGCAATCAAGGGAAGTCTCCGGTATGGCACCTACCTTCTCGGAGGTGATATTGGCTAGTCAGAGCATGTGCTTTGGCCCCTCTGACTCAGCCACCCATACCGGATTACATAAAAAAAAATTATAAGTCTAAATATCTACAATAATTCGCGAAACGAATACATTTCTTCGGGTCACCGTTAATTCGTAATTAGGTAAGAATTTACCAATAGAACTACGTGACACCCAATATAAATTTCCTAAATCGAATTATCTGCTGAATTCAAAAGACTACAACGTATTAGTGAATAGCCTGAGCATCGAATTAGACCGCGCGTTACAGCAGAGAATTGTGTGGGTCGCGCGGTCTGCTGAGCGCGGCGGGGCGGGGCGGGGCGGGGCGCGGCGACAGGCGACGACGTGGATATGCAAGTAGCAAGGATCCTGTATCGACTTCTTTCATGGAAATTCCTCGCTAGATTCCGGGCACGAAAAGCATGTCGCGCTGTAACTTAATTAAATTCTATTGAAAGGTTCCAAGATAAATAACTTTTGCTCCAACGAGAGTATTGTTTGTGCAGCGCGGTTCATTTACTTGTAGGTTGCGGCGGGGCGGGGCGGGGCGCGGGCGGGGCGGCGGGGAAGCGAAGCTTCGTGTGCGGGAATATACACACTCTCTAATAAGGCACGAACTTTGCGCTTGTTTAGCAAACTTTGACTTTATTTAGTCGAGAGTTCGCCGGAGCACCTTCTTTGCACGTAATATACCTACGCCGAATTCGCTCGCGCGGCGGACGCGGGTGTCGCGATAATGAGCTCCTAATTACTGTCGCCGAAAGTTTATTTAACTTTTTTGCAGCTTAAAAGCTGTTACGAAGTATACTCACCACCGACAGTATTAATATACTCGTATGTCGGGCAGTTATTCGCAATTTGGCGGGCGCCAGTCGCAACACATTGTCGTGAAAACGACCCTCCTAACTACATATTTACAAGGACAATAAAACGTACGTGGCCGCGCGGATCTTCGGCTGCACCTTTACTGCGAAAAGAAACGCCTTACAAATACATAATCCCGCGAGCTCAACTCGGCGCGCGGTCCGCGAGCGGCGCGTACTACATTCGTCGCGGACTTCTCGTTTCCCCAAATTCGCTTCGAATACTCAGGAGGCTTCGCTAAAGTTGGGATTTACTTCGGCGTATTCCGTCCCCTTTTGCTTGTTAGAGTTAAATCATTGTTCCCGGTCAGCCGGGACGTGCGGAGCGGGGGCGGGGCGGGGGACGGCCGCCTCTCCGCGCCGATAGGACAAGCTCAATTTCGCGCAACTTTTTATTATCCTCGTACAATATCTTAGTGTCCTGCTTTGGAGAGATTCCGATCTACACGTACCTATAGAGTTTTGTTTGAAATGTCAAAGGGATGCGGATTTAAAGAAAATATTTAGTGCTCGACTCTTCGCATCCAGCAACTCTACATTATATATTTGTACACAATGAGCGTATAAACATATCTTCATTCACTTTATATAGTACATAATATGACATTAACATACATACATATCACACACGCTGAATCCCGACAATCGGGGTAAGAAGAGTAATCGGTGTTGTGCTGCAAGAACTCTGGTAAATTACAGCACAACACCGACCACCACGTTTCGCAAAGTGTTCGAACAAGATTAAATCGATCAAGCAGCAAGTAAGGCAAGTAGACCCACCTGCTGCATGACTCGGTGGAAGTACCGTGCCAAGGTGAGAGGTGGCGAGCCTGTCGCCCTTTAGCATGGCATCTTGTCCTTATCCCTTAGTCGCCTTTTACGACATGCACGGGGAGAGATGCAGTGGGGCTATTCTTTTTAAGTACCGAACCCACACGCGGTACATAATATGACATTAACTTCAACATAATAAACTTCATATGTATATTGATGCGGTTGGAACCTTGAATCAATATAAATCAATCAATCAATACTAATAATAAATCTGTAAGGGATGGTCATGGAGTAAGTTACTTTGTTTTATGATATATTGCGTTTGTAGACTTTATTTAAGATACTAAAACTAAATTAACGATTTTTGGAAATCTTTTCTGTATGTATGTATGTTTGTATGTTCCTCCATAACTCTTAAACCGATCATCCGAATTCGATGGAACTTAGTACAAGCACATTTTACTCTACGGGACACAGGATAGGTTAAATAAAATTCAGTTCCGTTTACGCTAAGATGTGGCTCTCATAAAAACCGAATTATTCCGCGCGCCGAAGTAAAGTTACGGTAGCTGGCTTACTCACTTTCTTCTTTTCAAATACGAATTTCACGCGAGCGAAGCCGCGGGCAAAAACTAGTTTTTAAATATATTTATTTTAAATTTTCAAACAAAAATTATAATTTGAAATATTAGAATTAAATTAGACTTCAGTGCGCAATATTTGAGTTATTTACGGTTATTTACTGTTACTTTACCGATGATGAGCCGGTCAAGTGTGAGACGAGTACATCGAACCATACGCTGCTGAGTCTGAGTCGTGCCCGTCCCCCTCGCCCGCGCACCGCACTACCGCCACCGCCGCCGCATCGTTTCACGCCTCACCAGTCTTTCAGTCTTATACCGGCACTTGTTCGTGTCTCACGTAATTTCCGCAATATAGTTTTCTTCCAACATTTCATGTGTAGCCTCTTATTTCCTATCGAACATTAATACTCGTATATCTGATACCGCCTAAAGAACAGTTTGCCATAGACTCCAAACCGTTTCATAGTGGCACACCTATTTTGAAGGTGAAGCTCGGGGCACAAGTTCATACAGGAAAATATAATTTTGGAACCGAACCGCATTAAGCACTTATAAATAGTTTATGACGATTGTAATAATCTGTGTCAATAATAAAATAACAATCTAAACTGAAATGTCCTTTCCGTAGCTATTGGTCTATGACGTGCACTATGCAATATGTAATTCTACCCACACGAACCGCTCTCATAGAAGGTTGACTAAAACCAGCCTCACTGTTCAGTTAACCTCAAATTGACGCCGTGGCTGACGTGGAGCGTGTAGTAGGTAGAGTGTGCGGCGGGCGGGGTGGGGGCGGAACAGGGCGGTTGCAGGAGAACGCAAGGGCGCTTCGTGTCAGTATAGCTCGATTCCAAGTTCGACATGACGACGTATACATTGCATGGGAACAATGATCCGTCTACGATCACGCACATAATACTCACAGGAACGTGTGACAGGGTGTACGAGGTGTTATAATTTGTAGATAAAAGTAATAATTTAATATTGCGCAATCATCATCAACACCGTCATCATCGACCTGGTTGCTATTTACTGTTTGACATAGGTCTCCCTCGGTATGCCGAAACAACCGATGGACGCAAAATAAACTAGAGCGAGATTGTTCTATTCGCAGACACGCATACAAGTGCTGTGCTGTTCGTAGTACAAATGTAATTTTCTTAGTGTTCTTTCGGTGTGACGTTTGGTTCGTGTGCGGTGCGACGCTTGCGTTTTGCTTGGAATGGATCGACTGTGGAGGCAGCCGGCGGCTAATGGGTGCGATGGACCGCTGCTGATTGGAGCTAATTAGCGTCTCCCAGCCGTTTGTCGGCCCTAGCTAATACAATAACACTATTGCCGGACGTCTCGCTTGCCCGTTCCTACATCGACTACGTACTGTACTTTCGGCTTACTTCACTCATGAAGTTATAAGAAGACATTTCCTTCCTATATGGTTAGTTCTTTATGGCAGAAAAACATATTTTGTTCGGTCACCCTATTTATGGCTACAAGTACAGTAACATTGTTCGTATTGACAGCGTTTGCTCAGTCACGCTTCTTACCTAAAATGACAATTTGCAATAATAAATGCTAAAATGTAATATGGAAGGGAATGAAAGGAATTCCCTTCCATAATACATACGGGGTGACGAAATGGAGGGAAGCACTGGCATGGCACCAAGTTCACCCGGTGTTATGGGCTGACATCACGGATGTTGTAGGTGATGTAGCCAACCGTGCCAGTTTCCATAAAAAAAATATTTAAATAAGTACTAAATAAATTACCTTCGTAATATTTGTAAGAATTTGGTAATCTTGAAAATAAATCCATTCAATTTAATCATAAAAGTATATTTGGGTTTCTTTTCGATGCATTCATGGGGTGGGAAGCAAATATAATTATAAATATTGCGGATATTTTAAAATTTAATATACCTTTTATATATTTTACAAAAACACTCTTCTAGCACATAATTCGACTTTACATAGTCGTCGTCAGTAATATAACAGACCTATAAATAAAATATTGAATATAATTATTTTAGAATATTGAAAATATTTATCAAATTGGGATTTATACGATATAATTTAGTAAAATAAAGAATAACGTCAGAGGAAAAATACATAATCGCTTTTGCCGTATGAGATTTTTCTTAGCATCGGTTCTTAGGTAATCACGGTTTCAAGATATATTTTTGAACTCTGATTTTGACACAATTTTAATAGTAATTTTTCATTGACAAATATCGCCAAACGGGAATTTCCCGTTAGGGAGACGTCGTCGTAGTCGCGTCGGGCTGTGCGGGCGGAGATCACAAAGTCTTGTTCTTGCGACACGATGAACGTTATTAACAGTTTATTTACTTTCTTTGAGCGCTACTCCAATATTTAGCTCCACCTGTACAGCTTTCACGTAAAAGGATCCAGTTGTTGCTGCTCTTGGCATTAAATGAGAATTTTTTTGAAGCCAAATAATATGACTTTGATGTTGTGCCATTGTTTGGAAGTTTGTTGTGTGCAAATCCCTAGTTAAATAATTGAATAATTATTGTATACTATTGAAAATGAAAATACAAAATGTGAGTTCTCACGAGGATTGATGTGGAATATAAGTTCGAGCCCAAAACACACGCACGCACGCACGCACTCACGCACGGACACACACACACACACACACACACACACACACACACACACACACACACACACACACACACACACACACATACAGTTACACCTTCATGACTTCTACTCGATGACAACTAAGATTTGTATGTATGTGTGCGCACATCTGTTAATATTCGCAGTGCAAGGTTTGGTTTAACTTAACTCGAACTTATAAAGTCCAATATAACATTCATTCAGCTGGCGGTCTTGTAAATGTTCAGCGCGGACGTTCCGTCTTCTAATTAGCGCTCAGTCCGGAGGCTCTGTCGCATTCCGGTCGGCGAGGGCGGGGCGGGGGCGGGGCAGGGGCGGGGCTGCCACGGCCAGGCGAGTAGCCCGCGGCCGCGCCATATCGGCCGCGACTCTCCTTTGCCCCAATCCGACAAAGATCCGGCAGATGCATAAAAGCCTTTTTTCCCTCTTTTGAGTTCTCCTTTTGCCTTTTTGCTTCTGCTAATACGAGGCCGGCTCTGCTCCTCGAAACAGCTCTCACCTCCAGTACCCGCGGCGGGTTGACAACTTCTCCCGCTCTACATAAATGCTCTTTCAATACTCGTAATATAACGAATTTCAATAAAACTCTACCTCCATAATGTAAATTAAATTTTAACCTTGTCAAATTCAAAATAATATGTTAAACAGTAGGTAACACTCAATGTTAATTAATCAGTGTAAATATGCAGTAAACGACCAACCAACCAAAATACTAAAAGTTCGATTCGATCGTATAATCGAAAGTTCGATCGTATAATATTAATTGATTTGTTAGTTGGTAGTTTTTATACTATATAATATATATTAAACGTTTTCGTGTACATAAGTATTTCACAAATATTTTGACTTATTATCGTGTGTGCTTGAAAATAATATGCCTTGAATCTCTTCCCGTACATGGCGTAAAAGGCAACTAAAGGATAACGACAAGATGCTAAAGGGCAATAGGGTAGCCACTTCTCAACTTGGCACGGTCCTTCCGTCAGTTATGCAGTAGGTGGGTAACAGTCATCGTGCCTTACTTTCTGCTTGATAGTTGTCTTGTCCTAATATTTTTCTAGACGTGGTGGTTGGTGTTGTATTTTACCCGATTTCTTGGAGAATAATATCGATTACTTAACTTACCTCGATTGCCGGGATGCAGCGTAATGGTATTTATTTGTTTATTTATTTATTTATTTACAGACGTTCTATCTCACGAAGTCATAGAGAAATCAATGCACGAAGTCCGTTCGGCTCTGGTTGTAGTAGTGACGTGTACTGATGAGCGCGCTTGTGTGTGTTGTGTGCGTGGACCGCGTCGCGATCGTGACTTGAGTGTTCTCGAGGTTACGCACACTAAAATGTGTGCATGTGCACGCCTGACAACATTCATAGCCAAACGGACTTCGTGAGACAGAATATCTGTAGGTATGTAATAATATTATGTTCAACTTTTATTATTTACTTATTTTATGAATTTTCACTTAAACGCACACAACAACGGACTTCGTGATATAGAATATCTGTATGTAATTAATATGTCCAACTTTTATTATTTACTTATTTGACAAATTTTCACTTGAAAGTGCACACCAAATTATTTCAACTTGTTAGCAATAACAAATTTAAATTAATTTTAATTACGTCTACCCATATTGCAATGTATTTACGTTCAGTGCGCCAGTCAAAGATCACGCTTCAGAGTCAGAACAAAGAGCAGGTAAATTGCGCTGGCGGGCCTCGCGCTTTCACGAGCCGAAGGAGTAAATCAATCAATTATGAATTTATTTGTTCGACCAATGACGTTGCGCTAATTGGTCACCCCAATTACTTAATGATGTCTGTGGCTGGGCGGGGCGCGGTGGGGCGGCACGGTATACGGGGGGAGGGGTTCTGGTTAAATAATTGTTCAATAATAACATGTGTTGTTTAACGAAATATTTTTGCTCGCGTATCATTTGGTAACGCGACCGCCGACGCGGCGGCGGCGGCGCGGGGCCCGCTCATATAATTAGCAAATACAAGTAGCCTCATTAGTGGCTGAATTTTCGAACAAATAACATGTTCACATACTAAATACCGAGGACGACAGATCTATTATTGCAATTCAGCAGAGTGTTATACCTCATAGTAAATGTGTTCCTATATATTTCTTAAGCCGGAAACATACCAGGAACTGATATTTCTTTTTGTCAAAACAGCGAGGAGCTCAGGTACCTAGTACCTATGTAGATAAGCCTAGCCCAGGTGTACCGCCCGGTACCTATCTGGATAAATAAATAAAACATCTCATTATCTAAATACAAAGTTTCATCCAAGTCGTTAGAACCGTTTCCGAGAAATCAATTATATTTATATATATTATACAAGTTAAGCTCACTTAAAGTAATAGAGCTAATCACGTGGATGGCATTTTTATGATGACACACAAAAATTTTAACTAGATTTATTTTTAATTTTTTTTTTAATAACTAAGACTAATTACCGCGCTGATGGAAAAATATCGCGCTTAAAATAAAAACTGTATGTCCCTTCGATTTACCTTACTAGGTGATAGGGTTTAACCAGCCAAGTGCGAGTCGGACTCGCGCACCGAGGTTTTCGCACCACAAAAAAAACTTTAAAAACACGTTTCTTGTATGGGGACACCCTTAATTTTATATTATTATTTTTTCTATTTTTTATTATTTGTAATAAACGACACATATTCTGTGACGGTTCCAAAGATACGGCCATCGGACGGACAGACAGGCATACAGACAGACAGACGCGACGGCGTAGGCTTAGTAATAGGCTTCCGTACGGGGTGCGGAAACAAGGATTTAGTGTTGAATGTTTCAGATAATTTGTGGTTTCGTAGCCCAACTTGTTTACTTTTTAGATACACGTTTTCCCCGTAGAACATTCAAAACCGCCAGTTCTCTATGCGAGTTCATTGCTCCTACCAACATGGAATTTAAATCAACTTCGTTGACACCACGCGCCGCCACGCCCCGCCGCCGGTAACGGCCGGCGCTTGTCAGCCAACTGACCATCGGGCTTTAGTATCACTGTCAACATGCACCCTGCACAACACCAGTTTTATTTCAAATGCAAATGCCGTGAGTTTTTCAGCGTTGCGCTCAATTTGTCCGATTCACTGGGGCCTCTCCCGCCACGCCCCGCCCCGCCACGCCCCGCTCCGCCCCGTCCGTCCGGTCGCGCCGTTCGTGCCGGAGCATTAATTGATTTGAGTTTTGTACTTTTTTTCTTCTATTTAAGGTTAGTTGATTTAACCAATAATATAGGCAAACCATTTTGCAGTTGAATGCTGAATTGTTAATAATAATTAGCACCAGGGCGACCGAGCTTCTCTCGGCGTTTATACCTATCTAGATAAATTTGAAAAAAAAAAACAAATATTATCTAAATACAAAATTTCATCCAAATCGTTAGAGCCGTTTATGAGAAACCAATTATATATGTATATACCAGTTTAGCTCACTTAAAGTAGTGAATAATTTGTATGTAATTAAGTATATTAAATTTGTTAAATCAGTTTGTTTCGGGAACAAAGAAAAACAAAAGAACTTTAATTTTGAGTTTAAATTTGACAGGCTTGAGAACTGACTGCAATCAACTTAACAAGTGCGTATATAAATTATACATTAAAAATCGGTCAAGCAAGTGCTAGTTTTACTCGCGCACGGAGGCTTCCGTAGATCCGCTATACCATACCTGTCAAAAACCATACCTGTAAAAAAACCATATCCGTCTATCTTTTGTCTTTCTACAATGTAAAATATAAAAGCATGTGGCGCCATCTATAATCGATTCTTCACCCGTATTTTTTACTTATTGTTTTTTTTTTATTACTGGTTGGCACATCCGCCATAATAACACATATTCCTGCGAACATTTCAACCGGCTACCTATAACGGTTCAAAAGATATATACTCGTACAACACACGAACGGAAGGACAGACAGATAGGCAGGCAGACAGCGTAGGCTTAGTAATAGACTTCTGCTACGGGGTACGGAACCCTAAAAATGATAGAATTCTCTTTAGAATGACTAAACATTACGCAAGTACATCCTGCCGATGAGAGTGACCAGCTGTCTACACCGCTGCAGTTACGTATGTACAATGACCACTACAGGATGTTTCAGTCGTAAAAATAAAATAACTATCCAGCCTCCCTCCAGTCCGCACTGCTCGGTGCTCGAGCGAACAACGCACCGACAACAACGACCATTCACGGCTAATGGAGCCGTGGAGACTCAATTACAGGCAAGTGTCGTCCGGACACACCGCCCCCCCCCCCCCCCCCCCCCCTCCCAACCCTCTTCATCCCTCTCCCGCGCCTTCGCAGGAGCTGCCGGGTACATCTGCACTCTGATGTTCATTTAATTTTTTTTTAAGAAAATACTTAAATATTCCTATTGTGTTGCTGTTCTTTTATTTATTTATTTATATTTTTTTCAATGGAAACTGACACGGTTGGCTACATCACCTACAACATCCGTGATGTCAGCCCATAACACCGGGGGTGAACTAGGTGCCATGTCAGTGCTTCCCTTCGGTCATGCCGGTTACACTGAACACAAACTATTTACATAGCCGTTTCGACTGACGTTTCATTCAGTGCGGTGGTACCAACCCGGGCAGGTTGAACCCTACCACCTAGTAAGGTAAGAAGGGAAGGGACCTACAGTTTAACGTGGAATCCGAACCACGGTCAGCCTCCAACGGTCTAGTGGTCACCCATCCAAGTACCGGCCCAGCGTTGCTTGATAATCAATAGCGACAGTCGACTGTCTGCACCACTGAGCTGTCGAGGCTGATCAATGATTCCGGAGTTTACCTCAAACGTACAGACAGACAGACGTTCCCTTTTATAAGACGAAGAGAAGAAATTGCATATTCTGTAATCCGCATTCGTCTATCTATGTAATACATTCTGTATGCGAAACACAAACAAAGCATCGCGCCGTGCATTAAAATATAGCAATACATTAGTTAGAGCGTCTCGCGTCGCACACGTCGGGTGTATCGGAGGGACGTTTCAGCTAGGACCGACTGACTACTAATGCCCCAAAACGAATAGAGAGCGCGACAGGTTCATTGTGGCACGACCATAAATAAGCATTTGCAGTGACGGGGGGTGCGCGGCAGTGGGCCGGCGGCGGCGATGCGGAGGTGCGGGTAGAAGATCCCTGAATTAAGATTCCGACAAAACCTGCTTCACCTGCGAGGGAGGGGGTGAGTAATGAATCATTTATATCAGCCATTTCTCGCTTTCAGCTGCGCTCTTTTATTCACCAGTAAAGTGTGAGTTGCTATATTTTTATTTTCCCATAGCCCATCCGTTGCATTTTTTTTATGTAATTCGGTATGGGTGGCTTAGTCGGATGGGCCAAAGCACATGCTCCGACCAGCCAATATCACCTCCGAGATGATATGTGCCATACCGGAGACTTCCCTGGATTGTTGGCTATACTGGACTAGTGGAGAACACAACCGAGGCTGCTATGCGGCCTTCTTACATACCGTACGGTGGTAACAACCCAGTCGACTACAATTTGAGCCTACCACCTAGTAAGAGGCAAGGGAAGCGACCTACAGTTTTACACTGGTTCCGAACGGTGAAGCAGCAGGTGTAGGTATGCATGTAAATTTTTAAGATTCAAACCTCGGATTCTCACATGAGAAGCCGATGCCCAAACCACTCGGCCACCCGCCGCTCGGGTCGTCGGGTGAAGTTTAGGACATCGAGCTTATTATTTCGTTGTCACTCTGTTGGCATCCTTTTGTGTCGTTCGCATGTTAAGTAACATATTGTCAAGTCTAGTCAGTATGAAGTAGATTTGGAGAAAAGAATACGAAAAAAATATTTATCTTCTCTACCTTCTGAGCGGGAATATTTTCATATTTGTAGGCTATGGTTGGCCAATTTATAATTCATCCATTCATTCAAAAACTTATCTGACCGATCACTTTATACAGCCCTGAATATTTCTTTTTTACTTGATTACTTTTTAATATTCTGAATTTTAATATAATATATAAACTTTTTTTTTTTTTTTTTATGAAAACTGACACGGTTGGCTACATCACCTACAACATCCGTGATGTCAGCCCATAACACCGGGTGAACTTGGTGCCACGTCAGTGCTTCCCTTCGGTCGTGCCGGCTACACTGAACTGGACGGAAAACACAAACTATTTACATAGCCGTTTCGACCGACCTTTCATTCAGTGCGGTGGTACCAACCCGGGCGGGTTGAACCCTACCACCTAGTGATATAAGAAGGGAGCCATATCCCTTAGTCGCCTTTTACGACATACACGGGGAGAGATGCAGTGGGGCTATTCTTTTAAAGTACCGGCCCCAAACAGTACAACTATTGAAACAAACTATTGAAATTATTAATCAAAACTAACCTAAAACAAAACTTACCTATCTAACAAAATAAAACAAAAATAATTAGTTCTAAGGAAATTTTAATTATAATAAAATTATAATAAAATTATAATAAAATTATAATAAAGGAAATTAACAACCTGATGTTTCATTTTTAGGATTCTGTATCCATTCTTAGTCATGTCTACATCGTCTCTCTTGTGTCCGTTCGTCCGAGTGCTGTGTATATTCTGTTGAACCGTAATAGGTAGCCGGTTGAAATATTCACAGAATATTTTTTTATGGATAGCGCGACATGTGACATCTTTTCACCTACGAATAGGTGTCTAACGATGCCCATTGCCCATGGACATTCTGTGATCCACGGGGATTGCGAATGCCATGCCGGCCTGACAGGAGCCTTTTCACGCCCCTTTTGAAAAACCGCAGGCTGTCGTTGGGAGGAAATCGATGGGCAGGGAGTGCGTTCCACATTTTCCCGGTTTTGTAAATAAAATACCTACAGAACCGGTTGATACGCATCCGTAGTAGGTGGTAGGTCGATTGAATAGGGGTGCATAATAGGTATGTGTTATTATGACGTATATGCCAACAAATATTTACAAATAAATTACGTTATTAACAAATAGTTACGTTTAGATACGTTGTTTCCTTCCTTCCTTACCTATAATAAAATCCAACGTCTGCTTTCTGTCTGAGTGTCTGAGTGTCTGAGTGTATGTCTGTCTGTCCGCTTATAACTCGAGAACCACTGAACCGATTTTAATAAAACAAAATTCTACGGATAGCTTGATTCTTCCCATCAACTATAGGCTACATACTATCACGCTAAATGGCTTATGAGGTCAGCAGTGAAGTGAAATATGAGAGCGGGCGGAGCCGCGGGCACAGCTAGTACATTTATATATCGGGACGTAACTGAATCGAATATCCGTCTCATCGTGCATAACTTCCGTTAGAGCCTAGCGGTACATGTATAACCCTATAAGCCTACGCCGTATGTCTGTCTGTCTGTCCGTCCGTCCGTCTGTCCGTCCGTCTGTCCGAGGGCTGTATCTCTTGAACCGTAATAGGTAGCCTGTTGAAATAAAAAAAATGTGTTATTTATTATGGCCGATATAACAACAAATAATAAAAATAAGAAAAAGTAAAAAATTCACGGGGGTTCCCATAGAAGAAACCAAAAAGTGTATGCGCACGCGCCAACTACCGAATAAATTATGAAGCATGACATTAACTAATATGAAGCATTATAACACGCCATCTAGATGGCGTGAGTAGCGCTAGCCGTGACATGACGATACGGGACCCTCGGTGCGCGAGTTCGACTCGCACTTGGCCGGTTGTTTTATTTTTTCCTTTCATTTTACCGCTTACGCGGTGGTACGGAATCCTCGGTGCGCGAATCTGACTCGCACTTGCCCGGTTTTTTTTACATAAAATGTCTTCACCTCGTAAATACTTTCGAGACGCTCCTGAGTATATTATTTTATTTTAAAGACCGTGATCGCAACGCAGATGAAAATATACGAAGAATGTCGAACTCTACACTGGCGCAATAAAACTAAAGGCTCCGACGCAGAGAGCAAAGACAGATGCAATATGTTGTACCGAAGTTCGGCAGGCGGCGCGGCGGGGGCGAAGGGAGTCGAGATGTTCGGCGCACTGAGTAAATAAACGGCGACACAGATTCCCCGGATCAACTCGGAAACGTAAATGTCTTTTTATATGACTGTTTTAGTGAATAAACAAATTGAATTCGGATTCTCTATAAAACATTCAGCAGGAATGTCTCCGGTGCGGCGTCGACTCGCGCAAACATCGTCCCGACTCAAATGATTCGGCAAACTCCACAGAATATAAACGCGAGTAGAAGCGTCGCGGTGACTCGTGCGCAAGTAAGCGTATTTCCGCTCACTTGATCGCCGCCCATATCAGTCGCCCGCGTGTCATTTCTTTCGCGGCTAAAAAATACATTTACATACATTATCGTGATATATTACAGTACAATAGCCGCACAAAATCAATCAATCAATCAATACTAATAATAAATATGTAAGGGATGGTCATGAAGTAAGTTACTTTGTTTTATGAGATACTGCGTTTGTAGACGGAAACCTCGGTGCGCAAGTCCGACTCGCACTTGGCCGGTTGTTTTTATGTTCTGTGGTCAATTACGCGCCTGATCCCGCTCACGCAGAGCCGCGCGCCGCTCCGATCCGATCCGGAGCTCTTCTTTTATGATACTAATACGGCTTCGTATCTATCGTGCGAGACTTGTGTTAAACTTTTGGGTTAACGCCTCGTAAGATATAGATAGTCTAAAATCGTCTATACTCGAGTTGTTTATATTCCTAAAAGGGTGTGTTAAGTTTTACATAATTTTTATTTGAAAGAAAAAATCACAGAGCATTGAGTTGGTTAGAGGGGAAATGTAGAAGTGGTCGGAGCCAACGGGAGCGTCGCGAGTAGGTACCGGTTGACTTACTTCATAATTTGCTGAAATGCAGTGATCGCATAATTCAGTGTAGATATTCTGCCGCAGTAGAAACAGGTCCTTCAAGAAGGGCGTGAATAGGCACCTGTCAGGCCGGCATGGCATTCACACCCCCGCATACGACCGACTGTCCATGGGCGTCGTTAGACACATTATTTGTGGCACGGCGCCACATATCGCAATTCAATAAAAAAACAAAAATGTCTGAGTAAACTACTTTTTTATCGTAGTACGAATTAAAATGTCGTAAGTAAAATTGCTATGGTGTCTTTAGTAAAAGTTCAATAGTATGGCCGGTTCCTGGTCAGCATATCAAATCAAATAAAAAAATACTTTATTATAAACAATAAAAATTAACACAAAAGGCGAGTTAAATGCAATGTAGCATTCTTTACAAACTAACCTTTGGGATATTGAGAAGCGCATAGGGCGGACATTGAAACATAGATAATATAAATATTATAATTTACGTTCATATTATATTTATACAGCATATACAGGGTGTATCAGGATAGGTTTTCGAAACTTCAGGGTTCGAAAGGGGCCCATATTTGAAGACGAAAAGCGTTGAAACTTTTTCCCAGATTCGATCATTTTACAGTACTTTTTGGTGAAAACTATTCTTCAAGATTTGGTGGATGGTTAACGTCCGCCTTTATTAAATAAAAAATAAATTCTAACTCATGAATAAAAATGGGTAGGTTGCATACATAACTAGTAAAAATTGAACTGCGTGTAGGTAAATTCCAAACACTGAAAGTTCATTGACTTCAAAAGAAAAAGAGGACTGAATTAGTTCACTGCACTCTCCAGTCTCACTGTTCATCGAGTTTTTATTACAATTTCCAACTTTTGTATGACAAAAAAGCAACGGAATTTCGATTTGAGGGATAAGGATTTTTTTCTTCTAATAATGAGTACTTTCTATTCCTGAAGTTTCTCAAACCTATCCTGATACAACCTGTATATAGCGTTTCATTTCATAAATAAAAAAACATTTAATGCCTCCACTCTCAGGTCAAGAAGAACACTTGTAACTGTATTGTAAATTTAATTTAATTTAATTTAATTTAAGTACATAATGTTTATAAATCAGACTCATGTCTAGCAACAGATTAGAATAAGATCTAGACAAGTAATCATCATCATCATCATCATCATCATCATCATCAGCCTGTAATCACCAAGTAATCATTAACTACAAATTGGATGCCCATTTATAATCCACCTATTTCAGGTTACTTCCAATATATTAATGAAGTCACATAGATTTAATTATTTTTGCAGAACTTTCTGGAATATCTAAAAGCGCTCACTTCATCTTAATTAGAGCTTCACGAAATTGTGTCAATCGAATGCAATACTAAAGTGCGCGCTGCTGGGAAGGAAAGGCCTTCCATTTGACGACAGTAGAACTGGAAAAAAATTTAAATTTGGCACTTACACTTTGCTTATACGTTCCTCGTATTCCATGAAAGAACCTGTATCACGTTTAATACACTTATGATATTTTCATAATATCTTGAGTGTATTTTCTTAGCAAAAGTGTAATGCGATGTATGAGAAGTGCTGGGCGGGAGAGGGGCCGGAGCAGTGCACGCGACGCAATCGTTCTTTTATTCAGTTTCATGTATAATGTATCGGCGGAGTCTGGTAAATCGTAGTTTCCAATTTTGTTTTATCGACTTATCCATTCAATATCATTGAAGAATGTATGACAACCGCTCAGCGCCTTCTTCGTCTGTGGAGAAGGCGCTGCCAGATTTCTCACCGCTGCTGTAGTGCGAGATTTGTGATCTATTTTCACTTTTTTGTCATTCGGCAACACAAAGAGGAAATCCTATTACTTAATGAGCTAAACTTGTATATGTACGTACATATACTATACAACGTGTCCCAAAACTCAACGTCAAGCGGGAACCAGAGGGAACCAGGGAGTAGGCCAGTTTATGAATACCCAGGGAAAAAAAAGAAAAAAAAATCTGAGTCATTTGTTTTTTGCAGAAAAAAATTTAACTGAATATTTTTTGTGGTAAAACTACAGGCATTGTCGTTTTATTTAGGATAGTTATCAATAGCAGAGTTATTTAGGCTTCCAATATAAAAATTTGAACAATAATATTTGCAAATTTCTAGTCGTAGTACCTAAAAATGTTGTTCAAAAAATGCTCATATGACTCCGATTTTTTTTTCTTATTTTTCCCTGGTTAGTCATAAACTGGCCTACTCCTGGTTCCCGCTCGACGCTGAGTTTTGGGACAGCCTGTATATAAACTTATATATATATATATATAAAAGTAATTGTTGATCATGATAAGGAAAAAGGCCTATATAACATAATTTCACAAGGTAAAAAATTTAGACAAAAACTTAATATCGAACTACCCACGGAAGATGAAATCTTAATCCACAAAAAACAGTCTGAACGATCCAAAGAAAATTGGAAAGAAAAGCCATTACATGGTCAAATTGTGAGAGAGGTACTAATGAACCCAAATACAGATATTGAAAAATCTTTTTTGTGGCAAAAAAAACAACCTACATCTCCCCAAATGGAATCTAAAATCTTTGTAATACAAGAACAATCGGTTAGAACAAAACAGTTTGAACGAGATATTTTAAAACTTGATACAGACGGACGATGCCGATTATGTCATGAAAAAGATGAAACAGTCAGGCATATTATCTCAGGATGTAAAATATTAGTACAGCCACTATACCTAAAAAGACATAATCAACTAGTCAAATACGTTTACTGGAATTTACTCAAGAAACACAAGTTCGAAACAACTAAATTTTGGTGGAAATGCCCGTTAAATGAACCTCATGTGGTGGAAAATGAAGAATTTAAACTAATATGGGAGATTGCTGTCACCACAGATTATGCGTTACCTAACAATCGACCAGACCTCATATATGTAGACAAAAATAAAAACAGAACTTACCTTATCGATATCACAGTACCGTCCGATTATAACCTCACTAGGAAGGAACCTCAAAATGAAAAACTTACTAAATACTACGCACTAAAAATTGAGGTCCAAAGATTGTGGAATACAAGAGTCGAAATTGTCCCAATAGTTATTGGCACTACTGGAATAATAAATAAAACTGCAGAGAAACATATAAAAACTTTAGACGCTGGTATAAAATTAGAAATACTCCAACAACAGGCTGCAATTGAAACTACAAAAATAATTACGAAATTTTTAACTGGAATTTTACCACCTGACAGTGATGATCAATAGATAATAATATATAATATAACTCAAGATTGATCGGTGGGCCCGTCTTCTATCTTGGGAGGCACTCGAGCGAGGACGGGTGGCAGACCAGCGAGTACAAATGGTGTATCGCCGACGACTCCGGAAAATGCGGAAGGATAAAGTTATATATATAATAGATTTTGCCCGCAGCTTTGCTCGCATAGGCTTTGCTGCCCATCCTGAAATACCATTCTAAATATTGGTCAAATAATTTTTTAAATCGGATAAGTATTTTCGGATCTCCAACATCCAAACTTTCAAACTTTACCTCCTTATAATACTCGTGTAGATTGGTTCCTCGGAAAAGGCTCTAACGATTTGGAAAGTTTATCTAGATACTAGATAGGTATAGAAAACTTGGTCACCCAGGTAGTGTAACACAATACCTATACGCTGCTTCACTGTTCGGAACCGGTGTAACACTGTATCCTGGTCTGGTCCCTTCCCTTACTAGTGGTTCCCTTACTGTATGGTATGTATGATGGCCGCTTAGCAGCCTCGGCTGTGTTTTCCTGTAGTACAGTATATAGTCAGCACCACACCAGGTTTCTGCACCACAAAAAAAAAACCGGTCAGGAGCGAGTCAGGCTCACACAAATTATGGTTCCGTACTAAAACAAAAATATTTTTTTCTCCGCAAATATTAAATTGTCGAAAAAAAAACCATTTAAAAATCAAAATTTTAGCTTTAGGTAACCATAAAAATAGAAAAAGGAAAAATACAAAATTAAGGTAGGTCCTCATACAAGAAAAGTGTTTTCTATTACTATTACATTTTCAAAGATACAGCAATAGGACAGAGAGAGAGAGACAGGCGGACAGACATACGGCGTAGGCTTAGTAATAGGCCTCCGTTGGGGTCACAGAAATCTAAAAATAATAATACATACGTATTATGAAAATATGTAAGTTTGCGGTAGGTACGTAGCTAAGTGATAAATTCATCGCGCTGCACAACACGCCCCACACGTGATACGAGCTTGCTAAATTTCTCCGGCGACGGGCAATCTTGTTCGCAAAGCTTCGTTACTTACAATAAGCCGGGCCAGCGCCGGCGGCGGCGGTCCTCATAAATAAAGAAAACTCTTTCATCTCTTTTTACAGTCCTTGTTCCTGGCTTCCTCCGCCCGCCCCCCCGCCCCGCCCCGCCTCGGGAGTATATTGGCCAAGTTTCGCGCACTCCGTATATTTCGATTATTCTCACATAAACAGAATGAACTTATCGAGAGAGTGTATATCATGCGAAATATTGCTGTTGGGAATTGTGGCGGATGAACACTGAACTTCATTATACTAGAACGCTGGAATGGTCTTAAGCAGTAATGCTTGTGCTTTGAATTTTTATTTTTATTTAGCGATTTCATTGTCTCAATTTTGGCGCTAGAACGCGCGGCGGTGGGCGGCGGCGGGCGCGCGCACTTTTCGAAAAGTGCCTGGCACTTGCTGGGTGACATTTCAAATATAGCTCCGGCAGTTGAAGGTATAGTCAACGTCTGCGAAATTTATATAATTTTTTAAATAGATATTCGCCGTGACTTCACTTAATTGTGGCCCGCTCCCCTCCACACCACTTTTGGTAAGATGTACACTTTTATGTTTGAAAAAAAAAAAATGCCATATTGTATTATAAATACATCTTAATGAAACATCGCAGTACTCAAAATCATGATCACCATAAACGCTTTGAAACAACACGACGTCTATTTGCATTAAATGTATGATTATATGTGTGATTATGAATAACGCTAACAAATCATTCGATTATATAAATAATTCATAATCGCGTATAACTATTTGCCTAAATTTCAAATTTAGTGCAGTGGACGTTCGTTCACTATCAGCGCCAAAATGACAACAAATATTTCGGTACAAAAAGCTGCCATTCTCTAAGGTGTAGCCATTCCAGTGTACTAGTATAATAGAGTTCCGTGCGGATGAATAAGGTGGCGACGGACTAGCTCCTAGCTCCCAGCGGCCAGTACAAGCCACATACACTCGGCTGTGGGGGCGGCGCGGCGCGGGCGGCGGGGGCAGCAGGACCGGCGACCGTATTGCATCGCTAATATATTGGGCTGCACGTCGGCGGATACTTTTAGTATTACATACTTGCAGCGAGGATAGTGCAGTTGCGGCTTGTTGAATTGAAGCTTAGGATCTAGAATTTGCATTTGATTGATTGATTTGATTGATTGATGCATTTCATGCTTAATAAAATTTTCAATAAATTGCGAGTCAATTGAATGAAAATGAGTAAATAATACGTTTTTGTCGATAAAATTTGAAACCGCTATAAACATCACGTTTTTTGCATCCACCAAGCAGGTGTCAGAAATTTCTCAGTTTTTGAAATAAAAAGAAATTAATTCTTCAGGACAAAGTGTTATTTTACATCTCTCGAAGTTATGCGTATTTTTCAAACGTTATAAATATTGACTTTGATGAATACTTACGAGGAAAACTAATTTAATTGCGAGAAAAATAATTTTAAAATTATTTGATACTTAGCAAGTTTCCAACAGGAGCCTCAGTGCATACTACTCGTGCTTGATCGACCAACTAAAAAGTGTTTTCTATAACGGCTCACACTGTTGAAAAATAACATACAATTTCGCACTGTTCGGTATAGACATCCCCGCCCGCCCTCGCTAGCCACAGCGCCCCGCGCCGCCCAGCCGCCCTGTCGATCACGCGAGTTTCGTTCGTGTCAATTAAATTCGTCGGGCGCTGTGTAACTGCGAACAGTTACACAGGCGCACACCACCCAAATGTATTTGTGTGGATATTGCCTCGACCATGGGAATGAAATATCTACATCGAAGGGAATCAGCGTCGATCAGGTGAAATAAAAGTTGCAGGGGCCCTTATAAAATCAGTCACGTGTCCGTACGTCCGTCTGTCTCTCACAGCTTGTAGAACTATTTTTGAGCCAGTTCCAACTATAATTTAATAGGGGCCGAAAAAACTAAGTTGAAAAATATGTTTTTATGTTGTCGAGTAGTACAAGGAGGTATAGGTAGTTTTAATTTTTATTTATTTATTTATTTTTTAGGTTTAGTTTATAAGTTATTTTAGTTTAGTTTTATCATATTTCTTAATTTTAGTTTAATTTTATTGTATTAGGTTATTTTGATTAATTTAAATAAAATTGGATATGTAAACAGTATAAAAAAAAAGGAACATGCCTTTCCAAGCCTAAATTAATGCTATTTTTTAAACAATGTTTTAATTGTATAAACAGTTATAATAATTAATGTGCACAATTTGCACTGTCCGAGGCAACTATATTATAATTAAATCTAATATAGATTTCATTGCCGGTACGAGTCACAACCCTCATTAATTACAGATATAAAAGAGATTATAAATAAAGCTTTTGAGAACCACCCGAGGTCATTATTTTAGCTAATTATCATTGTCACAATAGCATACACGTTCCAGGATTTACTTAGGAAAGTACTGTTAATAAAACAAACAGGAAAAGCAGAAGCAAAAACCATTACGCGTATGACAAATAAAGAGATTGAACAAAACTCCCATTCAGCATTTGATCCCTTTACCGTACTCGCGTCCGTTGCCACCACCGACCACCGAGCCTGGGGACGCAACAAACCGTCTTTTTTAGGTTTCCGTATCCCGTACGGAAGCCTATTACTAAGCCTACGCCGTCTGCCTGTCTGTCCGTCCGTCCGTCTGTCCGTCCTAATGCTGTATCTTTGGAACCGTAATACGTAGCCAGTTGAAATTTTCACAGAATATGTGTATGGTGGATATAACAACAAATAATAAAATATAGAAAAGGTCAAAAATCAATGTATTTTTTTGTGGTGCGGAAACGTCGGTGCGCGAGTCCGACTCGCACTTGGCCAGTTTTTTTGAAATCGCCGTCCATTGAAACTGAGTGTGGCAAAAATCGAACGCAGAATGAAGCAAGAAGAGTTGGAGAGGGAGAGCAAGCGGCGACGGCCAATCGAACGTGGCGCTCAGCGGCGGAGCTCGCATAAAAGTACTTAGAAGAGACTCGCTGATGTGTGGTTCCTAGGCTCAGTGGTCGGTGGTTAGCACTTTCAGGGGGAGGGAGCAGGAGTGGGCAAACTCATTTAATGCACTTCGAAATAACTTAATCCTTACAAGTAATGCGTCGCACACGAGCGGCGCGGGGGACGGGGCGGGGCATGGCGGGCGGCGGGAAGGGGAGGCTCTCGTCAGATTACGGCGGAGGCTGTGTAAACATTCGCCGAATACACTCACTCGTACGGACCACCGGCTCACGGCCGAACACACACCGCGGACATTCCAACTCATTCCACCCTCCGCCGAGCGCCGGTGAATGCACTCATCTATAGGTAATATGTGTGAAATAAATTATCGTCGGTCCATATTACCACCTCTTTGCGTGGGGATTTCTAGCGCAGATTAATTAATAGTTCCTTGTACAAGGTAGACAGAGGTAGGAGTCATTTTAGACACCTTAAAATTTACTTTATAATTTAAGGGTCGTTTTTTTCACGATGCTCTTAGATCCAGCAGAAATTCAAGAAAGTCGTCACTTTGTATTTCGATTTTTATAAAATTAAATATTAATACCTACTAGTTAGTTTTATAATATTTTTAAACGTTATTGCAGTAAAATGCAGTAAAAGACAGTTTTCAGTTTTTATATATCCAAATAAGAGACGATTAATAGTTCAAAATAAAATGTCTCAGGCTACATACTTGAAACTGTTTCATCGAGGGTTAATACTATTAAATTATGAATATATATTGACATAGCAGTGTGTACAACGATCTATATACATGTTCATATACCAATTAACCAGCTCGTCTCGCGCGCGCCTAATCAAAAGCTGCAAATTATTCTTGTCGAAATTAATTCGGGTGCGAGCCGTCAGAGCAGGCCGCCAATTCACTAGTGGGAACATATCGAGTACGAGATTTCTAGTAAAATTAAGATGTGTTATGAGGATGTTAAAAGTGCGCTGAGTTTGTTCCATTGGTTCCAGTTAACAATATTGTGGTAGTGCTGCCGCCGTCTTCGACGGTACTCGAATTTAAGAACTTACGATTCCGCACTGTACAGCATTGACATCGAGAAACGGGGTAATTTCTGAGAGCCAATGAAATAGTGAAATAGTATTTTTTCTGCTACGGAATTGTAATGTTGAATCAAGCAAAGTCTGTATGTATAAAAAGGTGGCAGGAAATTAAACAATTTTAAATATTTTTCAAATCATATAAGCGTGCATATACGGCAGCTTACACAACGAAATTATCATACCCTGTTTTGACGGACAAACGTACTGTATTTCGGGTTGATGAGTGACTAAAGCGTAGGTAAGGCTCTAGGTTGTGAATTGGAGAAACCAAAGTGACGTCAATTTTAGTTCCAATACAGTAGTTAGTTATGACGCTAGAGTCATATTGAGTGATGACGCGTATTAAACTTTTTAAGTATACCCAGAATTTGTGCCCTTAAAAACCCGGTAAAGTCCGGCCACGCGGCGTAGGGATCGGGTAGCATAGCTCGACGTACACAGCCTTGTCTTTTTTTGTGGTAAACATTTATTAATCTGCAGACTTCGCTTTCCCAAACTCTAGAAGGTAACTTAACTAAAAATATAGTATTCGATTCTCAATTTAATTGTTAGTGAATTGGTCTCTAGTCTAGGCTTGCATCGAGAGGCGAGACGGCGCGCGCGGGAACTCGCACATCGAGGTCGAGAAGCAATAAATACAGCTCGCTATATATAAATCACTCGCGGCGCATCTCGCTGTAGTTATACCTATAAATTTGACACAGGACATAGATCAGAGACATAATGGCTAGATGGGTGAGCGTCTCATTTTTCGCTGCATTATGCGGAGAGTTACCGCTTACGGCACAGAATGTCTTTTTGCACCTTTTGTACACTTTTGTTTGTGCAAAAAAGTATATTTCCATTTAATTTAATTTCATTCATTTCAAGCACTGTGGTAGTAAGCTGCTGTTAGTTGATTGGCAGGAATTTTGGCGACGGCTAATCCAAAGGATCCTCTTATGAGTTAAGAAATCTGTGAATAGTAAACAGATTTTATAACTGTTTATTTAAAATACTTTTAAAGAATAAAACAGGTAGACATATAGAATCAAAAGTTATTATAATTTTTTTATTTAATACGTTGTTACTGAGTTTCTGTTTACATAAACGCTCACTGACCTCAAAATTTGTTGGTAAATTATATTAATAAATCTATCCGCTGTGTAAATGTCTCTACGAACGCATATAGTAACGTACGTTCCCCACGCAGCGCGGGGAGCCGGGAGGAAGGCCGTGCGCGGTTTCATGCCTGCGCGAAATTGAATTAGACGCATTGTTGAGTTATTAGCTAGTGCCTAGTTTTGATAATTAGACGGCAATACAGCGCTGCGCATTGTTTGCGTTGTCGTGCGCGTGCGGGTTGGGCTTAGTGGTATACTTACGATATTCTGCAGTAGTGTATGAACGTATTCAATGTACTGGAACCGTACTGGAACTTACCTGAAAGAAAGAAAACAACATATTTAGTTTTTTTTAATTGTGCATTGTTGTTCCCGTTTGAGTAGAGTGCCAGTTGATTTTATTCAAGGATAAAATATTGTACCCAATTATATATAAACAATGCAAGAAAACTCAACCTTCTCATTCTCACATATTTTCAACCGACTTCCAACATAAAGGAGGAGGTTCTCAATTCGTCTGTATGTTTGGACGTGATAACGTCACGTCTTATAAATTGATGAACACCGGCTGCACGCACGAAAAAGTGTCACGTTCCATCTGAGCCTGTGTGTGCAAGCGAGAGCGCGTAACAAGCGATAGAGAGGCACAATCGGCCCAAGCGTCGGCTTGTACACATTTATCTCTCTGGTTCTAAAGTACCACGGCAGCAGACGACGGGCAGTATGACGTTATCACGTAAAACTATCGTCCGTAAACCGACTTTACAGACAACCAATTTTTTTTTGTGATATGTTACCCGATTTCTCCGCCAATTCTCAACCGATTTTAATGATTCTTTTTTTCACGAGTATGGTATATCTCAGGGGTGGTCCTTTAATTTTTTTTTAAATAAAACTACCCCTAAATGTGGCATATTAAGGATGAACACTTTCACAATAAGGAATTTTTCAATCACCCACTTCCCGTCAACTGATTTTAATATTATGTGATATTACTAAAAAAAGTGAAATAAAAAAACTGTTTTAAAAAAACATTGAGCACACCTGAAAATTTATAGATGGACACTTTTGTGCTTTTGTACCGCTTTCTACTCACGATCAAAATATTATTTAATACTTTTTAGGGTTTGATTGAAGTCGGTTAAATGTTTTTTTTAAAACAGTTTCTTTTTACTATTGTACAAATAGCATACCTACTTGTCATATGGAAGCAACAATAATAATGTTTCGTTGTTCGGGCTAGTGCGTAATGCTTTTTTTATGTAATCGGGCATGGCTAGCTGAGTCAGAGGGACCAGAGAAAATGCTCCAACCAGCCAATAACACCTTCCGAGAAGGTGCCACACTGGAGATTTCCCTTTATATTGCTGGCCATAATGAACTAGAGGAAAACACAGCCGATGTTGCTATGCGGTCATCTTACATCCAGTACGGTGGTACCAACCCAGTGGGCTACAATTAGAACGTACCACCTAGTGCGGGGCAAGGGAAGGGACCTACAGTTTTACACCGCACCGGTTCCAAACGGTGAAGCAGTAGGTATATATGTAAGTATGCACTACAATTCTTTGTAGCTACGCTGTGGTCACTATCACTGTAAATCTATTCAAAAGATTCAGCTTATGGTGTGTCTGGTTCCGATGTCTTGGTTTCTTAATTTATTTTCTATTTATATTGAATTGTATTGTATTGGTACGTATTTATAAAAGAAAAGAAAATTAAAAAGCCCCAGTTGCACTCCGGGAGTGCCGGCAGAAGTGAAAACTTTTTGTATTTCCGAAAATAATTCTCAGGTGGTTATAAAAAAAACTAAACACCCTAAAAAAATTTAAACACCGTAACATTGCTTTTATAAGAAAACAAAATAAAAAAAAGCAAACAAAAATTTTGAGGGATTCGAACCCATGGTCAAAAAATACAAATCCTACACTCTTACCATTGAGCTACGAAATCACATAAACGGCCAAACGAATATTGGATTCCCTTGATTCTTTTTCTGCTTTACTGTGACTGAGAGACGAAGAGAATTGATCCCGAGCCAATCGTAACTTAACCCTTAATGCAATGACTTAAGGTTACATTTTAAATAATAAAAATAAATCTGACGCTTTTCGAGATCTGACGCGAGTTTAACATTTTTTACCCACCTAAAAAAGTGCCAAGCGCCGCTAAAGAAGTTTTCACTTAAAAAAAAATCTGTTGTGCTTTATTAGTGCAAAATCTTTTAAATTTTGTTTCGTTTATTGAAACAGTATTTTCACAACTTAGATACTAAATACTAAAAAGTGCCCATACATTAATCACTTAGACGGAAAACAACAGCGCTACCATTTTAACATTTTAATCTGCTGGAGCCACGTGCATAAATCCCGTTTCGACGTTATTTGATCGCAGCGCTGAGCGGGGCGGGGGCGGGGGCGGGGGCGGGGGGCGGAGGAGCTCAACGCGGTGAATTTATTTCACTCGACAAACATTCCTGTGATACTAATAAATCAATAACGTTTTGTCAGGTATTAGCCGTCTCTGCCGGCTCGAGAAGAAATTCATACTTTTAAGTCGGCTGTTCAGTTTGGACGCTCGTTGCGTAAAATTTTATATTTCGAAAAGACGCCGCCGCCCCCGACGTCTTGCCCGCGCATTTATTATTGGAGCTTAAACTTGTTAGTTTCAACGTCGTTATTTGCTTATTAAAGAAATTATAACTGACTAGCAATTTAGAACCAACCGAAAACAAAAGATCTTTGGTACATAACAGAATATTTTTGTTGTATTGAAAATATTATTATTATTTGATTTTTATAGAAAGCGTGACATGTGGCGCCGAGCCACCTATAAGGTGTCTTAAAGACACCCCTGGACATTCGGTTTAAAAAGTATTTTTTATGAAGTGAATAAGAAAATTTTAATTACCCTTCGTTACTTATAAGCTCACTTTCATTGACCTAAACTTGTATATATCACGTTATTTGGATGAAATTTTGTATTTAGATAGATAATGTTATTTTTCAAGTTAATCTAGATAGGTGTGGACGCCGAGCAAAGCTTGGTCGCCCAGTTACTAACACATAATATTACAAACTACATAACGCGAATACTATTAGGAAACATGTTGCTACTATCTACCTACACCTACAGTATACATACATAGAGGTAAGTTTGGTCGTAGGTACAGTTTGCTTTACGTAACCAACTCTTCCGCCGTTACAGACCCACATACGCGATTCAAACGAAACTTTGATTTACACAACAACCTCCGTCTCGAAACCTGAAGCTCTGTAACACAACATTGCCAAAGCAACGTACGTGAATTCGCGCCCATAGAGTGTTCCCTATAGTCTCGTGTTTCTGAGTGAACTTTAATTAGAATACTTTGAATGTTTCCGGGTTTCAGGACAATAGCATGAGGTGAAATCAGGTGAAACGAAATCCCCTTAACTGGCCACCCGGAGCCAGGGTGCCTTGGGATTGAGTATGGGTCAAACAATATACCAAAGAATGTATTAGCGCTGTGAGTGCAATATTGCCTTAATGAATAAATAAATAAAATATAAAACTCAGAGCTGCGCGGGAATTTACTTAGCGGTCCCCCGACTCATTTAAGAAAGTAAACGGAAAATATTTTTGACTTTTTGTAATTTAACTTTTAGTTCAAGCGTTTTTAAAAAAATGGCATTCAAATCGGTCCACTTTTTAAGATAATTAATTTTTTTATTTTTATTACTTCAATACTGGATTACTTGATTACAAACATAAGCTACGAACCATCCCGATTAAACCAGCTTTTTAATTAAAAAAAAACCGCATCCAAATCGGTCCATCCGTTTGGGAGTTACGACGCCACAAACAGACATAACCTATACACACATACACACACACGTTAACTTATAACACCCTTCCCTCCGTTTGCGTCGGGGGTTAAAAATAACACACAATAGATGCGATTTATTTCAGCCTAACTGTCATAGTACAGTTTTCGACAGCAAATGTCGAGCTTATTTGCACTCGGTATTTGCTTCAAAATTTGACAGGGCCGTGTATAGGAATAAAATAATAGCTGTCTTAATTTGTGGCCGCGATAGGAACCCACCGGAAGAAGAGAGCACCCATATAGTCATGTCAGCTGTCAAATCTGCCAAAGTGAAATTTTTTATCTGAAATTTATAAAATTGTAATAAGATAGTTTTCATGATATTCTGTGATATTCAAAAGTGGTTTTCTGAATCCTGACCAGTTATATGTTCTAAACAATGTTTATTTGCACGAGCAACGCTGCTTGGTGAAACTCGTGAAAGGCCCTAGAGATTGTTACCTAGAACTGCATCGCCGATACGTCACGACTAGTGCTGCTTATGTGTACATTGAGAAAAATCTCTATATCAGGTAAAGATTTCTGGATGCTGAACTAGCGCGATATACCAACATCATATATGGCAGTTTAGAAAAATGTCTTCTGTACGGCGTATTCCCGTCGGTTCTTGCGAGAAATGTAAAAAAGAAATAAAAAACAGTCAATACCTCACATGCACAGCATGCACAGCGAAATATGATATAGATTGCGCCGGGGTCTCATTTTCACTGTTCCAAATAATGACCGCTAATAACTGGAAGTGTAACAAATGTATAAGTGCAATAAATATGCTGTCTCGCGCGCGCGGTAAGACGGTTCCCACGCAACGCAGATCAATAGATACTACAAACAGCGAGGATCAGACAAATGATTCACAAACATGTGAAAATTGTGAGAAAATTGTTATCAACGAACTATTGACGTTCATATGTTGTAAAATAGACACGCTACCTGAGCCAGATATAATTAAGATATGTGCGAGTGCGTACAGCGACAACGACATTGAGACGGCGCGGCAACTCCTAGCCGTGAGGCTTGGCAAGCGCACGCTGCGCAAGGCCGAGGGTCGGGAGAAGAAGAGCGTCCAGGACATCATCAAGATGATGAAGGAACACGAGCCGGATGCGCTGCCCATGTTCGTGGCGCGCGACCTTAATAAATTACCGCCGGTGACGTTCGATCACGTTGACGTCACGGCGTTCCTAAAGGACATGACGCTATTAAAGAGGGATGTCTCTTCTCTCAAGGAGCAGACGCATGATGATAATAACCTACATGAGGTTAGAAAAGAGATCGCTGAACTGAAACAATCAATACGCGATCTTGCAACACTAACAATGAACGGGGTAACACTAGCTGCAGAAACTTACCCAGAGGTGGCATCCAAGAGCAAACTACCTACCGCGCGTGGTGTAGAATGCACTAGAACCGAAGAGCGGGCTGTGCGGGCGAACCACAGGATTGCAATCGTATCTAGTCCTGCTCAAACCGATTTACAGCCCCAGCCTTCGTCGCCAGCGCCACCTTTACATACATCAGGAAGTGTCTCCCAGTTACCAATATTGCCGTCGCTAAATGAGCCAATCCCACCACCCCAGGTTCCATCACGACAGGTAAACAATTCAAAAGAAAATATATCTGTAACACCAAGATCTAAACGTACGTTAGCTGACGTTGTAAAGGTGATTGGAGAAAAAGGACAAGACATAATGGCCCCTAACAGCCATACATCAGCCCAAAATGACAGTTCATCTTGCACTGTAGCCTGTGACGCATACTCCGCCTCAGCCGTGGCGTCCAGCACCTCCCCTACTTCATATGCAGCTGCAACCAAGTCATCTAAGAAGGAGGTTGAAAACGGCGAGTGGACTATTGTAGAAAAGAAAAGAAAAGAAAAGTTATACAAAAACCAAAGAGGTACAGCAAAAATTGATGAGAAAGTGGAGCAATTTAAATTTACAGCAGTTGATAATGCGCTTTCTACGTCCCTTTACATATCCAGAGTACAAAAAAATACTACCATTGAGGGCATTGAGGGATACATTAAGTTTAAAACTAACGTAGTAGTAAGGGCGATCAAGATCAACACATATGAGAACGACTTTAATGCCTACAAAATCTTAGTACCAACTTATCGGCTCAATGAATTCCTTTGCGGAGACTTATGGCCGACTGGAATTGTTTTTAGGAGATTTTATGAAACGAAAAGGCCCATAAGCCATTCAAACCGCCCTACCACACCTCTAAATGGATAGTACAACTACACATAATAAAATAAATCCCACAGAACAGGACAATCCAAGCCGTAAAGTGAAATTCGTCACGTTTAACTGTCGGTCCATAAAAAGGTCAATGCACCACGTACGTGAGCTGTGCAGATCCCATGATTTGATAGCCCTCCAGGAACATTGGCTTCTTCCGGACGAGTTGGATCTACTGAGCCAGATCGACCCAAATTTCAGCTACCATGGTGTCTCTGCTGTCGACATCGAAACTGGAACTCTGAAAGGGAGGCCTTACGGAGGAGTTGCTCTTCTCTGGAGCAAACGGTCCTTCCATAAAGCAACGCCCATTGATACAGGAAGCACTCGAGTGGCTGCGATACACCTGCAGTGCACGGACAACTCGACGGTTACAGTAATGTCGGTATACATGCCTACTGAGTCTATAGATAATCTGCCTGACTTTACATCGTGTCTAGGTATATTGAGTGCGGTAATAGAGAGTGGTGAGAATGAATGTGTATATATGTTAGGTGATTTTAATGCAAAACCTAAGAGTATTTTTTATGATGAATTAACACGTTATTGTGACGATCAGGAATGGGTATGTGCCGATGTAAAATTACTAGGTATTAACAGTAACAATTTCACGTACTTAAGTGATGCACATAATACAACTAGCTGGCTTGATCACATCCTAACGACAAATGCTGCGTTACGAACTATTAATAAATGTCAAATAAATAACGAGGTATCATGGTCAGATCATTTTCCATTATTGTTAGAAATTGATCTCAATGTAATTCAACAAAAGATAGAATTGAGTAATCGCAGCATTGACAAGGCAATATGGGGGACTAGATCGAAATGTCAAATAGAAAGATATAAATTAATTTTAAATAAACTATTGACAAATTGTACTGTAAACAAGCTCAATTGTGTTGATTTTCCCTGCACGGATGTTAATCATAGAGAGCAAATTCGTTCATTCTATGAAGGTATTGTGAGCGCGGTAAGGACAGCGGCGAGTGATACTTATGTAAGTAAGAAAAATACCTTTAAACAAATCGCGGGCTGGAATGAACACATTCACGGCCTGCACAAGGAAGCTCGGCTTCACTTCAAACTTTGGATTTTACAGGGAAAACCAACACAAGGGAAGACATTTGATGACATGCGTAATAGTAGAAATAAGTTTAGAAATAAAATAAAATGGTGTCAGCGAAATGAGGAAAGAATAAAAATGGACATTGTTGCACAAAACAGGGCTCAAAAAGATTTTCAAAAATTTTGGAAGGCGACAAAATCAAATATAAAAACGGACTTACCGTTAATAGTAAATGATATAAAAGGCGGAAAAGAAATAGCCAACATGTTTGCAAAGCATTTCAGAATCGACTGTCCTCAAAGTGAGAGCGAAGGGTCGGTGGTGGCCGCAACCGACACCTGTCATCGTTGGTACGAAGTGATACATGGCCAGCACACTTGGGTAAAATTCACGCCTTTGCAGGTGGAGACAGAGGTGCGAAAAATGAAACGAGGTAAGTCACCAGGCCACGATGCTCTTAGTGTCGATCACTTAATGTACGCTGGACCATCGCTGTGGGTAGCGATGTCTGATTTGTTCAACCAATGTATTGCACATAGTTACCTGCCATCGGAGTTCATGAAGACGGTAGTCGTTCCACTGGTGAAGAACAGGACCGGAGATATATCGAGTCAGTCTAATTATAGACCTATATCACTGGCGACGGTATTTTCCAAAGTCTTCGAAAGGCTTCTTCAGCCGCACCTATGTGAACACCTCAACCTACACCCGGCTCAGTTTGGCTTTCGGCCCGGTCTATCGACAGACATGGCAATACTTGCTCTTAAGCAAACAGTGAAATATTACACAAACAGAAATACTACCGTTTACGCATGTTTCCTTGACCTAAGTAAAGCATTTGACACAATACTGTATGATGTTCTTTGGAATAAACTAAGGGAAACTGGTGTACCGGAAGAGATTATAAGTCTGCTGGCGTACTGGTATGGCAATCAAATAAACACAGTGCGATGGGGTGAAGACTTCTCTGATGAATACCAGTTGAGTTGTGGAGTAAGACAGGGTGGAGTTACATCTCCGGTCCTGTTCAACATCTATGTAAATGGGCTCATAGAGGAGTTGAGCAGCACGGGTATAGGATGTCACCTCGGTGACACATGCGTTAACAACATAAGTTACGCGGATGACATGGTCCTGCTGAGTCCCTCTGTGAAGGGACTCCGACGGTTGCTGGCAAACTGCGAGCAGTATGCGGCCCTGCATGGTCTAACCTATAATGTTAAAAAAACGGAACTCGTTGTGTTCAAATCTGGTGCAGGACCAGATAATGTTCCACCTGTAACTTTACGTGGTTTTCCAGTGAACATTGCCACAAAGTTTAAGTACTTAGGGCACGTACTCACTGAAAATCTGCGTGATGATGAAGATATCGAGAGACAACGACGGTCTATTGCAATGCGGAGCAACATGCTGGGAAAGAGATTCAGGCGGTGCTCTCGTCTGGTTCAAATAACTCTGTTCAAGGCATACTGCCAGGCGTTCTACACCAGTCAACTATGGAGTAATTACACGCAGCGAGCAATAAATTCGTTGCGTGTACAATACAATAATGGCTTCCGGTGTATGCTGGGTTTGAAATGGCGATGTAGTGCGTCTGGTATGTTTGCTGAGAACAGGGTTGATGATTTCTTTGCCGTAATACGGAAAACAAGAGCAGCCTTCATGGAGCGACTGGCAAAATGCAACAATGCCATAATTGAAAATGTATATAGGCGAATATATTATACCGATTTTATAATATTTTAGTTGATTTTAGTTTATTTAATTTAGTTTCAACTATGTTTAATTTTAATTTAATTACAATTTTAATCATATTTAATTATAATTTAATTAACTATAGGTAAAATGTATTACCTGAAATAAAGTTTTATTATTATTACTAGCTGAGCCCGCGGCTCCGCTCGCGTGAAATTCGTATTCCAAAGAAGAATGTAAGTAACTAAGGGCGAGGCCGAAGGCCGAGCTGCGTTCAGGTAATCGATAAACCTTCTTAAAGAAAGTAACTAACTAAGGGCGAGGCCGAAGGCCGAGCTGCTTTCAGGTAAACGATAAATCTTTCTCAAATAAAGGAAGTAAGTAAGGGCGAGGCCGAAGGCCGAGCTGCGTTCAGGAAGACGATAAACCTTCTGGAAAAAGGAAGGAACTCAGTGCGAGGCCGAAGGCCGAGCTGCGTTCAGGTAAACCAAAAACCCTCTTCCGCCTTTGGGCCTCGCCCTTAAAGACTTCCTTTCTTCGATAGAATATAATATCGTTTACTCAATCTATTTATTTCATATAAATAAAAAAGTAATATTAATAACTAAAGAATTAAACCTACCTAACAAACATTAAAATAACTATCAAAACGGGCATTTTCAAACGTTCTTAGAGCACTTGCGGCATTACCCCGCTGGATGGCAAGGCTTACCCTTTGAATGAAGTACATAAGCCCTTGATGACGGGACACCAGTTGCGTCAACCAGCTCAAGCCTCTTTTGGCTTCACTGCTCCACGGACCGAGGGTTTCAACCGCAAACGCAACAAATTCGAAATCTTGAATTATATTTCTATATTTGCTGCGTTTGAGGCTCTCCGCCCCAGCCTCGGCCGCGCCAGCCGCTCTTGAAGATGTCCTAACGTGACTTGGAGCCAATGTGAGAACAAAAGTGGCGTCCCACATCAAAGAACTACCCTTAGTCCATGGCACTAAGGTGATAGCATCGGGCCTCTTTCCATCCAGCCGGGAATAACCGCGAGGTTCTAGGATGCACGGTATATTTGCCGTTAGAAGCGTGGACTTTATAATAAAATTTAAATTAAATTAACTCAATCTTAATATTAATTAACTTTATTCGAGATGGTTTAGCTTCTTCCTGAACGCAGCTCGGCCTTCGGCCTCGCCCTTAGTTACTTGCTTTCTTTGAGATGGTTTATCATTTGTCAGAACGTAGCTCGGCCTTCGGCCTCGCCTTAGTTGCTTACTTTCTTCAAGATGGTTTAGCTTCTTCCTGAACGCAGCTCGGCCTTCGGCCTCGCCCTTAGTTACTTGCTTTCTTCGAGATGCTTTTTCAATTATCCGAACGTAGCTCGGCCTTCGGCCTCGCCTTAGTTACTTACTTTCTTCAAGATGGTTTAGCTTCTTCCTGAACGCAGTTCGGCCTGCGGCCTCGCCCATAGTTACTTACTTTCTTCGAGAAGGTTTATGGTCTTCCAGAATAGAGCTCGGCCTTCGGCCTCGCCCTTAGTTACTTACTTTCTTCAAGAATATTTTTCTTCTTCCTGAACTCAGCTCCGCCTTCCGCCTCCCCTTAGTTACTTTCATCGAGAAAGAATATCGTTTACGTGAGCGCAGATCAGCCTTCGGGCCCGCCTTTAGTTACTTACTTTCTTTTTTTTAAATACGAATTTCACGCGAGCGAAGCCGCGGGCAACAGATATATAAATTTTATTGCACCAATGACAGCGACATAACTTCGACTTTCAATTATTATTTTTATTTATCAAACAATTTGTCACCGGCCAGCTCACGTCGAGATGACAGTTCTCCGTTGTCAACATGACATTTAAAATAGTTTTTTACCTTTACTTTGGATTACGTGATTTTTATTATATTTTTTTATTATTATGTTCATCCGGGATATACACTGTCACTATAAAAAGTTTCGTCAAATTCCGTTCAGTGGTTTTTGCGAGATGCGCGTACAAATAGACATTTTTGCATTTACGATTTTATGATATGTATAGAAAGAATAGATATGTATAGACTATTGTGTTCAAGTTATAAAAAAGAAGAACTGTCATTTTCGTTGTATCTACTTATTTTTAAATTTCGAATGAATATTTTATTCAAATTGTATTTGCTGACAGTTCTCAAGATATAATTATGCACTTTGGACTACGTGATTTTAAACGCGCAATAATGTTTATAATTGTAATTTTTTTTTATTTTTGTTATTTTTTTTTTACGTATTATGTTAACCCGGCATATAAACTGCCACTATACAAAGTTTCGTCTAATTCCGTTCAGTGGTTTTTGCGTGATGCGCGTACAGACAAACAAACAAACAAACAAAAATTTTAAAAACTGTTCTAACATGTTCAGTATCTCATTTTAAGCCACCCTGGTTAGTTTTTTTCCGAATACATTCAATGTACAGACTTTCTTACCTCTACGATTTTATTATATGTATAGATTATTATTATTATTATTATTATTATAAAGTGGCGAAGTCGAATGCACTCTCACGTCACGTGTCTAACGTTAAATATTTGCATTTGCTTACCACTCTACAAACAACGTTGTCGTGAAACAGAAACTACTCGGAGTCACGCTTTGACGAGCACCTGCCGACTAGCTGACTCAAGCTTGCCGGTCCTCTACTGGGAGAAGTACGGTTTTAACTGACGGAATAATTAATAGTTTGATTTTCGGAATCCCTGCTGGAATCTGGGCCTTGCAGCAATGATTAGAAATGTTGTCAATAAGACGTCACATCGACCATAATATGTCGGGTAATAATGTCGATAAATATTTCGTCAATAATGTGACATGTAGTAATGGCGGTAAATATTTCATCAATAATGGGACGGGTAGTAATGTCAGTAAATATTTTTTCAATAATGTGTGGGTTATTAATGTTGGTAAATATTTTGTCAAAATGTGAATGGTAATAATGTCGGTAAATATTTCGTCAATATTGCGACGCTGAATAATATCAGTAAATATTTAGTCAATAGTGTGACGGGTAGTAATATCGGTAAATATTTAGTCAGTAATGTGACGTGTAGTAATGTCGGTAAATAACAAATGCATGTCTGTCCGTTCTACTAAATTTTACAATTTTCAACCAAAGTCCTCCGACGGTTATTTTATAATAAAAGTAGGGTTCCGTAACACGTTTATGTCTGTCCCTTCTACTAAGTTCTGCAAAATGAATGTAGGGTTCCGTAACAAATGCATGTCTGTCCATTCTACAAAATTTAACGTTTATTTCAAAACGAATGTAGGGTTCCGTAAAAAATGCATGTCTGTCCGTTCTACTAAATTTTACAATTTTCAACCAAGGTCCTCCGACGGTTATTTTATAATAAAAGTAGGGTTCCGTAACAAATGCATGTCTGTCCGTTCTACTACGTTTGGCAACTGTATGAGAAATGTCACTTTCACCGATAGTAATGCCGAATGTTCATGAGCGTCCTTAGACACCTTATGGTTGGCCAGGCGCCATAGGTCGCGCAGTCAATAAAATAAAATAAAAATATATACATATTAGACGAGAATTCATAGGAGGTAGTGAAGTCGACAATAAGTTTACAATTCTCATAAAATCATAAGACGTGAAAGCTTAAAATAACACCACTGCATTCCTTAACTCACCCAACACGAGGGTAAAGTAGTCGAGACATTTGTCAAAACGTAGCCGGAGCGGGCTCGCGTGCCGAACTTGAAATATTATGAAATAATTTACGTTTTTCAGCACCTCGTTACAGCGAGTGGTGGCGTGCGCGGGCAGACCGCATACCGCTTTCATAAATCACAAACAGCTCGGGGAAGACGGCCGCGGCGGCGGCGGCGGCGGCCCCCCGTTGTTGCTGCACCGACCACGTATCCGCGAGACCCAACACGCACTCGAGTCTGATGAGCATTTTTAGGGTTCCGTATCCGTCGTACGGGACCCTATTACTAAGCCTACGCCGTCTGTCTGTCTGTCTGTCTGTCCGTCTGTCCGAGGGCTGTATCTCTGTAGCCCGTTGAAATTTTCGCAGAATATGTGTTATTGTGGCCGTTAAAACAACAAATAATAAAAACAAGAAAAAACCGGCCAAGTGCGAGTCGAACTCGCGCACCGAGGGTCCCGTATCGCCATGTCACGGCTAGCGCTACTCACGCCGTCTAGATGGCGTGTTATGAAATGTTTCATATTAGTTAATGTCATGCTTCATAATCTATTCGGTAGATGGCGCGCGCGCATACACTTTTTAGTTTCTTCTATGGCAACCCCCGTGATTTTTTTACTTTTTCTTATTTTTATTATTTCTTGTTATATCGCCCACAATAACACATATTCTGTGAAAAATTCAACGGGCTTACTATTACGGTTCAAGAGATACAGCCCTCGGACAGACAGGCGGACGGACGCACGGACAGACAGACGGCGTAGGCTTATTAATAGGGTCCCGTACCGGATATGGAACCCTAAAAATATTATAAATCTCAACGTAAGTACGCCAAAACGTTCAATTGGCCGTCGCTCGGGTCTCTCCCTCGCCGACTCTCCCCGCTTCATTCTGCGCTCGATATTTGGCGCACTCGGTTTAAATATTGTAAAAACGCTACGTCGCGTCTAGAGGTTCAGTGGTCGATCGGCTGCTCCGACAATAATATAACACTCCGTAAGCTCGCTGCAACGTTGCGGGTAACTATTGAGAGAGGTTGAAAATAATCATAAATATTTTTATTTCAAGAACTGGTGAACAAAACTTTATAACATTGTTTAAATCGGCCACATAATCAGATGTTTTTAGGTATACGTTTCTCAAAAGAGGAAAACAAAAACGGAACCCTTACAGGATCACTCTTGTGTCTGCTTGTTTGTCCGTCTATCACAGCTTGTTTTCTGCGAATCTACTGGACGAAAAAAGTATAATTTTGGTACATATATTTCCCCCCAAGTACAGTCTCGGGTCCTTCAAGAGGGGCGTAAATGGGCACCTGTCAGTCCGGCATGGCATTCGCAACCCTCGAATACGACCGAATGTCCATGGGTGCCGTTTGACACCTCACGGGTGCCTCGGCGCCATATGTCGTGCTTACAATAAAAACAATAATTAAAAAACATATACAGAGTTTGATGACGCAATCACGGACGTGAAACATAATGAACGAATTTCGATTTTAAGGGGACAAATTAGAAAGTTAATAATTTTTTTGAGTGCATCGTGTGACTTATCAATGAAAACGGTTCATTATAAGGAATACAATTTTTTTTTATAATTTTCTTTTCGCCGTCTTTTCATTCATTTGATTTATACACATACATTGTACATAGCGTTACGCCTGTTTCCCAGTGGGGTAGGCAGAGACAACAGATCTGCACGTCTCACGATCATTTTGTTATGCTATTGCTAATATCGATAAATTACTAATAATATGATATAATATGCAAGGTATAAAGCTTCAAGTTGTATCAAGAATTGTGTCCACTCTAGCCATCTTATAGGTATCCAATAGACATAAGAGTTTTATTTTGAATCAAAGTTGCCTACTATTGTTAGTGGTATTATAAGCGAGTGCTTACTTTGGCCAATGCAACATTATTCGGGATAGTCGAACCCTTTATAGTAAAATGTTATGCGAGTAATAATGCGCTGGATATCGGCAATCGCAGCCCAAGGAAATGTTTAAAATGGCAACGGAAGGGCCGCTGGGGCGGTGCTGGGGCGACGCGGGGGCGGGGCGGGGCGGGGCGGGGAGCGGTCGGCCGAGCAGGGCGGGCGCATGTTTGTCGCCGGAAACGCCCTTTATTTACACAAGCCCACGCGCCAGCTCAAAGGAAAATTTCATTGATAGCGTATAGGAGAGGGCACGGAAGGTCTTTTCGTTATTAACCTTTTGGCAAATACGAGCCATTTAATATTTGACTTTATGAATAGGTTATTCCGTACGTTCGGTAGTTTCCTCATCTCGCGGCCACGCTCGGAGGCGCGGGGGGCGGGGAGGGGAGCAGCTCTCGGAATTCGCTTTCGATATTAAATTCCACCAATATTTTGTAACTTTGATCTAAGTATTCTATTGGCGTAGTGGCCGCGCTCTAGGGTCAAAGCGGCTATATTGACATTCTACGACATTTCTAGAGTCAAAAGCTCTTCACAGCGGCGAAATTCTAAATATTAATAAGTAAATTTAAAAACGAGACAGTTGTGAAATTGTCTTTTATACTTACGTGAAATTGCAATTTTAATTGGATTTTATGTTACGTTTTTCAAATGTCCGTTTCATATTTTACATGCTTTAGTTAGTTCTTTTGTATCCGTATTACGCTTGCTGTGCTCACCGCGCACTATAATTTTCCTGAATATTTTATGCTGTATGTATCCTTTTTGGTGTTCAGTAAAAAATATATGTAATTATAATAATTAACACATTCTAAATACAAATAAACTATCAAAGGCCCGTGTACATAAATTATGAAGCTTAAAAATTTAACGACAATTTGAACAATAATGTCTACAACACCTAACCGACCGACATGGTATTCGCAGCCCCCGTAAACATCCGAATGCCCGTGGGCGCCGTCGGACTACTCCTCTGCGTTAGTCTGGCGTGGCCATAATATGTCGTGCTTCCCATAAAAAAAATCGTAAAAATG
Source organism: Nematopogon swammerdamellus (assembly GCA_946902875.1). Taxonomy (NCBI): domain Eukaryota; kingdom Metazoa; phylum Arthropoda; class Insecta; order Lepidoptera; family Adelidae; genus Nematopogon; species Nematopogon swammerdamellus. Next base: position 22,806,263 of record OX336339.1, read on the forward strand.
TGGTCTGCTAAAGGTTGACTGGAAGAAATCACTTGCTGTGATAAATCCGCCTTTGCGCACTCCTGTATTTTTTGATTCTACTCGTGTACTGATCTTCTTCCCATTGCGTGCAATAAAAAGTTTCGATTCTATTCTATTCTGCTTGCCAGCGGTATTTGCAGAATGGTGTGCAATAACATTACTCTCGCGCTCGTGTCAGCCGGAGGAGGCAGAACGCAGAAGAGAGCGACATCTGACGCGCTATCTAAGACAGCCGAACACCTTCGCTAACAACACGCCAGGAGGCGGCGCGGTTCCGGGACAAGGAGCCAGAGATAGAAAACAAAAAGCGCCGTTAAAGGCAGTTTTAACGCCGCCCGGCCGAGGGATGCGCCCCGAATAACGATCGTAAAGCAAAGAAAATTTTCATTATGATGCCGTGAAACTGCTATTATGATCAGTCCGCCATTAAACGGTATTATCTACGGAGAGAGAACGCTCCGAATACTCCTTAATGCAGAGGCAACTATAAAATTTCTAAGATATCATCATCTAATTCAACTTTACGCTCATGGCCGTAATAACCCAGCTTGCAGTGTGAAAAGGGAACGAGCACTCAAAGAAAGAAAAAGGTGCCAGCGTTCAGGGCGACTCACTCCCGCTCTCTTTCTTCTTATTGAAATATGTTCACAAAAATATCAAGTTTATTGCATCGTTCCAAACTGCATAAGTCCGTGTTTGTGGGGACACGGGAACACGAAGACAAGATGCAAAATTATTTCGAAGCATTCTATATTTGAATTTCTTTTTTGAACTATTGAATTATTATCTTGTCGATCATCTTACTGGAAATTGATCTCACACGAGTAGATAAATTGAAAGTGTTCCAAACTTAGTTGTATACAGCAGTCGGTTAAAATAATTCCCGCCGTAAGAAAATTGCTTATATCATGAGACGTTTTCGTGTGAGCGCCTCGGCTTCTTCCAAAGACACTAAAGTTTTTATTAGTCTTTAGGACTTAAGTGCCGTTTTAAGAGTTTTAACATTATTAAAGAAGACATCACGCAATTATTTTTGCGAGTCTGTTCTTATAACTACCATCCTTAAATTTGGTATTATTAAAAGTTGGAAGGTCTAAAAATAACAGCAAGCCCTTTTAAACCCAAAAACGTTTATATTAGACGACGCGCAGCCTGTTTGACCGATTTACCATAATGTGGGATGCCACTCTGGATTGAATAGATTCATTTCGTCGAAAAACTCTCTCAGCGCGAGGGTCTCTTACTTTAAGCTTAAAAGGTAGACGATATTAATCAGAGCGAAGCACCTGAGGTTTCTGCGCCCTTCACAAAAGTGCTCGCCCTTAATCATGTCGATAGGACAGTGTCGGCGAAAGTGATGAATTATTTGGGGCAGAGTAGAGGCTAGAGGGGCCGAGGCGCGGCGCGGCGAGAGGGTGTCGCGGGGCAAATGAAAATGTATCGACTTTGCACCACTTACATTTTTAATAAGGATAAATATATTTATATGTTTTTTTTTAATTCGAACACATGAATCTACGTTTATCCAAACGAAATTTGAAAAATCTGCTAGATCTATAATAGAGTTTTATATATTTTATTAGATTTAGTTATGTTTTTCAATTATTATATTTTACCGTCGACCTGCGATATGGGAAATGAGCGCGTTTAATTTCCTTTGTATTTAATTTGTATCCAATCGTTCGAACCTTTGCCATAAACAAAAAATTACGAATGTTGTCCAGTAGCGTGTATTCTGCGGACGTCGGGCCGCCGTCTACTGAGTAGGGCGGACTCGGAGCTCGAGTCGCCTGAATTATTTACCAGCGCGTCCGGCGGCTGTCGTGCCGGGACTGAAGACAATGTTCCAAATACTAAATCAATTTCTCCAAATTGATTTCATTCCGTCCGCCTCGCCCGCCTTGCCGCAGTAGGTACACGGGCGGTGAGCTCGGGCCGAGGGCGAGACATATGCGGCCGCCTGCGCCCCGCCGCGCCGCAGCCGTCGTCGTCGTCTCCGCGCGCGAAACACTCCGCTCTTTGTCAGAATTAATTCAATGGATGTGCAGTGGACGGCGCGACGTGGAGACCGCCGCCGCGACCGCCGCCGCTCCGGAGAGTTGTTTACGTCAGAGCGGGCGCGGCGAATGGAGAAAGGATAGCGCCGTTATACGGCCGCCGCCGCCCGTCCCGCCCGCCCAATCCCGCTAGCCGCCCACCCACGCTCGTAAGGCGCCCGTATATAAACTAGACTGAAATTTTATTCGCGTTCCGATTTAGAGCGAATCAATCTCAGTGACAGCTTTTATTTCCGGCGGAGTTCCCTCTGAATACGTATGAGGGCCGGGACACTCGTTCGGCTCGCGCGCAGAGCGAAGCCTTTCCACAAACACGCTATTACCAATTATGTTCTCTGTGTTTGTTTTGTTTTGAATGTTGTTGATGTTTAGCTAGAAGATCGCGCTCTTCAAAAGAATATTCCGAATGACAGTCGAACTTGAATCCAAACCACATAAATAAAGAAAAACAAGGAACCTTGTGTCAAAATTTAAGACTTTTTTTAAGGGTTCCGTATCCGTCGTACAGGAACCTATTACTAAGCCTACGCCGCCTGTCTGTCTGTCAGTCCGAGGGCTGTATATTTTGAACCGTAATAGGTAGCCCGTTGAAATTTTCACAGAATATGTGTTATTATGGCCGATATAACAACAAATAATAAAAATATGAAAAAATGAAAATTCACGGGGTCCGCATACAAGAAACTAAAAAGTGTATGCGCGCCATCTACCGAAAACAGTATGAAGCACTTTGACTATCCATGAATATTGACTAATATGAAGCATTTCATAAAACACGCCATAGATGGCGTGAGTGGCGCTGACCATGACATGGCGATACGGAACCCTCGGTACGCGAGTTCGACTCGCACTTGGCCGGTTTTTAATCATCTATCGACCGTTCTCTATCGTTCTAATGAGAAATATTCACTTAAATGGCCAGGTGCTCCCTGTGGACCAACTGAGTTTTTTTATGGTACTATATTATCTGGTATCCGCGCGGATACCAGGGAAGACGGGAGGACTAAAAGATGTGGTATATTTATATCTTTATACAATTAATTAGCCATTGATTATCCCTCTGGATTAAAAAAATAATAATGCGCTGAGCTAAAGCACTTATAAATTTTATGGATCGAGGAGTGGAGTGAGCGAGGTAAGAAAGCGACCCCCCCCGCCCCGCCCCCCGCCGCCGAGAGCTGACGCGTGCGAGCGAAGCTAAGGAGCGTCTCGCCTCGGAGAGCGTTTAGTGTTTTATATGCCGAAGGGATTTATGTTATTACTGCTCATATTTTTAGGGGCAGAAGCTCGTGAGAGGTCACAAAAGCTTCGCTGAAAGCTTCGGCCCTCTCGCCTCCCCCTCTAGCGCGGAACTCCGTCCCGCTCTCTCGCAGGAGACCAGTTTAAAACGATGAATATTAGGGCAGGCGATATTCCGAGCACGTCCGCTTGCAACACAGCCTGTTCTTAGGCTCATGAACTCGGAACTCCGACTCGGAGAAGATATGAAGCGACGGGAAGTACGTGGCGGCGGCCGGGGCGGGGGCAGGGAGGCGTGGCGTGGCGGGGGGGGGGGGGGGGGGCGTGGCGCGATGACAGACGGACCGACGGCGACTGTACTCGCTGAACATCTTTCCCTCCGCAGTTCATAACTACTTGCGGAAATACGTATGCGTCTTAGACTATCTGAGGATTATTGAATGAGTTTTGGTTTTCTGCGTTATCCATCCAAAGAAACAATGCGTTTGATAAACGAGTATACCTGTGTTTTAGATATTTACTTCAAATAAGAAATGCTACTTAAACTATTGTTAAATCCCAATGTTTTAACATCACGTATTTAAATTTGAATTCATATAATTTTCAAGGAATCGTAAAACTATAAACACCAAATATAGCAAGTAGCTATAGGTATGTATTTACGGAATTCTGAACGCAAAATTAATTAGTGAAAAATCCTTTTTTATTCCACTTTATGAATTACAATTTATTAGTTAGGTCAATTTTACTCTGCTACACACTGGCTGTTGTATGAAACGGACTGTAGAGTAAAATATTTCGTAATGTTATTTTGCGACATGCCGAGCACACAGACCAAATTTTTAGGGTTCCGTATCCGGTGCGGGACCCTATTACTAAGCCTACGCCGTCTGTCTGTCTGTCTGTCTGTTTGTCTGTGTGTCTGTAAATTCAGGAGGTTCCCATAGAAGAAACTAAAAAGTGTATGCGCGCGCGCCATCTACCGAAAAGAGTATGAAGCATTTTACCTAATCATGAATTTTAACAAATATGAAGCATTTAATAAACACGCCATAGATGGCGTGAGTGGCGCTGACCATGACATGGCGATACGGAACCCTCGGTGCGCGAGTTGGACTCGCACTTGGCCAGTTTTTATGCTCGGTACTTCTGTGGCTTCTGTTTCTCGCGTATGTCTGCTAATCAAGCGACACCCGCTGGCAAGCATGCTCCTATTGTTAAATAGCACGAAAGGGCCGTATTTACAGGCAAACAATGAAAACGTAGAAAAGCAAAAAGGAGTTGTCGGATTGAAGCGTGCATTCAATTTGAGTATAAAGCGCTATCGTCTCGTCGCATGTGGAGGAGGGCTCGCGAGGGGCGGGGCTGCGACGGGCACGCGGTTCAGAGCATTGAGCCATATGCACTTTTTACTAGAGGGTGCAAGGTTTATTTACTATCATGTATGTTCTCTCTTACGTTTTGTTTATAGACGTCCGGAAATACCAGCCTTCCGGCTATAAAATCCAGACGTCTATCCCTGCACACTTGCGAGTGCAGTGATCATGTACGCCAGATCGAGGCCCCATAGCTGTACCATTCTTCCGAAATAATCCCATGGGAAACACAGGCTGAAGCCTTTCCCCAGCCGATCCGAGCCACCACCCGTCCACCCGAAGGAATCCTCGACCGAAGTCGAGAGCCGGGGGTGAAGCCTTCACTGCCACTGGGGTCCGCGCCCTGTCCAACAACAGCCTGTGCCCAGGGCCTCAGCGTTTTGTACTAGCCGACAGCTTTTGTTTTCACCAGCTATGTATATGCGTGGGAGTGCATATGACCACCACCCAATGTGTATCTACCGGCACTAGAGGGTGCAGTCGGACATTGCGCCATGTTCTACCGAGCTGAAGCCATCCAACCGCAACTGACTTTGTTGACCGACGACGCCGCTACGCGCGCAGTCCGCGCGCGCCTCGAACTCCGCTTCCCCTCTCCCGCTCGCTCCCCGCGCGCTATCATCCCCTTCTCGGCTTCCCGCGCCGCGCCACCCCGCTTCCTTCCCTCAGTCATCCAGCGTGTATGTGTCAACTGCTGGACATACACCTCCTCTATGTTTCTTCAGTCTTCCCGAACTTCAACGGTAACTACTGACTGCATCCGATGCACTTTTAATGTCTTCCCTCATAGCTCAGTTATGGCGACTACATTTCTTGAAACTTTCTACGTAGCGCATGCTCTAGTAATAATATCTCGATGGCTCAGAGCGAAAGTCTTCCTCCGTGGAGTGCAGTAAAACGTACCAGTGTACGTGTCTCCGCTGTTTGTACACAAAATGCCGAAAGCGAATAACCGTTTAGTAGATATTCAAAGCTGACTCAGCGCAGTACCCCGAGTCTCGCCCCCGTAGCCGCACGCTTTCCACATAAATACATATTAAAGTAAAGAAAGTTGGCACAAGAAGAAAGGAGTTCTCACGGTTGCCCTGTTTTCTGTAGACAACGCAGAAGTGTGAGATTCTTGCGAGGTGCCATAATCGAGTTTAAAGAATAAGTTATTAAATTTACATCTGTTGTCGTTCAGTTCTGCCATCTATTGCCAACTCTATTGCACCACTTTATGAACAAGTAACAAAGTATGAGATTATTGCGGTTTGGCGTTCATTACAAATAAACCTTTGGGTAGTGGGAGAGGTGCCAAATTGCAGAGGTGTAGCATTGATAAGCGTGAGTGCGTGAGTGTGTGTGTGTGGGGTGGTCAGTCAAATTACCGCAAATGAGCTCATTAATTGAATTGTTAGATTTTCCTTAGCAAAGTACACCACACCTGAAAACAACACATTGGATTGAGTAGAAGGTAGTTTGTAGGGTTCCGTATCCGTCGTACGGTACCCTATTACTAAGCCTACGCCATCTGTCTGTCTGTCTGTCTGTCTGTCCGTCTGTCCGAGGGCTGTATCTCTTGTTTTACTTATTGAAAGCTCGATATGCAGCACCGAACCACGCATAAGATATCTAACGACGCCCATGGACATTTGGTCGTATGTGGGGTTGCAAATGCTGGATTGAGCAATGGGTACGTCGACACCAAGTAAGAAGGCGGTACCTCCCCCTGCTACTTACCCACGTGGTATGTTTTACTAGCAATAGCTAGCAAAAACTCCTTTGCACTCTTATCTCCGTGACTTTAAACATAACAACTTCAAAACATCGCGCAAACTGAACATTTAAAGGAAGCAAATTAAAAATCGGACAAAATAGTGTACCAATAAAATGTTCTGAAGATTTCGCGTTGTCTGGCGAAGAATTTAGCTTGTCTCTGAAAACAAGCGGGTCTTGGTAGATATGTTTTTTTAGTCTAAAATGAAGATTATGTTTCCTGTCTGCGAACAGTGATACACTTAATTTGCATACCGACAAACCATTTGCTGAGTCCGTGCAGGGACTGTAGGTTTTGGATCTCACAATGGTACATGAACTTTACTTCTGATTACGGGGTACTTGAAGTGGTTATATGGTGACAATTCTGAATATTCGAGAAGGAAGTGACGTATGGAAAATATATTATTTTTGTTTATGGAAACTGACACGGTTGGCTTCACCACCTACAACATCCGTGATGTCAGGTGAACTAGGTGCCCAGTCAGTGCTTTCCTTAATTTCATGTCGGCTACAATGAACTGAACGGAAAACACAAACTATTTACATAGCCGTTTTGACCGACGTTTCGTTCAGTGCGGTGGTACTACCACCTAGTAAGGTAAGAAGGGAAGGATCAAGGAACCTACAGTTAAACGTGGAATCCGAACCACGGTCAGCCTGCAATGGTCGAGTGGTTCTCATCCAAGTACTGACCGCTACCAGGGTTGCTTAATAACATTCGACCGACCGCACCACTGAGCTACCGAGGCTAACATGCAAATAATTTGTATGCCGTGAACCGGTGACGATGACCGTGACGTTGAAGTGGCATTTTTTCTGTTTTTCTGCCCCGTTTTTATAACGCGCCTAAAGAGTATAACTTAAAATCTTCTTAAGTAAATAACTTTGCGCATGAAGGTTCTTTATCGATATCGAACAAAGCAAAAAACAGCACAATACAGTCAGTGTCCTCCCCTATTGTATTTGAGAGAGATAATAGGATAAACATTAATCTGTCTGCTGGTTTAAACAGAACTGCACACGCAAATTCCTCTAAAAATACATTAACCTACTTGAAACGGGTCTGTGTAGCAAACATTAAATATATCACAATATCAAAGAGGAAAATTATTTGTTCGTTTACCGCGATACTCTTTCTCAAGGAGAAAAAGCGCAGACGCGCTCCCCCGCCCCTCCGCCCGCCCCTCTGCCTGCCCCTCCGCCTGCCCCTCCGCCCGCGCCGCGCCGAGGCTTTCCGCGAGTATACATAAACAATATTATACGCGGAGTTTGAGGGCAGGTACGAGAATATTTGTTTTACGTTTTAAGTAAAACATAAAAAGTGTGAAAAAGCATTTCGAAGTGGATAATGTATATTCATTTGTCTTCGTTTCGGCGCGAGGCGGCGCGGCGGTGGCGGTGGGGCCCGGGGCGGCGGCGCCGGAGGAAAGGAGGCTGGCTTCCCGGCCTACTTACCTGGACTCATGTACTCCAGAAAAATAACACATTTTCCCCGGCTGAAGCGACAGAAACACGCGGCTGCTTTTACCTCGTTTTCGGCAGAGGGATAAAGATTAGCAATGCATTATAAATGTTTTCGAAGAATAAACTCAATATGCTTTTCGAAGGCTCCATTCGCTCGCTATGGAGTCGTCAACGAAGAAGAAGAAATATTTGCGAGATTCCGTCGAATGTGCGGTTTTGTACACGTAGTTACAATAACCAAACCGAGTGAATGCATTTAAAAAACCGGCCAAGTGCGAATCGGACTCGCGCACCGAGGGTTCTGTACCAAGACGCAATATATTTGTGCCATGTATTTACCCAAAAAAAAAAATGTTTTTTCTTTCATTCAGTTAGGAATTCTTAGTATAAGTAGACCTCTGGTGCCTGATCGACATATGGGGTTATAATTTGTCGCAATATATGGTTTTACAGTTTTTACGACAGAGTACAAAAAAATTATTGCTCCATAAATAATTTACAAGAAAATCGGTGTGAGCAAGTGCGAGTCGAAATCGTATTTAGAGGGTTCCGTACCATATGTTACGTACATACAGCCCTCAGACGGACAGATAGACAGACAGCCAGATGGCGGCGTAGGCTTAATAATAGGCTTCCGTACGGACACGTAACCTAAAAATCTTTCTGTATATATTATTAGGTACGCCGTAGAAAAATCTATCACTGCCAACAAACTGCTGTTCGACTCATGATGTCGTAATGATAACATAAATTGATTATTTAATGCATAAATGATTGATTGATGACTGACAAATTGATTGACGATTACGTCAATCATCATTCAATATTGGCCATTGAGTAAGTTACTTTGTTTTATGAGATACTGAGTTTGTAGACTCTATGTATGATACTAAAACTATAAAGTGAACATTTTTAGAAATCTTTTCTTTATGTATGTATGTTCCTCCATAAGTCGTAAACCGATCATCCGAATTCGATGAAACTTAGTACACGCACATTTAACTGTACGAGACACAGGATAGGCTAAATAAAATTTTTAAAGTTCCAGCGGCGGCGGCCGGTGGCTCTCATACAAACCGAATTGTTCCGCGCGCCGAAATAAAGGTACGGTAGCGGGCTTACTCACTTCCTTTTCTTGAATACGAATTACACGCGAGCGAAGCCGCGGGAAAAAGCTAGTTTTAAATATATTCTTTAAAATTGTTTTATAATATTAGTTGCGAAGAGTAGGCAGAGGCGGGGGCGTCACGACGGCGCGGGGGAAGACGGAGGCTTCTTGCAGCAGATCTTCGATCCTGTCGACTCGGAATATTAACTGTAACGAATGCCGGCAGCGAGCAAACTTGCGGGTCTCGGAGGGGATGGCGCGCGGGGCGGCGGCGCGGCGGCTGGGGGGAGGAAGTAGCGAGGAACACGATGGGTAAAGTTTTCTGGGCAACATTTTCGAGGAACGTGATATTGATGCGGTGGATAGGACATGTCGAGATACACGTATAAGTATGCTCACGTGAAGCAAGTTAAGGTAAATAATTTCATAATTAGTAGCTCTTAGGCTAGGCATTTCAACTTCTACTTAGACTTAGATGGACCTTTAAGTGACATATTCCCCGTACGATATCTGTGACGTAGCCTTATTCCTAGCACTACAGTAGTTGGAGTTGAAATATCAGACCTTAGTCGATTGCAGAAATATCATATTACTTTAAATGAGCTAGCTGGTTTCTCGGAAACGGCTCTAACGCAAATCGTTATATCTCTATCGTGCCTTCTCTACTAAGGCTGATCCGTTTCCACTCCAAGCAACTTTCCAGGGCAGCCAAGTCCCCAATGATGGTAGTCTGGGCGTCCTGGGTATAGAGGTGTCCAGGGACGTTGGATTTCGATCGTTCATAGAATCCAAGGCGAAACTAGCATCTCGAAAATTAGGGATACTCTACCGATGTCGGCGATTTTTCACACCGGTCCAATTGCTTACACTCTATAAAGCACAAGTAAGACCGGTGATGGAATATTGCAGTCATCTTTGGGAGGGTTCCCCTGAGTACCTTCTTTCAGCCTTGGATTCTATCCAACGACGAGCCATTCGCCTCATTGGCGACTCTGTACTCACAAAGGACCTTCAACCTCTAAAACACAGACGTATCGTTGGGTCATTGAGCCTGTTTTATCGGTACTACTATGGCCGCTGCTCTGACGAAATTGCTTCCCTTATCCCTCCTCCTCCTGTTCGCCTTCGCCAAACCCGCCATACTCTCGCGGAACACCCCTTTGTAGTGGACAGACGAGTACTTCGAACGGCACGATTCTCTAAATCGTTCTTGTGCCGCACTGCAAAGGTGTGGAACGGGCTTCCGGGGAATATCTTTCCCCACTCCTACAATCCACGGATCTTCAAATCGCGGGTAAATAGCCTTTCCCCAGCGACATTAGTCCACCTCCAAGCCGGACTGGCACCTCCTCGGGGGTGATATTGGCTGCGCCTGAGGCTTCGACCTCGGACACAGCCAGCTAGTTCGGAAACAATAAAAAAAAAAAAAAAAAAAAAAAAAAAAAAAATATACGATGAACTTTTGTATTTAGAATTTTTGTTTAAGTTTATCTAATTAGGTGCAGACGCCGAGTAAAGCTCGGTCGCCCAGGTACCTACTAGTATTCTATACATGGTATTATGTGGAGTCTTTTTTTACGTTTCCGTATCCCGTACGGAAGCCTATTACTAAGCCTACGCCGTCTCTCTGTCCGTCCGTCTGTCTGTCCGAGGGCTGTATCTCTTGAACCGTAATAGGTAGCCCGTTGAAATTCTCACAGAAATATGTTATTATGAAAAATATATAATGTTATTATGGCGGATACAACAACAAATGATAAAAAATAGAAAAAGTAAAAAATTAAGTTGTATAATTAATTAAAATTAATTATACAACAAAACGTGTTTTTTTTCAATGTTTTTTTTGTGGTGCGGAAACCTTGGTGCGCGAGTCCGACTCGCACTTGGCCTGCTTTTCTTATAAAACAAGCATACACATAATATAAATTAATTAAGTAATCGAAATTTAAATATAAACTAATAAATAAAAACCTATAACCAAAGATATAACTAATTTTCGGGGGGGATAACGACGACCGTACACTCTATGGTTTTATCTACTAAATGCCGTAACACTACTCTATAATTTTCGTTACTGAATAAATCAGCTTGTTCAATTTTTACGTAAAAATAAATATTATTTAATTTCATTCATGAGTAACAACTAAAGGTTAATTCGGTTTACTTCCCAAAATTTAGGACCACGTTTTATACGTGGTCCTAAACTAAACTAAAATCGAATTAGTACACAAACCAGTGAGTGAACTGCGTATCGAAACCAAGAACCTCAGTGGCAACCATCAGCGAGCACTTAGAATATAAAAACAAGCGTAAAAATCTCGTATTATTTTTTATTTTTCGGGGTGACATAAAATATAACGAACTCCGTCTAAGAAGCGCCGTCGCCTGGAGTCACTTTGGAGGTTATTTTCGAAAACTTTACCAAATTATGCTAAAATCCTCTTTATCAAAGTTTGACGACACAGGTGCTCAGCTGGAGCGGGATCGAATCAATATACTCAGTGATACGAAGGGGAAATATTCTCCGCGAGGTGATGAGACGCTCGCTCGCTCAGGCATACACCTAGAGAACGAGAGCGAGCGAAGCCAAACGAAAGCGAACGCCGCGACATGTTGCCGCCTGTCGGGCACATTCGCTTACGTTCGGCTGCGTTCGTGCGAGCGCGTTGTGCGACGATACGTTGTTGTGCAAACAGAAATCTCCATTCGCTCATATTCGTTCGACCTCGTTCTTGAGATGTGTATTCACCTCGATGTGTTGAAACGTTCGTTCACGTACCGTGTCGCTTCACCCACCTACCGTTCCACCGAGCTTCACTCGCTTTTATGCATTAATATGAACAAAAAAGAATCAAGCTCCCTTCAATATTAACATAGTTTACGGTGCATTTGCAGACTGGCAACACCTGCCGCGCGTATCTTATCAAAATGAAAACTTTCATTTTAAGAGAAAGCGAGATACAGCCTCGTAAATAATTGCTGAATATCTTTACTCGACGGTTCGTTTATTCGGGTTCTCATATCATGGAGTAGCGAATCTCTGCCTCCATTACAATACCAACACGCTTTTTTGTGAAATTGAGCGCATGATTCGGCGAGTGGAATATTTTCATACATGTGTAGATATTTTGAATGTATGTCTGTCTTGCGAATATTATTTTTTAGGTTTCCGTATCCCGTACGGAAGCCTATTACTAAGCCTACGCCGTCTGTCTGTCTGTCTGTCTGTCTGTGTGTCAGTCTGCCCGTCCGTCCGTCCGTCGTCGGTCCGTCCGTCTGTCTGTCCGAGGGCTGTATCTCTTGAATCGTAATAGGTAGCCCGTTGAAATTTTCAACATATAATAAAAATAAGAAAAAGTAAAAAATTAACGGGGGTTCCCATAGAAGAAAACAAAAAGTGTATGCGCGCGCGCCATCTACCGAATAGATTATGAAGCATTTTAACTAATCATGACATTTAACTAATATGAAGTATTTCATAACACGCCATCTAGATGGCGTGAGTGGCGCTAGCCATGACATGGCGATACGGAAACCTCGGTGCCCGGGTCCGACTTGCACTGGGACGGTTCTTTCAAGCTGTTTGAGCTACCTATAAAACTAAAACATAAGGTTTTGGTAAACTTCTGGCATTATTTTGTACCCAAGAGCTGGTTTCAAATTATGTCAAAATAAAAGCTTGTAAAATATTGTTTCATTTTACCTTTTAGAACTGGGCGAGTGGATTCACAGAGTACGATGCGAACTTATTTTATTAAGTACTAGTTCGCTTCGCTCGCGTGAAATTCGTATTTAAAAAGAAAAAAGTAAGTAAGCCCGCTACCGTACCTTTATTTCGGCGCGCGGAACAATTCGGTTTGTATGAGAGCCACATCTTAGCGTAACCGGAATTGAATTTTATTTAGCCTATCCTGTGTCACGTATAGTTAAATGTGAAAAGTTTCATCGAATTCGGATGATCGGTTTAAAAGTTATGGAGGAACATTCATATACAGAAGATATTTCTATAAATCGTCAATTTAATTTTAGTATCACACATAGAGTCTACAATCGCAATATCTCATAAAAGAAAGTAACTTACTCCGTGACCATCCCTTACAGGTATATTATTAGTATTCATAAATAACTTGATGGAGTAAGCTTACACTGTAGTACCTACTATATATTGTGGCTGAACGATCGAAGCCTAATGATAACTCCTTCTACTCTTTCGAAGATTTCGCATCGAGATGCCGTGTAAGGATGTAAGGATGCTTCGCGTCGTCCTCTTGTTGTTGACGTAAGCCGTTAGTTATTGTTATAGTTGTTGTTATTGTTGTTGTTGGAGTAATCTACCCGTGTATCATAATTACTAAAACCCAATAGGGGATGATTTTGTGTAACGTAACACATCAATTTTGTTACAAACGTTTTTAGGTTTACGTACCTCGTGCGGAGGCCTATTACTAAGCCTACAACGTCTGTCTGTCTGTCTGTCTGTCTGTCCGCCCGTCCGTCCGTCCGTCCGCTCGTCCGTCGGTCCGATGACTGTATCTTTGGAACCGTAATAGCTAGCCTGTTGACATTTTCACATTATATTGGCAGATATAACAACAAATAATAAACAATTTAAAACGTGAAAATTTACGGGGGTCCCGTAAATTTTCACGTTTTTTAGGGTTCCGTATCCGGTACGGGACCCTATTACTAAGCCTACACCGTATGTCTGTCCGTTCGTCTGTCTGTCTGTCCGAGGGCTCTATCTCTTGAACCGCAATAGGTAGCCCGTTGTAATTTTCACAGAATATGTGTTATTATGGCCGATATAACAACAAATAATAAAAATAATAAAAAGAAAAAAAAATCACGGGGTTCCCATAGAAGGAACCAGTCCGACTCGCACTTGGCCGGTTTTTTAGGGTTCCGTAGTCACCAAGGAACCCTTATAGTTTTTTATAGTGAAGTGATAATTTGCTTAATGTTTTGTATTCACAATTCTCTATTAAATAATTAACGAATGATGCTTAAAATGTTCATCGCCAAGTAATAGCTACCGCACCGCATCGTCTAGTTGAAAATTGGATGAATTTAACGACTAAAACAATGCATATATCGTTGCAGAGCATTTATTTATGAAATTCAAATGAGCTCATGTCACAGCGCAGAGCGCAGGGCGCACCTAAATTGGTAACGAAATGCAAGCTTTTGAGATACGTCTGCCTGCATTCAGATAATAATTTGCTTTGCTTTTGTCCAATTTCGCTTATTATTGGCCCGCGCCACCGCGCCGCTCGGAGGCAAATATTTTCAAAATGTTATTGCACCCGGAACGGTTTCAAGTTTTGCGAGAAATTATTCGTAAATTGAAGCGCTTGCTGTTTCAGCGCTGCGCTACAAGCGTCAAACTAGCAAGCATTCTCTAGATTGTTAGAGAAAAGTTTTGTCACCAGCTTGTTAGTTTTCTCGAACACAATCGGTGCGGTTGATGCGAGAGCCAGGTAGGTACAGGCTCGCTCCACTCTCTATATCATTAAAACTGTGCAGGGGACATTCGCAGGCTGCATTCTGCCCCGCCCCCTCCCGCCCCGCCCCCGTCGCGCACTCCTCTCCTGAGGGAAATCATCGGAGCGGCGCGAGGCATAATTAGCCAAGGCAAAATGCGGGTTCTGCATGCAAGTGTGTGCGGTTATATCTTACTCGGACGACAGATATGTCTACACAGGCGCTGTGGGTGGCCATACAGTTTTTAATATTCTGTAGCGAAATAAAAAAACCGCAAGAGGAAGATTTTACGTACCCGTTATATAAGGTCTTTCAATAGTAGGTAACGATACGCTAAAGGGTGTATGTGTATCAGATACTGATCACATTCCCATACCAATTTTTTTTACGATATAAAAACATACTTATTAAGGTGAACTACGCGCACTTCACGTATTAAATTTGAGGAGTGAGTAGGTTTTTTATATCGTAAAAAAAATTTGTATGGGAACGTGATCAGTATCTGATACACATACACCCCTTAGCGTATCGTTACCTACTAATGAAAGACCTTATATAGTCAAAGAGGAGAGATTTTGCCGACATTTATTCCATGCTCAATCCACAATAAAATAGTACACATGCTTCGTAAACGAGAATTTTGATATAGAAAATACTGAATAAACAATTTCTGAGAGTATTTGAAAATTCATATAGATTATTTCAAATGAAATACTTGGGGAATTTTGCAGAGGTTTAAATAGGATTAACTCTAACAATAGCTGGAAATACTTTAGTAATTGGTAACTGTTATTAATATATAGATAATAAAACCTCTTAATGAATTGCTTTCGAGTAAAATTCTACATTAGTAAGTATAGAATATAATGAAATATAAATTCTTTCATGCACGCCAAATAATAAGAATTATCCAATAAAATACAGATAGACCAATACCGTACAACAAACCGCGGGCGCGATCAGTATTTGGAGAGGTGACAGCTCGACCGTTGCGTTGGTGGCTGAACGTTGTTCGGATTCCACGTTTAACTGCAGGTCCCTTCCCTTCTTACGTTACTAGGTGGTAGGGTTTATCCCGGTCGGGTTGGTACCACCCCACCGCACTGAACGAAACGTGCGTCGTCGGTTGAAACGGCTATGTCAGTAGTTCCTGTTTTCTAAAAATAAAGGGAAGCACTGACATGGCACCTAGTTCACCCGTTGTTATGGGCTGACATCACGCATGTTGTAGGTGATGTAGCTAACCGTATCAGTTTTCATAAAAAAAACGGACTTACCGCTAGAAGTGTTTTTTTTCAGTCAATCTTTGAGTAGGTAATTAGGAGTATTTTTTGACGTGATAACGTCTTATAAATTGATAAACACCGGATGCACGCACGAAAAAGTGTCACGTTCCATCTGAGCCTGTGTGTGCAAGCGAGAGCGCGTAACAAGCGATAGAGAGGCACAATCGGCACAAGCGGCAGTGTTGCCAAACGTACGGTAATTGCCGTATCGTACGGTAATCGAGGCTAGAAATCGACAAACGTACGGCGTACGGCAGCGATAGGGGTGCCGTACGAAAAAAATACGGTAATTCTTATAGCTGTGTTTCTTTATGACGTTATCACGTAAAACTATCGTCTGTATCTGTAAGCCTACTTTACAGACAACCAATTTTTTTTATAAATCCCGACTACGCAACACGAAGGAAAAACATTGAAAGTTGAACAAGAGCAGTATAAAATGCCATAGTATGTATGTCATTCGTTTTAGTTATCTAACAATCAAGTGTGGTATATTTTTACTTATTATTTAATATAGTACGAGTCTAAAGTACTTTTTGAGCAAATATCTATAGCGTATTTTTTCGTATAACTAATTCTTGAGTTTGTTTACATTTCGGCAATATTAATACAATTACTTGTAATAAACAATATATTTTGTTCTTTATATGACTGTACTGAACCTGTCCAGGCTCTGCTCTATACGTATGTGTTATTTCGTTACTCGCCGGAGCGTATAAACCAACATTTTGCAATTAGCTACAGAACCAAGAGTTAAATCCTTCGGCGCAACTCTCTCAACCCGTATTTCCTCTTAAGTAAATTAAAGTATGTACTAGCAGTCCGTTCGTTCAGGTCTCCGTAGATCCGTGTGTGATGTCCCTGAACGAGACAGTCTCTAAGTAAACATTACTGTGCGTCCGGCCGAGCGGTTGCAGGCGAGTCTCGTGTTTTGAGAATATACATATTAAATGCATGCTGAGTATAGCGGCTTCAAATGGCAAAGTACAAATTTATATAGCTGCTTATAATATATTTTTTTTTAGTTTCCTGAAAAAAAAGTGCAGATGTTCAACGACATATTATTAAAATAGAAAAAAAATACAAAAAATCGGTCAAGTGCGCCCTTCACTGTGCGTTCTCCGAACGCACAGTGAATGGTTCCGTAGTCGGGAATAACGTTCACGGTGTAACCGAAAATATCCCATGTCTCAAAAATGGAATGGAGCACAAATAAGTAAGAAAATATCGATTAACCAGATCAAACTGCTTCTATATAGATTCACAAGTGAAGCAGTCAGCAGATAACTATGGATCTAATTACCTAAGTGTAGGCTTTTTCTCACCCAATTTCCAGCAAGGCAGCCATTTTGTGTATCTCGTGAAAAAACAAAACACCATCTGCACTCGCAGAACTATTTTCTTTCAGTTTTATTAAACATTCTAAGTTTAAATTTTACAACGTGCCAGTAATTTTGTAACATGATAGGAACACTGTGAAAAACACACTATAAAACCTGAACTAAAGAGTCATTTTGAAACTTTTTTATAATTTTGGGACCTATCCAACGATACGCTAGACGCTTATGTGCATTGAATTTTTTTTTCATCCCTCAGCTACATGTATGTTGTGCCACCTCTATTTTTTTAAATATTCCTTTTCTCCAAAAACTGTATTGTGTACATATCTTATTCAAACCAAAAATATTTGAAAGTGTTTTTACCACACTTAGAATTTTTCCGAATGTTCCATCTTAAAGTTGAAAAGGTAGGGGCACCGCTAAGAAAAAAAAATTACTCGGTCTCCCGACGCCTTTAATTAACTAAGCGGAAATGATTTTGTTTTAAGGGTTGTTGATGTGTCGGGTTTTTTTTAAGTAATTTAACTTTTTATAAAACCCTACCATACTCAAATCGATTTTACTCATCAATAGAAGAAATTACGTGCAACTTTCGTTAAGCCAAACGTTAGTAATCTCTGAACCTTTTGAACTTCTTTCGTAGAGAATATAATTTCTTTGTAGATATTTCTGATCTGATGTTTTTCTCTATCACCACTTTTCCAATCACAATAACGATTCTCGTTACATGATTGAGACGTATTTAGTCAAAGTTTGTCGCTGAGTGATTTATTACAGAAACTACAAAAGTGGCGGCCACCTACCGGGGTCTCGCGGTAATTGCGCCATTAGCCCAATGTAATTTGTTTATAGTCAGCGGTAGGGCACTGCGGGAGGCAGTCGCCAGCCTGGAGAACCATTCACTACAAGGACAACCGACAATCAAATATGATATTCAGACTAAAATTACATTACGATTTCATACAGACATGGAGTCACAGATTAGATTAAGATATTTATTTCGCCATAAAGAACCATACATCATTAACAATATTTCATTGAGACATTATGCATATTCAGTAATGTTCGTCATCATTTATTTTTTATTACGTCCCGATCAGTAATGAAATCTATAAGGAAGAACTGGGTAATAAACCTCATAGAGCATTTTTACTAACAAGTTTTTAATTATGTTAAATGAAATTTTATTTAAAATAAAAATATATTTTAACAAAAAATAAAAAATTATAACGTCAAGGATATATCCATAAAAGAAGATAATAAAATACAAAGAACATAGGGTTCAGTCAAGTCATTAATAAAAGTTGAGTTATGAGATGAGAGAATAAGCAAAATATATAAACAATTAATTTGAATCATGGCATAAACAATTAATAAATAATAGTTGTTTGCTTGCGTTGATGATATGAGTACGTAACGGCACGGTGAGAGTAACGTCCGTCCGGTTCTGTATGTAATTTATTCACAGAACCGGGAAACAGTAGAACTAACTCCCGCCATCCCATACAGAATGTCCATACAGGTAGGGTAGGACAGCTATTAGACAAATATTTTTAATTTTTAGCCCCTGTTAATTATAGTTGAAGACGCCTGCCTGACTTCCATTACCCCTTAAATTTAATTGCTTACCAGAAATCTATAAACGTTTCGAGTTTCAAGAGTTCAGCGGTATAGGAGCTACAGGCAGCGATAGACGGACGGACGGACGAGCAGAACTTGCCGAATTTATAAGGGTCGCTGCCGGCGTCGCTGGCTGCAGAACATCATACTAAAAATAAATACGAATTAAAATAATAAATTCAATTGTACATTTCAGTAACAACCAAACAATAATGCAATGAATCGCAGCTGTAAAATGTCTAAAATCAAATGTTTATAAACAGTCATTTAATGTCGTACTAGAGTCTCGATTATTCTGTAGTGAATTGACCTCCTATGCCGGGTTGATGGATGGCCGCCTGTGACAATTCCACAATTTATCATAGCCGATGTGTCCGCCGCGCCGTACTTGGTGCAATCCCCGCCCCCGCCCCTCCACACCGTCTGACCCCCGCCGGCGCGGATTGTAATTAGAACACTGTTGCGCGCATATCTTGTTAGTTAATGTGGATAACACCGACAAATCGGAAATAAATATGAGTGAATTCATTACAATTTATGTTTACTATGAAATTTTACAAAGTGTATTACTGCTAAACTTAATTGTAGAGAAAGATAAGTAAAATTTAACAAAATTGAATAAAAATATTCATGCATCCTCGGGACGTTTTTTGTCATTACGCCAATTGTTAAAGGGGCCGAGCAGTAAGGTCAAAAGTAGTCGAAATTGGAGGAAATGCAGTGCACTATTTATATTTTTATGTTTAGTTTAGTTTATGTGTGGTGTGGTCACCGACCACTGAGCTTGCAGACCACGTATCGGCGCGCCTCATGTCTAATAGAAAACTATGACAGATGGATAGATTAAACTTTATTGCTGAAAGAACAATTTTACAGAAATAAGCATATACAAGTGTCCCAAAATTCAACGTCAAGCGGGAACCAGGGAGTAGGCCAGTTTATGAGTACCCAGGGAAAAATAAGAAAAAAAATCGGAGTCATATGTTTTTTATGATATGAGCATTTTTTGAGAAACGTTGAAAATTTAAATTTTTAGGTACTACGACTACAAATTTGCAAATATAATTGTTAAAAAAAAATATTGGTAGCCTAAATAACTCTGCTATTGATCAGTATCCCAAACAAAACCAGAATGCCTGTAGTTTTATCAAAAAAAAAAATTTAGTTAAATTTTTTTCTAAAAAAATGAATTACTCAGATTTTATTTTTTTTTATTTTTCCCTGGGTAGTCTAAACTGGCCTACTCCCTGGTTCCCGCTTGACGTTGAGTTTTGGGACACGGTGTATATTAATGGGAATTGACTGAATTGACGTATACCTACCTTACAGCGATATCGTCCTGTCAACCTTTGGATGTTTTGGAGTCGATTCATATAGCAAAATATAAGTAGGTAGTAGAAAAAGACACGAGTGTGTCGGGGTTCTATTTAAAATGATGGAAAAATGTTAACAATATAAGTAATTTAATGTCATTCTCAGCATCTTTATGAACACACAATACAGCAAAACTTAATTAAATAGAGAATAATAAACACACCATACGACATACACACAGCAGAAATTAAAATGTTCAGAGTACAAGATATTTGAGATTAAAACCGCCCATAGCTCCTGCAGAATGGGATCCTCATCAACCTCGTAAGACTGATCCAGTAGGTCTTCTCCAGCACTATGCAATGAAACAGATGCGAGCGTCAAGGACGTGTCAGACGAGCTCCGCTGTAGATGTAGGTTCCTCCTGCCGAACTCTTCATGATGAGGGCGGTCAGTGTGGCGTAATCGACTTCATCCTCCCGCACACCGCCGCCCATGTCCGCACTCTAAATCAACGCCTTCTGATTACATCTTGGTGGTACCATAGGCTGCCGCGTACGAAGTGATAAACGGGGTGCAGCTAGCCAGTTCAATGAAATACTGGAGCCGGTTGATCGTCCTCTTCAGCTCTTCAGCCGGCCTTATAGAAGGCCTCGGCCACAGGTCCTGGACTCAATTCAACGCAGTCTACATGGCTCACAGCAGCAGAAACATAAAAAACTCTCAATCTCCCAAAATCCAATCCATTGTTTTTTCTTGTAGTTTTTCTCTCTCCCTGACAGCTGTCTGTCAACATTTTACTTTTTTTCATATCTTCCCTAGTTAAATAATTTTCAAAATTCTAATCAGTCAGGAATAACGCTACAGTACCCCCTTTTCCCCGTAAAATTTTTCCTTAGAAAAATTTTTCACTCACACTTAAGTAATTTTAAAATTTCGAGGTTTAATAGTCTCCTCACACCCAATCATTCATCCACATGTATCTATACCTCTTTCATCCATCCACATTCAAGTTAAAGTGTGGTTCACAATTCACATTCAATGACCAACACCCCAACATCCAAACTAAGAAGTGTGGTTCACGTTCAATGACCAACGCTCCAAAGAGTGACTACCAACATTTAGCGTACATAGCTTTAGGCTTTTTTTATAGAGTTGCTATTAGAACCGCTCTTTTTATGAAACCCCTAAAAAAGTAAAAATTAATAGAACAAAACGAAAAAATAATATAACATCTATGGTAAAACCAAAACGTTGTATACGCCCAAGTAAATAAAGTAGAGCATTTAAAGCGTTGCAAGCGCCCAAGTATATATAACACCCAAGCATGGTACGAATATAAATGTCAAAACAACTCCATAAAGTTGCCCAAACAAAACAATGTTTAGCTTTTGCGCAAATACAACAAGTACAACAGCAAAGTATTCACTTTGCCAAAAGTATTTCATTAAAAAAAATTAACCGTTATAGCCGAAACAACAAACCAAACGTTACTAGGTAGCGTATTCCTAAAGAATAAAAAAATAATGACATAACTGCACTTGCAGAAACACAAACAAATAACCTAGAGGCACTACCCACTACAAATACAATATGAAGAAAGAAACTGTACATTCTTATTTCAAATCCTTAATATGCCATCTGCCTAAGTCTTTACCATTGGTGTCAGATAGCTGGTACACAATAGGAGATATTTTCTTACTAACTATGCATTTCATGAACTTTGGTGCTAACTTAGCACTGAAATATTTTCCAGCGTCACTCTGAAAATAATTCTTTTTCCATACAACGTCGTTCTCTGAATATTCTTTGAATGAACGGCGGGTATTGTAACGCATTGCATTTTTAGTGTGAACCTCAAACAAAGAAGTCTGAACTTTGTCAAATATAGTAGAGAGAAAACCGATATTAGTCGCATAGACATCCCTAGGAAGAAAAGTAATTTCATCGATATTGCAAGATCCAGAATACAAAGTACCACAAGAAATTAGTTCCCTGCCATAAACTAAATAGGCTGGTGTATAGTTAGTCACACAATTAACAGAACTATTAATAGCGAATTGAATTTTAGGTAGCATCAGATCCCAAGTTCGATGATCATCTCGGACTAAAGTACTTATTGCAGTTATTATAGTCTGATTGTACCTTTCAACAGTATTTGGTTGTGGACAATGTATGGGAGTATAAAATATATTTGGAATTTTATACCTTCCAAATAAAGTTTTTATCTCAGAACTAATAAACTGTGATCCATTGTCCAAAATTATAGTTTGAGGTACTCCATGAACAAGGAATACATTGTTCTCTAGATTGTAAATTATGTTACTCGCTAAGGCGCGCTTTAAAGGAAATAATAAACAATATTTAGAAAAACAACAAGTAACAACTAAAATGTGTTGGTTCTGTTTTCTTGTGCATGGTAAAGGCCCAATGAGATCTATAGAAATAAATTGGAATGGCCTACTACACACTTTCGGTTTGCCCATCAAACCATAAGGGCTATGGTTTGAATATTTATATGCCAAGCATGTATCACATTTGGAAACGTATTTTGACACATCTATAAACATATTTGGCCAGTAATAATGCAATGCGATTTTTTTAAATGTTTTGAAAATACCAAAATGAACATCTGTAACAGAACCATGATAATTTTGAATAATTTCTAATCTTTTTTCAAAAGATACTACTTCTTTCCAGGAGAAGTCATCAGTGTAACCAGGGTCTTTTTTCATATATCTAAGCAATTTACCATTTTGTATTGTATAGTTTGGGAAATTGTCAGGATCATTTTTGCAACGAAGTAATGTTCTTTCGTACCAATCATCATTGCCAGTGTTTGGTGAGATAGACAAAGTATTCACATTATTGACATTTTTGGTTCCATTATTGTCAACACCTGGCGAAGT
Source organism: Nematopogon swammerdamellus (assembly GCA_946902875.1). Taxonomy (NCBI): domain Eukaryota; kingdom Metazoa; phylum Arthropoda; class Insecta; order Lepidoptera; family Adelidae; genus Nematopogon; species Nematopogon swammerdamellus. Next base: position 22,829,239 of record OX336339.1, read on the forward strand.
TACAGAACGTGATAATATATCAGGAACAACATTATCTTTACCCTTTTTATGTTTAAGTATAAAGTTAAAGCAAGAAAGTCTAATAGTCCACCTAGCCAATCTGCCGGTTGGGTTAGATAGATTCAGAAACCATTTCAGTGCAGCATGATCGGTATAAATAGTAAATTGCATACCATTATCAATATAACACCGCCAATGCTCAAGAGCTGAAAGAACTGCCAGCGTTTCTCTTTCTGTGGTGGAGTAATTGCGTTCCTGTTTCGACAAGGATTTACTCATATAAGCAATAACGACCTCCTGACCTTCGATTTCTTGAGTAAGCATAGCACCTATTCCGTAGTTAGAAGCGTCACAATGTATAGCGAATGGTTGAGAAAAATCTGGGCAGGTTAGGATCGGAGTTGACACAAGTAACTCCTTGAGTTTTATAAAAGCAGCATCAGCTTCAGGTGTCCAAGAGAATTTAACAGCATTTTTACCAGAAGTTGTCAAAGCATTAAGAGGAGCCGCCAATGTACTAAAATTTGGAATGAATCTGCGATACCAGTTAGCTGTTCCTAAAAATTTCCTTACTTCCTTACGAGAGGTAGGAGTTGGCAGTTGTAGGATTGCATGAACTTTGTCTGGATCCGTTCTCAAACCATTTTCATCAACAACATATCCTAAATATTTCAGTTCACTTTTAAAGAACGAGCTTTTCGTCATGTTTATAGTAAGGTTTGCATTGCTCAACTTTTGAAAAACTGCCAATAAAAGTGAAATATGTTCATTGAACGTCGAACTTATTACAATTATATCATCTAAATACACAAAGACCTTATTATCAAATTCCGGACCAAAAAGACTATTCATAAGTCGCTGTTGGGTAACAGGAGCATTTGTAAGCCCAAAAGGCATAACCACAAATCTGAACAAACCTCTACCCGGTACATAAAAAGCAGTCTTGTCCCTATCAGCAGGGTCAAGTTTAATTTCCCAGAAAGCCTTTGCTATATCAATGCTACTAAGGTATTTTGCATTTTTCAGGTTATCAATGATTTCGTTAATCAAAGGAAGACTGTAAGCATCTCGTTTAGTCACAGAGTTCAACTTCCTACTGTCTATACAAAAGCGCCACTCGCCGTTTTTCTTTGGCGTCACTATAACAGGAGAAAGCCAAGGACTTTCACAAGATTCGATAACATTTAATTCTAACATCTTATCTACCTCTGCTACTAGTGCATTCTGTTTTTCTGGAGAAAGACGGTAACAACGTTGTCTAATTGGCAATACTTCGCCAGTATCAATACGATGGTTGATCAGATCAGTACGACCTAAATATCCTTTTTCTTCAAAAGAAATGCTGCGAAATTGAGCAATTACATTATTCGCAATAATTGTTTGATCTTTGTCTAGATTGGAAAAAGATGCAATGATTTTTTCATGTGTATTTACGCAGTTCAAATTATACATCCTGATATCTACAAAATGCAATCTACGAAGCAAACCAAATTTCTTCCAAAAATCTATTCCAAGTACTAAAGAAGGATACACATCGGGAAATACAAAACAGCGAATAATACGAACCTGGTCTAAAAAATTAATAGGTAAATCAACATAACCATCTGACTTCAATTTATGTTTGCTGGCTGTTGTGATGTAAATACAGTCTGCATTGCAAAGTTTAAAACCTAACTTTAATATTTTAAGATGGGAGTTATTGCCCAAAATGGTAACCGAACTACCACTGTCCAGGAGACCACTCATTTCCACATTATTAATGGTAACCTCAACAAAAGGACGTACATTATCAATTTCGTTGTCATACATGACCGAAGACACCCTATAAGATGTGAAAAAGCTCTTAAGAGTATTTAACCACCTTTGCCAGTCATCAGCATCGAAGTTTGGATGACTTCGGTCGTCTCCTAGTTTTTTGTAATATCAGAGGAGACAGGATTTATAGCGGAGACAGCGGGTATAGCAGACGCCTGAACAACATTGGATGTCAAGCGATTGCATTTGGGACAATTCCTTACATGAAAGCCTTTAAGGCCGCACTTATAGCAAATCAGAAAAAAACGGTTTATTGCACTTTTCCACGTTGTGCCCATTTACTCTACAACGGACACAGAAATCGATCGTTTGAGAGACGACAGCCACTACATTTTTAATAGGATTATTCCAGGTTTGTACCGTGTGGGGTCGGTACTTAAAAAGAATAGCCCCACTGCATCTCTCCCCGTCGCATGTCGTAAAAGTCGACTAAGGGATAAGAAAATTCGTCAGCCTCGGTAGCTCAGTGGCGCGGTTGGTTAGTCAACTGTTATTAAGCAACGCTGAGCGCGGTCAGTGATTTGATGGGTGACCGCTCGACCGTTGGAGGCTGACCGTGGTTCGAATTCCACGTTAAACTGTAGGTCCCTTCCCTTCTTACTTTACTAGGTGGTAGGGTTTATCCCGGCCGGGTTGGTACCACCGCACTGAACGAAACGTCGGTCGAAACGGCTATGTAAATAGTTCGTGTTTTCCGTCCAGTTTAGTGTAGCCGACAGCCGACATGAAATGAAGGGAAGCACTGACATGGCACCTAGTTCACCCTGTGTTATGGGCTGACATCACGGATGTTGTAGGTGATGTAGCCAACCGTGTCAGGTTCCATAAAAAAAAAAAAAAAAAAAAAAAGGTTTTTGAAAAATATGGTTTATTTAAGTTGGAAGTATTATTAGTATTAGCAGGCTTGTAATCAAATTCCGCAGACAGAGGATTAGTATTTGGCTTTGGCGGCTCTTTGAAGGACTTGTCCTTCTCTATGTAACGTTCATAGTTGTTACAAGTCGCCAACAAGCTATCGATAGAGTCAACATTTTTCTGCGCTAGACATACGGAATAACAAGGTCTAATATTCCGAATTAAAATGTCGAGCTGTTCTTGCTCTGAGGGAACCTTAGCTAGTCTGTGGAACATCCCTGATACGATAGATATGAACACTGTGATTGATTCATCTGAACCTTGAGTACGATTGCGAATAGCATCTAACATCTTATAATCATAGTCATAGCCACCAAAGTCTCTAAGTAAATATTCGCGAACCTGGGACCAATTTTCGACTTTACCGGATGACTTCATGTAGCGGAACCAATGTAAAGCGTCATCGGTGAACAACTCAACACATCTTTCGAAAAGCTTAGCCTGTGGAATGTTCCTAGCAGAAGCAAACTCGTCTACTTTCTGAAGGAATGACCTGACACACGTTTTTCCACCGAATGAGAATTTCTTTATTTCTGACAGAGAGTTATTTTTCTCACATGACATAGCTTGAACAACAGTATTAGCTGTAGACAATGAGCTCGTGGAAGAAAGTGACTCCGAAGAAGACAATTCATTGCACTTTCGTTCCAAGTCTACGTATTTGGCTTGCATGATTTGTAATGTCGGCTTTAAATCAGCATGATCTGATAAATCTATTCTTTGTAATCGATAATATGTATGACCGATGAATGACTCTAGACGTTTGAGACATATCCTATCACTCTCCGCTTGAATCATCTTTGCCTCGATGTATTCAATAGTAGTCGCCAGCTGCTCAAGATCTACTTTTGGTTCGAATGTCGAATCCAGAATATCCTCAGATGGAAATGCTGATTGAAGCTGAAGTATTTGCTTCTTTAAAGCCACTACAGTATCTGCAGGATCTTCTAAGCGGATAGCCACCTCATATGCTAGTTCTACCTTTTTCAAAAATTGAAATTTTATTATTTTAGAATCCATATTGAATTCTTAAATTAAAATTACTTATTACACGAAAAGGAAAAAAAAAATTACGAATAATTAACAAAACATGTTAACAGACACAAACTAATGAATATATAATAAATTACTTTGTTTAGGTACAGTAAATTAAGTATTTAGTAAGTAGGTATATATGAATAATTGTACCTAAACAAGCTTTTAACGTTTTTATGCCAAGTGCATACACATATACACGCAAAACATGAATTCAATTGAAAAAAAAACCGTTTAAAAAATAAATATTAGACCCTAAAATCGTAATTTTTTTTTACTTCAAATTACTTACAGATACAAATTATATGAGAATCACCTATCCGACTTATTATTTTTTAGTATTACACTGTCAACCAACAAAAAAAAACTTACTGAAAGAAAAAAAAATAAAATTGCAAACTGTCACCGAATGTTAAATTGTCAAAAGAATAATAAAATTTTCCGAAATATGACAACCGAGTTTATACTATAAAATGATATCAATACTTATCAATCAAACCTGAAAAGATGAAGTAACCCGTCAACGCCGGAACGACTGCACAGCCTGGAGTATGGACTTCGCCGATGAATTGAACAACGCTCTGAGAACAAGAAGAGGCAGCAACTTCTCGAGGTGTGCTCGTGCAGCCCGAGCAGTTACTTCTCGACGTCTCGCTAATCACCAGAACCACATACTGATGTAATGCTCACGCAGACATGCCTCTCATGTTTCATGCAAATAAAATAATAATAAAAAAAAATTAATAATACAATTTATGCCTTTCACTCAGTGTCGAGGGACGGTTCAACATTTCTAAATATTCGCACATAAAGCTTTGACATAAAGCAACATTTTTGGCTAAATGGGGAAAAATTTGTATGTTCACAAATATAAGGTATGTTTACGCATATGAGCAAATACAGGTATCAGTAAATAACAAAATGTACAATATAATTCAAAAGATTTACTGAGAATGACACCACGCCGGAGAGCCAATGTCGGGGTTCTATTTAAAATGATGGAAAAATGTTAACAATATAAGTAATTTAATGTCATTCTCAGCATCTTTATGAACACACAATACAGCAAAACTTAATTAAATAGAGAATAATAAACACACCATACGACATACACACAGCAGAAATTAAAATGTTCAGAGTACAAGATATTTGAGATTAAAACCGCCCATAGCTCCTGCAGAATGGGATCCTCATCAACCTCGTAAGACTGATCCAGTAGGTCTTCTCCAGCACTATGCAATGAAACAGATGCGAGCGTCAAGGACGTGTCAGACGAGCTCCGCTGTAGATGTAGGTTCCTCCTGCCGAACTCTTCATGATGAGGGCGGTCAGTGTGGCGTAATCGACTTCATCCTCCCGCACACCGCCGCCCATGTCCGCACTCTAAATCAACGCCTTCTGATTACATCTTGGTGGTACCATAGGCTGCCGCGTACGAAGTGATAAACGGGGTGCAGCTAGCCAGTTCAATGAAATACTGGAGCCGGTTGATCGTCCTCTTCAGCTCTTCAGCCGGCCTTATAGAAGGCCTCGGCCACAGGTCCTGGACTCAATTCAACGCAGTCTACATGGCTCACAGCAGCAGAAACATAAAAAACTCTCAATCTCCCAAAATCCAATCCATTGTTTTTTCTTGTAGTTTTTCTCTCTCCCTGACAGCTGTCTGTCAACATTTTACTTTTTTTCATATCTTCCTTATTTAAATAATTTTCAAAATTCTAATCAGTCAGGAATAACGCTACAAGTGTTAGAATTGAATATAAAATAATTAGTAATAATGGTGGTGGAAACTCCGTTTATTTTTATATTAATTTTAGGTTTTAATTTTTAATAAAAAAAAATTAAAATTTATATAAAAAGAAATGTGTAAATAAATGAATCAAAATAATAATAATACCTATTAATACCACATGTAAAATAAATACCAGTTAAATAAAAGTCATACTTATGTGAATACCTACATATAAATTGTACCGTGTGGGGCCGGTACTTTAAAAGAATAGCCCCACTGAATCTCTCCCCGTGCATGTCGTAAAAGGCGACTAAGGGATATGGCTCCCTTCTTATATTACTAGGTGGTAGGGTTTAACCCGCCCGGGTTGGTACCACTGCACTGAATGAAAGGTCGGTCGAAACGGCTATGTAAATAGTTTGTGTTTTCCGTCCAGTTCAGTGTAGCCGGCACGACCGAGGGGAGGCACTGACGTGGCACCAAGTTCACCTGGTGTTATGGGCTGACATCATGGATGTTGTAGGTGATGTAAGCCAACCGTGTCAGTTTCCATAAAAAAAAAAAAAAACTAAAGTTAGCAAATAAATCAATAAAGTTCGTGCATATAATTTTTTTCTGGAACCTTACCTGGTTCTCCACATCACCCAATACACCCGTGATTTCGGCCGATAAAACCTTTGTGAGCTAGGTGCCATGTCAGTGATTTACTTTAGATGTGTCGACTACACTGAACTGGACAGGAAAAACGAACAATTTTCATAGCCGTGCGGTTGTACCAAAACGGACCCGTATTTGTTGCATTAATAGAATAATTTAACAGTAGGCTTTTTCATATGGTTACCCACGACATATTACTCATATGTAAGGTGCACATACTGTAAAATAGCACTTAAGAGAGTCTGCGAAATACAAATAAAACGAAACGCCGCTTAACTACGTCTGTACGTCCATACATCGTTACTTAATCTGCTCATTTGGTTCCTCGCGTCAGAGTAATACTAAATGGAAACACACGTCGAGAGCTTTAAGCTCCCTCCGGCGTATTAAAAATACAATGTGCACATTCCCCGGGCCCTAGCGGTGGGAGCGTCGCGGCGCGGCGGTGCCCCCGCCCGCAGGACCTGTCTGTAGTAAGCGCCCGGTAGAAGTGTCCCGGGCCGGATTAGACCGGGTTGTTATGATAGGAGTCCGCCGGATTACCCGGCTGCCGGAGTAATTGCCGTTTAATTTTGGAATCTTTACTGCCGTCCCCGAGACCTTAATGTGCTTCGAGTTAAACCTGAAGGCGGCCTGATTTATTCACGCCGCATGCAGGGGGAGTGCACAGCGCCCCGCCCCGCCCGCACCCGCCGCAGCCCCCGCTCCTCCGGTGGCGCGACGCGCGAGAATGTTTGCGAACGCCTGCACGTATTTTGGTCATACGTCTCTCGGGGTTGCTTTGACGAAGTTAATGTGGGCGCCGTAGTATGCAGGGCGTGTATGAAACACAGTTCATTTTGCCCTTGATGTCAAATTACATAACTGTTACGGTTCACCGCGCCGTTTAATTACAAGCGTCTAACTGAAAGTAATTAAGGCAGTCTGTTCTGCATCGATGCGTAATTTGTCAATTTTTGTACAAGCGAGAGCCGTTATACATCTACAACGTGTCCCAAAACTTAACGTCAAGCGGGAACCAGGGAGTAGGCCCGTTTATGACTACCCATGGAAAAATAGGACAAAAAAGCTGAGTCATTGATTTTTTGACGTGATAACGTCACGTCTTATAAATTGATGAACACCGGCTGCACGCACGAAAAAGTGTCACGTTCCATCTGAGCCCGTGTGTGCAAGCGAGAGCTGGTAAAACTGCAGGCATTCTGGTTTTATTTGGGATACTGATCAATAGCAGAGTTATTTAGGCTACCAATAAAAAAAATTAACAGTTAATTTGCAAATTTGTAGTCGTAGTACCTAAAAATGTCAATTTCAACGTTTTTCAAAAAATGCTCATATCTTAAAAACAAATGACTCCGATTATTTTTCTTATTTTTCCCTGGGTAGTCATAAACTGGCCTACTCCCTGGTTCCCGCTTGACGTTGAGTTTTGGGACAGCCTGTATACAAACGACACAATAGGCCGGAGATAGACTATCTCCGCATGACTCACCTCAGAGAGACTCAGCACCCTTTTGTTGTTGACATTGGCCTTTTGAGAGAACCGATGGGGTTCTCTCAATTGTTTCTTTGTCGCACCGCTAGAGTGTGGAACTGTCTTCCGGCGAGTGTATTTCCTGAATCCTTTAACCAGGGTGTCTTCAAGCGTCGTATTAACGGGCTAGACAGCCTAGCAACAGTCCGCAAATCTGCTGGCATGACACCTAACTGAGCTTGGTTTCGCGAGGAGAGGTGATTTTGGCTCTGTCGACTGCACCATTGGCCTCTCGGCACAGCCACCCATGCTGGTTTACATAAAAAAAAACATGTGCAGACGTGTCGATGTGCTAGGTCGTAATAGACGAGCGAGCGTCGGCAATACGAACCGAACCGGGCTATAATTCTCAGACGAGACTGAGACTGCGAGCTCGCGACGTCTTCTCTAAATAATGTCTGCTCATTCTTTCATTAAATTCGGCTGTAGCGCGCAGGCGGCCGACACAATATGAAGTGATTTGAACCTCGCCACCCCTTCCATGTCTGTTTGTCGTCTGCGAGCTATTGTGTCGCGTTCTCTGTCTGTTCTATCTACGGCAGGGATGGGCAAACTTTTTTCTACGCGGGCCAATATTTTTCAAACAATCTATGGGGGGCCAGGTTTTTGAATTTTTGTCTATAATATAATTCTTTATTGAAATAAAAATATTTTTATTTTTTGAAATATATAATGTTATTTATTGACTCATAGGTTTCACCAAGATTAAAAGTTCCCGTATTTATACGAAAGTAAATTATATGAATGTCTATAGATAGTCGAATCAGGTACAGTGTATCTGGTGCACTATGCAATAGGGAAATTTATATTTATTGCATATAATCTATAAAAATAGGAACAAAGATTTATTAATTTATGCCAATTACACTATTTAATGTATAATAAATTTATCTACTTCTGGGTCGATGATCGCGGGCCGGATTGCAACCGTTCGCGGGCCGTAGTTTGCCCATCCCTGATCTACCGCGTACGTGCTATCCTATTATGTCGTTTGTATAGACAACGTGCTTCGACTTACGGAGCGAGGTGCGCTTAATGTTTGCTCGTATTTTATTTCTTTACTAGCTTTTGCCCGCGGCTTCGCTCTCGTGAAATTCGTATATAAAAAAGAAAAAAGAAAGTAAGAAAGAGGGCCGAGCTGCGTTTCTGCGTTACCTTTATTTCGGCGCGCCGAACAAACGGTTTGTATGAGAGCCACATCTTAGCGTAACCGGAACTCCATTTTCCTTTGTCACGTAAATAGTTAAATGTGCGTGCACTAAGTTTCATCGAATTCGGATGATCGGTTTAATAGTTATGGAGGAACATACATACATACAGAAAACATTTCTAAAAATCGTCAATTTAGTTTTAGTATCATTTATAGTCTACAAATGCATTATCTCATAAAATAAAGTAACTTACTCCATGACCATCACTTACAGATTTATTATTAGTACTAGCTGTTGCCCGCGGCTTCGCTCGCGTGAAATTCGTATTCCAAAGAAGAATGTAAGTAACTAAGGGCGAGGCCGAAGGCCGAGCTGCGTTAAGGTAATCGATAAACCTTCTCAAAGAAAGTAACTAACTAAGGGCGAGGCCGAAGGCCGAGCTGCTTTCAGGTAAACGATAAACCTTTCTCAAATAAAGGAAGTAAGTAAGGGCGAGGCCGAAGGCCGAGCTGCGTTCAGGAAGACGATAAACCTTCTGGAAGAAGGGAAGGAACTAAGAGCGAGGCCGAAGGCCGAGCTGCGTTCAGGTAAACCAAAAACCCTCTTCCGCCTTCGGGCCTCGCCCTTAAAGACTTCCTTTCTTCGATAGAATATAATATCGTTTACTCAATCTATTTATTTCATAAAAATAAAAAAGTAATATTAATAACTAAAGAATTAAAACCTACCTAACAAACATGACTTGGAGCCAATGTGAAAATAGTCCATGGCACTAAGGTGATAGCATCGGGCCTCTTGCCATCCAGCCGGGAATAACCGCGAGGTTCTAGGATGCACGGTATATTTGCCGTCAGAAGCGTGGACTTTATAATAAAATTTAAATTAAATTAACTCAATCTTAATATTAATTAACTTTATTCGAGATGGTTTAGCTTCTTCCTGAACGCAGCTCGGCCTTCGGCCTCGCCCTTAGTTACTTGCTTTCTTCGAGATGATTTATCATTTGTCAGAACGTAGCTCGGCCTTCGGCCTCGCCTTAGTTACTTACTTACTTTCTTCAAAAATGTTTATCTTCTTCCTGAACGCAGCTCGGCCTACGGCCTCGCCCTTAGTTACTTGCTTTCCTCGAGATGGTTTATGGTCTTCCCGAATAGAGCACGGCCTTCGGCCTCGCCCTTAGTTACTTACTTTCTTCAAGATGGTTTAGATTCTTTCTGAACGCAGCTCGGCCTTCGGCCTGGCCCTTAGTTACTTGCTTTCTTCGAGATGGTTTTTCAATTATCAAAACGTAGCTCGGCCTTCGGCCTCGCCTTAGTTACTTAATTTCTTCAAGATGGTAAGCTTCTTCCTGAACGCAGCTCGGCCTTCGGCCTCGCCCTTAGTTACTTGCTTTCTTCGAGATGGTTTTTCAATTATCCGAACGTAGCTCGACCTTCGGCCTCGCCTTAGTTACTTACTTTTTTCAAGATGGTTTAGCTTCTTCCTGAACGCAGCTCGGCCTGCGGCCTCGCCCATAATTACTTTCATCGAGAAAGAATATCGTTTACGTGAGGGCAGATCCGCCTTCGGGCCCGCCTTTAGTTACTTACTTTCTTTTTTTTGAAATACGAATTTCTCGCGAGCGAAGCCGCGGGCAACAGATATATAAATTTTATTGCACCTTTGACAGCGACATAACTTCGACTTTCAATTATTTTTTTTATTTATCAAACAATTTGTCACCGGCCAGCTCACGTCGAGATGACAGTTCTCCGTTGTCAACATGACATTTAAAATTGTTTTTTACCATACTTTGGATTACGTGATTTTTATTATATTTTTTAATTATTATGTTAATCCGGGATATACACTGTCACTATAAAAAGTTTCGTCAAATTCCGTTCAGTGGTTTTTGCGAGATGCGCGTACAAATAGACATTTTTGCATTTACGATTTTATTATATGTATAGAAAGAATGCATAGATATGTATAGACTGTTGTGTTCAAGTTATAAAAAAGAAGAACTTGTCGTTTTCGTTGTACCTATCTACTTATTTTTAAATTTCGAATGAATATTTTATTCAAATTGTATTTGCTGCCAGTTCTCAAGATATAATTATGTACTTTGGACTACGTGATTTTAAACGCGCAATAATGTTTTTATTATTGTTTAGTTTTTTTTTTATTTTTGTTATTTTTTTTTACGTATTATGTTAACCCGGCATATAAACTGCCACTATACAAAGTTTCGTCTAATTCCGTTCAGTGGTTTTTGCGTGATGCGCGTACAGACAAACAAACAAACAAACAAAAATTTTAAAAACTGTTCTAAAATGTTCAGTATCTCATTTTAAGCCACCCTGGTTAGTTTTTTTTCGAATACATTCAATGTACAGACTTTCTTACCTTTACGATTTTATTATATGTATAGAATGTATAGATTTATTCCTTACCTATAATTTGTTGATCGTATTAAAAAAAGTATAAATAATTTATAATTTTATGGAATCTGACATGGTTGCCTACTTTACCTACTACACCCGTGATGTCAGGCCATAACACCTTGCTAAACTAGGTGCCATGTCAGTGCTTCCAATTTAGACCACTAAACGTTTTGGCAACTAGGTGTTCTGATAATTGGACGTTTTGAGTATTGGACATTACATTCTTGGCATTATGATAATTGGACATTTTGGCAATTGGGCCAATACACCCCGAAGCCATTTGGTCGTGTCGGCTAAACTGAACTGGACAGAAAACATGAACTATTTATATACGATATTTCATTCAATGCGGTTGTACCGATCCGGACGGGTTAAAACTACCTACTTATTAATGTAAATTAAAAAGCGATCAAGTGCGAGTCGAACTCGCGTGGAGAAGATACCGCACCTGAACCGTTTTTTACGATAGAGAAAAAAAAAAGTTGAGAAAAAAGTGTCTTGTATGAGGCCCTGAATTTTTTACATTTTGCTTTTTTTTATTAATTTTTAGCATAATCTAATCACACATATTCTGTGCAAATTTAAAACCGGCTACCTATTACGGTTCAAAAGATACAGCCCCGGACAGACGAATGGACGGACGGACAGACAAACGGCGTAAGCTTAGTAATAGGCTTCCGTATGCATACGGGACCCTAAAAAACAGGTGTTGGAAAATAAAAAAATAAAATATTAGCGCTTTATTTGTGGCAAATACGATTAATTAACCTCTATAATTACATCGGGGAATAACCACATATTCCAATCGCTCCGTTACGCGCCTGTCGGCAACCAAAGGCACCCGGGGAGGGCGTATAGGACCCTGCAACCTACGCCCTCGCCTCCGCAAACACACGTCATTACAAGTTATAGACACGTTAAGCCGAACGGCGGTTAGCTCTGCGCCTGACGTGCGGTGTTAAGAGCATTACAGGCGACCGCCGGGTAAATAATATATGATGTTTTGACACAAATAAGGTCGCCGTAAAGTCCTGCCCCCGCCGAGACGAGCGGGAGCTTCGGCAAACAACTCAGGGTTGTGTGGCGCGGCGGCGAAACCGACGCGGCGAAACGGCAACGGCGGCGCGTCGCGAACAAAGGATCCGAGGCGGTACACGAATCTATTAAGACCTTCTATTCATTAGGACGGCGGAGAGCCTCTTCAGGAAGGGACTGCGACTGAGGTGATGACACTCTAGCTGCAAATATATTGTCGATTTGGCATTGCAGGTTATCCTTTGTCGGCGTTCTACCTGGGGCATATTGTTTAATCGCAGGATCTACACAAATGCGGAGGCTGACATATTAATTAAATCAGAAGACAGCCTTAGGGCCTACTTAGGCTGCGGGCTCACGACATTGCGGAATATTAGGCGGCGCGTTTGATGAGCAGCGTGCGCCGCAACCGAGATACACGCTGGTGACTCTTGATCGAACAAGGTGCCCGAAGGATGTCGTAGGTTTTTTTTATGTTCCTGTATGAGTGGCTGAGCCGGAGAGGCCAAAGCACATGCTCCGACCAGCCAATTTCATCTCCGAGAAAGTAGGTGAGGAGACTTCCCTGGATTGTTGGCTATTATACTGGACTAGAGGAGAACACAACCGAGGCTGATATGCGGCTATCTTAAATCCAGTACCAACCCAGCTACAATTAGAGTCTAACACATAGTAAGGGGCAAGGGAGGGACAGTTTTACACCAGTTCCGAACGGTGAAGCAGCAGGTGTATAGGTATTATTTTACAGTAGGTGGGCGACCGAGCTTTGCTCGGCGTCTACAGCTATCTATAAAGTTGAAAAAAAAATGAAATAGCTAAAGACAAAATTTCATCCAAATCATTAGAGCCGTTTCCGAGGATCCAATCTACTGGAATTACGTGCGTACGTGCATACGTACGCACGTAAATGGTTTCGTCAGAAAAAAAGTCATTGGTACACGCCGACCTGATTCGAACCTTGGACCTCTCGCATGAGAAGTCGATGCCCAAACCACTCGATCACCCGCCGCTCAGTAGCCCAGTGTATCTAGGCTTTGAGTTTTCTTTAATTCATAATAACATTTTCTTTTTCTCGTTTGCTAGTGTACCCTTATATGAATTAAATTTCTCGTGCGAGCACTACTAGTGGTTCAACTGTTTATATCTTCAATTCTGTATCTCTTTTTTTTTTTTATGGAAACTGACACGGTTGGCTACATCACCTACAACATCCGTGATGTCAGCCCATAACACCGGGTGAACTTGGTGCCACGTCAGCCTTCCCTTCGGTCGTGCCGGCTACACTGAACTGGACGGAAAACACAAACTATTTACATAGCCGTTTCGACCGACCTTTCATTCAGTGCGGTGGTACCAACCCGGGCGGGTTAAACCCTACCACCTAGTAAGAAGGGAGTCATATCCCTTAGTCGCCTTCTCTTCGTATCTTCTCTTCTCTTCTTCTCTGCATAATTCCAACGTCTGCTGTCTGTGTGTATGTTTGCGTAATAACTAATATCTCCGCTATATAGAATCACGTCATTATTCGTATGAACTGAGCAGTGGGGCCGAAAGCGAACACATTCCGAGAACATTCGATTATTTCATTTGCTATATAAAATGCGGAGCAGCAGCGGCCACAGGTATAGTGCGCGGGACGGATCTCGGCGTGTCGTCGCCGCAGCGGGCGACCCGCCACGCGAATACACTATACAAGTACGGTGCGGGTGCGAGGGAGAACACTGACGAACCGCTGCGGCGGCGACACGCCGAGATCCGCCTCGCGCATTATAATTGTGTATATATTTAGTACTAGCTTTTGCCCGCGGCTTCGCTTGTGTGAAATTCGTATTTAAAAAGAAGAAAGTAAGTAAGTCCGCTACTGTACCTTTATTTCGGCGCGCGGAACCATTCGGTTTGTATGAGAGCTACATCTTAGCGTAACCGGAACTGAATTTTATTATCTATCACGACACCTATAGTTAAATGTGCTTGCACTAAGTTTGAAAGAATTCGGATGATAGGCTTAGTTATGGACAAACATACATACATACAGAAAAAAATATTTCTTAATAAATGTTTCTAAAAATTTTCAATTTAGTTTTAGTATCATTTATAGAGTTTACAAAAGCAATATCTCATAATACAAAGTAACTTACCCCATGACCATCCCTTACAGATTTATTATTAGTATTGATGATTCATTGATTGAAAATAAATGTAAATTATTATAGGTAGGTACATAAACCTTAAGCGTTGTAGTTGAAAAACCTTACTCTCTAACAGCTCTCTGTCAGCCTGTTTTTGATTTACTTTTGATTTTGATTCCACGTAAAACGTAGGTCCCTTTCCTTCTTACCTTACTAGGTGGTAGGGTTTATCCCGCCCGGGTTGGTACCACCACACTGAATGAAACGTCGGTCGAAACGGTCATGTAAATAGTTCGTGTTTTCCGTCCAGTTCAGTGTAGCCGGCACAACCGAAGGGAAGCACTGAAGCGGGACCAAGTTCACCCGGTGCTATGGGCTGACACCACGGACGTTGTAGGTGATGTAGCCAACCGTGCCAGTTTCCATTAAAAAAAAAGCTTCCCCTCGGCAAATGCATTAGTGTAGAGACGCCCTACGGGTCGGCGCGACTGCGAGAGTAGCTCCTGAGTGTAAAATATTTTTGAGTAATAAGGACACGTAGGACCCGTAATACATCGCGCTGGATATTGGCACCGGGCTCGGCGCGGCGGGGCGGGGATGCTGACTTGTAGGAGTACGTCTGCACGCGCCGACGACGTCGCGGGCTCACATTTGCATGTAAATTGAATAACGACGACGTGGCTGCGACTCGGCGGCGGGGGCGGGGCGGGGCGGCGTCCGAAACGTAGCACATTCGTATCGGGTGTAAGCCGACCGAGCTCCATCCAGCGACAATCGCGAATTAGACGACAGATGCAGCTTGCACTTGCATGCCTTCAATCCAGCACAGACGGGTAGAATAGGTACTATACTCTGTTCGCCCAGCCACAGAATACTTAGTTACTTCGTAACAGATAAATCATTCCATAGAAAAAGTTCTAATACCTTCGGCTTTAATAGCCTACTGTTTCACGTCGCCAATCGCTGCGTGCAAAAATGTACCTAAGCGATCGAGTGTAAAGTGATTATTGCTTTGCAGCTCTGCGCGCAGTAGCGTGGGCGAGCGTGTAGGTGTGCTTCGCGCGGCTGACGAATTTCCACTGAATTAGACCGCCGGCGGCCCGCCAGGCGGTAGGTAGTTAGCGCGCGCAAGTACATAGAGTGCGTGAGGCCTGGCCCAGCGTGGAGAGTGACTCATCACAGGTTACCGCGCCTCCCAAACCCCGAGGGGGTGAATGCGCATTTACATAGCTCAGTCTTCATTTAGATGCCACTCGACTCTATAATTCAAAAAGTTAAATTACAAGTTTAAAAATACCCCGACCCTTAAAAAGTCAAAATTTATTTCCGATTACTTACTTAAAGGAGTCGGTGGACTGCTAAGTAAATAAAATATAACACTCAGGAGCTGCGCGGTTATTTACAGGTAGGTACAAAAACCGCATGCAATTTGCACCACTTTTTAAGATAATGATTTTTTTGATTACTTAATTACATGATTACTTGATTACAAAATTATCCAACAACCAACCCGATTAAACCAGCTTTCTAATAAAAAAAACCGCATTCAAATCGGTCCATCCGTTTGGGAGCTACGATGCCACAGACAGACACACACATACACGCACACGTTAAACTTATAACAGCCCTCTTTTTTCTTCGGGGGTTAAAGATATAAATGCCTGTGACGCCATCTATTATTCAGTAACGTGAATATGTACTAGTATATTCTTAGCACGTTACTTGTACCCTTAGTTTTTTACTTTTTGCTGTTTTCATTATTTGTTGGCACATCCGTCTTAATAACACATATTTTGTGAAAAATTCAACCGGCTATATATATTACGGTTCAAACGATACAGCCCTCGGACGGACGGACGGACAGACAGACAGACAGACGGCGTAAGCTTAGTAATAGGCTTCCCTACGAATACGGAACCCTAAAAACAGTAAACGTAAACTTGTGTATGCTTATTTATATAACAGACCTCTTAAAATACCTGTGAAACGGAATATTGAACTTACATCAATCGAAAATTGAGCCGTTGTTGAGAGCACACATCGTTGAGTGAGCTTCATTAACTCTATCAAACCATCTCAACAGCTTAATTTCCCATGATAAAGCAGAGCGCACGGAGGTTTCCCCCAAGCGAACTACATAAATCTCCCCGCGATCCGAGGCTAATTCACGGTGTCTCTACGAGCGTGCATTTTTAAAGCGGCGAGACGTCTAATTGAAACTAGCAGGCAGTAAACGTCTAGATAGCAGCTAGATATATAATTTTAATTACTACTAGACTGCGTACCACCGTATCTGCGACGATCTAGCCGGCTACGCGAAACAAATGAGCCGTAGGATTAATGCCGACTCTGCCCATTAAATCGGGACGAAAAGCAGTCTCGGTGTTTAGTTTAGTCGTTCGAATGTCTTTGTAACGGTCGCTTGGCTCTAAAACGTAGGTACAGCCAGAGGAGATGTTGAGCCGGAATTACATTTCTGAAAATGTCATCGCGAAAACGCGTACCCGTCGCGACGAAACCGGTCGGCCTCGGCGGAGCTAAAGATCGTGAAAGTACACCGGAGTGCGGTCGGAACTTTTATGTGTGACCGTTTGACTGTTGATGTGGGCCGTGGTTCGGTGTCTTTTGGGTCCTCTGCTTACTAGGTGGTAGGGTTTATCTCATCTGGTTGGAACACAGCACCGAATGGAAGGTCGGCCGAAGCAGCTATGTGCATAAATAGTTCATGTTTTCCGCCCAGTTTAGTGTAGCCGACACGAGATAATGGAAGCACTGACTCGGGACCTAGATTGACATCACGGGTGTAGTTAAGTAGGTAACGTTGCCAACCGTATCGGGTTCCAGAAAACAATCTCCGTTTTGTGTAAATATCAGAAGGATATTCGACAATGCTTCAGAATCTACAAAAGATCTACGTAAAACCAAACTCAACATTCAAAATCTTAACAAACATTACATCGCCGAAATTGTCGTTGTGACGATACTATCGCCCACTAGTCCGTGATGTCAGCCCATAACACCTTGGTGAACTAGGTGCCATGTCAGAGCTTCCCTTCGGCCGTACCGAGGCAAGTAAATACCCGTGCAGCTCTGAGTTTTTATATTTTATATATTTTGCGGTCCTCCGATTCCTTTAAGTAACTAAACGAAAATTGTAATTTAAATTTACTTTGAGCTTTTTTAATAAAACATGAAATAAAAGAATAAATTCGATATATTGGTAGAGCGCAGCATTTATTTAAATGTTGCAACGAAACAAATGCAAATGAAGAAAATAGTTCCAATTTAAGGTATATCACACACATGCACTGGCGGCTGGTCCTAAAGTGCGCTCGTGCGCCGCACTACCATACCACGAGAAGTCTTCACTTCACTCAAAATAAATAATACCTTACAACATACTACATTAAAACCATAAAGATCGTACTCCAAATAAATACGAATGTGAATTCGACCTTATTTTATAGATCACAAGGCACGTTTTTGCGAGTAAACGCGCGCGCCGTGCGGAATATACATCGCACGCGGGTCTTCCATACTGAATGTATGGGGATCGGCAAAATACCGCTGGCGCGTGAGACAGAAGATACTTCATAGAACAGTATGCGCCGAAAGGATTTCTGCGTGCGGCGCACGAGCGCCAAACAAGGACGCTATATCGTGAATAGCCGCGCGTGCGACACGTCGCGTCGCGAGCGATTCGTTTTGCACGAGTCCGTCTTACAAACTCTTTGCCGTCTACCTCAAAGCGAACCGTCTACCTCGAAGCGAGTCAGCGCGCTGTCATGTGATGTCACATACCCGTTAGCGTGCGAATATTTAAAATGGGATATGGTTAGGTTTTGTGCTTTCTGTTACGTGATACTGTGAATTAAGTGGTGCCGATATTTGCCTAAGCGTTGGTTAAAGGTAAGGCTTTACAATCAGGTTATCCCGGGTTAATTCCTACGTTTCAAATGCTTTTATTTTTATATATTTTTTTGAAGTATTTTTGGGACATTACTACTGTTTTCTTTTTGAAAGCTGCAGTAGTGTTGTGGTCTATGGGTGTATTCATAAAGGTACTAAAAATAAGTTAAAAAACTTGCTTGGATTTTTTTTCTTGTTTTTTGCAACTCATTGAGTGTCTTGAGAATATTCATACTAGGTAGGTAGGTACGTACATAATAAAACGCAGGCGTTTAAAAAATTCGTAAGTCCCGATCTTAAAATAACATGACGGGAATGTGTTGGGAAATTTGGTAGGTATTTAAGTAGGTAGGTACTTAGCGCACTACCGGTCACTGAAGTCACCAGCCGCCACTGCACATGCATCAAGTTTTATACGATCTCTGTGAAAAATACCTCGTAAACAAACACTATTTCGTAAAAGATGCCAGTGAATTTGCGACTCATGCGCTGTCCGTGACCCCCGCCCCGCCGCAGCCCCGGCCCCGCCCCCGTCCATCCCCGCCCCCGTCCCGCCGCCACAGAAGGCATGCACAAGCAAACACACAATGCGATAGGAAGCAGTAAAATGTTTGCTAATGGGGTGTAAGGTAATTCAATCCAGTTGGCGAGGGATTGCGGTGCGCGCGAGTGCGTCGCCTTTTCGAGCGTCCACTTTTTCAGGTTTCATTCGAAGTTCTTTGGTGGTAGTTTCATACGCTTGTCTTCCGGTACGTTTTATCACAACTTAATATTATTATGCTTTATGAGTTACTCGTAATGTTTATAAATAATAAAAAAAAACCGGCCAAGTGCGAGTCGAACTCGCGCACTGATAGTTCCGTATCGCCATGTCATGGTTAGCGCTATCTATGGGATTTTTTACTTTTTATTATTTGTTCATATAGCGGTCATAATAACACATATTCTGTGAAAATTTCAACGGGCTACCTATTACGGTTCCAAGACACAGCCCTCGGACAGACGGACGGACGGACAGACAGACAGACGGCGGAGGCTTAGTAATAGGCTCGCTCCCGTACGGGGTACGGAGACCTAAAAAAAACGGCATAATTTTTTTTTGCCCGCTTCTTACTTACTTACCAAAATAAACTAAATCCCACTAACATTTCACTATATTATATATTATATTATATTATCGACCCTCAAACATCAAAAGGTTCTGTGGAAGAAATATGTTTAAGGAATAAGCCCACCTTTGGGCCTTATGAAAATAGTATATTATGCTAGTTTCTGTAAATTGCTGGAGTAATAAAGTATTTTCTATCTATCTAAATCAACGACGAGTAATGCTGAATACGTATTTCTGTCAATGTAATATCATGAATACACTATATTATTATTTCCAGCTAAATAGTCCAACTTACACTAAACTTTCATCCTATTCGAACTACTTCCCGATTCCGGTGCTTACATGCAAATATCACCGTCAAAATTTGTCACTTAACTAATCCGCTCCCAACGGTAATGCTCTCAAAGTGGTAATAAATAATAAATTAACTTAAGGCGACCGCAAGCCCTCCCGGCGGCTGCGGGCTGGCAGGGTGTCCTAATCCGCGACTCACGGACAGGCATTACTCAGTCGCGTCACGATAATTTACACACCTGCACCCTAAGCCGGCGGGCGAGTGTCTCGCCCGGCCGGTCGCCGCGACCGCACGATGTCCGGAGTGCCAACAAACTTACATACTGCGGTTGCGCTGGATGCTTTAAGGCCCAGCAATTCTTCAGACAGACAGACAGACGGTCAGATCGTAGACTGATCATACATTAAATTCGAATGTAGGTAAGCTGCGCGAGGAGGTCAGAACAATCGCTCAGAATGAAAGGACGTAAGATACAGATCAATAAATATTTATTTCAACGCGTAACATTTTTCATTGGATAGTGTATTTTTAAATATTATGAAAAATTATACGACTCTAACATGCTTAACGTTTTTTTTTTATGGAAACTGACTCGGTTGGCTACATCACCTGCGTCATGTACATAGGCTGTTCCGAAAATTGTTAGTGAAATGAAAAATAGTTAGAATATGAATAAAATTTATTTACAGCTTTTCAAAATATTTCCCTCCAATCCCTATGCACTTATGCATTCGGGTGAACCAGGTTTCAAAACGTTTAAAAAACGTATCTTGCGGGAGGTCGAAAAATAACCGCCGAAATTCTTCGACGGCCTCGTCTGCAGTGTTGATTTTTCGCCCGCGAAGCATTTTTTTTACCGTGGTAAATAAAAAAAAACCGCTTGGAGCTAAATCTGGGCTGTACGGGGGATGGGATAACCTTTTTACCCTCGAAGTTGTCAAATAGTCCATGTTTCTACAGGTCTGTGAGCGGGCGCGTTATCTTGGTGAAAAAGAATGCCACGGACGCCGCTCCTTGGGCGCTCGCTATTCAACTCCCCGAAAGCTTGAGGCAGACAAACTTCGCAATACCAATCTTCAGTTCAGCCTGAATCTCCCAAAGTGTAATGTGTCTATTCTCCCGCAATAGCCACTCTACCCTGATGACGTTTTCATGAGTGACTGCAGTTGATGGTCGGCCGGGTCTGGCGTCATCGTTTAGGTTCTCTCGACCACGTTTAAATTCACGAAACCAATAAGTAACTGTTGCTAACGCAGGAGCAGACTCCCCAAAAGCAGCTTGCAAATTTTCGTGAGATTCCTTGAAGGTTAACCCTAGTTTATAAGCATAGAAAATCATAACACGAAAAGCTTCTCGCGAGACGTCCATTGTTGCAAATAAAATATGAGTGACGGATAACCGTTAAAAATATTTAAAAAAAGAACTACACATAGGTGGCCAATAGTTTTCATCAAGGAGATTTGTATTTAAATTAGCCGTCAAATCAAAATAGTTTCAGGAAAAAAAAAATTGTATTTATTCTGTGGCTAACAATTTTCGGACCAGCCCACGTACATGGCTGCGTCACAATAATTTACACACCTGCACCCTAAGCCGGCGGGCGAGTGTCTCGCCCGGCCGGTCGCCGCGACCGCACGATGTCCGGAGTGCCAACAAACTTACATACTGCGGTTGCGCTGGATGCTTTAAGGCCCAGAAATCCTTCATGCAACTACGGTCAGATCGTAGACTGATCATACATTAAATTCGAACGTAATGTAAGCTGCGCGAGGAGGTCAGAACAATAGCTCAGAATGAAAGGACGTAA
This sequence comes from Nematopogon swammerdamellus, assembly GCA_946902875.1. Lineage (NCBI taxonomy): Eukaryota > Metazoa > Arthropoda > Insecta > Lepidoptera > Adelidae > Nematopogon > Nematopogon swammerdamellus. Next base: position 22,850,787 of record OX336339.1, read on the forward strand.
GATACAGATCAATAAATATTTATTTCAACGCGTAACATTTAATTACACTTTTTTTATGGAATAAGTATTTTAAAATATTATGTACAATTACAAGACTCTTAACATGCTTAACTATAGTTATAAAAAGGGGATAGTAGCAAGAGTCATTATTGCTTCCTAACTCCACATCTTCAAATAAGGTATATGGAGACAATGTACAGCCTTGTAGGGCTCTCCGGCTGCGGGGCGGCCGGGGGCGGGGGCGGTGGAGCGGGGGCGGGAGGCAGATCAAAGGTAGTCATTAATAATCAAGTGTCACAATGTTCGCTGGCCTGTTTACAATGGATGTCGTTAACTACCATATATCAAACGATGCCCCTTAAGGCTCAAGTTGAGCCTTTTGACAATTTTATAGAGCAAGTTGACAATTTTATAGAGTCATTTTGATTAGTTTTGGAAATAATTAATGTGACTTAATTATTAGGTAATTATCATTAGCCTAGATCGGTCGACTGCTGAACATAGGCCTCTCTCAAGGCGTGCCACCACACGCGGTCTTCCGCTCTTTTCTTACATCCGTTCTCGGCTACCTTTTTTAGGTCGTCTGCCCACCCCCGGGGGGTGTCTCACGCTACCTTTGCTTGAAGGTACTAGGTAAAATAAAAAAACCTGCGAAATGCGAGTCCGACTCACACGCCGAGGTTTATGCACCACAAAAAAAAACTAGGTTTACGCACCAAAAAAAACAAATGTTGAAAAAACACGTTTCTTCTATGGGGACCCCCTTTTATTTTGAATTTTTTTATTTTATATTTTATATCTATTTTTGTTATATCCCCCAAAATAACACATATTCTGTGAAAATTTCAATCGGCTAGCTATTACGTTTATTACAAAAAAGTTAAAAGGGTTTAAAGCTGGGATTTTGGTAATTTTCAAAAATATAGAAAAAAAATCGTATCTCGATACCACGTGACACCTGACAAAAGATATCATGAGTCAAAACCTTGCAAATGACCCAACTTACATACAAAAAAAATTTATCGGTCGATGTGCCGAACAACCTGTATTAATATGGTTCGAAATAATTACCTACCTCTCTGGATCAACAAACACTCATTATTACTATACCTTCTACTCCCAAAGGTGATACTATGGAATGATAATGGTTTAGAAGCGTATGCCAAGTGTTCCTCGTTCGCATTCAGTTGATCGATTTTCACCTTCTCGCAGTATTGACAGAAATTTCATCAAAGCGGAATAAAGTTGATGTAAGCCTCTGCCACTCACATCAAAGGCCTTAAGCAAACACAGCATTCACACATTTAAATCTTCGCGAACGCTTACCAAATACATGTCTCCTTTCCATGTAAAAAGTATGTGCAGTTGTGTATGCGTGAGCATATATTCAGATAGATTTATATATTTACATATTTCCCCATAAGAATACACAATATGGCAATTCTTTTTTTTTATGGAAACTGTCCCTATTGGCTACATCACCTACAACATCCGTGTTGTCAGCCCATAACACCGGGTGAACTTGGTGCCACGTCAGTGCTTCCCTTCGGTCGTGTCGGTTACACTGAACTGGACGGAAAACACAAACTATTTTAAATAGTCGTTTCGACCGACCTTTCTTTTAGTACCATCTTCATGCATTGTTTTTTATGTATACCTGTTGTTGTGACCTATTTATACATGTGCCTGATTAATAAACACTTTTTTGATTTGATTCTTTCAGTGCATGCAGTGCAGTCATCTAACAGAAACATTAAAGCTAGACTTTTTATCTAAATGACCTTGGGAATACCCTGGCGAAAGGCCTACTACGGTACGTCTTTATACATCCGTTATAAGATTATATTTATGTCATATGTACAGACAAATCTGCCATAACTTCACAAACGAAATCATGAATATCAATAGACGCAATGACCCCTGCGTAAAAAACACGAAATTCATTTTTTATTTTTTATTGCTTCCGAACTAGGTGGCTGTGCCCGAGGTCGAAGCCTCAGGCGAAGTCAATATCACCCCCGAGGAAGCCTAGGTCCGGCTTGGAAATGAACAGTCAAAGTAAAGAAATTACGGTCGTATCTACAACTGAAGACGCACGTTGAGGCCGGCAGGAAAGTACGTATAATATTTTCGGGCGAACTTTCCTTATCAGCTTTTCCCTGTTGCCCGTGGCTATTAAGCGAAAGCGTTGCCTATATAATTGCATTTCACAACAAATTATAAGTTAGAATGAGCGAGACGAAACAGCGGCTCGCCTTCAGCGAGTAGTTGGCCTGCGAGGCGGGGCGGGGCGGGGCGGTGCGGGGCGGGGCGGGGCGGGGCGGGGAGCGCGGGGTCTCGGTGACGACGCGCAGAGAGTTGGGGGTCGAGGGGTCACGAGTACCCCGAGCGGAAGGAGGTCGGCACGCGAGAAATGACAGAAGTGTAGACATCTCGTCTCGGAGACGTTTTTAATTGTGTCACTGGAATGCCGCTGAGTCAGGTCGAGAAGGGTGAACGTTTACTCAAAAAAGCCGAACTCGGGATCGGCGAGTAGGCAGGGGCAGGGACGAGGGCGTTGTAAATGCATGCTTCTTTCATAAAAAAAACATGTTTGTGTATGAAATAAGTTTGAAAAAAAAAAACGGAAAATTATTTCATCGCTTACAAAAATGCTTTCTAGCCCGGGTAGTGCGGAGTGCGCCCAGTAGCACTCCACCGACTGTTCGTAGAGGCCTATATAAAATACTGATTGCGGTCTACGAACTGGCTCGTAGCGGTCTACGAAACTGCTTGTAACGATCTATAAGCGCCCACGTAGCACTCTACCGACTGCTCTTAGAGGACTATATAAATTTACTCATAGCGGTCTGCGAACTTGCTCATAGCAGTTTAAGAACTAGATCACAGCTATCTATATGAGCCCAGTAGCACTCCGCCGACTGTTCGTAGAGGCCTATATAAAATACTAATTGCGGTCTACGAACTTGCTCGTAGCGGTCTACGAAACGGCTCGTAACGATCTACAGGCGCTCATGTAGCACTCTACCGACTACTCTTAGAGGACTATATAAATTTACTCATAGCGGTCTGCGAACTTGCTCGTAGCAGTTTAAGAACTAGATCACAGCGATCTATATGAGCCCAGTAGCACTCCGCCGACTGTTCGTAGAGGCCTATATAAATTACACATTGAGGTCTACGAACTTGCTCGTAGCGGTCTACCAAACTGCTCGGAACGATCTATAAGCGCCCATCTAGCACTCTACCGACTGCCCTTCGGGGCCTATATAAATTACTCATTTAGGTCTACGAACTTGCTCGTAGCGGTCTTCGAAACTGCTCGTGATGATCTATAAGCGCCCACGTAGCACTCTATCGACTACTCTTAGAGGCCTATATACTTACATTACTCATAGAGGTTTACGAAACTGCTCGTGATGATCTATAAGCGCCCACGTAGCACTCTACCGACTGCTCGTAGGGGCCTATATAAATTAGGTAAACATAGCGGTCTATGATCTTGTTCATAGCGGTCTACGAACCTGCTTATTGTTTACTAGCTGTGCCCGCGGCTCCGCCCGCTCTCATATTTGATTTCTCTGCTAACCTCATAAGCCATTTAGCGTGATAGTAAGTAGCCTATAGTTGATGGGAAGAATCAAACTATCCGTAGATTTTTTTTTATTAAAATCGGTTCAGTAGTTCTCGAGTTATAAGCGGACAGACAGACATACATACATACAGAAAGCAGACGTTGGATTTTATTAAAGGTAAGGATGTGTAATTTCATACGTAGGTAGGTAACCTACACTTGCATACGACGAAAATTCCGCCAGTTCTAATTCAATGCGAAGACGAACTGACAAACAAACTGCACAAGTGACAATGTTTTGTTAGTACCATATAAGTATTATAGTCACTTACAAATTATGAAACCAAACTACCGCTCACATCTGTCTATTTACATAACCTATATCTCGTTTACAATGCCATCGTCAATTCTCTTACTTAAATCATATCAAGTCAAATTAATATCAACAATCAATAATTAATACAAGTTTATTGCTCATCTATGAACGCATTCATAACACTCTACCGACTGTTCATAGAGGCATCTCTAAAATTACTCATAGCGGTCTATGAAAGTGTTAGTAGCAGTCTTAGGAATAGAGGCATAACGTTACATACTATTATTAACATAGAGGATAACATTATTTTAATGTTATTTTGATTAATTTATTTTATTGTTCCATTACATGAACATACAATTTCCTAATTCATAAACATATAGGTACATAATGTATGTTTATGATGTTTGTTTGTTTGTTTTTTTCCTTTATATAAGTATTTTGTTTGTTTTTTTGGTTTAAGTATTTGTTTTTACCCGACTGCGCGACGCAAAGGAGGGTAATGTGTTTATCAGCCTATGTATGTATGTATGTATGTTTGTTCCTTTGTGGCACGCTAGAGACCAAACGCGTGGGCCGATTTTGATGATTCTTACGGCAATCGATTTGTCTTAATCTTGCGAGTGTCACTAAAGACATGACAGTAATCAAAATTCAATATGGCGACAACTAGGTGCCATATTGTGATAAAGAAAAAAATGAAAGTTGACTAACTATGTTAAGTGGGGTATCGTTGAATAGGTATTTGAAAATCATCTTTAGGTTTCTCTTAGCATTTTTCATTTCGAATGACCATTTAGGATCTATAACGATTTAAAGTTTGTTAGCAACCATTCTCACTTAACTTATAATAGAGCTGTGATAAAAGTTCTTATTATACAGGGTGTTCGGCACATCGACCGACACATTTTTAGGGTCCCGTCGCAAAATGCGAAAGAAGGGACCCTTAGGGATCGCTCTGGTGTCTGTCTGTCTGTATGTCTGTCTGTCGGTCACACGCAGATATCTCCGGACCTACTGAACCGATTTAGATGAAAATGACGCCAAATTATGTGTAATTTTTGCCGCTAGATATATTACAGATAATTTTATCCTGTGGAAAGTACAGGGTACCCTAAAATGTAAACCAAAAAAAATTTTTGTTTTTTTAAATAGGTAAATCAAATGTCATGTCATTCTATAGGTATTGGTAAGGTAAATTTCAAAAATATATAACTTTGCTATAATCAATAAGTTTACTTTAACAAATATTTCGTTTAAAAGTTGACAAAAACTGCACTTTTGTCGCCGAACTTTGACCTATTAAGGGTTGTTTGAAAATTCTGAAAAAAATAAACCGTATAGGTACTCTTATGTAGTTGTGCACAAAACTATTCATTTTTCTCAAAATGTCATATATTTGGAGATAAAGTTAAATGACTGAACAGCCAAAATTTTAATTTTTTGCGTGACTTTTTGGTCACAGCTCAAGCCACCGATAACGTAACGTTGTGATTGATAGCTTAAAATCATCCTGAAAAGTAACGAAATGTAGCAAAGAAAACCGCATGTAAATCGATAAAGTTGTTCTCGAGTTATAGGAATATTTCATACATATTACGTACGAGTACGTTACAATGTGGGTCGCCCGTAGAAATTTCGTTTTATTTATTGTCAGCCTCGGTAGCTCAATGGTTTTTTTTATGTAATCCGGTATGAGTGGCTGAGTCGGAGGTGCCAAAGCACATGCTCCGACCAACCAATATCACCTCCGAGAAGATAGGTGTCATACCGGAGACTCCCTGGATTGCGGTTAAACAGCTCCTTCGAGTACTCCCCCAGGAATTGGTTTATAGTCTTTCTGAACGCAGCTCGGCCTTCGGCCTCGCCCTCAGTTACTTACTTTCCTCGAGAAGGTTTATCGTCTTCCTGAACGCAGCTCGGCCTTCGGCCTCGCCCTTTGTTACTTACTTTCTTCGAGAAGGTTTATAGTCTTCCTGAACGCAGCTCGGCCTTCGGCCTCGCCCTCAGTTACTTACTTTCTTCGAGAACGTTTATCGTCTTCCTGAACGCAGCTCGACCTTCGGCCTCGCCATTTGGTACTTACTTTCTTCGAGAAGGTCCCTTCCAGCTAAATATGTACATAAAGGGATGAAACTACAGTTTCAAGTGGAATCCGAACCACAGCCAGCCGTACCATGGTCGTATGGCTACCCATCCAAAGTCTGACCGCAACCTGGTAGAAAATATAATTAGATGAAAGAGAAGCAGTGCGGTTACGGGGCCATCGGTTTTTTTAGGTAAGTGGGGTCATTTGCAACGTTTCGACCGGCACCTTTTGTCAGGTATCACGTGGTATCAAGATACCAAAATCTCCAAATCATCAGAGAGGCCTTCAACCTGTCAATTGCACGGACCAGGAAAGGGCAAACCAGTAGCGGCTTCCAGAAGGTCAACTTTGTGAAACCTGGAGCCAAAAATCTGCCTAAAGATACGTCTAAACCTTCTTCAATTTTGGGAGCAGCAAAGGATTGGGAATTGTTGATGGACACACATGAGAAACATTACCAGATGCCTTCGGAAATCTGTACCACAGCATTAAGACCGGATATACTCATATTCTCAAAAGTGACAAAGCATGTAGTACTTGTTGAACTTACAGTTCCATGGGAAAGCAACATACCGAAGGAACACAACATCAAACTTAACAAGTACTGCAACTTAGTAGACCGGATTGTGAGAAACGGATTCAAGACTGATCTCTTCGCTGTGGAAGTCGGAGCAAGAGGACTACCAGCGAAGTCGCTCTACAGTCTCTTCAAGAATCTAGGGCCGCCAAGATCGACGCTAAGCTCATACATGGAGAGAGCTTCGAAAACGTCACTGGAAGCATCCTACAGAATATGGATAGGTAGAGAGAGAGAGGTCGAGAGCGGGACTGGTGTTTCCCCGGGTCCTAGTCAACGCAGACTAGCTGACGAGGGCTTGATGCGAGCCGAAACGTGAAGCATGCGCGGGAAATTTTGAGTAGCCACTCGCTAGTCCCGACTTCGATTAACACCCTCCTCTACTGCCGATGGGCCCGGATATGTTCGGTGAAGCCATCGCAAGCTTAGTTCCACACCTTCCAGTAATGCAAATAATTCACTATGTGGTCAATATTAGGGACAGAGACCAGAATAGGACAACACGGGCACTTTGTTACAGGGCCACTTACTTATTTAGGTATTTAGACCACCGCAAGCTACTTAATAATCCCCACGATATTAACTCCCTCAATGAAATGAAAAGATTGCGAAATTTACCGTCATGTAATCCTAACTAAAAAGTGTAAAATAAAAAAAGTTAATTTAAATTAAAAAACCCGACTGCGTAAAAATGAACGTTCAATAAAAACTGAAAAGAAAAAAACAAGTCCAGTAGTCTAGAACTCTGGTGTAATATTGAATAACTACACCATTGAAATAGTTTCATGATCGATACACAAATATAAAACCAATAATAAACTCTAATGCGGAACATAGCGACTTTAACAGTCGGGACCCATTATTGGGAAAATTTTAATGGGTCCCGACTGTTAAAGTCGCTATGTTCCGCATTAGAGTTTATTATTGGTTTTATATTTGTGTATCGATCATGAAACTATTTCAATGGTGTAGTTATTCAATATTACACCAGAGTTCTAGACTACTGGACTTGTTTTTTTCTTTTCAGTTTTTATTGAACGTTCATTTTTACGCAGTCGGGTTTTTTAATTTAAATTAACTTTTTTTTAAGAGTGTATCATTATACACAAGTAGGGTGTATTTATGTAAGTAGGTATATTAATAAAATATATTTTCCTCATCCGTTTCACTTCCAGTATCCATACTTCTTTCGTTACAATTCGCTCCTCACCACCCAAAGGTTGACTGGAAGAAATCACTTGCAGCGATAAATCAAATGTATACTGTATTTCTTGTTTATTTTTGTATAAATACTGTTCATAAATAGAGTGTAATAAAGAGTTCTTATTCGATTCTATTCAGTTCTTTAAATAGGAAATCTCGAAGGACATACTCGTAGATCGAGTTGGTAGTAACTGCCGCCGCAGCATGTATACACATAATGGGGTCTTCCTTATCCCTCTCAGTACACCATATTATATGACGAACCAATTTCCCTGAAATGTTATTAGGCTAATACTTTAGAATTAAATTTTACGACGAAGTTTACGTAACGAAATAGCTTTTAGCACGGCATAAATGAAGAAGAAAACGTAATTTTATGCGTGAGTACGACCGAGACAACAAAGGTTATATTTTATTACATAGAAGTCAGGTAATGCGGCAGTGTTTTAAAAATAATTTCGTTTCGCATTATTTATTTACAAAAAAAAAGAGAGTTTTATACACGATTTCATACTGAATTACTGTGTGCAATTTAAGCACTCTTACAATGTTGGTGTTTTTAAATAGTTAAATAAAGAAATATACGTACCTACAGCTTTGCTCGCATGAACGCCTTCATGAACGTGTCAGTTAATTTTCATAAATATAGGAAATACCTTATACCGAATCAGTAAACAACTTTATGATGTATCGTTGACGGTTCTCATAATATTTCGCCCACAGCTGAAAATTGTATGGAGATGTTAGACTGTTTGAATGTTTAAAATCCATCTTGGTGCAGGGGGGGGGGGGGGGGGGGGGAGTGGGTGGGCGGGAGCGGCGAACTGGCAGAGCACATTGCTTGCGACACGACGATGCATAAACTGTGTTTGATTTTGTGATGAAAAACTAACAAACTGAATAAACTGCACGCCGCACCGCCGCCAGGATCTAGCTGAATCGTATGCGGTCGAGGGCGGCGCGGCGCGGGCGGCAGCGCGGCGGGGGAGCGGGGAGGCGCGGGCGGACTTTCACAGCAATCTCAGAGTTTGAGTTGGAAGTAATTAGTTTTTGCTGCAATTTAGCAGAGCCTTAATTTTATTCAAATTATGAATAAATTAAACTGCGGGGCAGCATATAATTTGAGACATGCGAGCATTCGCCGTGTGTTGCCTTGCAAATTAAACAAAAACCGCGCGCGGCTCAGCGGACGTTTGCAGCGCTTACACATTCCCAACTTCAATTTGTCTCAGCTATAACTGCCGTCGGAATATGGCGTTAGCGCTTACCGCCTAGGACAGTGGTTCTTAAACTTTTCGTAGTCATGAAACATTTTCAAAATCTAAAAAGTACCACGAACTACCTGCCGAACGGGATTGTAGGAAAAGAAGATATTTTTGTTTGTCGAAAATTCTTAATAGAAAATTTCTCTTTCTATATTTACCCTTCTACTCCCACATGGAGCGCGCGCTCCACTTTTCGTCGTGGTTATAGGTGGTTCCTTAACTTTTTAGGTTACAATTAAGTAAGATTAGCCAACTCGTCAATTTTGCATGGAATGTTAAGGAGAAGATTATGATTTAATACTTGTATTTAATATTATTGGAGCTATTTGCGGTAGACCCCTGGCACACATTTCATGGACCCGTTGGGGTCCATGAACCTCACTTTAAGAAACACTGGCTTCGGAGAAGTAGCCAGCTCCTTCGTCGCGCCCAAACATCATAAGCCGCCAAAATTGCAGTTTAAGGTGCGACATAAAGATCGCTTATTATGCCATAATACATTGCAGCCCGTAAATTTGCGCTCATGTGGCGGCAGAAGACGTTTGATAACAAGCGGTGATTGGTCGTTTTACGAGGAGCCTGGCGTTATTGGTCGTTTTATGGTGTGGCGTGGAAAGGGGTCCGTGCTGGTCTGTTTTATGGGTTATCTCGAGAATTTCGGTGGCTCGCGGCGGCGCGTCCGGAGCGCGAACGACGCCTCGCCGGCGGCGACGCAGACGTCGTCGCCAAAGTGACCGCCTTGTCAAGTAGTTATATGCGGACGGACATGGTCTGATATAGAGTACCCACTCTGTTGAAACAAATACATAAAATTAGTATTTACAATTTCATAGTCTTACCAAAATGTATGTGGGCGAGCCTCAAATTTATCAATAAAATTATTTCTAACATAAATAGAGAGTTCATCAAGAAAAAGAATAATGTAATAAGAATATGTGAATAGTGATTATTTAACAGTTTATATATTTTCACAAAATCTGCTGAGACTCTAAATGGTGAAAATTTCTCGATTTATGATTATACGGTAGTTCTTGCCAAAGTGCAATCGTTCTTATGAATGTACATAATATGATATTTCTTTCATACATAAGTATAAAATATTTTTCAATTAAACATTTTATTGAACCAGCGTTATGGCGGAGAATTCAGCTAACAAAAAAAATAAACTCACATAATTCAATACACAATGCACTCCTGCAGTTGTCCATTTACGGTAAAGCTCGGCGTACACGACCTGTCGTACCGGTTTGCGGAGAGCGCCACTGACAATTTGGACGTGTTTGTTTCGTCCGCGGTAACAAATGGCGTCGGTGGCGGAGGGCGAGCGGGGAGCAACCTGAGGCGCGGGGGACGATGGAAGCGGCGGCTGCGGGGTCCGGGGGAGGAGGGCGCGGGAGGCAGGTGGGGCCTCAGCGCCGACTGCGGCGTGGCACTTCGCGCTCAATATATTACGGAGGCCCGTTCATTTCCACGAGGAGGGGGAGGCATAATTTAATACATTGCTCTCCAACCGGGCCCCGCGAAGGGATTGCATTTTTATGTAGGAGGTAAGTGCGGCTTGTCACCGGTCGCGATACTTCTTTTTTGTGAGCTCGAGAGCCGAGAGGTTTGTGATTGGAATTGTTTTCTCTTTCAAGTGACTAGTTTTTTTTTGTAATTGGAAAGTTCGCTTATCTAGTCTTATTCAAATTCAGATCTTTATTTCGCCATAGACAACACGCAAACAATATTTCATTGATACAAATGCTCAGTATGTTTCGTCATAATATTTTGTTATTTCAGTTATTTCATAAGCAGAGTAATCTATAAGCACGAACGGGGCACGGAACCAGAGATTTTAAAATATTCTTACTCACTATAGCTTAATATTTTATGTTATTTATAATATCAATTAATTAACTTTATTAAGCGTATTATCTAAACAAGTTATAAATTAAAATTATTAAATAAACTATAACTACCTATCAAATAAAATTTATAGACAAATATAACTAATTAAAAAACTATAATTAAAAACCACTAACATATTGTTCACAATTACCTAGTTAAGGTTTTCGAAAATATTTATAAGACTCAAGAAGTTGGTTTGTCCTAACAATGCATTAATAAAGCGTGTTAAATTACATAATATAAAATTTTTTAGAAATTATGAAATAATGTCCATAATGAAAGGGATAGGGAGGGCTGGAAGATAATTTGAAGATGTTAATTACGTAATCTTTATGGCGCCGAGTACTCATTTATTTATATACTCATTTTTATTAGTATATAGCTTAACGCTTTCCATCTACTTTAGAGACAGGCGAAGGACGAGGTCGCTCCGCAATATTCTCCAGGCTTATTAAATTCAAGTGAAAACCAAAAAATCCTAGACCGCAGCCCTTGACTTGAGTGAGGTCTTCAAGTATTCCTTCCTCGCCTCAAGTCGTCCGCATTCTTAATTTAAAAATGGCCGCTTCAATTTAGAGGGCGTTCTAATTAATTGATCTGAAGATTCGCGGAAATTGCGCTCTCCTCCCCCCCCCCCCCCCCCCCCCCTGCACACCTCACCCCGCACACCCGCGCTTGTTCCCCCCGCCCCCCCGGCTCGCTCCCGGCCGTGTATCCTCGGCTTTAATTTAGAATTGTAAGCACAAAGGGAATGCAATTTACGTGAAATAATTGTTTGATTTTAAATATTTAACGTTTACCCCTTTGCTTTTATACTTTGATTCCAATTTCGTGGACTTTCGGGAATAAGCTTGATTTTGGGCCGGTTCTTTTTTTAATTTCCTTAAAAAGCAAAGCACTTCAGCAAGATTGGGAATACGACTTTAATAAAATATGAGAAGGCATCTAGTAGGTTGATCTGGTTTCGCGAAAATTTGTTACGAAAAACTGACTTCTATGTACATTGTACATACCTATATGACATAATGATTTACTTTTTATCTTGGGCTGGCATAGTCGTAACACGGCAAAAGTTACAAAACCAAATGTAAAAAAAATTGATATATAATATGGCGGATTTTATAAAAAGCAACTTTCTGCTCACTTACTTGACCTTGAACAGATCATTCGAGCAGCGCCAAGGTACGACCACAACTATATTGTATTTACCAAAGAGTTTGTATTACGTCGCTGCGCTGTAATACAAACTCTTTGGTATTTACATTTGGGCGACTCGGATCCGGCAATTCGGAACCAATTCCAGGTACAGTCCCGCTTGCGGAGTTAACCCTAGAGGCGTAAATCATCTGGAATAACTTAAAACATACAAATAACGAGTTTCATACATGCAGCGCTACATTCGTCGTCATTGCTGGAAGGGAGCGCCACGCTAGCCAGCTAGTCTGTTAGGTTTCTTGGATACAAATAAAAATAATCTAACAAACTGTCTAAGCTGGCTCAGGCAGTCAGTCAGCCAGTCAGCGTGTAAGCGTCCACTGCTGGACATACGCCTCTCCAAATTTCCTTCAGTCCTCCCGGCCTTGCAGCGGTACGGAACCACTGCCTTCCGCCGACGTACTTAATGTCGTCGTCCCTCCTGGCGGGTGGTCTTCCCACACTCCGATTTCCTGTCCACGGCCGCCAGTGTAGGACACGGTTACTCCAACGGTCGTCGTCTCTTCGGCTGACGTGCCCAGGCCACTTGAGCTTAGCCACCCGGTATCCAATATCGACTACTTTGGTGCGTCGGCGGATTGCCTCGTTACGCACCATATCACGTAGCGATATTCCCAGCATGGCTCGCTCCATTGCTCGCTGGGCAACTTTCAACCTTTGGACAACACCGACCGTTCAGTTGCAATAAATACGTGCATTTGTGGGAGGAAACATGGAAACCAGAACACATTGCGAGCTAGTAACACATGTCTTCGAATATTATCTACTAGCTTTTGTCCGCGACTTCGCTCGCGGTAGACTCGGTTTAACAGCAAATCCGTATTAAACGGAAATATAATAAACGATCGCTTCTCTTATTCTTGTCCGTTTTTTTTTAGAATGAATTAGGTATTTGTTTCGAAGATAATAAACATTGCCTATCCGCTATATTAAGGCTACGTGGATTCAACTTTCACCGCTGACTCTCGTGCAGACCTCGCGCGCGCGGCTTCGCTCCCGCTAAGTGGTACAAGTTGTGAGAAATTTGCATACATTATCATCTCAGGTGGTGTCTCGGATCTCAGAGTCGGGAGTCGCGAGTGTTGCTCTCTGACTTCCTGCTTTATACCCCCCGCTCCCCCCCCCCCCCCCCCTTAACCCCGCCGACATCTCCCGCCCGCGACGACGACGCCATAAATATTAAGAGCATGAACTGTTCTGAGCGCAGAATGATGAAAATATTGCCTGTGTAGAAAGGGCATGTGAGTCGATTTTCTCTCGTCTTTCTCGCTTGACTACGGGAGAGATTTCTTGGTTGCTCTTGTTCGTCGAGCTATTAATACAGTACTACCTTAGTATTAAGACGAGACAGAAGTTAACTTTGTCTATACAAAATCATCTTTCGGCATTTACGTTTTCTAGCCGCCTTAATCTTATCCAATTTTTATCATTTTTTTTTTTCTTGTCTTAAGGACAGTTCAATCTACGTTCCTGTCTTTATCGTTTTTAATTAGATGAAATATACAACACCGGAGCTAAAAATTTGTATTTCGACAAAAAAATTATAGAATTTCTTATTTTTGTTGACATGAAGTTCATTAAGCTTTATTGAGTCATTCATTACTTTAGATATTCAAATGTGATTACTTTAATATTCAAGTGAACGTAGATTCGACTGACCTTACTACAACAAAAAAATAAAAATAAAAAATCGATTAAGGTTTAGGGAGGTAAAAAACATAAATGCCGAAAGACGATTTTGTATGGAGAAAGTTAACTTCCGTCTCGTCTTAGTCGAACTTAGTCGGTCGTGTCACTTGGTTTCTTCGTTTGCTTCGCTCTTCTGTCACACAATACGGCACACCATAATATTCTTGCTGTAGCTGAGTTTACTTGCACGCAAATTTTTGACGTGAATTCGTCGCAGCAAGGGGGGCATTCCAGAAAGTTGGCGACATAAAGTATGTACATTCGACTGCTTCGTGCTGCCAAACTATAGAACCTACAAACGTGAACGCTACCGCGCCTTAAACCCACTACACAAAACCGTGCACTCGACCTCCCCCCCCCCCCCCCCCCCCCCCCCCCACGACCGATGCCGTCACAACCATCTTCTAGTGTCACTAGACGTCACAAGCGTCTCTTCTATTATGATTATGAATGATATTATAGATGTTCTGTGTTGGCGAAAGTTACAAATGACACGGTTGCATCTCGCGGCCCTGTCATCAAACGTGGTACGACTCTCTCGATCTAGAACTTTCCGTTAGTTACGTATTTGAGGGTGTGTGTGTGTGTGATGGTTCCTGAGAGGGTGTGCGCGCGTGTGCAGACGAAACTGTTACGAGAACAAATTACGGATGCCTCACGTACTTACTTGAGGAACCTCGGTTGTAACCGAGAAGTATTTACATACATACGTCGCTATACATAGTTACTAGGCAATTTATGTAAGGGTACTGACTGACATAATATTTACTTAGATTTATTTTCACAGTACAAGAAAAATAGTACTTAAAGAGAATATTCCCACTGCCAAGGCAGGATAGTCACCTCTCACGTTGGCATGGACCTTCTGCAGAGTAATATACAAGTAAGTCTTCGTACCTTACTTGTGTGTCAGTCTCGGTAGCTCAGTGGTGCGGTCGTTCGGCTGTCGGTTGTGATCATAAGCACACCTGGGCGCGGTCAGTACTTGGATGGGTGACCGCTGACCGTCGGAGGCTGATCGTTGTTCGGATTTTCACGTGAAACGGCCCTGAATGTGTGCAACAGTGGGCATTATCCTTTAACATAAAAAAAAAAAAAAAAAAAAAAAAAACAGTTCTTACGTACTAAACGTAGCGTGTCCTTATCCTTATCCTTACCTTTAATAAAATCCAACGTCTGCTTTCTGTCTGTCTGTCTGTCTGTCTGTCCGCTTATAACTCGAGAACCACTGAACCGATTTTAATAAAAAAATCTACTGATAACTTGATTCTTCCCATCAACTATAGGCTACTTACTATCACGCTAAATGGCTTATGAGGTTAGCAGAGAAGTCAAATATGAGAGCGGGCAGAGCCGCGGTCACAGCTAGTACATCCTATAAGATTTAATCATAATGCACATTCACACGTATCGACAATGCGATATGTTTACACACACGACGAAGCGCGTCGCACCGCAGGGACTCAGTTGCTAATTGCTGCTAGAGCATTGTACGTAGGCAACTAACTGTGATGCCGCAAGGCCGGGAGGCCGAGAGGCCGAGCCTCTACCCGCCTCGCCGGCTTCGCTCTCTATTCAGCCGGGCGACGCCGATGCGAATCACACACCTAATCATTATATGATCAAATTGTCCTAATTAGCGGAAGACTACGCAACGCTGCACTAACAACTGTGAGGAGATCTCGAGGCTGGATACTTGTCACTAAGTCGGCGTCTATAGGTAAGTAGAAACATTTATTCATCAATACTAATAAATAAATTTGTAAGGGATGGTCATGGAGTAAGTTAATTTGTTTTATGAGATACTGAGTTTGTAGACTCTATGCAATGATATTATAAGTTAAAAAGATAGGTAGATAGGTTATCTGAGCTCCCAAGCGGCACATTAAAAGTAAGATCATAGTCCTATCTGAAGTTAGTCGCCCACCAACTACGGACGCGTTCGGACCGCTAACCACGAGCCGCTAACACATTGAAAATGCCGTCGTGTGTAATGATAATGAATGAGATAATGCACTAATTCTTCGAGAATCACTACTAAAAGTCAAGGAATAACATATCATTTTGTAAGTATTACTATTTCCACCATTATATTTATTATTTTTCACAAATTCAAACATTACTTCTATAACATATTGCGCATTAGAAAATATACTCCCTCTCTCTCCCTCCCGCGCTGTGCCCCCCATGCGCGATCTCATTCCGACTACGCGGACTATGCAGAAAATATCGAGTGCGACAGAGAATATCCCATCCACGAGTGCGATAGAAACAAAATATTAATGATCATAGAATACAAAATCAGATGCGTATAGCGAGGATCGCCCGATTGTTCCTGCTTTAGTTTTTCTGCTAGGCCAAGTTATGTTATTTTAGGAGTATCTTCCTATATTATGTTTACCATGTCTCCCTCTTTGGTATATTCTCTAATATAATAGTATGTATCTTACCAACCGCCACATAACTTGGATTCCCTCTCTTTCTCTCCCGCGCTGCGCCCGCATGCGCGATCTCATTCCCACTACGCGGTCTGTGATATATAGGGCGAAGCAAAGCAACATACATTTAGTGATGGGTCAATTCGATTGTTTAAAACGTAGAAATTAAATTGCAATCGTAGAAATCCATACAGTTCATTCTTCCGGCAAACTTTCTTTCTATCATTTTGTTTTGATTTACGTTTTTGTTTATAGACGTCCAGAGATACCAGCCTTTCGGCTACAAAGTCCAGACGTCTACTACCTGCACTCTTGCGAGTACAGTGATCATGTATGCCAGATCGAGGCCCCATAGCTGCTCTATCGAACATCCGTTCTTCCGAAATAATCCCATGGGAAACACAGGCTGCGACCTTTCCCCAGCCGATCCGAGCCACCACCCGTCCACCCGAAGGAACCCCCGACCGAAGTCGAGAGCCGGGGTGAAGCCTTCACTGCCACTGGGGTCAGCACCCTATCCAACCGCAACCTGTGCCCAGGGCCTCAGCGTTTTGTACTAGCCCAAAGGCTTTTGTTTTCACCAGCTATGTATATGCGTGGAAGTGCATATGACCACCACCTAATGTGTACCGGGGATCCACCGGTCTCGAATGACAGACTTACGTCAGCGTCATTAGCTCGTGAGAAGTCCATCCCACATCCACATATAAGTGTGTGTTGCACCGACATACCGATCTACGTTATTCGCATGTCTACCAATTCTCCACATTGGTTACGGAGCTCTAAGTGGCTCACCACTCGCAGCTTTCGCTACTTATTCCCGTATTAGGTGCTTTAACTACACAAGTACGGAAGCACCAGGGAATCAACGCTAAACCACAACCCCTGCGAGACCAACTCCAGTGTTCCGTGCAGAAGCACGAAGCATTCTGGGGCTTTTAACGGAACCCCGCAGTACTCAACCCAGCGTTTAGGGTGGTATCTCATTTGACCCACCGACCTGAGTGGAGTCGGCAGCGTGAGCTAAGAGGAGGCCGAAGCCCCAACTTAGTACTCATGTTAGACTAGCAACGTTTAATGAGTAATCGTCGAGAACAAGTTCTCTACCACACATTATTTCTAACAGTGACGCCCGTTACACCGCCCAATTGCGGGATAGGGTAGCCAACTGCTAGTTTTAAGGGTAGCCACCGTGTGGTCTGCATAGGGGAACGTCACGGATACTAGTACCCAACTCCGACACCTTGGACGACTGAACGCCTCTGCGACCCCGTACAAAGGTCACTAATACGGGTCTATGGATACTGGTGGCCGGGCCCGACACCTTGGGTAGACCGAAGTCTACCACTGCGATCGCTCCCCAGCGACTACCCGTCTTCCGGCAGTCGGACAATGATGAATGTCACTCCGGTTGAATATAAATAATTTGCGAATGCAAACGCCGAAAAATAATTGAATGAATCGGAATCGCCGCGACTGTTCAAATGCATTCGAAGTGGGGAAAAATTCTAATAATTTGGAATAAGACTATTCGAGTCGTCGCATCACTTTCTAGTATTCTTCCTCTCATCTTTTGTAGGACGTGCCGTGTGTGAGTACTGAATGTCATATTAGATAACCTATCTTTCCTAAAATATCATTGACTCTATGTATGATACTAAAACAAAATTGACGATTTTTTAAAATGTTTTTTGTATGTATGTATTTTCCTCCATAACTCTTAAACCGATCATCCGAATTCGATTCAGCTTAGTACAAGCCCATTTAACTATACGTGCCACAGGATAAGCTAAATAAAATTCGTATTTAAATAAAAAGAAGATAAGATAAAAAGAAGTAACTTATGTACTCTATGACCATCCCAATTTAACAAATATGAACATAGGTAGGTACTCGTATACTACAATAGAATAAAAAGTTATTATTGCACACAATGAAAGAAAAACAAAATCTACATACATGGAAAGTAATAAGAAATACAAGAGTGCGCGAATGTGAACTTATCACTACAAGTGATTTCTTCCAGTCAGCTTTCTACTCAATATCTCTATACAACCTCATAGTAGAAAGTGTATAAATAAATATTATGTCGTTTTATATTAAATATAAAATTCGTATAACAAAATAAAATTTAACAAAGATTTTTCGTAATGCTAATATAATATTTCGTGCTTAGTTTAAATTAGTTAATATTTACTTAGCTTCAAATTATTAATAAAATATTTATTGTTTACTTTATACCTCATAAGTTCATAACAAACATGTTCTAATTCAATTTTCTGGTATTAGTTCAGCCAACCGACTAGCCTGCATATTAGGAACTGCTTATTTATGTCAAAGTTTGCGTGGAACCGTCAAAACTACTATACATACCGGTAAGACCCGTGAGCCACGTGGGTGTGCGACGTAGAGTCTCAAACGAGAAAATTTATTACACATTTGAGCGACGAGGAAAATGAAAACGGGGACAGGTATTCAAAAGTTTCGTTTTAATGCCAATGAAACCTCGGCTCTAGCTCGTATAAGCCCGGTGCGGGGGCGGCGAGGCTCCATCGCCGGAGACAACGTCGGGCAATCAAACTAATGGCAAGAGTTGTACCCAAATCCCTATTAGGCAACGCCATTGACCGTGCCCGGCTCAATGAAACTTGGTTTGTTTCGGGATTTGGGCGTCGGACCCGGCATAAGGTTCCGGAGCGACCGGGAGACCGGCTTAAAACTTCATTTCCTGGACGAGAAAGGGGATAAAGGATTAAAAGTTGGCGTAGTGTATCCGACACCGCGGCGCAGAATGTCGCGTCGCATCGTCTCGGCGACTCCAATCCTCGCCACCGCCTCCGTAGTACTACCAGTCGTGCTGCGTGAGTTGCCGCTTCACACATCAGATGGCGGGCGCCGGCTACTTCGTCAAGCGACAAACTGCGAACGAGACTGCCTTTTGTTTTGTTTTATGTAAACCAACATGGGTGGCTGTGCCGAGAGACCAATGGTGCATTCGACAGAGCCAAAAACACCTCTCCTCGCGAAACCACGCTCAATTAGGTGCCATGCCAGCAGATTTGCGGACTGTTGCTAGGCTGTCTAGCCCGTTAATACGACGTTTGAAGACACCCAGGTTAAAGGATTTGGGAAACACACTCGCCGGAAGACAGTTCTACATCCTAGCGGTGCGGCAAAGAAACGATGTAGAGAACCGATGGGTTCTCAAAAGCCCGAGTAGGTACGAGTTTACGAGTAGGTACAGACGTTGCAGATCTCAACTGTACCGATTGGAGTAGGTCGTCCCCAAGTCACTTATATCTCCGACGTCTCGTTCTTGTAGCAGCGTACAAAGGTGTCAATTTCGAGCTATGATAAGCGAAGGGCGGCTTGCGAAATATACGCCAGAGAGGAGACATCTCAGAGAATATACGCTCGCCATGTTTGACTTTGTGCGAGGCCGGAGGCTGGCGGCGCTCTACCGATACACACATCTTTCGGCGCGCTTCGGAAATAAGGTGAGGAATAAAGAGAGAGGCGGCGCAGCGCCACCTGGGGGGCGGAGACAGGACGCGACCCGATCCTATTTATTCACCTTACGGCGGAGCGATCCGGCGAGGGCGAACATTAATTTTCCAGTACCTATATTATTACCGCGCGATCGATCACTCCATGTATAAAAACAGGGACATAAGAGAACCGAATATAAAATGCAAATGAACTTTTATGCCGTCGCCGGCGCTTTCGAGGGCCTATCTGCGCGCACTCTGCTCCGCGTCTCCCGCCCGCCCGCCCGCCCCGCCCCCACAGCGCGGCGAGGGCGCACCGAGAAAAAAAAAAATGCTTGAAAATCGGTCACGCCCGGCGAAATTACCTTTCTATAAGCGGCTGACGATGAGGCAAGACAGGAGTCGGGCTGCGGATATACATTAATATGCAAAGGTAAAGAAAAAAAGTGAAGAACATGCCGCCGCGGTAAGCTGCCGCCCCGCCCCGCCCCGCCCCGCCGTGCCGTGCCGCGCAGCCTCCACAGCCGCAGTAAGCCGATGTGAATATCTACTTAGACTTCTATCTATAGCGCACGGAGCTTGATTTAATTTTTCTCGGAACGAGTTAAGCTCGGAAGCTGCTCGGTGGATTTTTCAAAGACCTGAAGGACACTGCACGGGCGGCACGGCTATACAGTGTGACTGTACATAGCGGACACTAGTGTAAGATTAATTACTTCGTTGTAAGAATTTTTTTTCGTATTATTTTCTTCTATTCAGAGTAAATGAGCGAATAAAAATTGTATCATATACTATACGATCGGCAAAGAAAGGTTATCTACATATTTGTAATACTTACAAACCGCTGTAATTAACGCATGTGTAAGAAATTAAATTCATATCACTTTCAAAGTAATAATATAACAGTTATTTATCTGCGTAAACGCTAAGTAAACAATACAAGAAATAATTAATTAGCCAGATTAATAAGGAGTTCATAGAGCGCCACTTACAAGAGAAGCACTCGTTCAAACCATTATTAGGTAACTTAACCAGTAAGTTGCTAAACGTCGGCAACAAAAATAAAAAGTAACGCAGACAAAATTAATTACGTGCCAACTCGGAGTTAAAATTATTTCGCAAATTTTCCCGTAAACAAAACTTCGAAGCAATTTTGGGAATTCTCGAAACGATTAAGATTCATTATACTTGTAAAGTTTGAAAGTTATATCGTATCCATCCCGTTGAGATGTCGGGTCGCTCTCGCTTCCTGGCTTCTTCACAGAAGCAATAAAACATTTTGCCAGATTTTAAGAGCGAGAGATTAAAATGTGCATTACGCGGCGAGCGAGTTGTGTGCACAGTGTCACCACGCTCGCACTTGCACTTGCAGCTGTGTACTTAGTGCTGTCTTGCTCTTTCCCGTGCGGTACGATGTCACTGATTTGCGTGTCACGCGTCACTCGCTTCGCTGGAGACAAATTGGGATTTCACTAGTTCGTGCAGATGAAGGAGGAGCATAAATAAACTCGGCGCCTAACTCAAATACTTAGGTTATACTAACTAAAATATTTAAGCGGCGGGTGGCCGAGTGGTTTGGGCATCGGCTTCTCATGCGAGAGGTCCGCGGTTCAAATCCGGTCGGCGTGTACCAATGAGTTTTTTCTGACAAAAAAATGTACGTTCATACCTACACCTGCTGCTTCACCGTTCGGAACCGGTGTAAAACTGTATAGGTCCCTTCCCTTGCCCCTTACTAGGTGGTACGCTAAAATTGTAGCCGACTGGGTTGGTACCACCTTACTGGATGTAAGATGGCCGCATAGCAACCTCGGTTGTGTTCTTTTTTTTTTTTTTTTTTATGGAACCTGACACGGTTGGCTACATCACCTACAACATCCGTGATGTCAGCCCATAACACAGGGTGAACTAGGTGCCATGTCAGTGCTTCCCTTCATTTCATGTCGGCTACACTAAACTGGACGGAAAACACGAACTATTTACATAGCCGTTTCGACCGACGTTTCGTTCAGTGCGGTGGTACCAACCCGGCCGGGATAAACCCTACCACCTAGTAAAGTAAGAAGGGAAGGGACCTACTCCTCTAGTCCAGTATAGCCAGCAATCCAGGGAGGTCTCCGGCATGGCACCTAACTTCTCGGAGGTGATATTGGATGGTCGGAGCATGCGCTTTGGCCCCACCGACTCAGCCACCCATACCGGATTACATAAAAAAATCAATACACTATACAGGGTGTTAAAACGGCGAGTACATTAATTTCGCCAGCCCAATCCTCATGTTTTTTCTAGACAAAAAAGCCAATGAAGTTTTTCTCTAAAGTGTTTAGTTTCGAGATATGAATTTTTGAAATGTATGTTTTCGTCTAGTGTAATTTAAAGCGTTGTTGCCGCTCGACACCCTCCGCCTGCCGACCTCCAGTCCTCCACTCACAAAGCTAACCCCCGCCCTCCCGCCAACACCTCCGTCCGAGGCGCTCACGTCTCACCCGCTCTTCCCCCCTCCGCGCAGCCCTGTTGTCATTAGATCATTTTTACACTAAAATAATCAATTAGTTTGTATGGAAACTGTAACTTTTTATTTAAAGGGAATTCAGAAAAAAGTTGTTTGACTTTTTTGTTACTCTTGATCCCAATAATCATTTCCTAAATTTAATGTACTCGCCGTTTTTACACCCTGTATATACTATCCAAACATGTGGCTGTATCCAGCTTAGTCATTCACGAACACACACGAACCATGTTGCTAATAGGTAGAACGAATGAGCTAGTACTATGATAGGTGTATACATTCACCATCAAATAAAAGTTAATGTGTTGCCTTAGAAGTAAAATGACCGTCCTTGCGACGAAGGCAGGTACTATTGGCAGCACTAATATGCCATTCAGTACTTCCTATTGCCGAAACTTTCTTACAAAAACTACTGAAACCCTGAGCTTGTAAAAGGCTGAACTCGAACAAATGTACTCTCAAACGGCCATATTTTCCAGATCTCGCTCTGTCGCGGCACAATGCACTGTATTTTTTACCAGTTAAGGTTGCATGTCGCTTGCCGGTGTGAAAGCTCAGAAGTTCGCGGCGAAGAGGCGAGACGTCACATCGGTCTTCTCGGAAAGCTTTTATTATTAGGTTAGCGCAGCCGTGGAGACACGCGGCCACCGCCACCGCCCCGCCCCGCCCCGCGAGCACCGCAGCTCTGCCCTACCTAAGATGTTATACTACGCTCGTATCGTAGGCATAGTAATGCCATGCTACCGAGCCGCGTGCTGCCACGCGCGAGTGTCATTTCTATGCCA
The DNA here is from genome assembly GCA_946902875.1 of Nematopogon swammerdamellus. Taxonomy (NCBI): domain Eukaryota; kingdom Metazoa; phylum Arthropoda; class Insecta; order Lepidoptera; family Adelidae; genus Nematopogon; species Nematopogon swammerdamellus. Next base: position 22,873,825 of record OX336339.1, read on the forward strand.
TTTAGTGTTATATCATTCTTTGGGATGATTGATTGTGAATTAAGTTCCTTAACCACCTTCTTACTATAATTTTATAATTTTTTACGTTTTGTTTATAGACGTCCAGAGATACCAGCCTTGCGGTTACAAAATCCAGACATCTACCTGCACTCTTGCGAGTACAGTGATTATGTATGCCAGATCGAGGCCCCATAGCTGTACCGTTTTTCTAAATAATCCCATGGGAAATACACAGACTGTTCCTTAACCAGTTGTAGGCAACTTTTAAGGATCGTTTGCCCCGAAATAAATAAGGAAAAATATTATGTTTACTGCACTGAACTGTCCATCAGGCCGTGGACAGTGCTTACGAGCGCACATGATGATTTTAATATCCATGCATGACACTGTGCTCCATACAATAGGTAAGTGCTTTTGCGGATTCGTTGAGCCGTAGATTTAATAACAGTATGTGGCTAAGATAGACGAACCGATAATTTGTATCGTATCTTTGTTACTAAGTCTACTACTTTGTTACTAAGTAAGGTTACTTTTTCACATACATACATACAGCACGCTTTATTCCGAAAATTGGGGTAAGCAGAGTAATCAGTGTTGTGCTGCAAGTACTCTTGTAAATTACAGCACAACACCGACCACCACGTTTAGCAAAGTATTAGGACAAAATAACTATCAAGCAGCAAGGAAAGCACGAATACCCACCTGCTACATGACTCGGTGGAAGGACCGTGCCAAGTTGATAGGTGGCTATCCTGTCGCCCTTATGCACAGCATCTTTCATATAATTGTAATATTTCATTCACCTACAAAGTTCAAGAAAATCTGTAAATATATACTGAGTTATCTTTAAAAAAATTGTATAATACAATAATGTAAAAGCGACTAGAGGAGTTGAATCCCCGGTGCCCGGTGCAGACATCTCGAGTGCCGCTCGCAGACAGCTGACTGTTGTAATGATGTACTTTGTCAAACCGTTCTTGTACCACTTCGGGAGCATCTGTTCCCGCGTGAAGGATCACAGTTTTCTTTTAATCTCGCTCCCAGTGCAGTGTCTCGTCGCTTATAGTTTTGGCAAATTTGCATAGCGCTAATTCATACATCATCCCTAACCTGACAGACGTAACTTAAAGAGTAAGTTTTTGGGAAATCATAAAAGTTATCGGTTTTAGATGCTTTATGGTTTTAATCCTCTGTAGGCAAGTGCAGGAACGATTTTATAGTCCGTCGAGTAAATTGTGTCCGGTCATATTCTACACTTCGACGTAACGACACATTTTGCGTACGGTGTGGCGTTAACGTGTAACGCGACGCCAAAGCTATTTAGTAACTTTACTACCTATAAGAAGTAAAGGTATGAAGTTTAGAAGAAATTTCAATCGAATATAATATTTCTGATAGGAAATCTGTGCGTAGTCAGAATGTTGTCGACTGTGTTAAATCGTAGATAGATGGAAATACTTTATTGCTCCAAAATATTTAATTGCTCAAAATACTTTATTGCTAAACAACCGAAACAAACGATAATGATACACTAGGGGCAAAGGCGAACTTATCCCTTACAGGGATATCTCCCAGTCAACCTTTGGATGTTTGAGAGTCGTATGTTGCGAAATGTAGGCAGTAGGAAAAGACTTGACTTGTGTTATCAAGGAGAAATGATGGTAGTGATAAATCCGCCTTTGCACGCGTACTCCTGTATTTGTTTATTTCTTTTCATATACTATTTTTATTTTCGTGTGCAAGAAGTTTTATTTATATTCTTAATACAAAACAATATGGTTTACAGCAGCGGTTCCCAAAAGGTGTTCCGCGGAACCCTGGGGTTTTAGAACCCTGCTGTAGAACCCTGGGGTTCCGCGGAAGGGTCACATGGGTTCCGTGGGTTACAGCCTGAAAAAGCACAAAACGCTCTCCCTAATGAAAAACGTGTAATATGTTTTTAATTTCAAACTATAGTCTTGCTATTCAAATCAAACATGATAATCCGCCAACAATTTAGTATCAAAAATTAGGCATAGGTCACCTAAATTTATTTTTTATGTTCACAATTATAGCTAATTAACTTTTTTAATTGACTTGGTGTTCCGCCAACAGAGGGACAATCATTTAGGGTTCCGTAGACGAAAATTTTGGTCTTGGGACCATTTTGTTGGGGTTGGGAACCGCTGGTTTACAGACTGCAGTGAAGTCCCGCCGACAACCTCCGTAGTGTTCAGTCAGGCCAACGCTTCGGACTCAAGCAGCAAGTCTCGCTCTACGCGGAAGGCTTAACGCTAGTTAGCGATGTTCCTGAACTCGCCGAGGGAGATTCCTGAAGATTATATTAGTTGAGATGATGGCGGGGCCGCGAGAGGACGAATCTGAAGACAATTAACCAATTATCCATGACGACGTGGTTTCGTGCCGCTGAAGTCTTTGAGAGGTACTGGAGAGACGTGTGTCCAGCTGTGGATACTGAATTGCAAGAACATTTCTGAATTGCAACTGACGCTTTTGACGAGATCTTCTCGTACGGGAACAGAGCATTTATGATAACGTATTATTATTTTCAACCGACTTCCAAAAAGGAGGAGGTGGGAATTCGTCTGTATGTTTCTTTTTGTGTATGTTACTCGATTTCTCCGCCAACTCTCAACCGATTTTAATTATTCTTTTTTTCATGAGTAGGGTATATCTCAGGGCTTGTCCTTTCGTAAATTTTATGAAACAATACCACCCCTAAGGGTGGGAAATTAAGGGATGAACACTTTCACATTAAGGATTTTTTTAATCACCCACTTCCCATCAACCGATTTTAATATTATGTGATATTACCAGAAAGAGTGAAATAAATAAAAAAAACTGTTAAAAAAACATTCAACGGACTTTAAATCCTAAAAAGTATTAAATACAATTTTGATCTAGAGTAGAAAGCGGTACGAAAGCACACCTGAAAATTTATAGATGGACCCTTTTGTGTTTTTTTACCACCTTCTACTCAAGATCAAAATTCGTGTATCGTGAGATTGCATTTAACTCGTCAACAAAACACTCCAGAGACTTTTTTCCACAGAAAAGGTGAAACGACCCCCTTCCTTTATGCACCGCGCTTTCAGTACGCTGAAAATCGCGTTACTAAGATACTCGCAGGCAAAACAGAGCGCTGGCAATAATTCAGAAAGCTTTTCACACCTCGGATGCGGGGCGGGGCGGGGCGCAGAAGCAGCCGTACCCAAAGTGGAAGCAAACAAGGTAACTTTTACCATTGTGCATTGTTGTGACGACGATGCCTTTATGCTAGGCTGGCAACTTCACAAATTACACCCTCTCTCTATTATAGAAGTCGGGACGGAACTCCTAAGTGGAGAGATGCGATCCAGATAACTTTGACATAACGTAACGAATACGCGTTCAGTGTACCGCGACACTGCTGACTTTGCGATCTCCGCTCTTGGGGCCGATCACCATCTCTGGTTGAAACTCGGTAACGTTTATGTGTCAGATAAAGTGACATTTTCGTATAGTTGGCAGGAGTTAACCGCCAGCTTCATTTGAGTCGATGGTGGTGAAATAGACCCACTTCACTTCACTTGTAGCAATAATTCGATAATATTAAATTTAATGCGGATTTATTTGCATAGACCAAATTGATGTTGCTGAATGGCTGAAAAGTCTTCTGTAGCCATTTAACAGTCTTTAACAAAATTATTATTTAGTTCGTACTTAAGCATACCTTTGCCCCAGATGCATCGACTTCAATAAATGTTGTTATAGTCATTGCAGCGGGTGTAGCTGTTGTATGAAATCTATTATTTATTGAAAAAGAACACATGTTTTTTTATACACATTTTATATATTTCGGCGAATGCCGTCTTCAGTAATTATCTATTATGAATAAAATATTGTTTATTTACAAAAGTTTGTCATGGTAACAATGTCATTGGTTAATGACACTGTTACCATGACATGACAAACACAGATCTATAGATAAAAAAAAAAAAATTGAAAAAAAAAATTATAAAAAAAATTGAAAAAAATGGACGTTTGTAACTTTTACCATTGTGCATTGTTGTGACGACGATGCCTTTATGCTAGGCTGGCAACTTCACAAATTACACCCTCTCTCTATTATAGAAGTCGGGACGGAACTCCTAAGTGGAGAGATGCGATCCAGATAACTTTGGCATAACGTAACGAATACGCATACGTTTGTATGAAATCTGTATTTCTCAAAAATATTTTCACCATTTCAGTATCCCGGTTTCGATTTTAAACAAAATGATAAAGATTCAGAGGGGCAACCGGCTCGCTTTTTAGGTTTAATTTAGTTTCAGACGTAATAGCGTGCTGTCTGCGACGCGACGCGCCATCGGGCATGTGTCGTCGCTGTGTACGTGTCTGTCTGGTAGGTACGTGCTCTCCGCCGCCGACACATAATAGCGACCAGTCTTAGTCTTATACTGTCTTAGACATTGAATTAACCGATTTCTTCAACCCTCGCCCGCGCTTCGAGTTCGAAATTCAAACGTAGAATCCCGCATCTTATAACGTTCACCGGATTTTCGGCTCGCCATATTTCCTGAAAGTTCGCCTTCACATAGGTGGTAATATGTTAATTCGCATAGTTCAGAAAGTGTTAACGTTATATTATGCACCCGAGCCGAGCCAAGTGTTGAGAGCCGAGAGTTGGCGGACTCGCCTGTTCGGTGTAAACGCAAACACGTCACGAGCATTCGGCGCCCTAATGTGCCCACACAGGCGGCAACTACATATTCGGGGCGGACACGGGGGCCGCGCGGGGCGGGGCGTGGGGCGGCTCAGACAACACTTGCGCTCGGAGGCAAACTTCCTAATGAGAACGCGAGGAATCCGCGAGCAAAAATTAAATTCCTGTACGCGAACCGCGAGCGTTACGTTAATAAGCAGCGGCGATCTATTCAGCATATTTATATAAAAACTTTCCTTTAAAAGTATGCTGAATGTCATGTATGCTGGAGTGTTTCAGAATCTTATATTTTTTCACAAAGCGAAGAACACGAAAGAGGCAAAGAGAGAAATGCAATGCAAAGGAAATACGCAGCAGATTTTGCAATCTAGTGCATATCTACACTTATGTGACCGAGGAGAGAGAGAGAGGAAGTGGGAAAAATGGGGTTACTGACGTGTGGAAATGGGATATATAAGACAAAGTTGTTTAAGAACACATATTGTCACGTGTTTGAGCACGCGGGTGTCGAAGAGGAAGAGTGCTGAAAAAAAAATCGAAAAAAAGACGGTTAAGTGCGAACGTTGTTTACATACAGAGGGTTCCGTAGCCATTTCATTTTTGCACGCACCTTTTTGTGCGCAGAGATTAAGCGGCCGCACCGTGTCTCGAGCGCGGCAGTCTGCTAGAATGCTATATCCTTAAATAAACTCGCGTTTAAATAAACTTAAAAATATAATTTTATGTCTTAAGGACTTATAGACTACTAGGTATTTAGTTTTTTAGATTTATTGAGCTTTACATTCCGGAGTAATCCAGGCAGCGCGTGTAGCGTTTTGTCTTAAACGGCCGTCTAAACTTTCAAATATTTTGTACTACCTTTCGCTAGCTTCTTGTTCACACCTCAGGCCGCCGATGACGTAGCGTTATTATTTATAGCCTAAAACCATCTTGAGAAGTGACAGAATGTGACAGTGAATACCGTATGTAAATCGATAAATTTAATTCTCGAGTAATAAGTATATTCATATATTGACGTACGTTACACAGCTGCCGATCGCCCGTAGAAACTTCGCTATATTAATTTAAAAAATAATCCTTGGAAAATTAAAAAAATATCTGAAATATACAATAATGTTAAGGAGTACCCTATTCAATAAATCGAGCACACGAATCTATAAATAAGTGCACTAATACGCAATGCAAACATTCCTTCTTATTCGCGGCCAGCTCTTTGTTTGCCAATTCTCCGGTCCGTTACTAAAGCGAGTGAGTATGGGTGGTATGTAGATAGGTTGCATGCGCGCGATATCTGGGACGCCAGGAGAGGAATAAACTCATAAGTGTAAGAAGAGTGCAGCCGAGTGCAGACAAAATGTAAGGGAAAGACGGTGCACAACTTGCGAGGGATCTCGAGTGGAAGAGCGAGCGAGAGCGAATGAGCAGCTAGGTACGTACGCTTGTGCGAAATATTTATGTTGTCGAACTAAGTCTGGATCTTATCTACAATTAATGTACGAGTATTAACTTCGCACGGTGTCTGTCTCAAAGTACTGAATACTTGAATACAATTCTTCACATACAGAGGGTTCCGTAGCAATTCCCTTCTTGAACGTATAGAGTAAGCATATGTACCGTGTGGGGCCGGTACTTTAAAAGAATAGCCCCACTGCATCTCTCCCCGTGTATGTCGTAAAAGGCGACTAAGGGATATGACTCCATTCTTACATTACTAGGTGGTAGGGTTTAGCCCGCCCGGATTGATACCACCGCACTGAATGAAAGGTCGGTCGAAACGGCTATGTAAATAGTTAGTGTTTTCCGTCCAGTTCAGTGTAGCCGGCACGACAGAAGGGAAGCACTGACGAGGCACCAAGTTCACCCGTAGCGCTACCACAGGTTTTGGACTTCACTTCACTTCGATTCAAGTTGCGTAAATTTCTATAGAAAGCCGTGCAGCGCCCCTAGCGTTAGATGTGATGAACTAAATTCGGTACCATGAGGCTCCTTTGACGTTTGTTGTCGTTCGACGACGACCATTTTGGAACGATCGAAAGTGTTTTTGTATGAAATTCGCTACCACGAGTGACCATATTGGTAGTTGCCATCGAACACTTCGACAACGAACGCGTTCACGCTCTACACTAGCCAGCCACTAGGTGAAACGGTAATGCCACAGGGCCGAGCGGGGTGGCGAGCGGCGGCGGGGAGCGCGGGAAGCGGCCCGCTAGCCTAGCGCGGCGGCGAGTGCGACCATACCACGGTAGTGAGCGGAGCGGCGCGGCGGCACGGCGCGGCGCCGGCGGCGGCGATATCAAATTTGTTTGAATAGACGGGACGCGCAAAAAATCGCCCGTTTCGCTAGCCCCACCATCGCTCGCCGCGCGTGGAGCCGCTAGACGCTTCCCGCGCTTGCGTGGCCTTCTAGATACATTCTTGCCGCTTTGCCGAAAGGGCGTGTTATGTTTTTTTGTTTACCTATTGAAAATATCTGAAAAATAATGCATCGGGGGTATTTCGCTTGGAGAATGTGGTTGAGGAGGCCCGGGAACAAGATCTTCACCGAGAACTCCAAAGAATCCTTCTCCTATCTGAGCGAGGAGCTAAGCTCATTTAGCTATAGTTGATTAACTATTCGTGGTCTATTATTTAGCTTGATTCTATTCACTTCACAAATTCACGCTCACTCAGACGCAGTGATTATATTCTCTTTGCACGCAATCCGGCAGGCATGGCATGTTTCTACGTTTCAACAAAAACGTAAGCGACATTTAATGCGAACTAGCGCTATCCTTCTTTAACTCACTTAAAAGAAGCATAAACACTAGTACAGAACGTACCCTTGAAATGTGAGCCCGAAGTTGTTCTTAATGTTGTCTATGATCGAACGCGAGAACCTTCGAACGATCGATACGCGTTCGATGCGTTATGGATGTAACTCATGGTACCAAATCGAACGCAAACAAAATCGTACGTGATGAGTCGACAACACTTACAGTTAGTTTGACAGAAATCCTGTGGTAGCCGTACCGGTGCTATGGGCTGACATCACGGATGTTGTAGGTGATGTAGCCAACCGTGTAAGTTTAAATAATAAAAAAAAAACATGCAACGATTGTGCGGACTTCGCCGGCCACACAGAGCACGGAACGCCCCCCGCCCGCGCCCCCTACTAGAGGCGCCCTAAGCGATAATATTAGAAACCCAGTAACTGGACACAGTGCTACTAGCGCCTCGTATGTGTGTGTGTGTATTAGTATCGAGACTACACACAAAGAGGAGCAAGTTAGGCACACGCACAAAAAAAATGCACACGCACAACACACATATGAAAGTCATAGGCCACGCCTACAGGCTTCAACGCCGTTGTAGAGAAATCGTGTTCAAGGCGCATCTAGGAGGGGGCGCGGGCGGGGGGCGTTCCGTGCTCTGTGGCCAGCCATAACCAAGATATAAAATTAAAAATAGTTTTCGGGCCGTTAGGACTAAATTGACTACATACATACATACCACACGCTGTATCCTGACAATCGGGGTAAGCAGAGTAATCGGTGTTTTTCTGCAAGTACTCTTGTAAATTACAGCACAACACCGACCACCACGTTTACCAAAGTATTCGGACAAGATAACTATCAAGCAACCAGGAAGCATGAAACCCACCTGCTGCATGACCCGGTGGAAGAACCGTGCCAAGGTGAGAGGTGGCTTTCCTCTCGCCCTTATCGACGCCCTTATGTCGCATCTCGTCCTTATCCCTTAGTCGCCTTTTATGACATGCATAGAGAGAAATGCAGTGGGGCTATTCTTTTTAAGTACCGACTTTGCGTTTCGCTTGAAGTTTGAATAAAAATCTGTCAAGTACGAGTTTTACTCGCGCACGGAGGTTTTCGTATCTATCCGCTATCAATAATATCCGCCTATCCGCTCAGGTGGCATAGTCTTCGAATTTTAATTTCGAAGATATGTAGGACGATCGGAGAGAAGCCTCAAAGAGGTCGATGGCAATTGAGCGGCTATAACAATGCAATTTAATAAAAGCATGTGGCACCATCTATTATCCAATAGTGTGACTAATAGATTTTTTGGACGTTTGTTGTATGGGAGCCCCCCTTAATTTTTAACATTTTTATATTTTTCTTATTTGTTGTTATATCCGCCATAGTAACACATATTCTGTGAAAATTTCAACGGGCTACCTATTACGGTTCAACAGATACAGCCCTCGGACAGACGGACGGACGGACGGCGGAGGCTTAGTAATAGGCTTCCGTACGGGATAGGGAAACCTAAAAAAAGAAATATAAAAATAATTATGAATTTCTTTGACGATTTCGTACGAGAAAATTTTCGCAGTATTTAGCACAATCGTACGTATCCCCTAAGACGCTGTAAAGGGGGAATGCACCGCACTACTGGTGGCGGGGGCGCGGCGGGGCGGGGCGGGGCAGTTTCGGGGACGACGAGTGCAACCTGAGGAAGTTTCCGCGGAGTTTGTGTGTTCTTGCGAAACTCAAACGATGAACGTAATCGATTGAACTAATTGATTTTAGTTCCGTGTCAACATCCCCTCTGATGACTATCTCTGTCGTTGTACGAGGCTCGCTTTGTTGATTTACGTGCCAGACGGAAGGGATGACGACGGTAAGTTTTTTTAAGGTTTAACCGAGGCTGTTTTTAGGTTTCCGTATCCCGAAGCCTACGCCGTCTGTCTGTCTGTCTGTCTGTTTGTCCGTCCGTCTGTCTGTCCGAGGGCTGTATCTCTTGAACCGTAATAGGTAGGCCATTGAAATTTTCACAGAATATGTGTTATTATGGCCGATATAACAACAAATATTAAAAAATATAAAAAGTAAAAAATTAAGGGGGGTTCCCATACTAGAAACGTGTTTTTTTCAAGGTTTTTTTTAATTTAATTGCTGCGGAAACCTCGGTGCGCGAGTCCGACTCGCACTTGGCCGGTTTTTTCATACAGCGTTGTCCGTCTTTTCGTTCATTCGTTTGTTTGGCAGAGGATGACGCAATCTTCATTTATTTCGTAGTGTTCTCATAAAAACCGGCCAAGTGCGAGTCAGACTCGCGCACCGAGGTTTTTGCATCGTTTCGTTTTTATTTGTTCTTTTACTATTTTGCACTACAATCACACGATGTTTGACGTTTGTATGTATCACCGTTTCTACCTGCCACATTTGACGTGCGGGTAAGACAAGTTATTTGATTCCATGTCAATATTAAAAACTATGTATACAGATACTGTACTATACTGTCGCGTAACTGTTCATTCTGAGCAATAAATTAATTTCATTTCAATGATAGATTACTGAGCCCCACATTAGTATAAGCTTATGCTATCAAAATATCAAAGCTGGCATATTAGCAACATCAAATACAAATACACTCACGCATCTATGTACTTTCCAAGTGAAAAGTTAGGCAACAACAATTATAAATTAGGAATATATTATTAGATCGGTGCTTCCCGCTCCCCGCTGCCCTCCCCTCCCCGCCACCGCCCCGCCGCCACCCCGGCTCCGTCGTTATCATTAGTCTCTTCTCACCTTTTCAGGAATCGCACAAGATATATGCGGTGGGAACGAGCAATTTTCCTCAGCCTTAGCGGAATACCAACGCCAAATTTATAGCAGTTTAAAACTATACTTGGATATCGCCGTCCCGCTCTAACCGGGTGAATTTACGAGTGTGGGGTAAGGACGGTGAGGTACTAACTGTTATATAATTAGGAAGCGTGAAGCTGAATATCTACAAGCCTCGTAGGTATAACAGTTACGTAACGATACCGGCTCCGCCACGCCCCGCGCGGGGGCCCGCTGAAACTTTCAGGGCTTCGGAAATACGACTTACTGTATTGATCCCCTTTTATAGCTTTCCGATTTTATGTTGTTCGCTAGAAGCAACAAAGTATAGGTAAGTATTGTCTATTCTAATTGATATTAATTGCATCAGCATCGGGTCAAAAGTTTGTACAAAATTCAGCTAAGAATACATACCACGTATCCCGACAGTCGGAGTAACTATTCGTTCTAGAAATATAAATTTCTCATAATTTTTTTTTTCAAATCTGTGCACGCTGGAACTGTTAGAATCGCACAATTGCTACTTTGGATGGAACTATTTCGGTGACCAATATTGGTCTAAAATAGGTAGAATTTTTTGACGTGAATTTGATGAAACGTCTTTGGGCTCGGGTAAAGGGGCGCGACTAAAAAAAATTAAGACTTTTTAGGGTTCCGTATCCGGTACGGAACCCTATTACTAAGCCTACGCCGTCTGCCTGTCTGTCTGTCTGTCTGTCTGTCCGTCTGTTTGTCTGACCGAGGGCTGTATCTCTTGAACCGTAATTAGGTAGCACGTTGAAATTTTCACAGAAAATGTGTTATTATGGCCGATATAACAACAAATGATAAAAATAAGAAAAAGTAAAAATCCACGGGGGTTCCCATAGAAGAAACCAAAAAGTGTATGTGCGCGCGCCATCTACCGAATAGATTATGAAGCATTTTAACTAATCATGACATTTACCTAATATGAAGCATTTCATAACACGCCACCTAGATGGCGTGAGTGGTGCTAGCCATGGCATGGCGATACGGAACCCTCGGTGCGCGAGTTCGACTCGCACTGACACGGTTGGGTACATGAACTACTACATTCTTGATACCAATCCATAACACCATGGTCTACTACACGGTCGTGGTCTGATACATGAAACTGGACGGAAAAGACGAACTGTTTATGCAATCGTTTCAACCGACCTATAATTCAGTGCGGTGGTACCAAGTCGGGCGGGTTAAACCCTACCACCTAATAAGGTAAGAAAGGAAGTTACCTACAGTTTTTGCGTGGAACCCGAACCACGGTCAACCTCTAAGGATCGAAGGGCCACCCATCCAAGCACTGACCGCGCCCAGGTGTGATTATGATAATATAGGTGCATTAACCTAGATTGCACATTAAAGTAAATAATTTTTCAAACTTAATTTTAATTAGTTTAATACAAATGTACCAAGTGTATAAAATGTACAAATGTAACAAGGCGACCAAGTACTGTACCGACAAGTTTGTACCGTGTGGGGTCGGTACTTAAAAAGAATAGCCCCACTGCATCTCTCCCCGTCGCATGTCGTAAAAGTCGACTAAGGGATTAGAAAATTCGTCAGCCTCGGTAGCTCAGTGGCGCGGTTGGTTAGTCAACTGTTATTAAGCAACGCTGAGCGCGGTCAGTGATTGGATGGGTGACCGCTCGACCGTTGGAGGCTGACCGTGGTTCGGATTCCACGTTAAACTGTAGGTCCCTTCCCTTCTTACCTTACTAGGTGGTAGGGTTTATCCCGGCCGGGTTGGTACCACCGCACTGAACGAAACCTCGGTCGAAACGGCTATGTAAATAGTTCGTGTTTTCCGTCCAGTTTAGTGTAGCCGACATGAAATGAAGGGAAGCACTGACATGGCACCTAGTTCACCCTGTGTTATGGGCTGACATCACGGATGTTGTAGGTGATGTAGCCAACCGTGTCGAGTTCCATAAAAAAAAAAAAAAGTTAATGGGGCCTTGCACGCTATTATGAGCAGCCAAAGCATGTCAACTAGGGCACGTTTGGCTGTCCATGGTGGAGTGCTGGTCCCTAGACGAGAGTCTGGTCCCTACGGGAGTCAAAGTTGGGCATGGCAGACGAAGCATGAAAGCAGGATTAATGGTGTGTAAATGCGCGCGTTGAGGAGTATGTGTGGAGTTACAATGAAAGATAGATTGAGAAATAGTGTAGTGCGAGAGCGCTGTGGGCTGAAAGAAGTAGTGACAAGGATTGAGAAAGGAATGCTTCGGTGGTTCGTTCATGTTGGAAGAAGAGATGGTAGGAGACTAACGAAAGAAATTTATGAAGCAAATGTGAGTGGAAGAGTCGGGAAGGGTCGCCCTAGACGCACGTACTGGACCAGATCGGGCATGTGCTCAAAAAGGGTCAGGTGCGTAGTACCCGTAACCGACGAGCATGCATGAAGAACATTATGGGAGTGGAAGAGGCGGCAATTGTGTCAGAATCGTGGCACGTGGAGATCACGTGCCACGATTCTGCCGAATTAATATTTTAGTATGCGTGCGTGTCTCTGCCTACCCCACCGGGAAACAGGCGTGACGCTATGTATGTATGTACAAATGCACATTATTCAAGTTGGGTTAACCAAACGTTCAAGTAATTGTTCCCAAGTTGACGTGGAGAAATGACGTTTGAATTTTTTTCGAATTTGCCTATGTAGGTCTTATACAAAATATTATTAAAATAAACGTTATTATATGGATAGACTTACGTAGATGACTACGATGATTTTGAGCGTTGGTCATAACACGGTGTATACATACCTGTAAATAAATATAATCATATTAGACAAATCATCAATAAATAACACACAAAATTAATTTATTCGACGTGTTGCAATTTGTACACGTGATAGACATGTGAAACAGACAGGTACATATTATTATTATTAAAATAGGTAAAATTATACAGACTGCACTGTACTAATATCACTACCACACGATTTCTCAGCTCATGACCTATAAAAATGGTAATTATAATTATTATTCTTATCGGTTTTATAGTTCCACGTTTTTCTGGATTTTATACAGCGAGGTAGGGTGACAAGAGGGCTTTTTCTTGCATTAATGATAATTTTTTATTAAATATTATTGTACGTAACTCAAAACACAAAAACTGAATAATAATCTAAATTATTTCCTCTTTAGAAATATACTAAAATATTTGAATTCGGTTTAATAGTATTTGAGAAAAATTATAAATATTAATGCACGACAAAGCGCTCTAGGCATCCCACTTTGCCGCATAAAATTATAAACAGCGCTCGTTGCATTCCACCTTGTCGCATAAAATAATAAACAGCCCCCTTGACACCCTACCTTGCCGCATACAATAATAAACATTACAGCACGATAGAGTGCTCTTAAAACCCCACCTTGCCACATAAAATAATAAACATTAATTAACGACAGAGCGCTCTTGGCACCCCACCTTGCCGCATAAAACAATAAACATTTATGAACGACAGAGCGCTCTTGGCACCCCACCTTGCCGCATAAAATAAAAAACAGAGCTCCTGGCACCCCAACATGCCACATAAAATAATAAACAGCGCTCTTGGCACCTCACCTAGCCACATAAAATAATAAACATGAATGAAAGACAGAGCGCTCTTGGCACCCCACCTAGCCACATAAAATAATAAACATTAATGAAAGACAGAGCGCTCTTGGCACCCCACCTTGCTGCATAAAATAATAAACATTACTGCGCGACAGAGCGCTCTTGGCACTCAACCCTTCCACATAAAATAATAAACATTAATGCACGACAGAGCGCTCTTGGCACTCAAATCTTCCACACAAAATAATAAACATTAATGCACGACAGAGCGCTCTTGGCACTCAAACCTTCCACACAAAATAATAAACATTAATGCGCGACAGAGCGCTCTTGGCACTCAACCCTTCCACATAAAATAACAAACATTAATGCACGACAGAGCGCTCTTGGCAGAGCTTGCCGCATAAAACAATAAACAGCGCTCTTGGCACCCCACCTTGCCGCATACAATAATAAACAGAGCTCTTGGCACCCCACCTGGCCGCATACAATAATAAACATTAATTCTTTATTCTTTATTCATCATTCGCATGGTAGTACACTACGCTTGAATTTGTCCTGTTTAGTTTTTACAATCCGGTTCGATTACACCCACAAAGAAGAGCCGGCAAGAAACTTCGCAGGGTTCTTTTTTTAACGTCTTCAATTACAATACATTGTGACTAGCTACACAATAGACACCGCTTACAGTGTTAAGATATAGTTTGAGAGCTAGAAAAACTATAATTTAAGCTTGATAATTCTGACCACATAAAATCAAAAGTAAAAGTATAAATAAAATCAGGTGTATAGAGCCTTTGTCAGAAATTGTTGATACATATCGTATCAAGTCATGTCAATTATATTATAAATATTCATACCACATTGTAGTACGATGTCAAAAAATAAATAAATAAATTTGATACTTAATGTATCAATTAGTCAAATTAATATTTTAGTATGCGTGCTAAATAAACTTGATACTTAATGTATCAATTAGTCAAATTAATATTTAGCATGCGTCAGCAGTATAAATTAAGGAACAGGTTGTACCGTGCCAAAATTCAAAATTTGTATGCAGTCAGAATCTCAAGTGAACATGTTTGTAGCATTTTCAGTTTATACCAGTGATAATACGAGGTAGTAAAAATCTCAAAGACCAAAAAGTTATATAATGAAAAATATAAATCCGAGACAAATGTAACAGTTCATGACAGTCTTATGTCATATGGTTTAATGTTTTGGGGAAATGCAGCGGAATCAAACCGAATATTTGTATTACAGAAAAGAGCCCTACGGTGTATACTAGGAATGAAACCTAGAGACACTTGTCGTTATGCATTTAATGAAATAGGAATAATGACTTTACCTGGTGCCTACATCTTTCAAAACATTTGTTATGCAAGAAAGCATCTATTAGTCTCCACTTTTAACTCGGACAATCACAACTATAATACTAGACATAAGGATAACCTACTGGGAATAAAACATAGGTTGTCTAAAATGTCAAAAAGTTTTATATGTAATAGTGTTAGATTTTATAACAAAATACCACAGGAAATAAGGAATCTAGGTGAAAATTCTTTCAAAATAACCCTGAAGAAAATATTAACCAAAAAAAGCTATTACAGTATTAAAGATGCCTTAACTGACGAATTTTGTGATTCTGACACATAATAAATTAAGTACAAAAGTATGACATAACGTAATGTTCTCTACTAACTCTAAGACAATGGGTACTTGTGTATCTATTTTTTTTTTTTTTACCCTCGACATTTTATACTACATTGTAGTATGTTACTTGCTTACTAACAAAATCAAATAATGAATTGATAAAATTTCTTATCAAATTTGACGATGGCACTATACACCGGACTTTTTACATAATACCTATATACTTCAGAAGTTGTCAGAATCACATGATAAATAAATATAATTAATGATGCGATATGAATGTAATTAATTAGTTATGCGATAACGACATGTGGTGGTTTGTGACAGAAACCAGTAGTCCATACAATTTCATAGTAAAAATGTTTTCACTTTGTCATGAATTGCTGCATGTCACAAATCAGCACAAATCAGCACATGCGTGTCTAGGCAGTGGCAAACATTTTTGTATAGACTAAGTGGACATTGAAAAAATTTCCAGTGAAGTTTCTTGTCAGTTCTTCTTCGCTGTGATAATCGAACTGGCGGAATGTTACAATGTAAATATGACAAATCTGAGCGCAGTGTACTGCCAATAGATGCTAAATAAACAATAAACAATAAACAAAAGATACTATAGTTCCTTTTAAAAATATACGCCTAACATATAAAATATACAATGTACACAAATGCACGACAAAGCGCTCTTGGCACCTCACCTTGCCGCATACAATAATAAACATTAATGCACGACAAAGCGCTCTTGGCACCCCACCATGCCGCATACAATAATAAACATTAATGCACGACAAAGCGCTCTTGACACCCCACCTTGCCACATAAAATAATAAACATTTATGAACGACAGAGCGCTCTTGGCACCCCACCTTGCCGCATAAAATAATAAACATCAATGCACGACAGAGCGCTCTTGGCACCCCAGCTTGCCGCATAAAACAATAAACAGCGCTCTTGGCACCTCACCTTGCCGCATACAATAATAAACATTAATGCACGACAAAGCGCTCTTGGCACCCCACCTACCCACATAAAATAATAAACATTAATGAACGACAGAGCGCTCTTGGCACCTCACCTTGCCGCATACAATAATAAACATTAATGCACGACAAAGCGCTCTTGGCACCCCACCATGCCGCATACAATAATAAATATTAATGCCCGACAGAGCGCTCTTGGCACCCCAGCTTGCCGCATAATACAATAAACAGAGCTCTTGGCACCCCACCTACCCACATAAAATAATAAACATTAATGAACGACAGAGCGCTCTTGGCACCCCACCTTGCCGCATAAAATAATAAACATCAATGCACGACAGAGCGCTCTTGGCACCCCAGCTTGCCGCATAAAACAATAAACAGCGCTCTTGGCACCCCACCTTGCTGCATAAAATAATAAACAGCGCTCTTGGCACCTCACCTTGCTGCATAAAATAATAAACAGCGCTATTGGCACCCCACCTAGCCGCATACAATAATAAACATTATTGCACGACAAAGCGCTCTTGGCACCCAACCTTTCCACATAAAATCCTGATAAACGTGAAAACCATAAGCCGGATTAAAAATAACATAACCACTTTTGTAGTTTATGTATGAGCTAAGAAATCGCGAGGTAGTGATATTATGCGGTCGATCTGGGACAGCTTGTATTTTAAGGTAACATTATTCTTAACATTATTATTTTATTTCTAATTTATTCATTTTTCATTGCACCTGTTCATTTTGCACCAGTTTAGAGACTGGAATGCTTGAGAATTTGGGTGATCCTTTCGATAAAACATACGACATAATATTAACCTACCAACTTGAAATGTTTATTTTATTCACAAATTTCACAATCTCAATATTCCCAAAATATGCGGTCTTGTTTACTAGTCGACTTTCAGTCCAAACTTTTCCAATGTTTGCCGATCGATAGCGCGAATGCTTTCACTAAATTGTGTCAAGCAGACAAGACGCAAGCTTGCGTACCTAAGTAGTATATATGTAGGCGGATATAACCCTCTATATTTTCCTCGGAAAGGGCGGAGGGAGGTGGTAGAGTTGCATTTTATTCGCTTGTTCATGTAGGTAATGTTTCGGTGCCGACTTATTTATTTAAGAGTATGTAAGTACCTGATGTCGCAGTATATCATGAATCAGCGCGAGTGAGACGACACGAGACGAAGGCCGCGCGCGCGAGCGAGAGGGAAGTGCGGACCGTGCGGACGCGACTGGATCCCACTCAGCTGATCGCCACCGTCACCGGACTTCAGCTGTCACTGCTCGTTTTATCGTGGACCACGTGACTCGCGGTGCTTTCACACTGGACGATCGTGATCGCTCACAGCTCCGTCCCTCGGACTCGGCCCGGCGACACAACGCGCGGAAACGACGAATTAGCGATTCTAGAACGAGCCTCGACGGAAACTAGCGATTCTAGAACGAGCCTCGAGCCTCGCAGGGTGCACAAGGGAGGGTGCGACCAGAGCGGCGTGATCGGTCAGCCTGTGTCACGTCGTCGGGAGCCGCATCGCCTGACTGGCGGCGCGGCGATATCAACAGGCGGTTGAGCGAGCGGCGAGCGGTGGGCGGGGCCGCCCGCGCGCGGGGTGGCGCGGCTGCGCGGGGTTGCCGGCGTTACTATGGCGACGCCTCCTTCTTCAAGCGTCCTTTTGTTTTTAATTGTGTTTCACTATCGCGCGCACGTATGTGCGCTGTGTGCTTTCAGTGCGTGCTTTCAGTGCGTGCTTTCAGTCAGCCACAGCAGGTACGGTGAAATAACCGGAGCATTTCCGAAAAAGCGGTTCTTGAGTTCTGTTGCTGAAAATCTGGTTTATTATTATTCCGGTTCCACATGTATTCGTTTTCTGTTCTAAAATATTTTATCAAATTTTAAATACATTTTCACTATTACACTATTTTTACTACTCCATGCTCGTATCACCTTACTCTAAAAGAGCCCAAGAAAAGAGCATGTCTTTTCATGTACCCAGACAAGTCAATGCAATAATTGTGAACATTGTTCACACACAGAGGGTTCCGTAGATATTTATCTTATGTATCTTCTTGCAATAGCATAGAGTGCGCGCAGCGACAACGCGGAGGCGGCGCCAGCACGGCGCGCCGCCGCCGCCGCCGCGTCCTCAAATGGTATTTTCTCAACAACCATTTAAAGTATACCTATGTATACTTGCCGAAAGTAAATTTTTTAGATTTGTTTAGCCCTACGTTCCGAAGTTTATAAAAAAATAATTTAAATTAAATGAATTATTTGATTGGGGAGATAAAAATATTTAAAACACTTTTTTTAAATTATGATTTAAAATATTTTTTTATAATTAAAAGCATATTATTAAAAAAATCCTCGGACAGCGCGTGTGACGGACAGACGGACAGACGGACAGACATCTGACCGACTTTATAAGTGTCCCTGCCACCGACGGCTACGGAACCCTTGAAACAACCGAAGATAACCCATCATGGCTTTAAATAGTTGTATGATAAAGTCCTGTGATCGGAATACCTACCATAGAATGTTCAGTAAGTTTCTTACTAAACTATACCTACTTCTGTTTTATTTAATTGTTTTGTAGGTATAGGCACTTAATAATTCGTACATAAATAATAGGTATATCAGAAATAACAAGTCATAGTCGTATAAATCTCAATAATTGAAACCGCAAATACGTATGTATAAATAGGTTCGCGAGAAAATAAGAGTACTTAGTGCTTTTTTTTTTATGTTATCTGGTATGGATGTCTGAGTCGGAGGGGCCAAAGCGCATGCTTCGACCAGCCAATATCACCTCGGAGAAGGTAGGTGCCATACCGGAGACTTCCCTGGATTGCTAGCTATACTGGACTAGAGGAGAACACAGCCGAGGCTGCTATGCGGCCATCTTACATCCAGTACGGTGGTATCAACCCAGACGGCTACAATTTGAGCCTACCACCTAGTAAGGGGCAAGGGAAGGGACCTACAGTTTTACACCGGTTCCGAACGGTGAAGCAGCAGGTGTAGGTATGCACGTAAATTTTTTCCTCAGAAAAAACTGGCTCCTACACTGATGTACCTACGGAATTTAAAGTTGGGCATGGCAGAACTTGTGGTAGAAGAAGCGCGAAAGCAGGATAAATGCTGTGGAAATGCGCGCGTTAAGGAGTATGTGTGGAGTTACAATGAAAGATATAGATTGAGAAATACTGAAGTGCGAGAGCTTTACGGTCTGAAAGAAGCTATAGTGACAAAGATTGAGAGAATGCTTGATGATAGTTCGGTCATGTTGGAAGAATGGATGATAGGAGAATAACAAAGAAAATTTATAAAGCGAATGCGAGAAGAGTCGGGAAGGGTCGCCCTAAAATGGATCACGTGTTTAGTAACCGAAACCGAAGAGCATGTATGAATAACATAATGAGAGTGGATGGATATTGTCAGCCTCGGTAGCTCAGTGGTACGGTCGGTCGACTGTTGTTAAGCAACCATGAGCGCGGTCAGTACTTGGATGGGTGACCGTTCGACCGTTAGCGGCTGACCGTGGTTCGGATTCCACATTAAACTGTAGGTCCCTTCCCTTCTTACCTTACTAGGTGGTAGGGTTCATCCCGGCCGGGTTGGTGTCACCGCACTGAGCGAAACGTCGTCGGTCGAAACGATTCCCTTCTTACCTTACTACTAGGTGGTACGGTTCATCCCGACCGGGTTGGTGCCACCGCACTGAGCGAAACGTCGTCGGTCGAAACGGCTATGTAAATAGTTCGTGTTTTCCGTCCAGTTCAATGTAGCCCACATGAAATGAAGGCAAGCACTGAAGGCCGGGAGGACTGGAGGAAAATTGGAGAGGCGTATGTCCAGCAGTGGACGCTTACACGCTGACTGACTGACTGACTGACTGACTGACTGACTGACATGGCACATTGTTCACCCGGTGTTATGGGCTGACATCACGGATGTTGTAGACGATGTAGCCAACCGTGTCAGTTTCCATAAAAAAAAAGTGGAAGAGGCTGCAGAGGTTTGTCAGGATCGTGGCACCAGTATATTAGTTGTCTCTGCGTACACCACTGCGAAAACGGCGTGACTCTATGTATGTGTGTTATCGAGAATATTCCACAAAGCTCATTGCAAAACATTACATGTCCACAAATCAACATAATTAATGATCATCTATCTCATTTTAAAGTGGCGACCGGAGTGTACTAACAAGAATAATAGTTGTACGTTGTTGGACGCGGACGAGGAGGGGAGGGAGGGGGGGGGGGGGGGGGGAGCGGAGCAGCGGCCATGTCGACCCCAAAGGTTTTAATATAATGCGGTTTTAATGAAACCACACAGTAATTACGTTTGACAGGACTTCATAAAACAGTATCTAGCCGAATTTAATTGGACTCGTCGGTCCTCCATCCTCGATATTGAGTTTCACCGTGAGAGCACACCGCACCGTACCTACGCTAGCGGACCGATCTGTCACGGCTTTGTCAACGGCGTAGTCGATATAAATTTATCCAATGTGCTGTGACTTTGAGCGGCTTGTGGGCGAGCAGTTGGAATAGTAGTAGAAAATATGGAATGGTCTTGCGGTGAGCAAAACAAAAAAAACCAGGCCTCTGATGCAAAATTAAGGAAACAGGAAAAAAGGAGTAGAAAAGGCTGCAGTCGGGCATGTAGAATGATTCGAATAGACAACGGGCCCGACTACAGCATTTTTGGTCTTTCCTTGTTTCCTTCATATTTATGTATTAGCAGTGGGGGGGGGGGGGGTTTGGAACGAATATCGCACATTCACTCGAGACACTTGCGAATGAAAGCTATGCAGAAAAAAGTGTAAGACTTCGACCGTAACGACACTTTTGCTTTAGTATGTATGTTTGTGTGTTTACGCATGTTTCTGTATGTTTATGCCAGTATTCCTACCGTCGTGATAAAGTCCTCCAAATCATCAGAGTGGCCATCAACCTGTCAATTGCACGAACCAGGAAAGGGCAAACCAGTAGCGAGCGGCTTCCAGAAGGTCAATTTTGTGAAACCTGGAGCCAAAAAGCTGCCCAAAGATAGGGCTAAACCTCCAATTTTGGGAGCAGCAAAGGATTGGGAATTGCACACATGAGAAGCATTACCAAATGACTTTGGAAATCTGTACCACAGCATTAAGACCGGATATACTCATATTCTCAAAAGCGACAAAGCATGTAGTACTTGTTAAACTTACAGTTCCATGGGAAAGTAACATACCGAAGGACCACAACATCAAACTTAACAAGTACTGCAACTTAGTAGACCGGATTGTGAGAAACGGATTCAAGACTGATCTCTTCGCCGTGGAAGTCTGAGCAAGAGGACTACCAGCGAAGTCGCTCTACAGTCTCTTCAAGAATCTAGGGTTGCCAAGATCGACTCTAAGCTCATATATGGAGAGAGCTTCGAAAACGTCACTGGAAGCATCCTACAGAATATGGATAGGTAGAGAGAGGCAGGTCGAGAGCGGGACCGGTGGTTCCCCGCGTCTCCTAGTCAACGCAGACTAGCTGACGAGGGCTTGATGCGAGCCGAAACGTCAAGCATGCGCGGGAAATTTAGAGTGGCCTCTCGCTAGTCCCGACCTCGATTAACACCCTCCCCTACTGCCGATGGGCCCGGATATGTTCTGTGAAGCCATCGAAAGCTTAGTTCCACACCTTCCTTTCCCTTTATTTTTTATTTTTCGTTTAATTACTCTCAAACGTTGTTAATTTATTTCATTGTGCCTATTATTTAATCCTTCCTTACCTATAACTATAATAAAATCCAACGTCTGCTTTCTGTCTGAGTGTCTGTCTGTCCGCTTATAATTCGAGAACCACTGAACCGATTTTAATAAAACAAAATTCCACGGATAGCTTGATTCTTCCCATCAACTATAGGCTACTTACTATCACGCTAAATGGCTTATGAGGTTAGCAGTGAAGTGAAATATGAGAGCGGGCGGAGCCGCGGGCACAGCTTGTACATAATTCTAACCGCGGGGTGTCCCACGGCACCTCTGGTATTTTTACGGTTCCATATCCGGTACGGGACCCTATTACTAAGCCTACGCCGGCCGTCCGTTTGTCTGTCTGTCTGTCCGTCCGTCCGTCCGTCCGTCTGTCCGAGGGCTGTATCTCTTGAACCGTAATAGGTAGCCCGTTGAAATTTTCACAGAATATGTATTATTTTGGCCGATATAACAACAAATAATAAAAATAAGAAAAAGTAAATAATTCACGGGGGTTCCCGTAGAAGAAACCAAAAAGTGTATGCGCGCTCGCTATCTACCGAATAGATTATGAAGCATTTTAACTAATCATGACATTTAACTAATATGAAGCATTTCATAACACGCCATAGATGGCGTGAGTGGCGCTAGCCATGACATGGCGATACGGAACCCTCGGTGAGTGAGTTCGACTCGCAATTCGCCGGTTTTTTATTTTTATTTTTTCTCATTCCGAAAAACTATGGTCAACAACGCATTATGTTAATTACCCTTTCTTTTTGGCTCTGCCATAGTCGGGTAAAAAAGTAATGAAAAGATTGATGGATACATTGTGGAACATTTTAATTCCCTCTACCGTCTGTTTAGTAGTTATGCATTCCACCCAGTGGCAGAACTTTAGAAGAGCACATATCTCAGTAGTCTTACGAAAACATAAAATTAATATAAAACAAATAAAATGTCTTGCAAAATATTTTCAATGAAAATGGTAAGACACTTTTCATCCTCGCTAAGTATCAGTAGAAAGAGATGTTGACTCTAAGATTTAGAGTAGAAAGCTATTGAAATGAACCGAACAGCAAAGCATTCATTTTGTTATCAGATGTCACGGCTTTGACGGAAAATGTTAGATTTTAGCAACATTTTGTCGGATTCCGCAAAATTTACATTGCAGCTCGACAAGATGTTTAAACTCAGAATCTATTAATATCTACATCTAAAATTATACAGGGTGTTGTAACAGCCAGTACATTAATTTTCGCCAGCGCAATCCTCATGTTTTTCCGAGACAAAAAAGTAAAAAAGTTTTTCTCTGAAGTGTCTAATTTTGGAGGTATAAGTTTTTAGTCAATTAGTTTGTATGAAAACTGTAACTTTTTATTTAAAGGAAATTCAGAAAAAAGTTATGTGACTTTTTTGTTACTATTGATCCCAAATAATCATTTGCTAAATTTAATGTAGTGGCCGTTACAACACTCTGTATATTGGTTAGTCATATTAGAATTCGCATTAATACAAAATTTATGCTTATCACAAAGGATAAAACATCGTATTATTGGAAAGACATTCACTAGATTTCACAGCGACGGTTTTTTATGTAACTACTTATCTAGCAATATTTTAATTTTCATAATTTAAAATCAAAGTAATCGTACTCATGAAGTGTGGTTGTGAAGAAAATAATGGAATAAATAAAATAGAATAAAAACTCTATATTGCACGCAATTGAAGAATAATAAACAAGTGCGAGTCGAACTCGCGCACGGAGGGTTCCGTATCTCCATGTCATGGTCAGCGCTGCTTCGTACTGTTTTCGGTAGATAGCACGCATACACTTTTTAGTTTCTTGTATGGGGAATTGGGGACCCCCGAGAATTTTTTACTTTTTCTTATTTTTATTATTTGTTGTTATATCGGCCATAATAACACATATTCTGTGAAAATTATTACTGTTCAAGAGATTCAACCCTCGGACAGACAGACGGAAAGATAGACAGACGGAAAGATATAGACAGACAGACAGACGGACAGACAGACAGACAGACAAACAGACAGACAGACGGCGTAGGCTTATAGGGTCCCGTACGATGTATACGGAACCCTAAAAGCAGTACACACAAAGAAAAGAGAATACAAGAATGCCCAAAGGCGGACTTATGATTAAGACTGATTTCTTCCTGTTAACTTTACTCCAGTTCAATGGCACAAAATGAAACGCGTTAGAATAATTCTGAGTAGGTACAAGAAAAGATAAATATTTATTTTGTAATATAAAAAAGTATGGCGATATTCGTGTCGGTATATGTATATTATATTACGAGAGATAACATCGCTTACCTGACATGTTCTTTTCGTTTTCAATTCATGGCTTATGAACAGAATAATCAGGGCTCCATCAGGAGTTAAACGAAATTGTAAGCCAGCCACAATCGAGAGAGTGACTTAGCTCAACAAACGTTAAGAGGGCGCCTCGCTAAATTATGCCAAGTGTACACAATACCTGCATCCAGTAAATCCTTTTATCTTAATGACAGGAAGTCCGAGTTAAGAACGCTCCGCCATAAAGTTCGGGAGTCGGCGGAGGACTCTGCGGGAGCCGAACGGGCTCGGGGGGCGGGGGCGGGGCAGAGGATCGCTTCAATTCTACCCGACTTGCTGAAGACCGGCACAAAGTTGCGAGAGCAGGCAAGCTGTAATCTCATTTGAGTGCTTCTTCGTTAAATGAAGATGGGAGCCTGCCTCAATTTATCGTTGAGACATTTTAGGTTGCTTTAAAACCGCACCCTGCGTTGTCCGGCACGTGCGCCTAATCTGAGTACGACTCTCGTTATGGGCTGAGCGATCGTCACGGATCCGCGTAGAAGTCGGAACTGCCAGTACAACTGAGCGCCATCTAGTTTGCATTGTTGGAATTGCGTCGTATCCGTCTGCGTACGCTATTGATATTCACTAGCTACGAGCAGCCACCGGGGCGGCGCGCTCCAACATCCGTCTCATCCTATTACAGCGATATGCAAACCGCTCGCAATCACGCCGTTGTAATTTAAATCTGGCGTCTGCAGACTCCCTTGACGATCTGCCCCGGGACGTGGCGCGGCGCTCTTGTTATAACTCTAACAAATGACTGATGCTGGAGGTAAGTACGCTGCAGCTAGGCGGAATGATCCCAGACGCGAGAATGACTGATACGAGGGTTTTTGCATGTTTTATGAATACTTTACTTTTACTAATAAATTAAGGACTTGAATTATTAATGATACGAGTATATAGAATTTCAGACACAGAAAAAATAAATAAAAATCGAAAACCACTTTATCGATTTACATATTATTTTCACTGTTACATTCTGGCTCTTCTCGAGATGCTTTTAGGCTATTAATTATAACGCTACCTCATCGGCGGCCTGAGCTGTGAGCAAAAAAGACGCGGAGCGAAGACGCGGGTAAAAATCTAGTTCATACATACATACATACATATCACACACGCTGAATCCCGATAATCGGGGTAAGCAAATCTAGTTCCTTATAATCTAACCTTTTGAATGTGAGAGAGATGTATGGGGACGGCCAAACACAGTGAGCGTGTGTGCGTAAATTGCTGGGCATATGCCTCTCCAATTTTCCTCCAATCTTCCCGGCTTTCAGCGGTACGGAACCACTGCTTTACGACGATGATGTCGCAGTCCCACCTGGCGGGTGGCCTTTCCACACTGTGTTTTCCTGTCCGCAGCCGCCAGTGTAGGACACGGTTATTCCAACGGTCCTTCGGCTAACGTGCCCACTGTAACTTGAGCTTATAGTCACCCGGTTAGTTACGAAGTAACCTATTAAGTAATCTGTGACCCGGTGTCCAATACCGACTACTTTGGTGCGTCGGCGTATTGCCTAGTTACGTATCACATTTATTGCCTAGTTACGTATCACATTTATTGCCTAGTTACGTATCACATTTATTGCCTAGTTACGTATCACATTTATTGCCTAGTTACGTATCACATTTATTGCCTAGTTACGTATCACATTTATTGCCTAGTTACGTATCACATTTATTGCCTAGTTACGTATCACATTTATTGCCTAGTTACGTATCACATTTATTGGTTAGCTGAAAAATTAAAAGTCGCATCGACTAATTTGTATTTTAATTTTCCATTCCAATACCTCAAATTCAAAGGCAAGCGAAAATTAATTTCTGGAAAATTACGAAGAATACCTATACGCAAATCTCATTCGTTTTATGAGTTCCAGACCTTTACTAAGGATGTTTGTATGGATTCTGTTTTCACAATTTTCTAGCGGGAACCTAAAAATAACAACGAGTTTCGCATCAAACGCTTTGAAACGTCAAAGCTATAATTTTTTTGAATTTTTGGGAATTGCGCCCCTATGAAATAGTGGTTAATAAAAATAAATGGACGCGCCTCATATACTTGGCGGGCCTCAGCAAAAATAATGAAATCACTTCAACACCGCCAGGCACGCACTGCTATTTGATAAGTAGACCTCTGGCACCTGATCGACTCTATGTACTTGCGCGCTCTAACTATAATACCTACCGACCAGCGGGCCGCCGCGCCGGCGGTCTAATTCAGTGGAAATTCGTCAGCCGCGCGAAGCAAACGTACACGCTCGCCCACGCGACTACGCGCAGCTGCAAAGCAATAATCACTTTACACTCGATCGTTTAGGTACATTTTCGCACGCAGCGATTGGCGACGTGAAACAGTAGGCCATTAAAGCCGAAGGTATGGAACTTTTTCTATGGAGTGATTTATCTGTTACGAAGTAACTATTATGTAATCTGTGACACCGCTCCTCCCTTTCTCCCTTACCCAAA
The DNA here is from genome assembly GCA_946902875.1 of Nematopogon swammerdamellus. Classification (NCBI taxonomy): domain Eukaryota; kingdom Metazoa; phylum Arthropoda; class Insecta; order Lepidoptera; family Adelidae; genus Nematopogon; species Nematopogon swammerdamellus. The sequence goes on from OX336339.1 coordinate 22,900,886, forward strand.
TATGGCCTGCGAGAGAGGGATAGCACTCAAGCGCCTCGCGCGCGCATGCTGCACGCGTCAGCCAGACGTTCGTTCGTGTCTGCCCGCCGCGCCGCCGCCGCGCCGTTGTCAACGGCTTCGCAAAAGATCCTCCCGTGAAAACATAACAAAGGCTCAGTACCGCTGTAAAATATCCTTATAACAACCATCACACTTACGACGGAAGCGTTGAAGAAGTGTACGCGAGTGTGTGCAAGGTTTGGAGTGGCTTGGAACTGCCTCCGACACCGCTGATGAAGAAGAGTGCGCGCCCGTGGAAGGTCAAGCCCAGGAGAACAGGTCAGACCCTCTTGCCTCTCCTCTCTCTCTTGTCTTCTAGGGCTCCTGCCTATTCAATAAATAGGTACTCTTAAAATTCTGTAATCTCTTGCGATATTTTATTTAAATAGCATAATATGGTAGGTATATTACCTATATTAATACGAGCGTTTAATTTATTTGTTTATCCGAGTGCTTTAATAATATTTTATGCCTACAAATAATTACTTCAGATAAAAAACCGACCAAGTGCGAGTCGGAATCGCACAGCTAGGTTTCCGCACCCAAAAAAAAAAAAAAACTTTGAAAAATATGCACATTTGTTGTTACACTTAATTTTTTGCCTTTTCTATATTTCATATTTATTGTTGGTAACTATATGGTTGTATTTTATATTATTTGTTGGTATCTCCACCATAATAAATAACACATATTCTGTGAAAATATCAACTGGCTACCTATTACGGTTCCAAAGATACAACAGTAGGACAGACAGACAGACAGACGGAGTAGGCTTAGTAATAGGCTTTCGTAAGTTATACGGTACCTAAAAAGTAAGCGATTTCAGCTTCTTTCCTTATTATGAAAAATATATTCCAAAGGTGGGCGAACACAGAAATAGCTTGGTGTTGCATACATTTAAAGAGTTTAAAGTGTGCATTTGTACATACCTCGGTACATACCTACGTACGGAAGCAAGAACTTCCGTTCGGTTAGAGCGAGTTAAAGTTTCAGAGCTCAGCCGTAAGTTGAAAGTTTTGTTTACTCCCACATCGCGCACGCCTGAGATTTATAGTCGGCGATCGAACCGGGTCAATATTAGTGTAGACACCGAAGAAGTCGAAAAGTAGAATAATCGTGGTCCTGTAGTACTGTGTGGGGTCGGTACTTAATAACAATAGCCGCACTGCATCTCTACGCGTGCATTTCGTCTCATCTTGGCACGGTGTTTCCACCGAGTCTTGCAGCAGGCCGTACTTGCTGCCTGATCTGAGTTATCTTGTCCGAATACTTTGCTAAACGTGGTGGTCGGTGTTGTGCTGTAATTACAGCAGTAATGCAGTGTGCAGTAATTAGTGTGTAACCAGAATACTTGTTGCACAACTCCGATTACTATGCTAACCCCGATTTTCGGGATACGGCGTGTGGTGTGTTGTAGTGCATACAATTCAATTCTCCCACAAAGTATTAATTCATGCACACCATTTGATGAAGCACGTTGATAACGATATGTGCGGCCACAAGTGGGACACATGTAAACATTGTATTAGGTTTCCGTGCACCGTACGGAAGCCTATTACTAAGCCTACACCGTCTGTCTGTCCAACTGCTGTATCTTTGGAACCGTATAATAGCTAGCCGGTTGAAATTTTTACAGAATATGTATTATTCTGGCGGATATAACAACAAATAACAAACAAGTGCGAGTCGGACTCGCGCATGGGTACCGTACCACCATTCCGTACGGATACGTACCGCCATTCCGTATTGATACGGAGCCCTAAAAATGTTCGATGAATTAATTGCCCCTTCTACCGCGTTAAATTCTTTGATAAATTCGTACTTGGAGGCGCCGACGACCGGAGAAATGGTCGCTTGATAAACCGACTGAGAAGCAAACACGTTGCCGTCTCTGTGAACTTATAAAACAGTGCATTTAGTGATAAAATCAGCTCTGAAAGTAGAACAGTGTGGATAGCTCTAATACCTATTTTAGGAGAATTTTATTTTATTTTATTAGGGAAACACACAGTTACACAACATACAAAATAAATGAATACATCTGTTCTCATTCTCTATTTCTATCTCTATCTCTACTACTTATCAAAGGGAACGTCTGTATGTATGTATATATGTTTAAAGTAAACTCCGGAACCACTTAAGAGATTTGATGCGGTTTGCACCAATGGAAACAGTAGTTCATGAGGCTCACTATAGGCTCACGCTACCTACCTATAAGCTACCGCTATACCATCACGCTAAATAGCCTTACAGATGAGTAGTATCAGAGATATATAGTATGGACGGTAGAGACAGATAGAATATATGAGAAGCGATCATTTATTATCATATATGTGTTTAAAACGGATTCGCTATTAAACCGAGTCTACCGCGAGGAAAGCCGCTAGAAAAATCTAGTACAATTATAATCATTAACCAGTAAGTCTCCACATTAATGAGCTGACTTAGAATAACTAAAACAGAGAACCTAAAACAAACAAAAAAGAGTAGAGGTAAATGTGCAAGCGAGTATAGAAGATAATTATGTAATATATGCCTATGGAATTTGTTACTATTCTCTCACATTGTCCGTCCGCCTACTTAGACAGCCTTTAGCACACAAATTTATGCGCGAACTAGCTGTCTAACTCACAAGCAGCAAATCTGACAAATTTTTCTCCGACTGCAATGACTCTCGACTCTACTACACTGCTCAACCTCTGTTTGCGATAGTGTGGACGGAAGACTACCGTCCGTAGTTATATATACGAGTATGTTGCACACGTAGGTACGTTAAATTAATAGGTTTTAATAACCGAAAGGGGTCATTCTATGAAATAAGAAAATGTTCCCTGTGGTATGACTTTTTCATTTGGATACTTTGTTCCAATGCATGCATGTACCTAGTACCTTTTAGCGTTCTGTCTGCATCCATCCAGAAGCTTTATTACTAAGCCTACGCCGTCTGTCCGTCTGTCTGTATGTACGTCCATCCGAGGGCTGTATCTTTTGAACCGTATAGGTAGCCGGTTAGACCCCGTAATAGAGCCCCTTAATTTTTTTCTTTTTGTTTTTTTTTTATTATTGTTGGCATATTCACCATAAATAACACAATATTATGTGAAAATTTCAACCTGCTACCTAACTTGGTTTAAAAGATACAGCTCTCGAAACGACAAACAGACAGACGGCGTAGGCTTCCGTAAGAATGCAGAACCCTAGAAAGTACCGCCCGTTACACCGTGATACACAAAAAAAAAAACCAATTGATAAATATTTGTATCGGTACAGATATATTTTTTTTTTTTTATGGAAACTGACATGGTTGGCTACATCACCTACAACGTCCGTGATGTCAGCCCATAACACCGGGTGAACTAGGTGCCATGTCAGTGCTTCCCCCTTTGCCGGCTACACTGAACTGGTCGGAAAACACAAACTATTTACATAGCCGTTTAGACCGACGTTTCATTCAGTGCGGTGGTACCAACCCGGGCGGGTTAAACCCTACCACCAAGTAAGAATATGAGGGAAGGTACCTACAGTTTTACGAGGAATCCGAACCTCGGTCAGCCTCCAACGGTCAGCGGTCATCCCATCCAAGTACTGACCGCACCCAGCGTTGCTTAACATTCAATAGCGACAGTTGACTGTCTGCACCACTGAGCTATCGAGGCTGACAATTATGGTACATAGAATGGCCTACGTACATAATCCATTATATCGATATGAATGTGTCGATATTTATTAGCGCTGTACTGTAATGAACACGACAGTAGATATCGATACTTGACCAGAGTAGTGGTCACGAAACGGTATCGAGTCGACAATCTCTTCATTAGTTAAAGTGCATTGCGATAGTGGTTGTTAGAGATTCTTATAACTTTAGGGTAGTCGATTCGAACTCTTGCTGTCAACTATGGTTATTTATTACAAGTAATTACAATTTTATTGCAATATTATTTTTATTCAGAGTGTTATCAAATATATGGATTTCAATTTAATAAAGAGTTATTAACTGATGAAAAAAATTTATATTGTAGGTGATAAAGTAATGAAAAATAATTTACAACATTTTAAAGTACATTTTTCCAAAGAGCTTTAATGAAGATTCGTCGGTCGAAAAGGCTATGAAAATTTGTAAAAACATCCTTCCATCCAGTTATTTGGCCCAAAAACAATACAAACTAGTTTTCTACGATGGCGTGGCACTTTGCTCGGGCAGGGACTTTTTTTTTATGGAAACTGACACGGTTGACTACATCACCGGCTACATCCGTGAAGTCAGCCCATAACATCTTGGCGAACTAGGTGCCATGTCAGTGCTTCCCTTCGGTCGTGCCGGCTACACTGAACTGAACGGAAAACACGAACTATTTACATAGCCGTTTCAACAGACCTTTCATTCAGTGCGATCGTACCAACCCTGGCGGGTTAAACCCTACCACCTAGTTAGGTAAGAAGGGAAGGGACCCACAGTTTTACGTGGAACCCCAACCCCTGTTAGCCTCCAACGTTCGAGCGGTCACCCAACCATCTACTGACCGCGCCCAGATGTCCTTATGATCCGACAGACAGTCGACCGACCGCACCACTGAGCTGCCGAGGCTGACACATGTTGTCGTAATGGGCAACCATGTAAGGCAAATAAACAAGATCTGTACAGACATCATCACGTTCAACTACAAACTTGCACGCCTCCGAATTTACAGGGGTGTAAAAACAAAATAGTTAAAAGTTAATCACTGCCGGCCAGTGCTCGCATCCACTCCATACTTACCTATCACCGGACGTTGGGTATTAAAGCAAACTTTTAAGTTTACGCCGGATGTTGAAGCGAGCTGTAAAAGTGACTCGAAAATTTATCGGCCATATAAGAAGTTGGCCGAGCGGGTGGAAGTTTGCGCAATCTCACCTGACCGGGCGCATTAGGAGTGACATTGGCTATTGCCGCGCTCCGCGCCCGTTACGGGCGCCATTGGCGCTGTGTGCGACCTACCGGCAACGTGCGGGCTCCAAGTTACTCGATAAAACCAAATGGTGTAAAAATGCCGACACTTCAACGTCTCGTGTTTAGGTGTTTGCCAGTTCCTCCAGACGTGTCTACGTATAATTCGTTTAGTTGTTCGGCTTGTGAGCCTGACCTACTCTACCTAAATTATATAAATTAAATATTGACGTGACAACGTCACGTCTTATAAATTGATGAACACCGGCTGCGCGCACGAAAAAGTGTCACGTTCCATCTGAGCCTGTGTGTGCAAGCGAGAGCGCGTAACAAGCGATAGAGAGGCACAATCGGCCCAATCGTCGGCTTGTTTATGACGTTATCACGTAAAATTATCGTCCGTAAACCGACTTTACAGACAACCAATTGTTTTTCTTGTTAAACAGAAAGAGAAAATAACAATTAAATAAACAGATAGAACTCACAATTACTAGAAAATTAAAACTAACACAAACAACAAAACTAACCTAAAAAAATACCCTAACAAAATAAATTTCATTAAGCGGTTATAAGTACCCCGGGATAGAGCCGAGGATGCCGACCTTGTTAAATTAAGTTCCCTTATTATCAGCAGTACGTAGATAAGTACACAATATATTTATGATTATTATTTCAAGCTTTTAAAAAAAACGCATGAAAATCGGTCCACTTTTTAAGATAATTAATTTTTTTATTACTGAATTACTTGATTACTTGATTACAAACATAGCTAAGAACCATCCCGATTAAACAAGCTTCCTAATAAAAAAAAACCGCATCCAAATCGGTCCATCCGTTTGGGAGCTACGATGCCACAGACAGACACACACACACACACACACCCTCTCCCTCACACACACACACACACACCCTATCATACACACACACACGTCAAACTTATAACACCCCTCCGTTTTTTTTGTCGGGGGTTAATAAGAAACAGAATGTTCATGATAATAATATAAATGTTTTCCTTGAAATTGCGACATATGACGTCGAGCCACCCATAAGGTGTCTAATGACGCCCATGGACATTCGGTCGTATGCGGGATTTGCAAATGCCATGCGGGCCTGACAGGTGCCCATTCACGGCCTTTGAAGGTATATATAAAATAAAAAATAAATAATTTATGTTGAATCGAATATTTCAAAAATTTAATATATTTTGAGCTATGTTGCTATTTATTTACATCTGCTAATAACACAAACAAAACACACGTAGGCGTACTCGTTGGTGTCTGAAGGTTTGTGAGAATTCGAAACGAGGCGGCTAATGACGGCGTACGAAAAATAAATTGTACATTTCCACAACACAAAGTAGGCGCCCGGCCGCAAAGTATCGGCAAAGTAAAATCAGGGCTGTCACGGCGGCAAACACAAACCGTTGCATCATTATATTTACGTCAACCGCTACAAAGGTAGCGAATAATGTGGTTCATTAGAGAAGTCGTAGCTATGCGACGCCGCCAACGACGACGCGACCCCGAAAGAGCTTTATTTTGATTGAGCGAACAGCGTTCTCGCCGACAGTTGCGCGCGGGGGGGAGCGTTCGCTCGGTCGCTCGGCGAACACTGCTTGCTCATTCGCCGGGTAACAGCCGAACGTGTGCAAACAGTTCGCTCGCCCGGTGATCGCGAAGCGTGTAGGTGGAGCCGAAATGATGCCACGGCGGGAGTCCCAATTAGAGCTTCTGTATTGGTAATTCCACTCATAGATTAATTTAGGTAAATCAACATCTCACAATACGGAGCTAACAAGCTCGTCTCTGAGGGCTCGGCAGCAAATAGCAACAACAAAATAGTCGCGTTTGCCAGGTGGAATCTTCCACCTCAGACAGAACTCAACTTGGCAATAAACAGTATACACACACATACATACACCGAAACCTAATTATAATGTCTGGTGGAATCTCAACCAATATTCGACCTTTTTAGGTTTCCGTAACCGTACGGACGCCTGACCGTCTCTCTATCCTACGTTTAAAGGGTTGTATATTTTGAACCGTAATAGGTAGCCGGTTGAAATTTTCACAGGATATGTATTATAATGGCGCATATTTATCAAATAATACTTAAAGAAAAAAAAAACAAAAAGTAAAAAAAAAATCAAGAGGAGAAACGTATTTGGTTTTTTCTCTATCGTAAAAAACCGGCCAAGTGCGAGTCGGACTCGCGCACCGAGGTTCCTGCACGACAAAAAAAAACTTCGAAAAAACACGTTTCTTGCATGGGGACCTCCCTTAATTGTTCACCTTTGATTTTTTTAAATATTTTCTGTTATATGCGCTAAAATAACACATATTCTGTGAAAATTTGAACCGGCTAGCTATTACGGTTCCAAAGATACAGCCATCGTACGGACAGGCAGACGGATGGACGGACAGACAGACAGACGGATAGACAAACGTTGTAGGCCGGAAACCTCAAAACGGTTATACATGCAAGCGTCAAACTTTTAGCGTCGACCACTTACGTTGTGTACGGAAACGTCAGTGCGCGAGTCCGGCTCGCACTTGGCCAGTTTTATTTTAAACACTTTACTTCAAAGTCATACATAAGTAAGTCACATTATGCATAGTAGAGAGATAAAAAAAACTTTAAACTAATCTCTTTATTTTGGCTTAAAGTTGAAACAGTTTAAGCATTTAATTTCATAAAGCACATTATGGATTTTAAATTGCCGATAATGGCATAATAATTTTAACGTAGCAGTTCAGGAGTAATTAAATCTGACGTATTCTATGACAAAATGCCATAGCGGAGACCGCAGCGGCGGCGCCGGGCGCAGCGGGGAAGGGGGGGGGGGAAGGGGGGGGGGGGGCGGTGGAAGCTCTTTGTGCGAAGCCTATAAAACGTAAGCCCTGATATTTATAGCGTGGCTTTTAGGAAATGCGTATTATTTTACATGCCATAAAAACCTTGAAGTTAACCCTGCAATATTTTATCGTCTGCGCGGCGGGGGCAGCGGGGCGGTGGGGGGGGGGGGGGGGGGGGGGCGCTTCGTCAGGCACTCGGCAGAGCAAATGTCCATTGTCAGAGTTGGAGCATAAAAACAATGGCCTCTCTCCTCCGTGGGAAACAGACCTTAGGCGACACCTCCGCACTGAGGGTTCCGTGTAAGTTTACGGCGATTGTATGTATGTAGGTGAGGAAGGGGATATAGCGTCTTTTGTGATGTCTTCGTAAAGATAATGCGTGTGATACCCAAGTTCTCTTATTGTCCTAAACTACATTCATCCGGCTGAAACTAAAACCCAACAATCAAAGTTATTATGTAATTTGTCTTAGCGGCATGATCACGTCGAGTTCATGTTATCAGGCAGTGTAATAAAAATACATGATTTTTTTTTATGTAATCCGGTATGGGTTGCTGAGTCGGAGGGCCAAAGCGCAGGCTCCGACCAGCCAATATCACCTACGTGAAGATAGGTGTCATACCGGAGACTTCCCTGGATTGCTGGCTATACTGGACTAGAGGAGAACACAGCCCAGGCTGTTATGCGGCCATCTTACATCCAGTACGGTGATACCAACCCAGTCGGCTACAATTTGAGCCTACCACCTAGTAATGATTCAACATTGGCAAGTTTTAAGGAGTTATTTCATTGTATATGAGGTTTGAGCACTGATCCGGCTAATATTAAGATCATCTCGCGAAATTGTAGGTACATTATTATCGGTGAGATAATAATAAGATTTGTGGAACAATATACTATCAGAGGATAATTCTCCTTCACACAAAAAAAAATGCTGTCATTTGTACACGTACATGTAGTTATTATAAGCTATGCTTTAACACAAATGAAAAAAGAAAAAAAAAGAAAAATACACGAGAATACAAATTTTTTGGGGTCGTTATGTCGCAAAACCATGCGGATGTACGAAAAATGTAAAAATGAGCGGATATCCGGAATGATGGCAGGCGGTGCGGAGAGCGCAGCCCGCGGCGGTTGTCCACCCGCCCCCACCCCGCCGCCCGCCACCCCACCCGCGTCATTCACAAAGGCTACAGGAGAGGCGCGGTGGAAAAATAAATCTTTTTTAAATCTTTTCATTGAACTGACCAGAGATTTGTGTAAATAGTTCTGAGTGATTTGTTTTTGAACTCTACAACTAAGGTATATTTTTATATTAAAGGTAATTGTACCCTTATGTTGAACATTACAGGATTGAATAAAATAGGTCAGCCTCGGGTAGCTGATTGGTGCGGTTGAGCGCGATCAGTAATTCGATGCGTGGTCGCTCATCTCACCGTTGGAGGCTGACCGTGGTTCGAATTCCAAAAGGTTTATCCCGCCCGGGTTGATACCACCGCACTGAATGCAACGTCAGTCGAAACGGCTATGTGAATAGTTCGTGTTTTCCGTCCAGTCCAGTGTAGCCGACATGAAATGAAGGGAAGCACTGACATGGTACCTAGTTCACCCGGTTTTATGGGCTGACATCACGGATTTTGTAGGTGATGGAGCTAAACGTGTCAGTATATAAAAAAAAAATTTTGATAAATAAAATATTATACAATAATAATTTATGACCTAATAAATGACCTATGTATGTTTTGAATTAATCTTCATTAAAAATTCGTACGCCCACATTAAATAACATAAAAACATTATTACGCTGGGATAATTGCATCAAAATCATTTAGTGATATAGCAAAGGATCGATGGCGGAATGAAAAAAAAAATCGGTCAAGTGCGAGTCGGACTCGCGCACCCAGGTTCCGTACAGCTCGTGATATTTCATTGACACAGGTTGTGACGGCAGCAGCATCATTTAAAATTAGAATGAAATAATTATGTGCCCCCGTAAATATTCGAATACCCGTTGGCGCCGTCGTCGGACTACACCTCTGCGTTAGTCTGGCGCGCGCAAGTTGTCGTGCTTCACATAAAAAAAACCCCGATCAAAAGAAAGAGAGACAGAGAAAGTCAAAATAATTTCCGTTTAGTTACGTAAAGGCGTCGGGTCGACTTATATTTTATTATATTCGTAATTAAATACCGAATCATTAAATTTAATTAAAATTAATTGTATATTTTTTAAAAGAAAAAAAATTTAAACCACTTCTGTAAATTTTTATAAAACTACCTTATTATGAAACAATATTTTCAAACGACTTAAAAAAAAAGAAGAATGTTCTCAATTGAACCTTTACGTATTTTCCTTTTATACTTTCCTACATATTGTTCTTTACAGAACGGCGCTGGGCGCCAGTGAGAGCTGGAAGCGATGCATGTACAGAACGTGTGTTCGTACGTACAGAGCAGTAAGTTACAATACGTGCAGGCAGCCACAGGGAAAGGGTTTGCACGTGCTTTTTACTTCCCGCTCGGCGATCGCGCCTCGTATTTCACAGCGGAAACAACGAGCCGCCTGTGCCTCGGACCCAGTACACAGAGGCGTATTTAGCGAAGACAAGCTTATGTACTGGACATGATTCCAGACGTTAAATTACAAAACTCGCTCGATTTCAACTCATCAGAAGCGTTAGATGCTGCAGTCGACGCGGCGAGTGGGATGGCGAGAGAGACGATTGCAAGTGTTTGGGTGAGTTAGCATGTCGGATGGTTCCCGATTCCCGGCCTTGACTCGCTGGTGAATTAAATATATTTATCAGTGATATTTTATTATAACTTATTTTGTTATAAAATATGCAAGTTATTTCAATTTGTTAACCGGAAAGTTTCTAGCGCGTTGGATGGCAAGACAAACCTGTCAGCTTTATAAATATGCTGCTCATCTTGCGGTTGTTGGTGCGGTCTTGGCTCGGAATCTCGAAATCAAAGTCCGAAATTCATATCTGGGCATCAAAAAGTTATTTCAGATGGAAAAAGGTACAGTACCCGGTAGTAAATAATGAAAGTCGCCCCTGTCGCACGAACTCGCACGTCTCTGTGCGACAGGGACGACGCTCTACAACCGAATTTTCTCTTTCTAAAGCTTGCTATTCATTATTTACTGCCGGGTAATGTACGTGCATACCTATGTGTATACTGGATTATTATTTCTCTATGATATACTGCTTCACCGCTCGGAACTGGTGTAAAACTGTATGTATGTCCCTTCAATTGCCCCTTACTAAGTGGTAGGCTCAAATTGTAGCCAACTTGGTAGGTTCGGCCTTACTGGAAGTAATATGACCGCATAGCAGCCTAGGATGCGTTCTCCTCTAGTCCAGTATAGCCAGCAATCCAAGGAAATTTCTCCAGTATATGACCTTCTACCGGTCGGTAGGTATCGGTCTGCTAGTCGGAGCCTCTCTGACCCGGTTAAACATACCGGATAAAAAAAACTAAAATAGTAATATAGTACTTACACAACTTGGCGTCGCATCAGTACTGCAGTTGGTGTTAAAATAAATGATTTTATTGTTACATACATAGAAGTTTAATGTATTTTATAAGCTCAGCTGAAGTAATGCAAAATTGTTTTAAGGAGTCTTTCGAATGTCTCATCATGTCGTTGGTCTTTATGGTCAAGAAAGTTTGAGATAGCGCTGTTTACTTTCTGGTCTTAGGTTTCTAAAAGCCTCTGGTTCGAACCACACAAATAAATGACAAAATTATTTCGACCCCTATATTGTGCCATCCTCAGCAGTCGTCATACCTAAATACGGCGCTGACGCCGCCACTACCGCCGACGATTTCGCAGCGGAAGCCTCGCAACCTATATAAATTTCCCAGATTTGACGAATGGCAATATCCAATTTATTTTTTCTATTTCGCTTTCGGCACGCGTAACGGCCTCAGAAATAATAATTGTTCTCTGTTCGTACGTTCCGTATTTCACTTTTTAGTAGACGTTTCTACGGTTGCCGGGCCCCTCCGCCGCCGCGCCGCCTCCGCCCCGCGCCCCGTCCGGAATCGACTTTCCAATGAAAAGAAATCGAAAAGCGTTTTCATTTCAATGGTTTTCTATGCCTTTACAATTTTTGAAATTTTACGAGCCGCCACTGCGCGGTTGAGTTATCCTTCAATTCCAAGAGTCAAATTAGGGATTCATTCAAAAGAAATAAATGTTTGCAGTTGTCCCTACTTTGAGTGTTGAATCTGCATGAATTGATAATATAAGTATGAACTAAATTTGCGCGAAATCATCAACCAAGCGGCAGGTTGTTATGTATAGCGAAATTGTAATATCTATTTTATGAGCCATACATTGATTCTGTGGGTGCTGAAAATGTTTAGGTATTATAATTTATTTTATAATTTAAAAAATTATCAATTACCCAAATATATAGTAGAAAAGTTGCTCGGTTACCTCGCTTTTAAAATGACAATAAGTAGGTAATATTAAGTGCTAGGTATGTTACGTGTATTCCTACCTGATACGTGTTTGCTAACTCATCATTTTGATTTCCAAAAAAATAAAATATTATAGCAAATGTAAGAAGCGTGGAATTATTTCATAATAAAATACGAATTGCCCAATATCGTGGCTCTCATTCCATTCCTTCTCGGTGACTGCGGGAGAGGGTGCGGCCGGGCGGGGAGGGGACTGCGGGGGTGCGCCGCCGGGAGCGAGAGGTGATCATATAAAATGTTCAAGCTCGCCGCAGCTGATGCTATATTAAATTTTAAATATCGAACACGCGACCGACGCGCCACGCCGACATTCAATTTAGCGAGAAATCTCTGTCGCGGAAACCGCCATAAAGCCGAATATACACGTCAATAAAATAACCATTAAAGACAACCGTGACTACCGTGAGTCTGCAGATTTAGCGCCTTTGCAGCTCCACTCGGCTCGTCTAGAGCTCGCAGCGAGCGGTGGCGGCCATTATGCTCTTATGCCGAAATTACACTTTTATTAGTATAAGGAAGCGCTGCGAGTCAAGAAGTGATTGTTGATACGACTCTCGATCACAACTTACGTTAAAATCCTTATCATTATTCATGCTCAAATATTTCATTTTAATCACCTGATTCAGCCTCGGTAGCTCAGTTGTGCGGTCGGTCGACTGTTGGTCGTTATCATAAGCACACCTGGGCGCGGTCAGTACTTGGATGGGTGACCGTGGTTCGGATTCCACGTGAAACTGTAGGTAGGTCTCTTCTCTTAGTAGCTTACTAGGTGGTAAAGTTTAACCCTTCTAGGTTGGTATCACCGCACTGTATGAAAGTCGGTTGAAACGGCTATGTAAATAGTCCGTTCAGTTCAGTGTAGCCGGCACGACCGAAGGGAAGCACTGACATGATTGCATCTAGTTCATCAAGATGTTATGGGCAATACTGGTAATCTGTGGTTATGGGCTGACATCATGGATGTAGTAGGTGATGTAAAAGAAAAATTCTTTATCTTAGGTTATAGGGAGCGTTCCATATAAATCTTCCCTTCGCCGTTGTGTTGGCTCCACTGTCTATCTGTCAAAACACCGTTGAGGGTTGCTATGTGTACAGATTTACCCGTAATTATCAGTATTTACCGTATTTATTATACGGTAAATACCTATTACATTATTAGTTAATATAATCTTCACAATCTGGCAACAGGAATTTAAGCACTGACAGTGACACTGGCAGAGGAGCCAACATAACGGCGAAGGGAAGATTTAGTTGGAATTGGAACGCTCTCTACCTAGCCAACTGTGTCAGCTTCTTCTTCTTCTTCTTTTTAATTCTGGTGATTAACTGATATAACTTCGGCTTATTTTGCCAATTTCAAGTCTTGAAAGATCCACGGTAATAAATAAGTCACAGAGCAACAAATACCTACCGCCCGCGCCCCCTACTAGAAGCGCCCTAAGCGATGATATTTGAAACCCAATAACCATACGCTGAGCTGCTAGCGCTTCGTATGTGTGTGTGTGTGCTAGTATCGACACTACACACAAAGAGGAGTAAGTTAGGCACACGCACGAAACAAATGCACACGCACAACACACATATGTAAGTCATAGGCCACGCCCACAGGCTTCAACGGCGTTGTAGAGAAATCGCGCTCACGGCGCCTCTAGTAGGGGCGGGCGCGCGCATTTCATGCTCTGTGAAATAAGTACTACTTCACACATAGAGAAAACAAATAATTCCATGAAAAAAATACAGTCGAATTGAGAACCTCCTCCTTTTTTTTTGAAGTCGGTTAAAAACAAAGTTAACATGGGAGTTCTTAGAAATAATAATAACTAGGTATTTCGATGATTCCACGGAGCTTGCGCGAGGATTTTTGTTTGCATCCATCACTCAAATTCATGCGTAGGGCGAGGGCGGCGGCGGGTCGTTGTGTAGTCCGCCGACTGGCAGCGAGTTCCGGGCGCGGCGCTACTGTCGCGAATCGATAAGGAAAGCGTTGCCACGCAACGGTCATCTTACAAAATAAACAATTTCCCGTCGTGGGTCGGCGCACGTACAAATTTGCCTTCTTATTTTATTACTTGTGTCAATATTGGTGTAAATATTGCAATATATCCGGCATCCGAGCGCGCCGAACATTGCAAACAAGATAAATAACGTTATGTGCCGCGATACGTTGTAGTTTTGGATCGGAAGTAATTGTCAGTATCCGCGATGGTTTTGGTCGAGGCGTGTGACCCAGCGAAATGTGGGAAGGCCTTCCGGGAGTCGCTTCGGAGGCCGAGCCCTGTGCTTCCGCCGCACTTGAGGCGCAGGAAGACGAGGATTGTGCCCGCGTTTACAATCCAGGCGATGCAGCGAGGCACGAAGGTGCAGCCTCCGCCCAAGAGTACTGTCTTCGTGCCGCAGCGGCCGAGGCCGACCATGTTCCGCAAGTGCTATCTGCGAGGGGAGTTCCCTATAGGCATTGAGTTCGAACAGGGCGGCAAGCGTCTGTGTTGGAAGGTTAGGCTCAAATTTTATATAATACGATTTTTAGAAATATTTTCTGTATGTTCCTCCATAACTCTTAAACCGATCATCCGAATTCGATGAAACTTAGTGCAAGCACATTTAGCTATACGAGACACATAATAGACTTCATAAAAGCCCGGTTCCGGTTACGGTTACGCTAAGATGTGGCTCTCATACAAACCGAATTGTTCCGCGCGCCGAAATAAAGGCACGGTTGCGGGCTTACTTACTTGCTTCTTTTTTTTTAAATACGAATTTCATGCGAGCGAAACCACGGAAAAAGCTAGTATTTCATAAACTTTTAAAATTTTAGCAACTAAAATTTGGTTCTAATATTAAATAATAATATTTATAATATAGGTACTCGTATGTATTATATAATAACAATACTTGACGTATTAATAATTATTAATATGTATTGTAAGAATAAGCTTCGCTGTGCAGAGAGGGAATGCTGCGAGCGTTATGGGCACATTCCCGACATGCCGAACTCTAGAGGAGCTTTTTTATGTTTATTAGGTAGTTCTTATTGTATTTTAATTTAACTTATTATATTGTAAGAAGTACAATTATAAGTATTATCGATTGCGTCAGGTGCCGATCGAGAAGTTGGACTACCACCACTACCTGCCGATGTTTTTCGACGGGCTAGCGGAGGGAGAATACCCCTTCAACTTCTTCGTCGACCAGGGCATCAAGGATCTCATCACGAAGGGCTCTTACAAGGTCCTGCCAGTCGTTCCGCAGCTCATCATTCCCATCAAAAGTAAGTAATTTAAAAGAGTGTTTAATTGATTTGGTTTTACACAGAGAGAAGACAGGTACGGCGCGCCCTAAGTAAGGACAGGTTGGCTTACTTCATATTAGACAGGAAACCACATGACTCAGTGCAGACGTTCAGCCGCAGTAGAAACATGTCTGAGTGGATTACTTTTATCGCAGTACGGACGAAAATGTCGTAAGTCATCGTGATTTCAGTACACGTTTGATTGTACGGCAGGTACGATTCTGTAGATCTCATACCTAACCATATTCATTTATTTATTTATTTATTATTAAGAAAACATACAGCCAATAACAGTTACAGTAGGTACATTGTTTTATGCAAGGCGTATGGCCAATTACATGTTTCCCTGTTTAGTCATTTATACATGTTTAATTGTTTATACATAACATAACTATTGTTAAGAGCTTAAGTTACGTAAATGGGCATACACTTTGATCTGTCTAAGTATGTTTGTATGAGGGTGTGTAGGGTGCGTGTGTGTGTGTGTCAGGGTGTGTGGGTGTGTGTGAGGGTGGGTGTGTGTGTGTCAGGGTGTGAGGGTGTGTGGGAGGGTGGGTATGTGTGTGTGAGGGTGTGTGTGTGTGTTTTATTTTTGTTATTTTATGTTATTTTATTTCACTCGTCAATTCATGTACGACTTTACTTTTAAATGTTTGTTTCGAGCATGTAAATATATCTAAATCAGCAAATCTAGTGTTATATGTGTGAGTTATCCTAGGAATAACACTATTTTGCGTGTAGTTGGTGGCACAGAGCCTTTCGAAAAATAAGCGTTCAGGTTCAGCTCCTGGAGCAGTTCAGCGCAGTCAAGGTTCCCCCGCAGAACGTCGAAGAGCAGCATCATATCTAATACAATTCTTCTTTTTTATGTTGTAAAACCTACAGTTGTCATCGTAGCTCATGCCAGATAGTCTGTTGTTATAGGTGTGGTAATTTAAAAATTTTATAATTTTTTTTTTTATTTGTTCTATCCTACTTATATATTTTGCTCGTTTTTTATTCGTTTATATTTTGTCTTTCTATAATGAAAAATATAAATACATGTGGCGCCATCTGTTATTCAGTAGCGTGAATATGTACTAATCGATTCTAAGCACGTTTCTTGTCACATCTTGGCACATCCGCCATAATACACATCATCATCATCATCAGCCTGTATCGGTCCACTGCTGGACATAGGCCTCTCCCAAGGCACGCCACCACACGCGGTCTTCCGCTCTACACACATATTCTGTGAAAATTTTAACCGCCTATCTGTTATACGATTCAAACGATACAGTCCTAGGGTGGCCAGACGGACAGACAGACCGACAGACAGACAGACAGACGGCGTAGGCTTAGTAATAGGCTTCCATATGGATACGGAACCCTAAAAAGCTGATCGAGGCTCGGTCGCCCAGGTAATAATTTACTATACCTACCCAAAATATAAACAAATTGATGAATTTAAAACAATTTAACATTTTAACAGCTAAAAAGTTCAATTAAAAATTTAAAAAATCCCCGACCCTTAAAAAGTCACAAATAATGTCCGTTTACTTACTTAAAGGAGTCCCGCGCAGCTCTGAGTTTTATATTTTATATACATAGCGACTCTTTAAGTAAGTAAACGGATATTATTTTTGCGTTTTTAAGGGTCAGGGGTTTTAAATTTGTAATTTAACTTTTATTTCAAGCTTTAAAAAAAAACCGCATGCAAATCGGTTCACTTTTTAAGATATTTTTTTTATTAATTTATTACAAACTAGCTTTTGCTCGCGGCTTCGCTCGCGTGAAACTCGTACTTAAAAAGAAGAAAGTAGCACGCGGAACAATTCGGTTTGCATGAGAGCCACATCTTAGCGTAACCGGAACTGAATTGAATTGTATACTGTGTCGCGTATAGTTAATTGTGCGTGTATTAAGTTTCATCGAATTCGGATGATCTGTTTAAGAGTTATGGAGGAACATACATACATACATACAGAAAAGATTTCTAAGAATTGTCAATTTATCTTTAGTATCATACATAGAGTCTACAAACGCAATATCTCATAAAACGAAAGTAACTTACTCCATGACCATGCCTTACAGATTTATTATTAGTATTGATTGATATAGCTAAGAACCATCCGAATTAAACCAGCGTTCTAATAAAAAAACTACATCCAAATCGGTTCATCCGTTTGGGAGCTACGATGCCACAGACAGACACACCCATACACACATACACGCATACACACATACACGTTAAACTTATAACACCCATCGTTTTGCGTATGGGGTTAAAAATAAATCTACACACTTAAGTGTTACATCATGAAGTGTGTTTATTTACGACGAAAATTTATAATAGGTGTCACATTTATATGGAAATTAAATAAATTTTGCTAGTGTTTGAAATTCTACGTGGGTACCTATGTCTTCTTGAACAATAAGACAAAACAACAAGTAGTAAAACTTATTAAATTTGATTAAACAAAAGTATTTTATACACATGTACGATAAACCTTCTCACATAAAGTAAGTAACTAAGGGCTTGGCCGAAGGCCGAGCTACGTTCAGATAAACAATAAACCTTTCCAAATAAAGATAGTTACTAAGAGCGTGGCCGAAGGCCGAGCTTCGTTCATGTTAACGATATTCTTCTCGATGATCATCAAGATCTATCAAGGTCATAAAGATCTATAATTTTGCCATATTAAAAGTTTTTACGTTACTTAGTTTTCGAGAAAACTGTGACAGATGGACGGACACGGGAGTGATCTTATAAGAGTTCTTTTTAGGTACGGAACCCTAAAAAACACGCAACACCCATTTAAGTGAAAACAGCGAAGAAAGCGAGTGTGATTATTGCAGACGCGCTGGCAACGAAGCGGTCGGAGGTTATGTGCCTCACGCTGAAAGCGCTGCAGCGGCTGGTGATGTCCTGCGACCGCGTGGGCGAGGCGCTCGTCCCTTACTTCAGGCAGATCCTGCCCGTACTCAACCTGTTCAAAGACATAAACTGTAAGTCCTCTGTCGATTGCCTCATTTTTTTACGTTTATGTACGATTTCCTATTTACATTTATGTACGTTTATACATACTTTTAGAAAGATTTCTTACAGGTCCCGCTCTCCGCCGCGCTAGCGCGTTCATGCTCACTTGATATAGTGCAATTTGTGCAGTTGAATATTATCTATGTGAATCTATCTATTCTAGCAATTTCCAGACATTAATTGTCCATTTCGGAGTTGTTGCAGTGCTGCAGTGTAGTATTGAGGTGTCGATGTACTTGACACATGGCGAATAATTCTGTACCACTGATTTCGATTATTCGATTTGGATTTCGATTATTGTTATTTATGTAATATTACTAAAAAGAATGAAATAAAAACTATTTTAAAAAAACGCGATACAAAAGCACACCTGATATTCGGTTCGGACCCTTGAGTTGAAGGCGGTACAAAAGCACACCTGAAAATTGATAGATGGACCACTTTTGTGCTTTTGTACCGCCTTCAACTCAAGGGTCCGAATATGAATCACAATATCGATTCACATATTTCAATACAATGACAGAGAAAATTTCAAAATATTATGTAATACTTTTTAGTTCTAGTTTTTTTATTTTTTTGGAAGTCGGTCTTATGTTTTTTTATAATAAGTAGAGATAGAGAGTAGAGATGGCAATTTTAGTACCAACGGGCTGGCTAGAAGGCGCTGTATCCTTTCTCCGTACAAATATTTAATTGTAGGCAACGAAATGTAAAACAAATATCTTAATCGAGCCTATCTGGTAGGTAGTCGTTAACGATTTTGGTTGGTAAATGCACATGAACCTTCTCTCCACTCTAGCCATAAAGTTCACCGCATTCTCGCCTGAACAACGCAGGTGGGTCACATATAAACTAGCTCTTAAATGAGACAATGAGTGTAGCTCTCTCATTGAAATGCCGAGGGATTGTGTTGGAAGTGTCGCTTCCGAACGCTTCGTCAGCCTCAATGGAATTACAGCTTTCTCGCGGCCGCGCGCGGTGCGTATAGAATTTCTGTAACAATGTGGCTAGGCGGTGACGTTCCGCTCTACGTTGGCGTGGCGTGGCGTGGTGCGGCGTGGCGCGGCGTCGGGTTACGTGCGCGAAATTTGTCGACGACGACGACGGCTCGGGGCGGCCGCGGTGCGGGAGGCACGGCTCGTCACCGCACGGTCGCGTGGTTCACATGTCGCCGCTGGGCCTCGCGTGTTTTGTCACACTCGGGCTACATAATTAATCTACCGCCCCCGCCGACACCGTCGCCTCCGCGGTACTGTATCCGCCCGCCGACACCATCGCCTCCGCAGTGCTCTCACCGCCCGCCGACAACTCTATTAGCCCCGAAAACAATATCTCGCGGGACTTCGGCGATGTGTCAATTATTTTCGCGGCAAACGGCGGCGGCCCGCTCGCGTGATTGATGGTGGCTGATGAGCTGCTGGATAAGGGCGCGGAGTTTATGAGCGAGTTCGTCTTAACAAATAGCTCTCGACGCGGCGCGAGCGGCTCCAGTGTCGCTCCTCGCTTGAAGTCTGCCACTCGCTGGCTAGAGATGTGCGTGAGTGAGCACAATATTACCTGACGTGCGCTGTCTAGGCATTAAGCTAGAAGGATGAAGTCAAAGACGAAAAAGACGATAACGACGTAAGTTTTAAAACGAAAGTCGGACGCCCTGATTTTAAGGATTCCGTAGCCAGCGACTCGGGTAGGCACGCTAACAAAATATCTCACGTGTCTGTCCGTCCGCCCGTTCGTCCGTTTTTCTGTCTGTCACACGCGCTGTCCGAGGTGCTTACTCCAGAACTTAAAGCTCAAGAAATTTAAAAACAAAACTTAATAAAACAGTCAATTTAGTCCTTACGGCATGAAATCTATTTTAAAGTTATATCTTAAATGGTTATTGAGAAAGTTGCATTGTAGTGGACCGCGGCGGTGGCGGCGGCGCCGCGTACGAGACACGGTACGTTTGCGTGATCGCTGCGTACACTCGCTATACATGCAAGAAAAAAATGGCTACGGAACCCTCTGTGTGTGAACGTAGTTTGCACTTAACAGGCTTTTTTTCGAGTTTACTTAGCGACGATTTGAGAGATTTCACCCCTTGTGATCGAATCCATACAAATTTACTTAAAACTTTCACTCTTCAAAATGTTTGAAAAGGGCGCGTTGTAAACTTTTTCATCGACTTTTTACTTTTTTTTTTTGAGACGTTGCGTCAATGTTTTCGCAGGAGCACCAATTTCATAAGAGAGATTTCGAATGAAAATAAAAGTTTTCTCTAGCTTTTCCGTCAGTCCTTTGCGCGTTAAATTGGTGTCGAAATGTGTCCAATAATGTTTAAATCATATAAAGAAAAAAAAAAACACAAAGGTGATAGGTGCAACTACTGGTGCGTGGCTTTCGCCGTCGAGAGATTTGGTACGTGATCGGAGGAGGTGTGTTGAGGTGTTTCCTCCTCGAGGTGGGTTCCAGGGTGGCGACCGCTATTGGAAACCAGTGTTGCCTTTCGTATCTCCAGCAAAGAGTTAGTCTAGGATACAGAGGGGCTATGCGGCAGCCTTTCCATTACCGTGGTACCATTAAACAGTTCCATTGATGGTACCGTGGTATTTTTTGCCATTGTTCCATTAATGGTACTAGGGGGAAAAAAATCCCGTCCTTTCATTGATGGTACTGTGGTAATTATTAATTATTATTTTTGAAGTGAAAACTTCTTTAGCGGCGCTTGGCACTTTTTATGTGGGTAAAAAATGTTAAACTCGCATCATTGCGACATCGCGACATCGCGACAGCGTCATTATTATTTAAAATGTAATCTTAAGTCATTGCATTAAGGGTTAAGTTACGAGTGGCACGGGATCTGCCGGCACTCCCGGAGTGCAACTGTTAAGTAGGGTTCCGTAACACGTTTATGTCTGTCCATTCTACCAAGTTCTGCAAAATGAATGTAGGGTTCCGTAACAAATGCATGTCTGTCCGTTCTAGTAAATTTAACATTTATTTCAAAATGAATGTAGGGTTCCGTAAAAAATGCATGTAAGTCCGTTCTACAAAATTTTACAATTTTCAACCAAGGTCCTCCGACGGTTATTTTATAATAAAAGTAGGGTTCCGTAACACGTTTATGTCTGTCCATTCTACTAAGTTCTGCAAAATGAATGTAGGGTTCCGTAACAAATGCATGTCTGTCCGTTCTACTAAATTTTACAATTTTCAACCAAGGCCCTCCGACGATTATTTTATAATAAAAGTAGGGTTCCGTAACACGTTTATGTCTGTCCATTCTACTAAGTTCTGCAAAATGAATGTAGGGTTCCGTAACAAATGCATGTCTGTCCGTTCTACTAAATTTAACATAATTTTTTTTTAAGCAATGTTACGGTGTTGTTTTCACTTCTGCCGGCACTCCCGGAGTGCACCTGAGGCTTTTTTATATTCGTATTTCACACATTTAATAATAGGATACAAAATGTCAATGGGTCGCAAACTAAATTTACTAATATTACTGCGTCTATCTGTTACATAGTGGCACCATGGAAAATTTAATTTAACCGTGCTGCGTCAATGAAACGACGCCAAAAATAAAAATCCCCATTACCATCAATGGAAAGTCGAGGAAAAAAAATTCCCTAGTAGGTACCATCAATGGAACCATGGCGCAAAAATGCCACGGTACCAACCAATGGAACTATCTAGTGGTACCACGGTAATGGAAGGGTTGCCGCTGTCCTAGGAACCATCCCTGGACAAGGTCCCTTGAGGAAATATATAATTTAAAAGTAAGTTTTATTTTTACATAGTAGGTTTAATCAAAAATTGCATTTTCAGTTTTAATTTTAACTTAATAAATACATTCATATTTACATAATGCGAAGATGAATACTGAGAATGAGAGATAACGAATTGTTGACACAGCTGGAGTTTTACATGATGACGTAACACACCACCACGACCGCAGGCTCTGCGGTCGTGGTGGCGTGTGACGTGGTGTGGCGTGTTGTGCGAGGCGTGGATGTTGTGTACAGACGAGTTGACGAGGAACTCTGCAGCGGACGCGACATATCCGCTCGCTTCCGAGATGGCTGGCTCGTTCAGCATACAGGTCGGTTATTTACTAGTATTTAAATGGGATTTCATGAACGAAGCGGAATGATCTCTGTATGACTTTGTGGCGACTATATATTTAAAAGCCTTGATCCTATTTCAACTATTTAAAAGTATAGTTTATTTATAGTTTGCTATCACTGTTCAATTGTCATTAAACGTATTAGTCAATTAATTGCATGGTATTACTCTTGCGATGACTGATGTCCGATTCCAACACCAGCGCAGCGGTTAAGTCGCGGATATCATTTATCTATCACTTAAAGTCACGTTTCTCATACAGTTCACAGGAGTACAACTGGCAGGTATATTTTAGCGGAAGGTGGTGAAATAGGCCCTAACTCGAATGCCTTGAAAGCGATACACACTAGAAAATGTTCGTCGCAAATTTACGCTTTCCTTCATCATTCACACTTTTCTTCTTTATTTTTCTTTCTTTTATTTAATGTCCAAGTAAATTTAGTCGGGTATTGAACACCAAGCCCTCTTTTACACCTACGATAAATAAATATTACCAAATGACACCTCGGAACTAAATACTCGTATGTTGTTCTCAGGTAACATCGGATCGGGTATCGACCATACTGCGTCACGCGGAGAGAACGTGGGCGACCTCATCGAGGAAACTCTTCAGGTGCTCGAGCGCTATGGCGGGGTGGACGCTTTCATCAATATCAAGTACATGGTGCCCACGTATGAGTCCTGCGTCCTCAACTAGCTGCCTTTATAGACAACATGTGTATTACTCCACTCATTGTACATCAATACTCCGCACCTTCATATCTACCTATGTTATGCCTTCGACAATATCAAGTCTGTCGTGACAAGTTACTCATTGCGTACTCTGCTAGGTCATCAAAACCATGAGTATGATCCTTGTTCCAACAACGAATACGTTTCTTTTTCTTCAACATGTATAATGTACTTATTAATCATAGTTATGACTTCAAAAAACATTACCTACCTATGGTTCCCATGGATCAATCCTCTTCAACGGACTTGAAACCATTGACAATGCTATATTAATTGAATATCTTTATAAACATACCAGATACATTCTGCTGCAATCTGTATGCTTTCTCGGTAGTCACCTTACAGGTTATTCACTTCTAACTTTTAGGTTATTTCATGTTGAGTATATTCATAGTGATAATGACGTTCTCATGAGCGGCTTTGAATAATTTGAAAAGTTCATAAAAAACAAATAGGCACCTACGTATTTATTAGATTATTGTTCAAAAAAATACCTACCTATTGATTTTCAATGTTTGCTTAGGATGTTTACCCTGCCTAATTGTTTTCGTATACTGGCACGTGGAACAATATATTGCTAGATTTATTTGTGATATTTTTGTGATATATTTCGCATTTTATAAAGTAAAAATAAATAAATGTTTTTTTTTCCCTCATTCAAAATAAACGTTGGAATTTTTTTAATCGTGGGAAAAAATATCTTTCCTATTATAAAGTGTATTTAGACATTAATATGGTACATATGTATAATCACTTTAGATTTGTGGTAAATTTAATATATATTTTGTTAAAATGCCTTTTTCGATTTTTTTTTTGCCTATTGGTGTATACTTATGCAATAAAATAGTGCATTGAATACTCTGTTTTAATATATAGACGACTCACAGTGCATACGAGGTTCTAAATTTCCGCTCTTTTATATTCTTTTTACTCACCTGACATTTCAGTTTTAATAGGTATGTACAACTTCATCTATCGGGGCAAATCGGTAGATTTTCGAAAACGTGTCTTGATTAACTTCGCTCTATAGAAAAATAATCATAATAACTACCGTTTAGCTGGCAGGGGGTGGGGACACTTGACTCCAACAAAACTTAGCACTTAAAAGCTTAATAATTCGCAAACGGATCCCTATATCGAAAAATGCTTTTCACAAACCCATAATATTTTCTAAAGACCTATCCAACGACATCCCACACGATGGGGTAGACGTGAAAAAAAAATTCTTTCCCACTTTACGTGTAGGGAAGGTACCCTAAAAAAATAATTTCAAAATTTTGATTTTATCACTTTGTCGGCGTTATTAATATGATACCCATACCAACTTACAACTTTCTAGTACTAAGGGTCTCTGAGCTAAGCCTCGGACAGACAGACGACGTACATGGCGAAACTATAAGGGTTCCTTGTTGACTACGGAACCCTAAAAATGTAGCTGAATAATTTATATACTTATAAAAATGTATTGCACGTAAAGTGACCAAAGCTCAGTTTTGAAAAAAAAAACATATTTTACTTGTTCAATATCCATGTTGGTAGATTTTTACCTTTTTGTTTCAAATCGTTGTTTGAAATTAAAAAAATAAAACCGAATGTTTGTTGATGCTAAAAAAAATCCGTGCAATGCATCCTACTCCAACCTGAAAAAGCGGCATGTCGTTATACTGCTTGAGCCCGCGGAATTTCTCACCCTACTCGTTTAATTTGTATGGAGCATTTTCATTCCGTTAGATAGCTAGAAAATTCTTTATTGCTCCAAGAAATATTCAACAGTATTAAGTACATTAGAAAATTTACATAAGGCGCAAAGGCGGGCTTATCCCTTACAGAAATTTCTTACAGTTAACCTTTGAATGTTTAAGATTCGATTAATATAGTGGAATGTACTCGTAAATAGGTTTTTTTTAATGTAATCCGGTATGGGTGGCTGAGTCGGAGGGGCCAAAGCGCATGCTCCGAGCAGCCAATATCACCTCCGAGAAGGTAGGTGCCATACCGGAGACTTCCCTGGATTGCTGGCTATACTGGATTAGAGGAGAACACAACCGAGGCTGCTATGCGGCCATCTTACATCCAGGACGGTGGTACCAACCCAGTCGGCTACAATTTGAGCCTACCACCTAGTAAGGAGCAAGGGAAGTAGCAAAAGAAGTGAGCGTGAGAATTTAACATAAAATAATAATAAGAATACTTATTAATAATACATGTAGGTAAGTAAATGCTAGCTAAATAAAAGACATACTTTTCATAAAATTACTAAATACATAATATATCCTTCCTTACCTATAATAAAATCCAACGTCTGCTTTCTGTCTGAGTGTCTGAGTGTCTGAGTGTATGTCTGTCTGTCCGCTTATAACTCGAGAACCACTGAAACGATTTTAATAAAAAAAAAAATTCTACGGATAGCTTGATTCTTCCCATCAACTATAGGCTACTTACTATCACGCTAAATGGCTTATGAGGTTAGCAGTGAAGTGAAATATGAGAGCGGGCGGAGCCGCGGGCACAGCTTGTAGAATATAATATACAAATTTCTACTACTTGTCTATCCAGGTATGAAACAAATTGTTTTTTTTTTTAGATTTTCACTTCACATTATCGGAGATAATACAATTTTAGATGTTTTTTTGAATAACAGAAGCGTCCCGTTATTATTATTAAAAATTATAATTTCGTACAGCGTCATTGAAACACAATATTGATAACAGATTTTACGAGCGCTGGTGGCGGGCGGTGCGGGTGAGCTCTCAATATCAACCTGCGTTCGTCACATCACAACACAACACAGCATAGACGATCGGACGATATTTTAAATTTTCCGAGCAATATCCGGTCGCTCTGTGCCGCCGCCGCCGTCCCGCCGGCGCCCCTGCCGTCAACACGCCCCGCCTCCGCCCCTGCCGCAATTACACCCCGCCGCCGCCGCTCCTGCCGCCAACACGCCCCGCCTAAGCCGCGTCGCACTCGTGGTAGCGGAGGCTCGGTACACCCAACTGCGGTCTCTAATGGCTGTTTTCATGTGCCGAAAAGAATTTGAATTTACATAGATAACAAATATTTCGTACAATATTAGTGACCGCTCCGTAGGTGACGGGTTTTAAAGGTTGACTGTAAGAAATCTCTGTAAGGGATAAGTCCGCCTTTGCACCTTATGTAAATTTTCTGATGTATTTGTTACTGTTTAATGTTTACTGGAGCAATAAAGAATTTTATATCTATTACTATCTAAATAAAAACACAAATTTTACATGATATTTTGACTTATTGATCGTCGTCAGATAATAAAAATTGTTTTATTTATATACAAGTTTATATAATATATTCAATTATAATATAGTTTATAATAATATATAGTTTAAGCGAAGTTTGTTTGTCAGCGCTTATTTGCATAAAATTTAGAACTGGCGGAATTTTCGACATGTCCAAGCGTAGGTTACCTACCTATGGATTAAATTATACAAAAAACATTAAACATATTGGTATATTCAAGCTTAGTTTATATATGTAGGAAAAAAATTATCTGACGACGACCAATAAGTCGAAATATTATGTAAAATATGTGTTTTTTTTTAATTTAAAATGTACAAAATATATATTACTAGCTGTGCTCGCGGCTCCGCCCGCTCTCATATTTCACTTCTCTGCTAACCTCATAAGCCATTTAGCGTGATAGTAAGTAGCCTATAGTTGATGGGAAGAATCAAGCTATCCGTAGAATTTTTTTTATTAAAATCGGTTCAGTGGTTCTCTTGTTATAAGCGGACAGACAGACATACATACAGACAGACAGACAGAAAGCAGACGTTGGATTTTATTAAAGGTAAGGATGAGAATAAATAAAACCAAATATTGGTGTAATAAAACAATTTAATTCATAGGTAACAAAAATTATAGCTCAGCGAGATCATCATTATACATTATTTTTTATTAATGTTTTAGTTATAAATAATATTCCTTATTTATTGATATGAACAAACAGTTCAAAAGTTAAGAACTTCGTTCATATCATAACATACCCTGAGATATATTTTACAGTTTGTAAAACTGATTTGATCAACAACACAAAAGTATATCCTCCATTGCATTTGCGTGTGCTATATACGACAGAAGCAATATTTAGAGAGAAATCCAAATACTAAACATACGAGGTAGAAAACAACCTGACGTACCGATGCAGGATGTCCCGAAAAATTCATGCAATAAAATATATAACCTATTATGAAGTGAGTGGTGCTTTCAAAGATGGCAATAAGCGGCGGGTGGCCGAGTGGTTTGGGCATCGGCTTCTCATGCGGGAGGTCCGAGGTTCGAATCCGGTCGGCGTGTACCAATGAGTTTTTTCTCACGAAAAAAATTACGTGCATACCTACACCTGCTGCTTCACCGTTCGGAACCGGTGTAAAACTGTAGGTCCCTTCCCTTGCCCCTTACTAGGTGGTAGGCTCAAATTGTAGCCGACTGGGTTGGTACCACCGTACTGGATGTAAGATGGCCGCAAGCAGCCTCGGTTGTGTTCTCCTCTAGTCCAGTATAGACAGCAATCCAGGGAAGTCTCCGGTATGGCACCTACCTTCTCGGAGGTGATATTGGCTAGTCAGAGCATGTGCTTTGGCCCCTCTGAATCAGCCACCCATATCGGATTACATAAAAAAAAAATAGCAACGAATAAGTTCAGACACAATAAATTATTTCACCTTCATTATGCACTGTTTCGGAGGTGATATTGGATGATCGCAGCATGTTCTCTGGCCCCTCGGTCTCCAGCACACCAAATTACATAAAAACAATGTATTGCTTAAGTTTAAATTTTATTTAATCTGCTGAAGTAGTTATTAGGGTTCTGGACAATATTACCAAGTCTACAATGTCTGTCCATCTGTCCTACCTTTAATGGGCTGTATCTTTTGAACCGTAATAGGTAGCCGAGCCGATTTAAAATTAAGAGGGGTCCCCATACAAGAAACGTGTTTTTTTGGACGTTTTTTTGCGGTGCGGAAACCTCGGTGCGCATGTTCGACTCGCACTGGGCCATCTACACTGTGGCAATAAAGTCACGTTGGAATGTATATACTGGAGGACACCTACATATGTGTGCTGGAAATGAGAATTCTCAGTGTTTCCGAGCATCCTGTGCCGCTTCACAGCCACGCATCCTTCCACTCAGCCACTCAATCTTCAAAGCGGGATGCGGACGCGACTCTTCCTGGATTCTCGCAGAAAGGATATTAGACCCAGATCGACAGCCGCTTCTCCGCCCGCTCCTCACAGCTCACATAGTGCATAGTGCATACACTGAATGAGTAACAGACTTGCGTGTCTGCGACACGGCAACGGAGATGAGATTGGCCAGGAGATGGGTAACCGATGAAGTTTACGAGACATCTTTTAAAGTTGCAAGCTTTTTAATTTAGATGTATTCACTTCCTTTCTATTCGAAATTCAAATGGTTTCTGTTGATTTGTTGTTAGCAATTTGAAGACTCATGTGCTACATGACTAACATGACTCGGCGGTAGGTCAGTGCCAAAGTGAGAGGTGGCTACCCGTCGCCCTTTAGCACGGCATCTTGTCGTTATCCCTTAGTCGCCTTTACGACATGCACGGCACGACTTATTGATCATACGAAAATAATATTTCTCTGATTGGCCAATAGGTTTCTTTGGGGTATAGGTTTCTAAATTCGAAATGGTCTAGAAATGATTCCTTAGTGAATTTGGCGGCATCCAATGCACGTACATACTATTTGGCACTATCAACCGTAGCGACTTGATGAAAAAACATAACATTAATAAAATTCTAGAGTATAATTGTGCCAGAGTACTATATTTCCGGATACTTCCAGATGGCACGCGCGTGACACATATTGTGCGTCACAAGTTTTAATTCATTAGCTAATTCTGGCAATTTTTCTTATAAAAAGGTGCTAGTGGTGCCAATTCTTGGTTAAATAGACTAGCAACTATTATCAAACATGACAGGGCAGCACGTCACCTTCACACAGAAAAGAATTTTTGAAAATGAAAAAAAAAAAAATTCACTCTTGACAATTGACATTTCCACTGACACTGGACTATGTTTAGGTTTACCGTAATTCGTGTTACCCGTATTCGATAGTTTCGTTACCTTTATTTTGATATTTGACTTGTATGGGGAAATTATACAGTTTTGGTCAGAAAAAAATCGAAAAAAAATGTCGGGTGTGTTTTGTTTTGCCTAGAGACGCGCGCGCCAAAATTTCGCGTTTTTGCGCGCGGCAAATATGGCTGGGACTCAAAGGTAGGAAAGGTAGGTAAGCATTTTAATATGGCGGCAGTCAAAGGGACACCACACTTGCACACCAATGAAAAAATGGGACAAACTAAACTACTTTATGGGCATTGTTTCACTGGCATCTTCCACTGGCTCCACCTTAAGGTGCTTCGAACATATTTGTCTCGCCTAGATTTAAGTTATTCGCCGTTTTATTTATTCTGTATGTGTTTCTGCTAGTTATTCCGATATCATAATCATAAAAAAGAAAAGTTTATAAAAAATCTGCGAGGACTTAAAAGTGAAACACCGAGGAGATGAAATCATACAGCAATATCTGCAGCACAGCCAGGCCGTAGGCTGTTTATCGTTGCTCGAAATAATAACCTCTCAAAGCAGGCTGAAGCGCGGGGACAAAATTGCCAGATGACCTGAAGATATTGGTAGGAATTGGAGCGGAAGTAGCGCCCGCGGAGCCGGCGAGATTCTTGTTATTGGAATGTCTTTGTTAGTTACCTCGTTGGGTGCTTTCCTGTCCGGATTGCGTTATGGAGTACGGAGAAATAGAGTAGAAGACGTCTCGCGGGATTTTATTAATGTATTTTATTAATGTTTAGAATGTATAAATAGTCTAAGCGTCAGTGAGTATAAATTATGTGGTCAAATAGTGTATGATTTTGAATATATTATGTATAGCTTTTGCCCGCGGCTTCGCTCGCGTGAGATTCGTATTTAAAAAGAAGAAAGTAAGTAAGCCCACTACTTATACCGTACATTTATTTCTTTATATGTATGAGAGCCACATCTTAGCGTAACTGGAACTGAATTTTATTTAGTCTATCCTGTGTCCCGTATAGTAAAATGTGCTTGTACTAAGTTTCATCGAATTCGGACGATCGGTTTAAGAGTTACGGAGGAACATACATACATACATACATACAGAAAATATTTCTAAAAATCGTCAATTTAGTTTTAGTATCATACATAGAATCTACAAAACTATCTCATAAAACAATGTAAATAAGTTACTTAACAACCCCTTACAGATTTATTATTTGTATTGATGATTGATATTATGTCTGAGTAATTAGGAATATTTGGATATTTATCATTTACATTTTATATAAAAATTTTAGGTCATATTTTCCAATGAATAATTTTATTTCAAAAGCATTGAATGAATATACTAGTTACTTCGAAATATGCAATCAACCCATCGACCACTTACTAGCCCAGGGACGCAAAAAAAGCGTATTGCAATATTCAATCCGACTGCCCAAAAAATCGAGGCGTGCAGAATGAAGAGGGGACCGTCTTCGGGGAGGAAGCGACCCGAGCGACGGCCAATCGAACGCGGTGACATTCAGCGGCAGCCGTTGCGCGTGGTGTTTACGTCGCGTTACATACATACATATCACACACGCTGAATCCCGACACTCGTGGTTAAGCAGAGTAATCAGTGTTGTGCTGCAAGAACTCTGGTAATTGCAGCACAACACCGACCACCACGTTTCGCAAAGTATTCGAACAAGATTCAATGGATCAAGCAGCAAGTAAGGCACGAAGACCCACCTCATGCATGACTCGGTGGAAGTACCGTGCCAAGGTGAGAGGTGGCGATCCTGTCACCCTTTAGCACGGCATCTTTTCCTTATCCCTTAGTCGCCTTTTGCGACATGCATGGGGAGAGATGCAGTGGGGATATTATTTTTAAGTACCGGTCCCACACGTCGCGTTTTATTTATTTTTTTATTTTTTTATTTATTTTATTTGGAGACACCAACGAGTAACACGTTGAAGTTTTGTAAACCCTATTTTATAATAGGGTTTACAAAACTTCAACATAAAACATTGGGTATTGTGTTACCCAGCACCGTATCCCACAGATAAAATATAGAAGAATCGAGACTTACATTCAAACGTGATTCAAAACATACAATCCTAGCAATCAAATTTAACAAAAACATTTTAAAATTAATTTACGCGAAAGGGAAAAAACAAACCAAAAAAAGACCAAAGCTAACGCTACTCACACAGTATTACCTAAGGAAAGTAATACTAACTATAATATAATACTAACTTAATACAGATCGTACAATCAGGCAACACAGATTTAGGCAGATTTATTTAATTTGAGTATAGATTTCGTCCTATCCTTGAATTGTGGCAAACTCAGATTCCAAAAATCTAGATCAATGAAATTTTCATTGAAGCAGCGTGTCATCCTACCTAGTGGCACACGGCGACCAGCATTAGTGCGGAATGGAACAACGTAGAAGGCGTTGTTACTTCTAGTTGTTCGTGGAGGTACATAAAAATTTATTTGGCCGAGAAGTGCCGGCGTTGTGTGCGCTTTCAGCGCATAAACGTACTCAGACGGCAAGGGCGAGCGGTTTGTGGTCCCTAGGATCAGTAGTCGGTGCATCGACTCTCCCCCATATTGTTTTATCAGCTCGGGCCAAAGGAACGCTCTAATGAGGTCTGGACGGGAAACACGTGGATAGTATTTCGGCTAGCTGTAATTGCGACACGGTCCACATTCCCAGATAAAGGGGCCTCGGTATAAAATTAATTAATTGATCGTAGCGGGGAGCCCATTGTGACGTGGACAATGATGTGGTGTATGCCTCTGACAGTTAATCAATATGCTGTTGTCGGGAGCGGTGTAACCGCTGCCCACCTGTACTCATTCTAACCAATACGCGCTATACCCAGGCACTGGCAACACTATGGCTTTGGCGCATTAGTGTATGTGACCACCGCAGGTGACCGCAGACTGCGCGGGTGTCATTTTGTGATTGCTTTTGAGGGAGTATGCATTTGGAAATGCGTTATAGAAAGGTTCGGACTTGGACGCATAAATTAGAACGATAAAAAAGGATGGACGGCGGACTGTCAAATGCTTGTATGAGAACTAGCGTCGCCGAGTTGCGGGGAGCGGAGTGTACTTACCGATGATAAGATATTCCACTACTGTGCACACTAAACTTGGCTGTAGTGTTTTTACACGTAAACACATGCGGGCATTTTAAACAGGTTTTTGCGAACGCAGCCGATGACAGACGGGCCAGCGCGCGACCGTTCAATGAAACAAGTATGCTTTTACTTACATCGTGTTACGCTGGCGAGGATAGGGTTCGGGGTCTATACCTTTTTTATTATCGTTCTAGCACATAAATATACTCGCAGCTGTCGTTCCCATACAAAACATAATATGGTGACGAGAGCTATATTTAGGTGTCTCGAACTATAACTAGTGAGTTCTTTGCAAAACTGACTAATGTCTGAATGTTCTCTGAGTTCAGAAAACGGAAAAATTACGTTATTTTATTTATTTATTGGAAAACTCAATAGTTAACTTATGAACAATTATGTACACGTAAATAAAAGATTACAAATTAACTAATAAAGTTTCACGTTGTACTTACATATTTATAGTATTATTATATATTATTATGTCAGCCTCGGTAGCTCAGTGGTGCGGTCGTTCGACTGTTGTTAAGCAACGCTGAACGCGGTCAGTACTTGGATGGGTAACAGCTCGACCGTTGGAGGCTCCGTGGTTCGGATTCCACGTTAAACTGTAGGTCCCTTCCCTTCTTACCTTACTAGGCGGTAGGGTTTATCCCGGCCGGGTTGGTACCACCGCACTGAGCGAAACGGCTATGTAAATAGTTCATGTTTTCCCGCGTCCAGTTCAGTGTAGCCGACATGAAATGAAGGGAAGCACTGACATGGCACCTAGTTCACCCGGTGTTATGGGCTGACATCGCGGATGTTGTAGGTGATGTAGCCAAGTGTGTCAATTTCCAGAAAAAAAAAATTTTTTTTGTCTTTTTATACAACAAAATAAACCAAAACTAAAACTCATACTGTGTTTTCCAGACACTTTTTATTTTCCACATGTTAGGGAAATACTATCAGTCGCTCTGAATGTTTTCCAATAAAGAAACAGTGTTAACTAACTGTCGCCAAATTTTTACGAAGGTTCGATCATTAACAGCTCATCCAGTTACTGTTCTCGACCGAGAGCTCACACGAGCTAAATCTCCAAGTGTGGGCCTCTCTAATCACACCGCTGCGCTGCTGCCACAAAATCTCAATCACAAATGATCCCGCAGCCTCCATGCATCTTTCACTTCCGTTAGCCGGGTTTTCTGGAGGAGTAATTTGAAAAGGGCACGTAAGCTCGGGGGGACATTATTCCTCTCCCCGTATAATCCGTATTAGGAGCCGGTCGCCAACGTCCCGCCCCGCCCCGCCCCCGCCTACTTCAACACAAGGCTCTACTTTTGTCCTATTTCTTTCTTATCTCGCTGCAGAATTTGTCTAGGCGGCGCAGTAAAGAGTCCTGCCACCACACGTCGGCTATTGCCGCCCTGTTCGGTTTATTTATGTCGTTACGTGTGACACTTTTTGTCTTAATTCCGTTAAAACATTACAATAATATGGAATCAACTTTTTATTCATTCTGTTAAGACATTGAAACTGTGAATATTTGTATTGTATTGTATTGTATATATTTATTGCACTCAAATAGAATATGCGCAAAAGGTAACACTTATAACAACAACAATATTTAACTTATAACATGGGATTCAGATGACATAATTTCAAGCTAATAAATTATGCTTCATTCAAGCTTTTAAGCTTAGATTTTTATTTATTTAACAATAGCCCTAATTTCTCCATAGAATCTATGTCATGAGAACAATGTTTATTTTGTTTATCACATATTTACATACGCGGCAATTAAAATGTTGATTTTTAGGGTTCCGTATCCATACAGACGCCTACGTCATCTATGTCTGTCTCTCTGTCTGTCCGTCCGTCCTTCCTATCTAGGGCTGTATGTATATTTTAAACCGTAATAGGTAGCTGGTTGAAAATGTCATTGAGTATGTGTTAACATGGCGGATATAAAAAAAAATTAAAAAGTAAATCGGTCCCCGTACAGGAAACCTGTTAAAATCGATGAGTACATATTCACGCTAGTAAATAATAGATGGCGCCACAGTTACTTTGCAGAAAGACAAAAGATAGACGGATATGATTTTTTTACAGGTATGGTATAGCGGATTTACGGAACTTGACCGATTTTTTCACTATCTTACGAACAGAGGCATTTTTTGGTATTACGTAAGTTGAGATTTTTTTATAATAAGATGTGATAATATGTATTTTAAAATATATGTAATTATTACAGCATATTCACAATGATAAAGTATTCCGTCTTTAGTAAAATCTGTGCCGCATTACAAACAATGCTAATGAAAATTATTTGCGTTAATCTAAACTGGAAATGGAATTGTGTCGCGAAGGCATGTAATACAGCGCACATAATATGTAGGCGACGCTGCGAGACATTTTCTTTGTTTACTCCGGTGAAATGTTGTGCCGTTCAATGGAGTTTTTTGGACATAATTTCTATTTAACCCAAATAACAACGAGTAGTTATCACAGTTCGGTCGACAAAGTCTGCATTCCTGACATAATTTATTTTTATCATTGAAATCGCGACATGTGGCGCCGAGCCACCCATATAGGTGTTGGTGTTGGACGCCCATGGAGATTCGATCGTTATGCGGGGCTTGCGTATGCCACACAAATCCGGGCTTAGAAAATTATAATCCCATCAAAATATTCTGAAAAAAGTCCAAGTTCGACGTACTGCTTGACCAAAAAAATTCATGAAATCTGATGTCTGGTCAAGTTCAACGTTTTTGTATGTTTTTTATGTAAATTGACTTCCTGAGACTTGGTCATAGTTCAATCGAAGGTCATTTTGAATTTTGAATTTAGCAGCTATAGGTATCTTGAAATGCACAAATGGTGTAGTTTTGGTGACGGTGTCAAATAAAGCGATCTCCCCGGGAACAGCGCACTTACGTTTAAGTATACCTACTTATTTCAATATGTTATACGTGGCATGACTCTCTTTTAAAACTGCTACTTTTGAGACTATTTTTATAAAAATAATTAATGTATTTGTTCCTGTGATAATGAACACTTTATTTATTTTGAATGACGTAGATCAGAGTTTCCCAAAGACGAATATAATCTGGTGAATCGCAGAACAAACAAATTTATTCATTGTAATTTGAAATTTAGACCCTACTTACTTACATAGATACGATTCTACGATACATATTTTATGCTAGGTGGTTTCCGAATAAAAATAGTAGGTCATGGTTCAAAGAGTTTGGAAAACACTGACATAGATTATTAGTCTTTAGTATAAGAGATAACGATCTCGCCGATTTACCTATTCGTAATATCCAAGTTTTTGTATGTTGTTTTTGTATATGTTTAAACTCAAGCAAAACACACATATTTTCAAAACAGTAGTATTTTCTCCGTTATGAAAACACTTCATCTGAGCTGAAAAGTTTTGAGTGATTAAAGTCCCTGCGGTTGAGGCTTGATTTATCGGTGTCGAGCGTCAGAAAATTATTAATTATAGGGAATTGCTCAATGCTGAGGCCGGCTCGGTCGGCGGGGCGGGGCGGGGCGGGGAGGGGAGGAGACGGGTGCGGTCCGGGCGCATGAAGGCTTAGGGTACATTTATCAAGGGACTGCAGACGCCACCGCGGCACCGAGGAGCGACACAACGACACTCTGCGAGGTGAGAACCATTTATAAACCTCCCGGCTTGTGTTTTACATAATTCATTTATAACGCGAACAATCAAAGCGCTCATTTGTTTAAGGATAATGACAAGGGACTCCGGAGCGGCAACGGAGGCGTGATGGAAAGTTAACGCTGCGCCATCTGTTGCGTTGCGTGTTGTTGCGTGTTGTGACGGCTGCGTCTGGCTCACGGAAGTAGGGTTGCCGCCTTTCCTTGGCTCATTCCCGAACATTTGAGTTGAAAATAATAAAAATATATTAGTTGGTTAAAAAGCTAAGCTTAGACCTTATTTATTGTAAATTGTATAATTTCAAATCAAATAAAAAAAAAAACGTTTATTGCACATAATTGTTGTACAGAAGGTAGCACTTAATGCCTATGGCATTTTCCACCAGCCTACCCTTATTTACATATAGAACCAGGGTAGGTGAAACAAGACAAGGTAAACAAAACAAAGTCTTATAAAATAGAAAATAGAAGGACAAATAGTATATATCTATATATATAATGCATATAATACACATATATTATTCATAATAAATAATAAACATATATAAACATATACAAAATAAAACTCAGACATTACACAACACATTATGAATTTGCTCAGAAACTAGGGATACGGAAGTAGGAGATGAGATTTAGGAATTGAGGAGATAGTCTTTCAAGAGCACTCTGAACGTGTGGATCGATGCACACTGTCGTAAACGAAGAGGAAGTTCGTTCCACATGCGTGCAGCGTGCACTGTGAAAGAATCAGTATAAAATACCGAGGAGTGGGACGGGATAGCAAGGACAAGGGTGTCAGAGGATCTTAATGGTACACCGTGGGAGGACAGCATTTGGAAACGGTCGGATAGGTATTTAGGAGCAGCAGGGTCATTCAGTGTGCAGTACAAGAGAGAGAGGACATGGGAATTTCTGCGACGACGTATGTCGAGCCACTGAAGGCTAGACCGGAACTCAGAAATGTGATCAAATTTCCGCAGACCGAAAATGTAACGGATGCACATGTTTAGTAGCCGGTCCAGCTTATTCAGCAGCTCTTCATTGACATCGAGGTAACAGACATCAGCATAGTCTAGAATAGGGAGGAGAAGAGATTGTACCAACATAGTCTTTGTGCTGATAGGTAGGAAATTCTGCAGACGCTTGAGAGAATGCATGCTGGCGAACACTTTCCGACTAACCTCACCGACTTGTACGTTCCATGATAACGTCTCATCAATGTAAAGGCCAAGGTTTTTTACCACCTTAACCAGAGGGACTGCGACACCATTAAAGAGAATATGTGGTAAAGATGTTTTGTCTAGTTTGCCTAAGAGTTTTGTAGAACCGATAATAATCGCCTGAGTTTTCTGTGGGTTTACCAGTAGACCATATCGCTCAGCCCACGAGAGTACTGAGTCAAGATCGATGTTCATGAGAGCAAAAGCACTGTCAACATCCTCAACCCTAAAGTGCCTATAGAGCTGCAAGTCGTCAGCGTAAAGGTGGTAGTGACACATAAGAGATGCAACGACAGTGTTGATGAAAATAGAGAAAAGAAGGGGAGAAAGAACGCCGCCTTGTGGTACGCCAGCCGTGGTACAACACCAGTTCGAGGAAATATTATCCAAACGAACACATTGGCAGCGACCATACAGGTAAGAAGAGAACCAGTCAATTACCGGTTGTGAAATATTAAGGGTTCCAAGTATAGCCAGCATAATGTCAAAATCAACAGAGTTGAAGGCACTGCTGAAATCAAGCAGGACAAGAATTGTGAGTTTACGATTATCCATGGCATGGCGTATATCGTCTGTGATTTTGACTAGTGCTGAAGTCGTGCTATGCGCTGGCCTAAAGCCAGATTGAAGCTGATCGAGAAGTTGGTTTGAGGAGAGGTAGTTAGAAAGCTGATAGTGCACAACCCTCTCCAATACCTTTGATAGGAAAGGTAGAATGGAGATAGGGCGATAATTGCTGAAGAGGGAGGGGTTACTGATTTTAGGCAAGGGAATCACGTAGGCCTTCTTCCACAAGTCGGGAAAACATCCCGATACTAGAGAATGATTGATAATATGAGTGATGACCGGTAGAATATTGTCCAGTATCGGGATGTACAAGTCCCGACTCATGTCGTCAGCACCCATGGCCTTGCTGTGAATCGAGAGAATTATCTTTTTGATTTCACAACCAAAGACAGGGATGAAATCAAATGGATCAGAGTCAGGAAGTGAGACCGCATGTAACCGGCGAATGGTGTCGGCTTTGACGATAGGATCCATAGTGATCGGTGAGGCCGAGAAGTGAGAGTTAAGGGCATTGAGATCAATAGAGGATGCAGCATCAGTGCTAGCCTTACCGACACCAAGAGAACGTAGAAATTTCCACAGCTGTTTGGGAGGGCAGTGTTCAATAGAACCACTGATGTGACGGCGTTATGCGTCTCTACACATCCTGGTACACTGGTTTCTTACAGCTCTATATTTGGCTTTGCTCTCATCGTTGGACGCGGACCTGAGTCTTCGCTTTAGTGCGTCCCGTTTCGCCATCATTTTGCGAATTTCGGCGTTAAGCCAAGGAGCTGGTAAATGTTTCATTCGCACTGCGCGAACAGGAGCATGTCTATCATACAGTTGTGTAATATTTTTAGATAGAAGCTCCACCTTGACATAAATGCTGTCATCGTCGTAGAGAGGCGTCCAGTCAATGGCACCAGCTTCATGCCTTAAAGCCTGCAGGTCCATCTTAGCAAAGCTACGTTGCAGAAGTATTTTGGGTTTTTGTTTGGGAGGTTTAATTCTGTAGGACGCGAAGATAAGGTCATGACGGGAGAAGCCCGGGGCAAGCAGCTGACCGTGACTTTGCACTAGATCAGTGCGGGAAGTGAGAATTAGGTCAAGAAGAGTGTGAGAGTCATCAGTGTGGAAAGTGGCATCCAAAGGAAGAATATCAATACCAACTGATTTAGTTAAGGAGAGGAGTCGACGCGAGCGCAAATCATCCCTCAGGAGGCAAGTATTAAAATCACCAAGGATGATTATGTGATCAAAATCAGGGGCAGTCTGTTCTAAGATTTGTTCGAATTCGTTGAAGTAGTTGATACGCGGAGGGCAGTAAAACACACCAAGCAGAACTTTAGTGTGATTGAAGTTAAGCTCAAGTAGGATATATTCAGCCGATTCGGAGTATTCAGAGGACCATTTGTTAATAATTTTTGAAGAAATATTACTACGTAGATATATAGCCACCCCACCCCAGCCTTTCAAAGTACGGTCGTTCCGTATAAGTTGATAGCCAGGTAAAGAGAAGGCAGTGGAAGGCAGAGTGGGCTTTAACAGAGATTCTGACACCAGTACAGCATGCAAATGTTGACTGGTGAAAGATGTGAGTAGGTCGGGGTAATGAGCAGGAATACTCTCAGCATTAATATGGCACACGTTGAAATTTTTGGGAAAACAAGAAAACTTGCAATTCAGTGTCTCCCCCAGATGAGGAGCACTGGAGAAGGAATCTTCTGCATCACTGAAATTGTCTGATGAGGAGGAGGATGAAAAAGCTGAAAAAAAAGAATCTGAGTCAGAACACATAAATAGATAATAATAATACAAATATATATATAATAAATTAAAACAAATATTAATAACAGATATAACAACAACAATTAGATTGCAGTGCCAACATGACACCCAGAGAACCGCCAGAAAGGTTGCAGAGCTTATATAAATAAAGATTTACATACACAGTAAAACTGAAACAGACCCAACGCACATATTGAATGGATTTATAAAACTAACAAAGAGAAAAAGTAATTGAAATAAAAGCTAACTAAAAGAGATTCACAAGATAATAAAGACAGAATGCTGTCTATATGAATTCTGTGGTCTGTGTCTATCTATATCACTTCCGAGTAAAATAATAATCACATAGTTCACACAATACGCTAACAATATTGTTCATACTTCAAATAGTATTAATTTGGGTAAGCCAAAAATAAAATAAAAAACCCATATTTTGTATCATCCAACACTACGAGTACATAATTTTATGGACAGTATCATCCATCACTATCCGCTAAGCGGGCGAAATGTCACCTCGCTACTCGCACCTTTTGAAGTTATGGAAATAATTTGATCTAGGTATTATAATTTACATTGTAGGTTGTAACTAAGCGCAAATTATATAACAATATAGTGTACGAGTATATGTTCGTTTTGACATTGGTGCAAAGAATAGTAGACATCAAGTGGGAGTGACAAAATATTTGAAGCATTACAGTATTTACCAAATTTACAATAACAACAGTATAAGTAGCGAGAACAGACCTCTGACAGTCTGTGAGATACAATTTTGTGATTGATCTGATCATCAAAATAGACTTATTAATACAATTACATACCTACCTAGCTGTGTGTATTGTGTACGGTGTGGTGTGTTAGAAACGAAATATAGATAACTGGAGTGTGAGGGTACTTTTTTGTTATGGTGTTTCAAGGTAAACAAAGTAAACTGATGTGATAGGATTGTGACGAACAATAATTAAGGACGCAAAGGTTTCTTACGGGGCTGGCGAGAGAGTGCCAAACCCACACGCTCATCAGAGCTGTCGCCGTCGACTGCAGTGCCGAGGAGAGCAGAGCCGAGAGCCGCGCCGCGTGCAGTCGCGGCGTCAGAGGACACACTCCCAGCATTCGTCAAGCTGGCGGGGGCAAGCTGCCGCAGCTGGGCCACCGATCGTACTTGCTGCCTCGTGTTGTCGGAGAGGAGAACAAGCACATGTCCATCCTGGGTCCAGCTCTTGGATATTCCGAAGACCTTGCGTGCCTCAACGAACACCTTGTGCCGGGACTCGGTCAGGAACTCCGAGAGAGACGAGCCGGATCCCTTCAACAGCGATTTCTTGCGCCAGATGCTTGACCTTGCCTCCAAGTGCACGAACCTCAGCAAAACAGGACGGTTGCGGCCAGACGCAGCTGGACGCTTCCCAAGCCGGTGACACAGTCGGAGGTCGTCCGCGGTGAGATCAGGTTGGTCAAGAGTTTTTAGCAAGCAGATTACTTTTGACTTGATGTCCTCGCCGTCGCTCTCCTTCACTCCGTGAACTAACAAGCTTTTTCGTCGGTTCCAGGTCTCCATGTCGTCCAGGCGCTCCACAACTGACTGTAGCTCCTGCCGCACACAGCCGATTGCCTTCCACACGAGCCCCTGGAAGAGCCGAAAGTCCTGCGCGAGACGGTCTCGCTCCGTCGATAGTCCCGAGGAAGCCAGGCGGGCGCTGAATTCTGACATTTGTGCTTCAAATTTGACCTCGAGCTCTGTCAGGGCTGTCAAGGAATCACGCTGCGCCATTCTTGTGTGTTAAAGTAACAGATGTTTGTGCTGAGAGGTTATGTGTCTAAGGCGGTTCTGGGTGCTGGCTGCTAGTGCATGTCCTGGCTTAACAACACTCCCACACTTTCCGGAGATGTTTCAGACGCACTAGCTCGAAGAAGGTTACAATATTGTCAATTATATAATTTTTAAAGTTAGTTTCAATTTCAGACCAAAAAATAGTTGTTTACATGTACAACTACCCGCAATAATCGTCCATAGGTAGTTTCATCCATAGGTAGGTAGCCTGCTCTTGGATACGTCGAAAATTCCGCCAGTTCTATTTCAATGCGAAGAAGAACTGACAAACAAACTTTGCAAGTCACAATAATAAGTAACTCATACTACCGCTCACAAGAACAGTATTGTTTACAACATGAAAGTGAATATTTAAGAATCTAACCACTCTGCCTATTTACGTTACCTACATCTGCTGTATAGTGTCATAGTCTATTTTGATACTTAAATATATCAAATCAACAACAAATTAGTATAAGTTTATCACAAAGAAAATCTAATATGTCACGTTAAAAAATAAAACGGATTAGACTCTGTCTACGTACACGCAAGTTCAAGCAAAATAAGGGAACCCAAAAATGCTCAATCGATCTCATTACACAGTGTTTTTCTGTGTTGTTGTGCTTGTACAGAAAGTTAAGGGTTTCGTTGAAATCCTTTAATATAGTACTCATAGAAACTCAGTAGCGTAGCACGACTATTAGATACACTTGTGTTTCCGAAAATTTCTTACGCTACCACGAAATCCGGCTGATGATGAGTGCAATTATCGGACTGTCCCGGTCATTCACGGACAAGTGGCAACCATAGACGAAGGGCAGGGCGTCATATTTGCTTCAAAATCAGCGTTGAGATTTTTTTTAAATTAATCAATAATGTGTTCTAATATGTGGAACATTTAATGTGTTTTATTGTTAGGTAAAACATCTTCATTTACAAAAATCCTTTATTATCTTAAAAGTAATACAACTTTATAGTAAAGTTTAGGTGTCATGGGCTGACATCACGGATGTAGTAGGTAGTATAGACTATAGATGATGTAGCCAACCGTGTCAGTTTCCATGAAAAAAAAAACTAAAAACCGACTAGCTAACATTTTGTAAAATAACATTGAAATCGATTAACAATATCGTTGTAACCTCGGTACCCAATAATAATGACTTCAAATGTGTTTTTCCTTCTGATGTCGTTAAGTTGTGGAAAAATGAAAAGGACTCTTTCAGCGAAACCCTAGTTAAAATGGATCGGGCTATTCTATAGTGCGTACATTTTTTTTATGGAAACTGACACGGTTGGCTTCATCACCTACAACATCCGTGATGTCAGCCCATAACACCGGGTGAACTTGGTGTCACGTACACCGAAAAAGTTAAAGAAATACCAACTGAAGTTTGTTACCTACTTAAGATGTTGAGATGGTAGACTTGTTGACTAGAGATAATTATTGCTTGAGCATCTCTACCTATCCTTCTATGGAAACTACGTGATGGTATATATATATATAGTTGTATCAGCATCTCCTGAAAATAAGTGCTACTCCTTTTATCATTATCTCCCTTAGCTCTACTGAGGGGCGTTCGCAGAAAAATGGCGCCGATTAATTTCGTCTCCGGCGGACACTAATGCCATATTTTTCATCATTACGTGTTCATTTAAGAAAAAAAAAAACGAAGAAACGAAGACTATAAAAGAAAGAAGGGTAGGCGGCCCTGACGAAGAGTTATAGGCATTTAGTGGATAGTATAGTTACTTACAACTTTCACACATAAGTACTACCTGGGAATATATAAGTTTTGTTTACGTCA
This sequence comes from Nematopogon swammerdamellus, assembly GCA_946902875.1. Classification (NCBI taxonomy): domain Eukaryota; kingdom Metazoa; phylum Arthropoda; class Insecta; order Lepidoptera; family Adelidae; genus Nematopogon; species Nematopogon swammerdamellus. The sequence goes on from OX336339.1 coordinate 22,944,401, forward strand.
CGTCTCGGGTGTTCCGAAGTGTTTGCGCGGAAAGTGCCCGACAGACCCAGAACTTTATAAATTAAATGTATTTTATTTATTTGTTATATTTATAATAAACATAATATATATGTAATCCTCATGAAATTTTCTATCTATAATATGTAGGTATTAATATTCTGTCTTTAAAAGTTTGGGTACTAATCATTTATTCGCAGTAATCTCGAAGTGAAGTAACCAAAATTGAAGGTCATGAACTCCACTCAAATAATATTATTTATCGACGCAATAAAATCAGACGTGAAAGAGAACACAAACACTTGAGTTGTGTTTTCGAATATATAATTGTATTATGTAAGTACCTATTCATTTTGTCAACGAAAAGTCAAAGCTATTGTTCGCAAGTACAAGTCTGGCGCTAGATCAAAAGCTGTTTGCGAAAGCAACATTCTGGAAGACTGCTAACTGTACGCCTTCAGCTGCCCCGCCCCGCCCCGCCCCGCCCCGCCCCGCCGGCCGGTGTTCCGACACAATAACTTCAGATTGAAAGCAATCGTCAAATATCCTTGAAAGTAAATCTAGCGGCTGAGAGGGCATTTCGAAACATCTAGAAAGCTGAATCGACCGTCTGCCGCGCCTCGGACGGCGTTAGGCAGACCGTTAAATTATTCGTCAAATAATTTTTAGCCGTTTTAAAATTATCTCGATTTTGTGGTGTTAGCCGAAAATATTAATATTTTAATGTGCTACATTTGATTAGGTTATACGAGGGTAAACATTTATTGTTATCAGTAAATATCACTCAGTGGTAAATATAATACAATTTTAAAATGTTGAAAGCGTTACTCTCTATAGCACAGCCTTATGGGTTAGTTTGGGGCCAGAAACCTCGATTTTTTTTACTTTCTTTAATAGGTATCTTTTAAATTATAAATTTTAAAATAAAAAAACTACGTAGGTATATTATTTTCTATTCGTTATAATGAGCCCTTTTCGTTGATATCGTATATCACATTATGCACTTGCATTTTTTAGGTTTCCGTACTCCATACGAAAACCCATTACTAGGTAAGCCTAGAACAAGAACATTTGGTTCTTGGCCTAGAACGTCTGTCTGGTGATCTGTCTGTCAGTCTGTCTGTCCGTCCGTAAGTCTGTCCGTCCGTCCGATGGCTGTAAGTTTTGAACCGTAAGCATAAGCTAGCCGGTTGAATTTTCACAGAATATGTGTCATTTTGGCGGATATAACAAATAATAAAAAAAATTACATAGAAAAATTAAGGAAATCCCCATACAAGGAAACGTGTTTTTTCAACGTTTTTTTTTGTGGTACGGAAACCTCGGTGCGCGCGTCCGAATCGCACTTGGCCGTATTTTTTTGAGATTTTTTATATTCAAAATACAATGGCAGCACCTTATGGAACACCTACATATATAATTACGAGTATGTAGGTACGAGTGCATTAATAAGTGGTAGAGATCACGCAGTCGGCTGTAACACCGCGATGGCGGCGGTGGGGGCGGAGGCGGCGCGGGCGACGCATGAAAACAAAATCTGCTAGATCTTTATGTGGCCGCTTTGATAAAATTCTCTTTTACGAGTTCACCATTGGAAAGGAAATAAATAAAGAATAGAATAAGGAAAATGTTCTAACGGTTGTGTACGCTTTCTTCTGCTGCGTATTACTTTTGTAAGAATTTTTTTATTCAAAAGGAAGACATAATACAATTTTTGAGAAAAACACGACACTGACTAGTACGAGTGGGTACCTCTTTAGCGATTACCTCGAATGAAAAGATTAAACCGTTATTCATCGGTACAATTTTCGGGCACGACGAATGAATTGATACATTTTGTAAAGAACCTTTACATTTTTTATTAATTCAAGGCAAAATTATTTTTGAAATAATCGCCGGTGGACTGAGGCGAGGAGGGGGGCCGCTCGCTTATCAACAAATTTAATCTTATACTTTAAATTTAATCTGACGCATCCGGAGGAGATACCGTATTAGACTGCAAACAAATTGGCACACTTTGATAAAATATAACGCCCATTCCGTAGTCCGGAGCCGGTGCCAAAATTAAATTCCGAGAGCAGGAAGGGATTTGATTAGGTTTTTGAGAAAGACTATCTACCTAATTGCGAATTCTCCAATAAAACTGCTCTGCGGAATCGTGACCGGGTCCGTGCACCACCTCATCGCTTAGACCTTTACTTTAGACTAAAATTTAGGCTTTACCTTCGGAAATATCTAAGAAAATACGAAATCTAGGACTCACAGACTAATCTAATTTTGAGCTCACCCATTTGACATAAATGTAGGCCTCGTCAATGTTTGTATAAAATTTCGTTTTACGTAAACATTGGAAGAATTGAAAGCGGATAAAGTGAGACCGCGCATTTCTCTCGTCGACGAAGGCGTCAGGAACATAACCGTGCACCGTGTATGTACTTGTGTGTCTCTATACTTGTGTACGTCATTGTACGTGTCCCGCGACGTCCTTACAAATCCCATCACATTGTTGCTAATGGTGTCGTCCTTGTTCTAAATATCCATTACAGGGAATTTTCTCGGAATATTGGAAAAATAAGGTACGAGGGCTTCCTGCAGGGTGATCTTACGGAATGAGATTGGGGGAAAACGAAGGTGGGTCGAAGGTCGTTGGAGATATCGTGTTCCCTTCCGAGGAGGCCGTTCGCTTCGGGAGCCGCGATGTCGATCCAAAAGCACTCGAAACATTTTCGATTTCACCTTACTGAGAAATAGCAATATATCTGGAGTGGGAAGTAAATTGTCTGTAGAATGGTTGAACCAATGAGTTACTGGTTTATACATCGAGATACGAGGGGCGTATAAATAAAATTGAGAATGAGACACTCCTTGGAACTAAAAAAAAATTAATACTGTATGGCCTAGCTCGGGATCTGTCAGAGAAAAAATATACAGATTTAAGATTATCTTTTTTTAAATTTCAAAATTTAGGTTTCCGTATCCGTCGAACGGAACCCTATTACTAAGCCTACGCAGTCCGTCTGTCTGTCTGTCCGTCCGTCTGTCCGAAGGATGTATCTCTTGAACCGTAATAAGTAGCCCGTTGAAATTTTCACAGAATATGTGTTATTAAAGTTATTATGGCCGATATAACAACATATAATAAAAATAAGAAAAAGTAAAAAATTCACAGGGTCCTCATGTGTATGCGCGCCATCTACCGAAAACAGTATGAAGCATTTTAAATAATAATGAATTTTAACTAGGTATATGAAGCATGTCATAAAACACGCCATAGATGGCGGCGTGAGTGGCGCAGATCATGACATGGCGATACGGAACCCTCGATGAGCGAGTTCGCCTCGCACTTGGCTGGTTTTTTTTTGAGTAATTAATTTTGCGCTCGCGAATTTTTTTCTGTTTCACCAGGTTAGTTCCCTAATTCATGATGCTGGCTATAAAATATGTACTTGAACATAATGCATATTCAATTCACCATACCTCACGCCCTTGTGATTTGTATTAATTTATTTTCGAAACTGAAGGAATATCCGAGAGGCTAGAAATTTGAAGAGATGATCCATTTGTCGCCGCTATGCAGAAATTATTAGTTTTTAGATGCTCACGATGAAGATTTTTTTTTTAAAGGTAATTTTAGTTTACATAAACGATACATCAAGTGCGTTATTCTAAAACCAGCTTTTTAATAAAAAAACCGCATCCAAATCGGTCCATCCTTTTGGGAGCTACGATGCCACAGAAAGACACACCCATACACAAATGCACACACATTCGTTAAACTTATAACACCCCTCCGTTTGCGTCGGGGGTTAAAAGGTGATTATGTGAAAAAAATATTAAAAGTTTACTGTTGAATAAAAGTTTACTGGAATATTATACTCATTCCAACTTTTATTGAAGCGCCCTAGTATTTATATACTTTTTAACCGATTTCCAAAAAAGGAGGAGGTTCTCAATTCGTCTGTATGTTTTTTTTTTTTATTTTTTTTTTATTTTTTTTTTGTATGTTTGTTACGCGATTTCTCCGTCAATTGAGGGCTGATTTAGAAAATTCTTTTTTTATTAATTAGGTCATACTTCCGAAGTGGTCCCATTTCAATTTTATCGAAATTGGTTCAGTGGTTTTCGAAAAATCAGCATAATACTATGGTGTGTGGTTACCTTCAGCAAAACTTGTGATGTGGTCGTTTTCGGCAATTTTCAGTTTGATAAATTAGTATGGTGTGTGGTTACCTTCAGCAAAATTTTTGTGATGTGGACTTATTCAGCAATTTGCAGTCTGACACATATGGCGAATAATTCTGTACCACTTCAATCGATTTCGATTATTCGATTTCGATTATTCTTTTTTATGTAATATTACTAAAAAGAATGAAATAAAAACTGTTTTAAAAAATATTAAACCGATTTCCAAAAAACAAAAAAAAAAGAACTAAAAAGTATGAAATACCTAATATTTTGAAATTTTCTCTGTCCTGTTGAAATACATGAATCGATATACTAGTGATACATATTCGGACCCTTGTTTCATGAATATTCTAAATTTGAAATTTTTTATATTTTCCGACCGGCCAGGTGCGCTTAATTTATTATGGTACCTGACCGGTACCTACTGTACCGAGTACCATCGAGCTGGTCTGATGATGGAGACAGAAGGTGGCCATAGGAACTCCTAAACTACACATGATAAACCCATCGTTTTTGGGCTCGTTGCATTTGTCTTCACGAGAAATTTACTTTAGACCTAAGAGATTATCAATTCGACGGTATGTTTTCTTTTTTTGGATGTTTGTTACGCGATTACTCCGTCAATTGTGGGCCGATTTTGATTTTTTTTTTATTTGAAAGGGGATAACGTGAGGTTTTTGAAGTGAAAACTTCTTTAGCGGCGCTTGGCACTTTTTTAGGTGGGTAAAAAATGTATAACTCGCGACATCGCGTCAGCGTCATTTTTAAAATGAAACCTTAAGTCATTGCATTAAGGGTTAAGTTAGAGTGGCACGGGATCTGCCGGCACTCCCGGAGTGCAACTGTTAAGTAGGGTTCGGTAACACGTTTATGTCTGTCCATTCTACTAAGTTCTGCAAAATGAATGTAGGGTTCCGTAACAAATGCATGTCTGTCTGTTCTACTAAATTTAACATTTATTTCAAAATGAATGTAGGGTTCCGTAACAAATGTATGTCTGTCCGTTCTACTAAATTTTACAATTTTCAACAAAGGCCCTCCGACGGTTATTTTATAATAAAAGTAGGGTTCCGTAACAAATGTATGTCTGTCCGTTCTACTAAATTTCACAATTTTCAACCAAGGTCCTCCGACGGTTATTTTATAATAAAAGTAGGGTTCCGTAACACGTTATGTCTGTCCATTCTACTAAGTTCTACAACATCACCTATAACGTCCGTGATGTCAGCCCATAACACCGGGTAAATTAAGTGCCATGTCAGTGCTTCCCCCTTTGATCGTGCTGACTACACTGACCTGGTCGGAAAACACAAACTATTTACATAGCCGTTTCGACCGACGTTTAATTCAGTGCGGTGGTACCAATCCGGGCAGGTTAAACCCTACCACCAAGTAAGATTAGGAGGGAAGGGACCTACAGTTTTACGAGGAATCCGAACCTCGGTCAGCCTCCAACGGTCAGCGGTCACCCATCCAAGTACTGACCGCACCCAGCGTTGCTTAACATTCAATAGCGACAGTTGACTGTCTGCACCACTGAGCTATCGAAGCTGACGTGGTCCTATTTTAATTGGGTCAAGATCGGATTGGAAAGCGAGGCGATAAAAAAAAGTTTTAAAAAACATAAAACCAACTTCCTTAAAAAAGTAAAACTAAAAAACTATTTAAAATAAAAATATAAAAACCGCCTTCAAAAATATATGAAATAAAAACCTAAAAAAAAAAAACGAACCCTAGAGTTGAAGGCGGTGCTAAAGCAAGCAAAAATGATGCATGAAAGAAAACATGAGTGGATGATAATATCCTTTGTGATTTGTGTAGCCTTTTTAGCACCGCCTTCAACTCTAGGGTTCGTTTTTTTTTTTAGGTTTTTATTTCATATATTTTTGAAGGCGGTTTTTATATTTTTATTTTAAATAGTTTTTTTTACTAGAGAAAGAAGTCGGACTGCGCGACATGTTGCACCGAGTTGAAGCCATCCAGCCGCAGTTGAGTTAATCGATCGCGAGCCGCCGACGACGACGCGCCGTCCGCGCGCACTACTCATCTCAAACTCCACTTTGGCATCTCCCGTTTGCTCCCCGCGCCCCCGGATCTCCGCACCGTGCCAACGCGCTTTCTTCCCTCATACCTCAGTTATTACTACTTAATTTCTTTGAAACTCCTTCGTAGCGCATTATAATATAGTAATACTAGCTTTTGCCTGTGGCTTCGCTCGCGTGAAATTCGTATTTAAAAAGAAGAAAGTAAGTAAGCCCGCTACTATACCTATATTTCGGCGCGCGGAAAATTCAGTTTGTATAAGAGCCACATCTTAATGTAACCGGAACTGAATTTTATTTACCTATCCTGTGTCTCGTATAATTAAATGTAAAAAGTTTCATCGAATTCGGATAAGCGGTTTAAGAGTTATGGAGGAACATACATACATACATAAAATATTTCAAAAAATTGTCAATTTGGGTTTTAGTATCATATTATATAGAATCTACAAACGAAATATCTCATACATAACATAAAACAAAGTAATTTACTCCAGGACCATCACTTACAGATTTATCTCGATGGATTTATAGGGTGTTGTAGTATGACTAAGGTTGACGAACAGAGCCACGGTACATGTTTATGTAGGCATGTTATGGTGTTTATAATCTTGAAAATATTGTACACAAAATTATTTATTTATTTCAGCCCAAAGATTTACATACAGTAAATTTGTAATATGGAAACAGTTTGAAAATCATCAGACAATTTACTATGACAAATCAAACAAATTGCACGCATTGGTTGTAAAGTATGTCACCCTCCATCAGGCAAAGCGACCAGTATCAGGGAAGAGAGGCTATTTACTTAACCTTTGGTGTCGACAGGGAGGATGATCGGCGACGCGCCGCTCCTGCTGGAGATCGTGCCCGCCCCGCCCCCCGCTCCCCCCGCCGCCGAGAACAAAGCGTATTATGCGAAATCCAATCCACTCGTAACTCGATACGCCTGGCGAAAGCATCGCTCTATCGACGCCTGTCGCCGCGAGCGCCGAAAGAAACAAAAAACAAAAATGACTGTCAAAACAGAAGATACTGTAATTAAATACCTATCCCTGAGCATTGTTTTGCCGGCAGCCGGCGGCGCCCCGCCCCGCCCCCGGCTATACGGCGCGGCGCAGTAATTAAACCTAGATTAAAGTCTGTTGTTAGAAATTTTGTCGGTGAAGCTTCAAGTTTAATGAAATGCGAAAAATAAACAGAGGATTTCCCGAGAAGCGGAGTAGAACCGGAGATGTTGATTTATCTCTGTTGACTGTTGCCTTTAACGCTCGCATTCAGCGGCGAGTGGGGCGGCGGCGGGAGCGGGCAGGGGGCGGCGGTGATGCGCGACAACCACGGATCACAGAATATGTGACGATCTAGCCCAAGCCGTGCCGCTGCATTATGCCTTGGACTCTATTCAACGCCGCGCAGTCAGTCTCGGAATATCTATTCAACGCGGCGCTGTCAGTCTCTGAATATCTAATCAACGCCGCGCTGTCAGTCTCGGTATATCTATTCAACGCCGCGCCGTCAGTCTCGGAATATCTATTCAACGCCGAGCTGTCAGTCTCGGAATATCTATTCAACGCCGCGCTGTCAGTCTCGGAATATCTATTCAACGCCGAGCTGTCAGTCTCGGAATATCTATTCAACGCCGAGCTGTCCGTCTCGGAATATCTATTCAACGCCGCGCTGTCATTCTCGGAATATCAATTCAACGCCGCGCTGTCAGTCTCGGAATATCTATTCAACGCCGCGCTGTTAGTCTCGAAACATTTTTCATAAAAAAAAAAGTGCATCATGTGACGTATCAATGGAAAGGGCTCGTTGTAAGAAATGCAAATATTTGTATTTGTAAATGTAAATTTTTAAATTCATGCTTAAAACCATATTGAAGAAAATGTAAGAAAATCTTTTAAAAGAAAAATTTTAATGGACAGTTAAATGTTAACAGAGACTTAACCAAAGGTGGTGAATTCGGCCCTAAGTGCTTTCAAAAGATAATAATGATGTAATATATTAGGTGCCGATGCTAGTTAAGATTTAATTCTTCTTCTTCTTTATCAGCGTATGGTGGTCCACTGCAGGATGAAGGACTCTCCATATTTCCTCCACTCTTCTCGACTTCTTATTTACAGGGAAAATCGGTCAAGTGCGAGTTTGACTCGTGCACGGAGGGTTCCGTAGATCTGCTATACCATACCTATCAAATAACCATATTCGTCTATACTTTGTTTTTCTATAATGCAAAATATAAATACCTGTGGCGCCATCTAATCCAGTAGCAGAACCCTAATAATTTCGGCTGTCGATCCTAGATCGGATCAACTCAAGGTGAGCTTAGTGCGCAGTATACAGCATATAATGAATAGAATCATGATAAACCAACGAAACGCACTAGGGAAAGGAAGGCGCCCACTCCTCCGCCTCCAACGAAAGCTTCGTAAACTAATTATGTTTCTTAATTAAACGAATTAATAATGTTATCCTACGATGCCAAGGCGCCTGGAGCGTTAGGACGTTGCTACAATAAAAATAAACAAAACAAAAAAGACCACGTTGAACTCCGATACATGAACACGTAGAAAATATTTTTACAAAACTAGACAATATGAAATCGAATGCTAAATAATATTTTCGTGTCGTTACATGCACTTCGACAAAATCTTGATGGAAATTCAAATATTTATTTAGCTATAAAAATACAAATCGCTAACAATTGAAAATATGACAAATCTGAGCTCAGTGTACTGCCAAGAGAGGCTAAATAACCAATAAACAACAACAATAACAATATTTTTTATTTTCGGGTCTATCCCGGCCGGGTTGGTACCACCGCACTGAACGAAACGTCGGTCGAAACGGTTATGCAAATAGTTCGTGTTTCCGTCCAGTTTAGTGTAGCCGACATGAAATGAAGGGAAGCACTGACATGGCACCTAGTTCACCCTGTGTTATGGGCTGACATCACGGATGTTGTAGGTGATGTAGCCAACCGTGTCAGGTTCCATAAAAAAAAAATAAATGTATGGTCACAAATGCACATTCAGTATGGTTTCTCAGAAATATTTTGTCCCATTCAGAAATTGAAAGGAAGACCCGAGCAAGAAACTTTACAAAGCTTTTTTCATAAATTATTCACGGTTGTTAATTGTTTTCAAATTGATGATATCAATCCCGTTCGCCTCGACCTACGAGATACCCTATCGTCTTCTAGCAATTATTGAGCTATTGAGCGTATTGCTAACTGCGTCTTACCCTGGCATGGACAGGAAAACTTCAACAAACAGCGGAGGCAATGCGTGAAGGTCGGGAGGATTGATCCTGTAGAGACGCAGGTTTTGAGCAGAAAAGTCGATTCAAAGAAACATTTATACCCTATGCCAAACAGGTTTGAAACAATCATTCGATTACGTTGTTTGTTAGTATAGAAGGTGATGCATACCCTTAAATCCCCTCGACAAATATATTTTTATTTGTTGACAAAACCACAGATTACTTAATAGTTACTTCGTAACAGATAAATCACTCCATAGAAAATGTTGCTACCTTCGGGCTTTAATAGCGTACTGCTTCACTTCGCCAATCGCTGCGTGCGAAAATGTACCTTAACGATCGAGTCTAAAGTGATTATTGCTTTGCAGCTGCGCGCAGTTGCGTGGGCGAGCGTCTATGTATACTTAGCGCGGCTGACGAATTTTCACTGAAATAGACCGCCGGCGGCCCGTCGGGCGGTAGGTAGTTAGCGCGCGCAAGTACATAGAGTGCGTGAGGCCTGACAAAACGCCGAATTATTCAACAGCTTTATTGGCCGACTGACACGCTTTCTGGTGGAGAAACCGTACTATGCCGTCGACTTTAATTAAGTATTGAATGAATGTATTTCTATTTTGATGACGAAAATTTTAACTGTTATTCTGAAAATTCTATAATAATATAATAAATTCAATAATAAATATATTATTATTGAATATTTGTAGTATTAATAATTTGAATGTTATGATTTGTACGCAACAATAATATATAAATTACCTATAAAGAAGCTATATCAATAAAATGTATTGATATAGCTTCTATATGGGTAATTATATTCTAATCTATTACCTACAAATTATATTCAAAAGAGATAATCTTTTTTTTATAATTTGTAGAATAAAGGCAGATTATTTATTTTATACATATCGAAGGTATATAACGTCACTACTGTTTCTTAATTTAGTTGGATACGGTGGGTTGTAACATGGTAAAATAAAAATCTAATTTATGTAATAACAAACTGCATTTTGCTTATGGTCGGTATTGCTTTAAGGAGGAGTGAGGATAGAAGTGGGGCGCGAGAAGTGCAGAATTGAGATCAGATTTCCAAGTAACTTTCATAGAACTAGGAGCAAATTTAATCTAGACGTCAGAAGTTAGATTTGACTGGAATTTAGACTTAGTTCGGCTTCAGCCAGGAACTTTACTTTGTTGTTCATAAGCTTTTGTTCGGCATCCTTCATTCGGTCGAAATTAGATTTTGCTCACTCACTATTTAGGTATTGGCTGAACTTTTGCAGGCTTGTATTTTAAATATCTGATTTACTAGTTCTAACATTTTATATAGTTTAAGTTTGTTGTAAATTTCAGTCTCGCTTTATTGAGAATTTTCAATTTTAAGAATGTTTTGTTACTTTTGTGCAAACTTCTCAGATTATTGTTTCATATCGGAATAAAAAAAAGCCGCCAAGTGCGAGTCGGACTTGCGCACCGAAGGTTTTCGTACCACCAGATAAAATATTGGTGTTATGTGTTTACCAAAATAATTTTGTTTTCGAAAATAACAAAACGCTTAAATAAAAACTACGACAATGGTTTTACTGTCAAGCAAACCCATGCTTCTTGTACTTATAATATAAAAAACCGCCCAAGTGCGAGTCAAACTCGCGCACCGAGGGTCCCGTATCGCCATGTCATGGCTAGCGCCACTCACGCCATCTATGGCGTGTTATGAAATGTTTCATATTAGTTAAATGACATGATTAGATAAAATGCTTCACACTCTATTCGTTAGATGGCGCGCGCGCATACACTTTTTGGTTTCTTCTATGGGAACGCCCGTGAAATTTTTACTTTTTCTTATTTTTAATATTTGTTGTTATTTCGGCCATAATAACACATATTCTATGAAAATTTCAACTGACTACCTATTACGGTTCAAAAGATACAGCCCTCGGACAGACAGACGGACGGACGGACGGACGGACAGACATGGCGATACGGAACCCTCGGTGCGCGAGTTCGATTCGCACTTGGCCGATTTTTTGAATATTTATGGCTATATATTAAGACCACTGAAATTAAAATGAAAAAAGAAATATTTTTAGAATAATTACAGTTGGTGTATTGTTTTTTTTTTTTTTTTTTTTTATGGAACTTGACACGGTTGGCTACATCACCTACAACATCCGTGATGTCAGCCCATAACACAGGGTGAACTAGGTGCCATGTCAGTGCTTCCCTTCATTTCATGTCGGCTACACTAAACTGGACGGAAAACACGAACTATTTACATAGCCGTTTCGACCGACGTTTCGTTCAGTGCGGTGGTACCAACCCGGCCGGGATAAACCCTACCACCTAGTAAGGTAAGAAGGGAAGGGACCTACAGCTTAACGTGGAATCCGAACCACGGTCAGCCTCCAACGGTCGAGCGGTCACCCATCAAATCACTGACCGCGCTCAGCGTTGCTTAATAACAGTTGACTAACCAACCGCACCACTGAGCTACCGAGGCTGACGAATTTTCTTATCCCTTAGTCGACTTTTACGACATGCGACGGGGAGAGATGCAGTGGGGCTATTCTTTTTAAGTACCGACCCCACACGGTATTGTAGTAATGATATCCCACACGATATGAAAATTTAAACTTTTTTTTATTGGTACCCCCCTATAAATTAAAAATATATTGTTCTAGTTATTGACGAGCGATATACTAGGGTCGTTCGATAAGTATGGTAAATTTCCGAGAGTGGTCTCCAAAATTAACTTTCTTTAATACGGCGAGTTAGTAATGCTCTTTAAACTACGTTATACCAAATTTTAGCTGAAAGTGACAGATAGTTTACGTTTGACAGACGTTTGAATGACGTGTTTCGGCAGTTGTCGCAATAATGGAGAAAAACGAGTTCCGTGCAGTAATAAAACATTTTTATTAAAAAAAAAAATACAGCTGCGCAGATCAAAACCGAGTTGAACGAAGTTCACGGGGACTCTGCACCAGCGTTAAAGACCATTTACTTTTGGATTAATGAATTCAAACGTGGCAGGACATCAACGAAAGACGAAGCGCGCCCTGGACGTCCAATTGAAGTCACTACGCCGGAAATGATTGAAAAAATCCATGGCATCGTCTTGGAAGACCGCCGGATGAAGGTGCGTGAGATAGCTGAGATCGTAGGCATCTCAACAGATAGAGTACACAATATCCTGCATGAGAAATTGCACATGAAAAAATTGTGTGCGCGATGGGTGCCGCGATTGCTGACCATCGATCAAAAACGCCTGCGAAAAGACATTTCGAAGCAATGTTTGTCGATGCTTACTCACAATCCACAAGATTTTTGGCGTCGATTCGTGACTATAGACGAGACGTGGATCCACCACTAAACACCCGAATCGAAACATCAGTCGAAACAGTGGACACAACCCGGTGAAAGTGCGCCGAAGAAGGCGAAGACGGCTTTGTCAGCCGGTAAGGTGATGGCAACAATTTTTTGGGATTCCCAAGGAATCATCTTCATAGACTACTTGCAAAAGGGTCAAACGATAACAGGAGCATACTATGCAACACTGCTGGACCGTTTGAAGGAACAGCTGTTGGCAAAACGGCCAAGATTGGCACGCAAAAAAGTGCTCTTCCACCAGGACAACGCACCATCCCACAAGTCGACTGTTGCAATGGCTAAACTGCACGAATTAGGATTCGAGTTGCTGCCTCATCCACCCTATTCTCCAGATTTGGCCCCGTGTGATTTCTTCTTGTTCCAAAACCTGAAGAATTGGCTCGGAGGAAGAAAATTTTCGTCAAATGAAGAAGTCATCGCGTCTGTGGATGAGTATTTTCAGGACCTCGAGACTTCCTACTTTTCCGCGGGGATAAAAACATCGGAACACCGCTGGATCAAGTGTGTGGACCTCGAAGGAGACTATGTCGAGAAATAAATATGAAAATACTAAAAAAAAAATTTTTTTCTTGCCTTTTTACCTTACTTATCGAACGACCCTCGTATGTGCGCGTTATCAAGGTCTATTATTGTGTACATTTCAAGTTTCTACGTTATTTCGTTTTCGAGAAAAACCACTGTGACAGACGGACGGACACGGGAGTGATCTCATAGAAGTTCAATTTTTAGCATATTTTTGTTTAACTTTTAAGCATATTCAATAAGTGGGAACTCCAATGGTTAGGGTACGGAACCCTAAAAAATTAAACGCTCTATACCTGACGAATAATTTTAATTTATTATGTTACTCTCCAATATACATAAGACAATAATTTTGAATTACCTTCAAACATAATGTATAAGAGTACATTATGTATTTGTAAGTGCCAAATATTTCGCTAGTTAATAATATATACCTACACCCCACAAAGTGGTTGTTCGGTTCAATGCATAGAATTTCTAAGTAATTTTAACCGCACAATCCTATGACGGAGGCTTAAAGGGCCGGGCTCCGGCGGACGGAGTGAACAGACGCGGGTAATTGCTAACTAATATAGTGCAACCAACTTGAGAATCGCTCGCATCCTTGTTAGCGGATCAATACCATAACCAGACTACATTCATAGAAAAATATAGGGGAGAACAAAACTGTACTTTCTCTGCGTGATAATGTTGAAATGGCTAAACTGCACGCACATATTATTTTTAACCGACTTCTTCAAAAAAAGGAGGTTATCAATTCGACCCGTATATGTATGTAATATCGTTGGCATTGCACAATATGAGTGTGCGTTAGTCTACTATGTGCGCTTCTAAACAGGTGTGCCAAATTTCATAAGCGTATGTATGTTTGTATGTATGTATGTGTGTTTGTCCTCGAATTTCTCGGAAACTAGAAATCGAATTGCCATAATTCTTAGGGAATAGTGTAAGTTTAATCAAAATCGGTTCAGTAGTTTTCAAGATATGGACTTTTAAGTGTGTACCTATCATCGTCGGTTTAACGCCCACTTCTACACAGAACTCGTTATGTGATATAACTAAAAGATTGAAATAAAAAACTGTTTTCCTAAAAATTTATAGATGGACCCCTTTTGTGCTTTTGTACCGCCTTCAACTCAAGGCAAGGGTCCGAATATGAATTAAAATATTATTTAACACTTTTAAGTTCTCGTTGTTTTTTGAAGTCGGTGCAATGTTTTATGGTATCTTTTCACCTACGACTAGGTGTCTAACGATGGCCATGGAAATTCTGTGATGTACGGGCATTTCGAAAGCTATGCAGGCCTAGGGCGGCGGGTGAACGAGTGGTTTGGGCGTCGGCTTCTCATGCGAGAGGTCCTCGGTTCGAATCCGGTCGGCGTGTACCAATGAGTTTTTTCTGACGAAAAAATTTACGTGCATACCTACACGTCATGCTGCTTCACCGATCGGAACCGGTGTAAAACTGTAGGTCCCTTCCCTTGCCCCTTACTAGGTGGTAGGCTCAAATTGTAGCCGATTGGGTTGGTACCACCGTACTGGATGTAAGATGGCCGTATAGCAGCCTCGGTTGTGTTCTCCTCTAGTCCAGTATAGCCAGCAATCCAGGGAAGTATCCGGTATGTCACCTACCTTCTCAGAGGTGATATTGGCTGGTCGGAGCATGCGCTTTGGCCCCTCCGACTCAGCAACCCATACCGGATTACATAAAAAAAAAAATGGCCTGAGAGGAGCTTTTTCACACTCCTTTTGTAAAACCCCTGACAATACTTGAGAGGAGATAGACGGGAAGGGAGTGTATTTCACATTTCCCCGGTTCGGTGAATAAATTACCTACAAAACCAGTTGGTGCATCCGTGGTAGGTCGATTTTATAGGGGTGCATTCCCTGCCCAAAACGCGTAGTACAAAGGTGGAACGGGGAAGACGAATCGCGTTAAAGGTGGTCGCTTAATATAAGCCACATACTCTGGAAGGAAGGAGCTGGTGTGAACGCCGTTCTCTTCGCACTGAACGCGTACACTTGTGTCTTCAATGCGTCGAATTCGACCATGTTGCTCCGGCCCCATTCGGGAATTTATTGGAGAGTTTTTTCGAGTTCAGACACAAATGTTAGTCTCTTCACGTCCAGAATACCTTGCCACGTAGTGCCACTGCCGCGTAGCGCGGTCGCATTCTGATACCTGTTTCACTACTTTTCTGTGATCAACAATTGTTCAAGGAAATCATAAAATTATAAGAACATTTTCCGGCCACCGTACAGATCCCGTATTTTGTACGCTCGCCAACGATACATCAATGCATAAAGCGTCAGATATCGGTGTATATTGCACGGTGTCGTCGTGTCGGCGAATATTGTCGGCGTGTGTGCTACGACGCCGACACGCGCTTGTCGAAGCGTGTCCTACAAGCTAGGTCGAGCTTGTACCTTCGATGTAGCGTGCGCATATTGTAGCCGGCGACTATACCGCGTTCAGCGTAAAGTACAATTGCCAAAAATCAAACATAAAATCTCGATTTACCTACGCACCGAATGATATAGATATAACCTGTTGATTCAACGATAGCGGACACAGATAAAATAATCTTAATTTTGTTCGACCATTATTTGAGTGTTATTTTTTAAGAACGGAGTCTTCGAACATTACAAAAATTGCACCGACTTCTAAAAACAACTAGAACTGAAAAGTGTTAATAATATTATGATTCATATTCGGACCCTTGAGTTGAAGGCGGTGCAAAAGCACACCTGAAAATTTATAGATGGACCCCTTTTATGCTTTTGTACCCCCTTTTTATTTCACTCATTTTAGTTATATTCCATAACAAGTTCTATATAAAAGTTGACAAAAAAAAACCCGACCAAGTGCGAGTCGAACTCGCGCACCGAGGGTTCCGTATCGCCATGTCATGGTCAGCGCTACTCACGCCATCTATGGCGTGTTTATGAAATGCTTAATATTAGTTAAAATTCATGATTAGTTAATATGCGTCTTTTCGGTAGATGGCGCGCATACACTTTTTGGTTTCTTCTATGGGAATCCCCGTGAATTTTTTACGTTTTCTTATTTTTTTTATTATTTGTTGTTATATCGGCCTTAATAACACATATTCTGTGAAAATTTCAACTGGCTACCAATTACGGTTCATGCGATACAGCACTCGGACAGAGAGACAGATAGACAGACAGACAGACAGAGATACAGACAGACAGACAGACGGCGGCGTAGGCTTAGTAATAGGGTCCCGTACGGGATACGGAACCCTAAATACAATAGTTTTGTCGTTACTAAGCCTACGTCGACCGTCTGTCCTGGCTTTAAAGGCCTACCTATATCTTTTGAACCGTAATAGGTATGTAGCCGGTTAAAATGTTCACATACAATAAACTGGTTTTTTCAAGTTTTTTTTTTGTTTGTTTTTGCTCTTTCTTAAAAACGTTATACATACAAGCGTCGAACTTGGTGTGATTATTAGTGCAAACTCTAAAGTTTGTTATTGCCGACACGTGATTTTGTACATTTATGTTTCAATAATATTAATCACACATTTGAAACACTATTACTGACATCGACTTGTGATTGGAGCTCCCGCTGTACGCGGTCCTATAACCTGCTTTCGTTGTAGTGTAGGTAGGCGCCGACTTGTACAGTCACCATTATATGACACAGCGAGACGTGCTAACTAGATATGCGCATCGATTAGTTCGCTCGCTGCGTTTCTGTGCGATGCATCCAGATGCATCTCATGTCTCACGAGTTACCTATGTACATACTGCGGAAGAGTAACATTTAATAATTATACTTACTTTTACCCGCGGCTTCGCTCGCGTGAAATTCGCATTTCAAAAGAAGAAAGTAAGTAAGCCCGCTACCATATATTTTTAATTCGGTTTGCATGAGAGTCACATCTTAGCATATCCTGTCTATGTCCCGTATAGTAAAATGCACTTCGTACTGAGTTTAATCAAATTCGGATGATAGGTTTAAGAGTTATGGAGGAACATATGTACACACGTACAGGAAATATTTCTAAAAATCGCCTATTTGGTTTTAGTATCATTCATAGAGTCTACAAACGCAGTATCTCATAAAACAAATTAACTTACTCCATGACCATCCGTTACAGATTTATTATTAGTATTGATGAGGCACGTACATAGTAATATGTATATGCAAAATCGGGCATGTGCTCAAAAAGTGTCAAGTGTGTAGTTCCCGTAACCGACAGGATGTCAGCGTCAGAGGTGTGTCAGGATTGAGGCGCGTGGAGATCCGTTCTCTCTGCCTACCCCACTCAGAAACAGTCGTTACGTTATACATATATGCGATGCCAACATAGAATAAGTGTGTTGCTTAAGCGTGTCCATTGCATTGCACAAGCCGAAAGTAGGTATTATAAAATGCAATTTCATCCGGTCAGTCTTGCACATTAGCATTGCTCATGTACAGAATTCCGCATATTCCGTTACCAATAATTTGTAATTTACGAATACCAATTTGTCAATGAAGGAAAATAAATAGAAGCATCAATTAACTTGGACTGCCGACGCGCCAGTAGATGTCAATCACATGTTTTGTACTATGCGATCTCGCATCGCTTCGCCAATGTCATCCAGCAAACCATGTCTCTATAGAGGTTCCATTTGATCACTGTGTACAGCACGGTATACGCGGATGTATTAGGCGAGGTGAAGGGGCAGGTAGGTGATGTCGGAGGGGGGAGGGGGGAGGGGGGGGGGGAGGTGTCGGAGGCCAGAGCGTGATAGGAAGGGGTGCGTGGAGGTCGGTCCACGGTGGGAGCATTCGGTAGACGAAAATCTAAAATCGAGAACTTTCATACATTATGTATCGCACCTGTTTTCCAATGACTTTTTATTTGGGCTTATAGATCGTGTCTCAAACCTTTCATTGCTGCACCGCTAGGGTGTAGCACCTTCCAGTGAGTTTAAATCCAAAATCCTTTAACCTGGAGTTCTTCAAACGAGACGCATCAGCAGGCTAGCCCAGAAACAGTTCGCCAAATCGGTTGGCATGGCTTCTCACTGAGGGCACAGATTACTTAATAGTTACTTCGTAAAGATAAATCAGATTAGATATATCACTCCATAGAAAAAGTTCCATACCTTCAGCTTTAATAGCCTACTGTTTCACGTCGCCAATCGCTGAGTGCGAAAATGTACCTAAACGATCAAGTGTAAAGTGATTATTACTTTGCAGCTGCGCGCAGTTGCGTGGACGAGCGTGTAGGTATGCTTCTCGCGGCTGACGAATTTCCACTGAATTAGACCGCCGGCGGCTGGAATTAGACAGGCCTGCTGAGGGTGGCTTCGCGAGGAGAGGTGAATTATTGTCTCTGTAGTCTGCATCATTGGTCCCTCGGCAGATTTACTCACATTATTTTTTTTATTTAAAAAAATGGCCACGTGCCCCGCGAACCTGAAACACCTCTGATGCATCTTCCACACTCATAATGTTCTTTATAAATGCTCGTAGTTTATTGCTACTCGGGTCCTTCAAGAGAAGCGGAAATGGGCGCCTGTCAGGCTGGCATGGCATTCGCAATCCCCGCATGCGACCGAATTTCTATGGGCGTCGTTAAACACCTTATGGGTGGCTCGGCGCCACATGTCGCGCTAAGTATAAAAAAACATGTCCTTTTTTGAGTACATGTCCAATCGAGTGAGCATTTCGATTAAAAGAACATATTGCCATTTTGGATGGACATATAGCTGCATCGAGATAAAAGCGATATTTCTAGATTAGGCTAATCATTGGCTTCCAGTAATAACACTATTTTAGGGTTCCGTATCCATCGTACGGGACCCTATTATTAAGCCTACGACGTATGTCTGTCTGTCCGAGGGCTGTATCTCTTGGACCGTAATAGGTAGCCCATTAAAATTTTACCAGAATATGTGTTATTATGGCCGATATAACAACAAATAATAAAAATAAGAAAAAGTAAAAAATTCACGGGGGTTCCCATAGAAGAAACCAAAAAGAGTATGAAGCATTTTAACTAATAAATAGTGGCGTGAGTAGCGACAATGACATGGCTATACGAAACCCTCTCGGTGCGCGAGTTCGACGCGCACTTGGCCGGTTTTTCTCGTTGTTTGTTTGTTTACTACTCTACTAGCATGTCTGGCGGGTCGGGTTCGGAGTTATCACTCTCACCCACTCAATTGTAAGTTATATTTAAAAAAAGCTCTGTAAGGTTTCTTACCCGGTTCTTCCTTATAGATTGCACTACTGAACGGGACATCATAAAAAATGATGACGAACCATACTGAATATGCATATGTCTCAATGAAATATTGTTATTGTTGTGTGTTCTTTATGGCGAAATTAATATCTGAATCTGAATCTGAATCAATGAAAACAAACTGGAGAAGAAATTACATTTCAAGATGGCGGGTTTAATTACGACTTCTGCTGGGTGCCTAGTAAAGCATGACGGTTTGTATAGTGGATTGACCCACTGTTTGACAAACATCACAAGCCCGGCGATACACCGGCGCTACAAAGCCGTTTGTTTGACACCTACTGAGGCCGAATGACAAACGAATCCTCAGATAAGCTGGGACTAAATCCAGTGCGCTTCGCCACGCCCACAGCTGGCGCCCGTCGACAGATGAAAGGCGTATCGGATTTTAATGGTCATCGGATTCGCGTCAAAGGCATTTTAATCAGTATTAAATTATATGTATATATATTTATTATATTATATTATTTAATAAGGTATTGTAATTAAGCAAATTGTAGGTATAAATTTTATTGTGGAATAGAAAAAAAAATCGATGACTTGTATTGTCTATCTTTTATGTAAAATATTGTACCCTTTATATGACAAGGGTCTTTTTACTTTTAATTTTTAATTTTAACCCCCTACTAAAAATAGAGGTAAGTTCAACGCCCATGTATTTCGTCTATCTGTCTGTGTCTGTCTGTGGCATCGTAGCTCCCAAACGGATGGACCGATTTGGATGGGGTATTTTTTTATAAGGAAGCTTAACTAGGATGTTACATAGCTGTTTGATGAAGATCAGGTCAGCCGATTCGAAGATTCAAATTTAGAAAAACTAAATGATTACAAGGTAAAATTACGTCCATAAAAGAGGTTGAAAAAAGAGTTTTACTTATTTAAAAAACCCCCGACACACCAGAAACCCTTAAAAAGTCAAAAATAACTTCCGTTTAGTTATTTAAAGGCGTTGTGGACCGTTAAGTAAATAAAATAAAACGACGAGCGACGTCATCGCGTGTGCGATCCAAACGTAGGCACACGCGTGAGGGCATACGCGTTGTAGGTTGTGTCCGTTTTGTTAATTTTTCTGAGTAAATTACTTTGGGAATAGGATGTCTAGTACCTAGCTGTTTTGAGTTTTTAATGTTTTATTTACTTAACACCCTTAAGTAACTAAACGGAAATTATTTTTAAATGTTTAAGGGTTGTTGATGTGTAGGGGATTTTTTTTTTGGAATATGCACTATTTCACAAAAAAAAAAAAGAAAATTATCATTAAGTGACTGATCTTTAAACTTTTTTTATGTGCCCTTTTATTATAAATCCTTGGCTTTATGAAATCTTATTGTTTTCCTCGAAAATGTTTTTAATTATTCAAAAATGTGCCTACTCGAAGATTTTATTAATTAGGAGAGAAAAATAAAAGCTCGTAGGATTAGTAGGAAAGTGAGCACTTTCATGAATTGCGGACGGATCACTGTAATCCTTCTTCCACATAATCCTAAAACCGACTTCAATTTCGGTGAAACATTTTTTGCCTTACTTTATTACATACGTTGAAAATTGTATTGAATTCATAGGAAAATCTACTGAAATGATTATGCAAATTTACGAACATCTAAAAGCTTGGGATAGCAGATAGCAGGTATCTTAACCTATGAACAGAGGTACGTACCTACCTAAATATGGGACGAGCACAGATTCAATATATAATTTTATATCATTTATCAAGGATTTTTATCATCAGCGTATCAAGGATTTTTTATACATACATACATACATATCACACACGCTGAATCCCGACAATCGGGGTAAGCAGAGTATTCGGTGTTGTGCTGCAAAAACTATGGTCAATTACAGCACAACACCGACTACCACGTTTCGCAAAGTATTCGAACAAGATTAAATCGATCAAGCAGCAAGTAAGGCACGAAGACCCACCTGCTGCATGAGTCGGTGGAAGTACCGTGCCAAGATGAGAGGTGGCGAGCCTGTCGCCCTTCAGCACGGCACCTTGTCCTTATCCCTTAGTCGCCTTTTTATAATATCTACTATATACTTTTTTAGGGTTCCGTACGTCTGCACGGGAAATAAATAATAATTTATTTTAACTATAGATCTGCCAGCCGCTAACACGGCACCGCACATATGGAGCGTAGGTATATGCTGCGGCAGAAACCGGCACAGAAAGAGATATAGGGCTAACACCGGCGCGGGGCGGCTCACGTTAGCTCGCCAACTAACACGAATGCAGCGATCAAAACTTTTAATGACGTCCACGTCGAGAGTCGTTGTGAAATGAATCTGCGCGCGATCCCTCGCCCGTGGAAACACATTTATAAGTAGAAAGGGCATACAAATCGTCAGAAGGTAAAAGGACCTACGACCGAATGTCCATGTGCGTCGTTAGACACCTTATGGGTAGCCCAGCGCCATAAGTCGCGGCTTCAATAAAAGTCCGTCAAGTCCGCGCCGCGCCGCCGGCTGCTCCGCCCGCGTACCGCCCGCCGCTAAAGGCGCCCACACATTGTAGTAAAATCTTAAAATTTTAATGAAAGCACATATTTAAAAAAATTCTTTCACCAGTGCTTTTGTTACAAGCCGTAGAATAGCCTCCTTAAAGGAACAACACTAGTCCCGGGACACCCTGTATACAAGTTTAGCTCACTTAAGTAATAGGATTAAGTTCTGTTCACTACAAATGGAGAGTGTGACGACCGAATGTGTTCCCAAGGTAAAATTGATGCAATGTGGGACTATACTGTTTCGGAATGCTGGATTTCACGGTGGCGAAGCGAAGCGATCGAACTCGCGTCGAAGCTAGAACAAGCCAGAGTATCACGCTGCGCCGCGATGCGAAAGGTTAAAATAGAAAACTCGTTACCTAGAATTCGCTTCGCACCAACAATCGTTGCAACACAGGGTAATAAGGTAGATTTAAATGGAATCTAGTAGGTTATTGTTAGGTTAGTAGAATATTAGCAAGTTGGTTTGATAATATGTAAGTTCAAGTAAATATGCTGTGAGGTGGATTGGACGGAATCACCTGTACTGTAACAATGAATTTAGTTAAGCATGTTTCATGGATTTTATTGTGTTGCTTTCGTTAAATAAGCGCAAGTCCAAAAATTATTTCCCTAAATGAATGTGATTGACCTTTGTATTTAATGATGATGGTTTCAGAAAGAAAGTTAAGTCATTAAGGCCGAATAAAAATTGAATAAAGGAGATTCTGTTTTTGAGTAATCCGACATGGGTGGCTGCGTCAGAGAGGCCAATGCAGATGCTCCGACCAGCCAATATCACGTCCGAAAAGGCAGGTGCCATACCGGAGACTTCCCTTTGAAATGCTGCCTATACTGGACCTCTAGTCCAGACTGGACTAGAAGTCCAGTATATGACTGGACTAGAAGGTAGCATGGACTGTCCAGTATAGAAGAGAACACAGCCGAGGGCATGTTACATCCAAGATACTTTCTCGAATAAAGTGAATGACTAGGAGTGAAGGCAACTGCGTTCAAGTAACAGATCTCTACGATGAGATAATATAACGAGAATTTAAGCAGCATTATATTTAAAAAAAAAACGGCCAAGTGCGGGTCGAACTCGCGCACCGAGGGTTCCGTATCGCCATGTCATGGTCAGCGCCACTCTCGCCATCTACATATGTATTATTTAAAACTCTTTGCGGTAGATGCCGCGCATAAACTTTTTAGTTTCTTGTATTCGGAGACCCCCGTGAATTTTTTACAACTGTTCTTATTTTAATTATTTGTTGTTTTTTTTTTTATTGACAGCGCGACATATGACGCCGAGCCACCCATAAGGTGTCTAACGACGCCCATGGACATTCGGTCGTATGCGGGGGTTGCGAATGCCATGCCGGCCTGACAGGTGCCCATTCACGCCCCTCTTGAAGGACCCGAGACTGTACTTGGGGGGAAATATATGGAAATATATGTTATATCGGCCATAATAACACATATTTTGTGAAAAATTCAACGGGCTACCTTTTACGGTTCAAGAGATACAGTCCTCGGACAGACAGACAGACAGACAGACGGCGTAGGCTTAGTAATAGGGTCCCGTACCGGATACGGAACCCTAAAAATGAAATGAAAGGATAAAAGAACTCATAAATCTATTTACCAGATAACAGCGCCATCTGTCATTAATTAGTCGACTTATTAAATATACAAACAATTTTATCTGAAGACGACAAATTGGTCGAATATAATAAAAAATATATAAGGCTTAGTAATAGAGTCCCGTACAATAATCTTTGAACCAGGCCAGTCTTGCGTGGGCGGTGTGGCCGGATCGTTATGCTGTGGTCCCGTACAACGGATACGGAACCCTAAAAACACATATTGTTTACGACTTTACAAACGGTTGATTATCCGAGCTAGTGGCTCGGCGTGTCAGGCTAAACGTATGGCCCCTCTTTTCTGTTTAAGTAATACATTTAATTTTTTCTCAAATTTAACAATCACGGTAATTTAAATCTCCGTATAGCGTATAGTATGTTTCATTCTATTAAAAGTTGCTAAACATTCAGCTTCTATGTTTGCCCACGTCGGTAGATTTTTTTCACATTGTACTTACATACTTCAGATGTACTTCTCTTAGGAACGAAGTGAGTTTGTATTTCTACATTAGAAATACACATTTGAGTCCCAAGCAAAAAATTCACATCCAGGCCAAAAATAAACTCGACGCGACGTCAGAGAGAAGCGCCGCTCCGCCGCGCCGCCACCCCCGCGTAACCCCTCCGTCGGAGTGAGGAGGGACCGTCACATTCTTTTAAATATGCTATTTTGTCGAGTGTATTTTCACCTGTCACGCCGAAAATGGAGACAGAGATTCTTATTTCTGCCCAAGAATTCCTCTTCACGTAAAGCCATCATAATATTGTCGGCATACCGCACGTACATGTTTGTTAATTGTATCAAAAATATATGAGGAATGTTTCAAGAATCCAGCCTCAAACGTGTATTTGAGTTACAACGAGCGGACCGAAATATGTACTACTAGCTTTTGCCCGCGGCTTCGCTCGCGTGAAATTCATATTTAAAAAGGAAGCCGAGCTGCGTTCCTGCGTTACCTTTATTTCGGCGCGCGGAAAAATTTGGTTTGTGTGAGACATCTTAGCGTAAACCGGAAGTGAATTTTATTCCTATACTGTGTCTCATAAAGGCAAATGTGACGATGATACTAACCCAGTCGGCTACAATTTGAGCCTACCACCTAGTAAGGGGCAAAGGAAAGGGACCTACAGTTTTACACCGGTTCCGAACGGTGAAGCAGCAGGTGTAGGTACAACACGTAGATTTTTTCGTCAGAAAAAACTCATTGGTACACGCCGACCGGATTCGAACCTCGGACCCGCCCGATGAGAAGCCGATGCCCAAACCACTCGGCCACCCGCCGCTTGTTTCTAATTTGAGTGCTGCATACAACCGTTAGGTAGGTACCTATAAATTGCATTATAGTACCTAGGTTTTTTTCTTATGGAAACTGACACGGTTGGCTACATTACCTGTAATATCCGTGATGCCAGCCCATAACACCGGGTGAACTAGGAGCCATGTCAGTGCTTCCCTTCATTTTATGTCGGCTACATTGAAATGGACGGAAAACGCGAACTACCTATTTACATAGCCGTTTCGACCGAGGTTTCGTTCAGTGCGGTGGTATCAACCCGGCCCGGGATAAACCCTACCACCTAGTAAGGTAAGACTGACAATATTTTCCCTTATTTCATAAACCTAACTGAACTACAATTGCAACTTGTTTATGGCAACAGAAGCGAGGCTTACGGCGCTACTGGCGAGTACATAGATAAGTATGTATATAGAAGTATATTGAACGCACGCGCATATATGACGTTGATGTCCTTTGAAGACAGGACTCTTACTCGTCGTTTCCCGTCTGGGTCCCGTGGGAAATAGTACATCTGTCGCGGCAATATTCGCGCTCCAATAATTTCAAAACTGGTCGCAGGAGACATCTAGCACCTTCGACGTGCAACGTATAGAAGCAACTGCCAAAGCGAATAAATACTTTCTCTTACGATAATTACTCACGATAATAACTCTCGATAGTAAAAACATTCACAGATCTCATGCATTACATGACCTTCGGGGGTACATTGAAAATTACTTTTAAGGCGTATTCAAGTATAAGCGTATAGCGAGTCGCCGACTGTGAGCGTGAAAATATCCTGGTGTGGTTGAAGCGACGAACTAAATGAGCGAACGCACTCCAGATTCTAACAGCGCGTACCTGTTCACTATACATAATAATGACTTCTACTCCTCTAAATACTAACATGTATTCATATTTAAAAATGATTATAATTTACTTGCTTTTTCATACAGAAATATGTCAATTTTGAAGAATAGACAAAAATATTGTCAATAATAAAAAATTTAAGAATTAAATTCTTAATTTTCAATTATATGCATACACGAAAACCATTTTAACTACTCACACTGCAAGATAAAAACGACTCGTAACTCGCGTAACGGAAAATTTAAAAAAATCATAGCTCCCACATTTTTCACTTTTCTTCAAACAATCAAAAACACATCCCCAGATATTGAGTCAATCTACAATGTAAAAATAGAAAAGTATATATCTTTAGAAATATGTTTAAAGGTTACCTTTTTAAACCCCCTAAAACGGCAATTTTAAGAGGTTTTTTTGCGATTTTCTCAAAAACTCTTAAACTTTTATAATTTTTTGTTCACAATCTTATAGCCCTAAACATTTACGTAGCCTTAAAACTCACGACACTAGGGCGAATTCGTACTCTCGCTGGAAATCGGGGAATATACTGAAGCGATCGAAAATACGTTTTCAATGTCAAAACCCCTTAAAAAATTTAAACTTAATTAGTGAAAAATTCTCGAAAATAGGTTCGACAGATTATATTGAGTTTATTCGTTACATGCAGTCATATCTTGCGTTTTGTATGGTGCGCGTGTGTATGAGTGTGTCTGCTGTGGCATCGTAGCTCCCAAACGGATGGATCGAATTGGATGCGGTTTTTTTTTATTGAAAAGCTTGTTTAATCGGGATGGTTGTTAGCTAGGTTTGCAATCAAATAATTAAGTAATTAAGTAATGAAAAAATGTATTATCTTAAAAAGTGGATCCATTTGAATGCGGTTTTTTTTAAAAGCTTGAAATAAAAGTTAAATTACAAATTTAAAACCCCCGACCCTTACAGAGTCTAATAATTTCCATTTAGTTACTTAAAGGAGCCGGGTTACCGCTAAGTAAATAATACAATATAAAACCAATAAGAGCTGCGCCGATATTTACTTAGCGGTTCCCCAACTCCTCTATGTAACTAAACGGAAATTATTTTTGACTTTTTAATGGGTCGGGGGTTTTTAGAATTTTTACCTCAGCGTTTTCACATTACGGACTAACGCGCTCCCTCTACGGCGGCCGTTGCCTCGCCGAGTACGATACACAGAGATGCAGAAGTAAACGTAGGATGTCGTATCGGCGTTCCGTTCGTATCCGTCGAGCAACGAACCAGAAGAAGATGGCGGCCGACGCGTAGTGACGTGAGGAATCCGTGCCGCCCCCCGCCTCCCACCTCCGCGCCGCCCCCGCCACCCGGCATATGACACTACGACGACGCTGCGATATCAAAGTGATGTTTATTTGACGAGGTCTTATAGAAAGGCGGTCAGTTATTCGCTGTCTTTGATTAACTTAGTGAGTTTTCTAGTTGTCTGCGATGTTGAGACGAGTGAGGTTGCGCTGCGCGGCAGTAATACGCTTAAACCAAGTCAGTCCATTTGAACTTTGCCAGTAGACGTACCTACTGAATATTACCTACACTCGTGAAAATAGTGAAGGTACGTAAATAAAAAAAAACTGTTTTAAAAAACATTGAACCGACTTCAACCCCGAAAGAAACGCGGTACAAATGAACACTTGAAAATTTATAGATAAAATATTTTAGATAAAATATATATTATCCATCAGATTTGGTATTAAGCCGACATTCACGCGGGCGCAGCCGCGGGCACAGCTGGTTCGATAATAAGTGTGGCATAATTTTCGCACTAACCTACATCGCATTTTCGTATTTTAGAACTCAAGTGCATCGCGATGGAAAACATTAGATAATAAAAAGTGTGTCGATGTGGCATACTTTCGCACTAACGTACATCGCTATTTTGAACTTCGAAATTCAGTATGACAGTCAGATGGACCCCTCTGTGATTTTTTACCGCCTTCTACTCAAGATTAAAACATTAATACTTTTTATGGGTTGAAGTCGGTTCAATGTTTTTTTAAAACAGTTTTTTTATTTCACTCTTTCTAGTATATTACCATAATATTGTAAACATCGGTTGACGGGAAATGGGTGATTGAAAAATTCTTTAGTGTAAAAGTGTTCATCCCTTAATTTCCCGCCCTTAGGGGTGGTATTCTTTCATAAAAAATTTCGAAAGGAAGATACTAAAGAATTTTTCAATCACCCACTTCCCGTATATATTATACCCTACTTACAAAATAATAGAATCATTAAAATCGGTTGAGAATTGGCGGAGAAATCG
Organism: Nematopogon swammerdamellus; assembly: GCA_946902875.1. Classification (NCBI taxonomy): domain Eukaryota; kingdom Metazoa; phylum Arthropoda; class Insecta; order Lepidoptera; family Adelidae; genus Nematopogon; species Nematopogon swammerdamellus. The sequence continues at coordinate 22,972,627 of OX336339.1, forward strand.
AGTAACATACACAAAAAAAAAACAGACGAATTGAGAACCCCGTCCGTTTTGGAAGTCGGTTGATTTATCGATGGTGTTGCAGCAGTCACTACATTCATTTCAACTCCTTGTAGTTTTCTGAAAAAAAAAGCTTATTAAGTGCGAACGTTGTCACACACAGAGGGTTCCGTAGCTTCTTCTTGCACGCATAACTAGTACGCGCACGGTACCTTCGTGCTTCGTATTGCTGCCGGTCCTCCACACCGCGCGCTCCTCGCAGCCATTCAGTTTAGCGTCAGTTTCTACACTCAGAAAAATGTGATTTCCTATTAATTTCCGTTTAAGCTGTATATAAACTTCAAAATAGTTTTCATGCCGTGAGCACGAACTAATTCAATCTTTCAGAATATTATAACCAAGTTTCAAGAAGATAGCTCGAACCCATAAAAAGGTTTGGACATTTTAGAGATACCTATATTTATTTATTTTATTTATTTACTCAGGAAACACAAACATGCAGTAGTTATAAAGAGAAAATAATTTAAGTTTAGTTAGGTATGTAACCAGCGACGTATTTCACAAGTAGTAGTATAAGGATAAGCAATATCTACAGAGATATACACGAATGTGCATAAAATTGACAAAATTTGTGAAGCAATACCTACATGACATTAGTGAAGCACAAGTATTGGTCAAGTTACCATTGAAGAGAAAAAAAATCTAAGCGCGAGTTTTACTCGCGCACGGAGGTTTCCGTATCTATCCGCTATTATCCGCCTATATTTTGTCTTTCAACAATGCAATGTATAAAAGCCTGTGGCGCCATCTATTATTCAATAGTGTGGCTAATCGATTTTTCGGACGTTTGTTGTATGGGGGCCCCCTTAATTTTTAACATTTTATTTTTTTTATTATTTGTTGTTATATCCGCCATAGTAACGCATATTCTGTGAAGAATTCAACGGGCTAGGTACCTATTACGGTTCAAGAGGTACAGCCCTCGGACAGACGGACGGACGGCGGAGGCTTAGTAATAGGTTTCCGTACGGGATACGGAAACCTAAAAAGACATTAGAGATATCAGAGCACAGACAAAAAATTCACGTATACATTGTATACCGTATACCTTTGAAATATCCAATGTTTTCGAGGTATAATTAAATTTACGCTCTCGTATTATGTAAAGTAGGTACCTCACCCCGAGGGGTAGCGACGCCCCTATATTTCTAAGTACACTTACATTGAACTGCATCGCAAAGTGAACATCGAGGAATGTAATTTATCGTAATATTTCTGCATTTTTCCTCAATACTGTTTAAATTAAAGTTTTCTGCTTTGAAGTACGAGAAGGGAATGCAGAATATAATTTAATTCATTTTATCTGACGTGAAGCCTAGCAAAATGACTGCCGGGGAATGTAATGAAAGAAACCCTTATTTAAATATTAGCTTGTAAAATCTACGCGCGCATATTATCAAATGTCCTGGTCGAGATTGAACATTTCACTTTTTATTACTGACTATGTAGCTTTTGGCCGCGGCTTCGCTCGCGTGAAATTCGTATTTAAAAGAAGAAAGTAAGTAAGCCCGCTACCGTACCGGCGCGCGGAACAAATTCGGTTTGTATGAGAACCACACCTTGGCGTAACCGCAACTGAATTTTTTTTCTATCCTGTGTCACGTATAACTAAATGTGCTTGTACTAAGTTTCATTGAATTTGGATGATTGGTTTATGTCGGAATATACATACATACAGAAAATATTTCTAAAAATCGTCAATTTAGTTATTTATTATCACACCATAGAGTCTACAAACTCAGCATCTCATAAAACAAATTAATTTACCTCATGACCATCCCTTACAGATTTATTATTAGTATTGATAATATTTAAAAGTTATTCAATATTATTTTTCAAAGTTTCAGTTAGATTTATATATTTTTTTTATTACATGAACTATTTTATTGCTAAAGTTTTATAAACTTTTCAAATAAAATACAAATAATTTTTATTATCCTGTTTCCAACTGCATTATGTGAGTGGATACTTTCTCGATATTGGCTTTTAAAATATCTTGCCTTATGTTAGGTAATAAATAGTAGTCTGCCGGGGCGCACCCGCAAAGCGCTCATGAGGATAGGCCAACGGCAATTGATTTAAATATTTTTAACTTATTAAATATTTTTAACTTATATAACTTATTAAATATAACTTTTTCAATATTTTCAAATACATTTTTCAGTCCTTATCGAGCTCACCGATGATAATGTTTTCGATAAAACCCACATAACATCTCTGCAACCATAATGCGCATTACTGCATAAAATACATACCTATAAACCATATTCATTACATTTTCATTTAGTGGCTCACCGGATAATAGGTTACATACAAGATAATGCCTCGGCACACCTCCCACTGCACTTCTGAACTTTACAATGGCGTGCTGAAATCGAGACATGTTATATCCCTGCAGTTATATTATGTTTCATACATGTGGCGGTGTGGGCGGGGCGGTAGAGGCATTCATCACCGCGTGCCGAGAATGTCGCGCGTACTCACACCGCACAGCGCCACCTCGCGGCCACGCAACGCATCGCGCGGCCTCACCGCTGACCCAGATAGCGAGACGTGACGTCGGCCGGCATCGATTAAACTTTAACCGCAAGTCAAAATATAAATAAAACGAACCGCCCAATCGCAGTGCAAAAGCGTGTCAATTGGTCTAGGATAATAACCAATGAAATGACGTTCGAGGCGTGGCCCAGTTTATGGCATTTTGCCAGAAAGTTCGTGCAAGGCCGGACCTGTGCTTTGCGCATTACGGCGCCGAGTGCAGGCTGCGACGTAGCGGGTGCGGCCGCGGGGTGGAGGCGCAGCGGAGGCCTGCCTATAGGCTGCTGCTATAGAGCCTTCCGCCTGCTATGTCTGCGTATACCCGGCGCCACTAGCGCTGCGATATCTGCGCCCGCCCGCCCCCACGGCTTGCAAGTGTTTCGCTAGCATCTCGTAGGCGTTGCAGGTAGGCTCACCAATAACAACTTTCCGGGCCCACACGCGGACTCGCTTTAGTTATAAGTTGGCCGTTTTCCGGATAGACGGCGCGATAAACAAAAAGTTTGTAGGCGATATTTCTAGGTAGAGTAGGTACCTACATAGATATCTATCTAATTCGCGGAGGTACACATATAAAAGAAAGGGAAGGGGCTTACAGTTTTACGCGAAATCCGAACCACGGTCAGCTTCCAACGGTCGAGCAGTCACCAATCCATGCACTGACCCCGCCAAGGTGTTCTTATGATCCGATCGACATCACCGCTAAGCTACTGAGGCTGAAAAATACTATTATACCTAAGTTTTAATTAGCTTGCAAATATCTCACAGATATCCACACGAAGATCTCTCTGCTCTATATTATTTCGGAGAATGATTTGAGCACAATTACAAAATGTTCGCTTAATTTTTTTCACTCGAGTGCTTGAGGTGCTTCTTGCGTAAGGCTGTTCATAATTTCAGGACAAAAACTTCTCGAGCGTAAACAAAAAAAAAGTTTTTTTTTTTGAAAAAGGATAGCGGAGTTTCGTGAGCAATAAACAATTTGGAAACGTGATCGCGTTACGCCGATGTGAAATTCTATTAAAACTCCTCAACTCTCGCGCTTTGTTCTCGGTGGCTGTGCTGAAACGTAAAATTCTTATCAAAAAATATTGTACGTAGGTATCGGCGCGCTCGCTCGCGCAACTTCTTGAAATCGGAGAGTTTCTCTCGAGTTTATTAGGTGGAAGGAAATTGGATAGGCTTCTCAGGAAAACTTCGGAATCTCAGGTAAGATTATTTACAATCGATTGTACTTATCTGACGACCTCCCCGCCCCCTCCTGCCCGCTTGCCGCCCCCCGTCCCCCCGCCCCACGGCACTCCACACCGCCCCTCCTCATTGTGAAGGGCTGTGTAGGGCGGCGGCGGCGGCGCGGCGGTGGCGAGGTAGGTAGAGAAAGTTAAATAGAACAGTCGGTTCAATCAATTGGAATTTTAGTTGATGCTCAAAGGATTTCCAATGATTTTGTACTTTACGTCACATAGAAAGGTATATATGTACTTAAATTATAGTCTTCAAGAAAGTTAATTAATTTTCACCTTCATTTTCATTTATTGATTGAAAATTTTTGGCCTTTACTTACCTGTAAGAACATAGAGACATCAAGTACCTACTATTCTAAATAGTTAATTCAAAAGTTAACTCTCACAACATTCAAAAGTTTCTCACTCACTTTCTACTAGTGCTTTATTTACAAATAGTACATTCAGCTTTCACTACTCAATCTCCACTCAGTCTCAAGCTGCACTTTCAAAAGATCAAAATAGATATAAAGAGAAACATTGTACATAATCTAATACAATATTCTTGTTCTCCAAACAATTTAGCTTTCACTACTCAATCTCCACTCAGTCGCAAGCTTCACTTTCAAAAGATCAAAATAGATATAAAGAGAAACATTGTACATAATCTAATACAATATTCTTGTTCTCCAAACAATTTAGCTTTCACTACTCAATCTCTACTCAGTCGCAAGCTTCACTTTCAAAAGATCAAAATAGATATAAAGAGAAACATTGTACATAATCTAATACAATATTCTTGTTCTCCAAACAATTTAGCTTTCACTACTCAATCCCTACTCAGTCGCAAGCTTCATTTTCAAAAGATCAAAATAGATATAAAGAGAAACATTGTACATAATGTAATACAATATTCTTGTTCTCCAAACAATTTAGCTTTCACTACTCAATCTCCACTCAGTCGCAAGCTTCACTTTCAAAAGATCAAAATAGATATAAAGAGAAACATTGTACATAATCTAATACAATATTCTTGTTCTCCAAACAATTTAGCTTTCACTACTCAATCTCTACTCAGTCGCAAGCTTCACTTTCAAAAGATCAAAATATATATAAAGATAAACATTGTACATAATCTAATACAATATTCTTGTTCTCCAAACAATTTAAGCATTTAGTTAGCCAGCGGCTAAGCTGATAAATAACCACCGCAAGATTGTGTACGGCGCGCCTTTATCTAGGTTTAAACTTGCAACATTTATCTAAATCTCACGTCCAGCGCCGCCGTCCCTACCTAGACTCGTGCGGCTTATGTCGGGCGCGGCCAGAGGGATATTGCGGCAAAAATACGTACCTATATACGTACGCGTCTCAAGTCCCACAGTGTCTGTGGCTGTACATAGCGGTGACGGCGGGGGTGCGGCCTGGGTGAGGACCGACCCCCCACCGCGCCGCGGGCAACATGCACTTGGCATTTTGCCTAGATCCCGGACGATCCGCCGCCGTTTACAAGAGGAGGACCGCACTGTTCTTTTACACAAGCCCCCGGCGTAATAGTCGGCGAGTGCAAATGCATCCCATTTATAAGAAAGCAGCAATTTAGGGTTGAGACTTTTTGCTACCTCTTCCGTAGCGGACGAGCTGATTTAATCAAGCGTCGTGGACGCGGGATGAAAATGTAGCCAGAGCCAGAGTGGAGTTTCGAAAACAAAATACCGGAGAAGAGTTTCGAGGAGTCTCTCACAAATACTCTACTCGAGAACAAGCGAGAACTACTCGTAACTATTACAGCGAGCTATAAAATTTGCGAGAGGATTTGAAATCATTTCGGAAGGGGATTATTATGAGCCGGCTATCGGCGAGCCGCTACGCTGTGTTGTGCGGGAGAGGCTGTCAATATCTACAGAGGGAGTGCCGGCCGCTCGTCAGTAGGTAGAGGTAGGTGTCGCCACCCCGCACGGCCGCCACCGGCGACGGCCAGCGCGGTGGGGCGGCCGGGGTAGGCTTGAGCGAAAACCGCCGCACTAAGCATACGTATGCTATGTCGAATTAATCAATACAAACCTGTCGACAATTCCAGATCGGATCGGTAATACATACATACATAGCGTCACGCCTGTTTCCCAGTGGGGTAAGCAGAGACAACGAATTTCCACGGGCCACGATCCTGGCACACCTCTGCCATCCCTCCCACTGTAATTATGATTATTTTTTTTATTGTATGTTTCGAATCGATTTCATCAATGTGCACGGTATGGAAAATGTCTTCGTTGTGAGCTAATATAATGCACCATTATGAAGTGTCAATAATTTTGACTCGAGGAAATTGCCTACGGCAACAAGTCCGCCCTTACATATAAAGTCCCACAACGTGTAATTTACTATATATATCAATCAACAGGAAAATTATGATGAAACAGTTAATTAAGAACAAGCATAGGTACATAACCACACATCTATCGCCTCTCCCGAGATGCATTTGGGCGGGTACTGATGTTAACCCAGTGCTTGTATGTGCTGAGAGTCTAAAAAAACGGACGAAGAATTTATATAATTATAGTATATATTTTCCGTTCCTGAAAAATAACTTGTTTTTATAGGTAAGTCTATTTTGTCATCATTAAAATCAATTTACTATTCAACTCGTAACAAACTATCACCAGAAAAGTTTATGAACCTCACATTTCATTCAATCATATAAATTTTCAACTAATTTCATGTACCCACTTGAAATCGCTCTTACATATGAATCCCGTTGGCGTCAGTACGTAATCCGGAATTAGGGGCGCTCGCTCGCAATATCGAAATGGCCTTTGTCAATGGGAGTGACGCCTCGCGTGAATTGCAACTGCTGAAACAGTGCATGGAGGCACGGATGCACCTATGCACGTCGTATGCACTACGCACTCGGCCGCTGCTCTGGGAGTTGGTTTTGTGTGTAGGTACCAGCGTGAGGCAGTGTGCTGATGAGGTGGACACAAATAGATTAGATGTTTCGATATATTGATACAAAACCGGCCAAGTGCGAGTCGAACTCGCGCACCGAGGGTTCCGTATCGCCATGTCATGGTCAGCGCCACTCACACCATCTATGGCATGTTTATAAAATGCTTCATATTAGTTAAAATTCATGGTTAGTTACAATGCTTCATATTCTTTTCGGTAGGTTGGCGTGGCACATACACTTTTTAGTTTATTCTATATGGGGACCCCTGTGAACTTTTTACTTTTTCATATTTTTATCATTTGTTGTTATATCCGCCATAATAACACATATTCTGTGAAAATTTTAACGGGCTACCTATTACGGTTCAAGAGATACAGCCCTCGGACAGACGGACAGACGGCGTAGGCTTATTATTAGGGTCCCGTACGGCGGATACGTAATCCTAAAAAGTAGGTACCAATTATTTTTCAAGTTTAAATTAGGAATGCTTCACCATCTTGAATTCCATCACTTGAACCATAATTGTGTTATTTGTGACAAAGCAATCCCTTATTCAAACTTAAAACAAATTAAAGAGTACAAGTACTTGTTAGTTCCTTGTAAAAATATGTCACATCCCTAGTACTTTTTATAAGTCTTCATTTCAACGGAGTTGCATTTTTTAAATGTATTATTATGTAAGCACAGTTTCGTATTCTAACTATTCTGTAATATTACAAATAGGTAAATGTTATTTAAAGAAAAAGTCCGTTCATTCAAATAACTAGGATAGTTGGTGCGTCGATCAGATTGCAAAAAATCGCAAAAATTTCTACTTACATTTTCTCGGATCACCTCAAAACATTTTGTTGTCATACTATAGTGTCACAACATCAGCTGTCTTACCTGTAACAAAACAAATAAAGGCACTATTATTATAAGTACTTGAATCTGTACCGTGTGGGGCCGGTACTTTAAAAGAATAGCCCCAGTGCATCTCTTCCCGTGTATGTCGTAACAGGCGACTAAGGGATATGACTCCCTTCTCTATATTACGAGGTGGTAGGGTTTAACCCGCCCGGATTGGTACCACCGCACTGAATGAAAGGTCGGTCGAAACGGCTATGTAAATAGTTTGTGTTTTCCGTCCATTTCAGTGTAGCCGGCACGAGCGAAGGGAAGCACTGACGTGGCACCAAGTTCACCCGGTGTTATGGGCTGACATCACGGATGTTGTAGGTGATGTAGCCAACCGTGTCAGTTTCTATAAAAAAATGAAATAAAATAAAATAAAATTGTGATAGGTGATCTAGTTAGAGTAGGACGCGCTCTACGAAAGATAGACGAAAGGAATAGATTTAAATGTAAAACCGTAATTAAAATGATCAAATCAATTTTAATGTGGTAGAAAGGTGGATTTCATGTCTAAAGAAATACATTCTCCACCACAGCCATACCTGGCAATATGGGTAGGTAAGGTAAGTTCACTGGAGTGGAGGCGTCTTCGAGGAAAAAAATTATGCACCGTCTGATAGAAATTGTAACCAATTCTGGCACAAAGAATTTTATTGATACCAGCCATCGCATCAGTGTGGCAATTTGTAACATTTTCGAGTGACATATCTGATACCCAAACCCCGCCCGTATCCTTAGGGAAGCATATTACTAATCCTACGCCGCCATCTATGTGTTTGTTTGTCTGTCTGTCTGTCCGTTCGTCCGAGGGCTATGTCTTTTGAACCTTGATAGTTAGCCGGTCGAAATTTTCACAGAATATGTGTTATTAGCAAAAAGTAAAAAATTAAGCGGATCCCCTTACAAGAAACGTGCTAAGAATATATTTATTTGTACATATTCACGCTACTAAATAATAGATGGCGCCAAAGGTAGTTTGCAGAGAGACGAAAGATAGACGGATATGGTTTTTTATCAGGTATGGTATTAGCGAATCTACGGAAACGTACGCGCGTGAGTAAAACTCATGCGTATCCTTTTTTAGGGCTCCGTATGCGGTACGGGACCCTATTACTAAGCCTACGGCGTCTGTCTGTCCGTCTGTCCGTCCGTCCGTCTGTTCGACGCTGTATCTCTTGAACCGTAATAGGTAGCCCGTTGAAATTTTCACAGAATATGTGTTATTATGGCTGATATAACAACAAATAATAAAAATAAGAAAAAGTAAAAAATTCACGAGGGTTTCCATAGAAGAAACTAAAAAGTATATGCGCGCGCGCCATCTACCGAAAAGGGTATGAAGCATTTTCACTAATCATGAATTCTAACTAATATAAAGCATTTCATAAAACACGCCATAGATGGCGTGAGTGGCGCTGCCCATGACATGGCGATACGGAACCCTCGGTGCGCGAGTGCGACTCACACTTGGCCCGTTGTTTTCCTTGGAAGGCTCATATAATAGATAGTGCATAAGGTAAAACAGAAAAAAGTATATTAAAATACACAAAAATTATGTAAAATATATTACTATATGTCTATATACTTTATTTCCTTCATCTTTCATATACACAAACCAAGTCAACACAATACTTCACCCGCACAATAGCGGCTGACATACTGAATCGCTAAGCGGTCCTAGCCTCCACCGTGAAGACCACGCGGCGACGACGACGCGGCGCGTCGTCGTGTGCCGTATGACGTTCGATTGCAATATCTGAGCCCGGCCGGGGCTCGTCATACGAAGCCTCCCGCTTGTTATCTTCAGGGCGGGGACGCGCGGGGCGGGCGGCGCGGATGCGGGAGGTATTGATGTTCAGAGGGCTGTAAGTGGAGGGGCGCTCGACTTGAGGCACTCTTCCTAACGAGCCTACACGGTATGATATTTAACCGGCTAACCCCGTGACTGTGTAACCTTTGTACGTCCCCCGAGCTGACGCAGGTAGACGTCTGCACTAATGAAGTATTACTTACTAAGGGGAAACCTGAAAAGCCTCCATCCTTCCCCCAAACCGCCCCGCCCCGTCCCCCGTCCGGGACGTCTTACACGAGTAGTTGTGGCGAACGAGGAGATTATCCCATCTAAATATTAAATTATTTTAGCTGATGGATCGCGGAGCGCGGGGTTTAGAAAATAGCGCTCGTTTGTCTACAGTTGATCTAGTTTGCTCTCTCCGTCTTGTAGAATATTCTAGCCACTTCTCTCTTATTGCAGCCAATATGTTTTTACTGACTAATGTTTCAATATTCGAATGATACCATATTCGTCGGTATGAAAATAATTATATTATAGGACCATTGAGACGATATAAATAATGTAAACAAACTCTCTAACATTTTTGTCGGATTCGCGATACGCGGTGACCGCTTAAAGTTCTTCGGACCTACCTCGGTGCTCGGAGTGCCTTCATCGGCCATGACGAGGGCGTCACCCGCTGCTGATGTCAACAACAAAACTAACAATAAGAAAACAGAGTGGTTGGGTCAAGGGCCAGATCCAGAAGGCAGCCTTGCTCGACACTGCACGCATCGTCCGGAGGTTTCTCTCCCTGGGGCCCGACCAGCCTAGCTTGGGTTCGCCCCGCTGCCGGTGGTGGAAACTCCGTTTATTTTTATATTAATTTTAGATTTTAATTGTTAAAAAGATGTAAAATTTATATAAAAAGGAACGTGTAAATAAATGGAGAAAACAGTAACGATAATGAATTTACAACAACAAACCGAACCAAACATGGAAATGGAAGCAACTTGTTAACCAATTATATTGTTGTAACCAATTAATATTGAGAATTGGGAACGATGTTGCATTTTATTAGCGATATTTCTTTATTCTTTATTAATTTATCCATAGACAAGTACAGTGCACTCGGATTCGTCATATTTTAACATTTTACATTTAGCATTTTGCCAGTTCGATTATCACGGTCACTTTTGTACAATTTTAACTATATCATTAAGTTTACCAAAAAATATTTTTAGAATCCTTACAGTTGGCCCTTTCTTACGATAACACATACGAGATATAAATTTAAACTTTTTTTTATTGGTACCAATCTGACCCCTCATATTAATCTAAAATATTTTTTTATCTAGATATTGACGATATAATGTGCGCGTCATGAGGCTCTATCATTATGCCAAATTTCAAGTTTCTACGTTGCTTATATTTCGAGAAAAACCTCTGCGACAGACGAACGGACAAGGGAGTGATCTTATAAGAGTTCCGTTGTACCTTTTAAGGTACGGAACCCTAAAATCTACTATAACCAACTCGCGCGCGGACTAAAGCTAGAAACTCATTGGGCCCACGTACCCTACGTACGCGTACGTGGGCGCGTCGGTCTCCATACATTTTATATGGAAGAGCGCAGCACGCAGTGTGTCGCGTAGCGTAGGGTGGCGTGGGCGCAATGAAACTGCGTGCTGCACTCTTCCATATAAAATGTATGGAGACCGACGCGCCCAGATTCGCGTGTGTGGCGTACGTGGGCCCAATGAGTTTCTAGCTTCAGTCACTGCCACCTATTCACCCTATAAAGTACACTATACCCACTACACTATGTACATAGTAGCTCGCATTGTATATGCAGCGAACCGTATCGAGTTCAACTTAATTACTCATACGGGAGACTGCTGTCAGAATCGCCGGCAAAAATAAACTAGGAATGAGTTGTTTTTCAGGCGAATTTAACGATGCGTCAGGTTTATTCTCGGCGTTCACGTTAATTGAAATCGAAGAGAAAAATTGAGTTTACACTCGATTTGCTTTAAAATATTGCCGCGTACATATTTGTGCGGCACGCTGCTAGCAAAATTTCGAATTCGTGATAATAATCATAACCCGTAAGTACAGTAAACAATAAAACATTTAAATATTTTGTTTATATCGGAAATTTTAATATCTACATATCTATAAAAAGCCCGTACATACTTATATGCTTAACTGTTAAATACTTCTAGTATAACAGTTAAATCTTTGTAGTAACTAAAGAACAAATTAAGAAACAGACACGAGAGTGATTCTATAAGATTTCTGTTTTTTTCCTCTTTTGAGGTACGAAACCCTAATAATTATCATAACCTTTCTTAATATATAATCTTTATGAAATTTTGAAGGAAAATTACATATTAATAATCAATATTAGTTTTTTATGTAATGGCTTAATTAAGTTTAAGTTGTTTTATTTCATAAAGTGAGATAGTAATTTTGAAATGGACAGATTTTTCAGCGAATACTCTATTCAAACTATTCTCACATCTTCGCCACAATAATGCACACAGACCGGATTTAAGTCTTTGTTCTAGAACGAGCAAGAACAGGACGCGGTGGGGCTGGCCGGGGGCGGAGGTTGCGGCGGAGGCGGGAGGCTGGGCGGGGTGCGGTAATAGAGTGTCATCCAGAGATAACAAATGATCATACTATATCCCTGTCTGTGTGTGAACAGTATCATGGTGTCATTCTACCCTGTCCGACGCCGCGCCCCCGCCCGCCGCCGCCACGCCACCGCGCCATCGCGCCGCGCGCCGCCGCCGCTCCGACAACCACCGGCCCAGTAGGTACAGCCCGCCAGTTGGTTTTGGAAAACCGTGGGGAAATTTCGTGTAAAATTTTTGCAACTATTTTATTGCCACGTTTTTTATTAACTCGATTTCTTGTCTGTTCAATTACAATTTTGTAATCTATTTTAAACTAACTTCCCGATACGCTGGTAATTAATAAAAACAAATTAAAAATTAAAAAATAACAACAGATTGAAATCAAAGTAAAACTAAATTAAAATAAATAACTCCTCCATTGAGAAGGTTAAAGCGGTCCCACGAACCGAAGCAGCGTTCCTCCGCTGAATGGTCAAGATACAGTAAAATGTGCTTGTACTAAGTTTAATCGAAATCGGATGATCGCTTTAAGAGTTATGGAGGAACATACATACACACATACATACAGAAAATATTTCTAAAAATCTTCAATTTAGTTTTAGTATCATACATAGAGTCTACAAACTCAGTATGTCATAAAACAAAGAAACTTACTTACTCCATGACAATCCCTTACAGATTTATTATTAGTATTGATTTATTCCCGAGTGATTGTTGCACTAATGTTCATAATATAACAGAGGATCATGTGAACCGATGTGAGGTGTACACGATACACTCTGGAAAGCTCTCCCTGCCCATATATTTCCTCCCAAGTACAGTCTCGGGTCCTTCGAGAGGGGCGTGTCCCGCATACGACCGAATGTCCATGGGCGTCGTCAGACACCTTATGGGTGGCTCGGCGGCATATATCGCTCTTTCATTAAAAAAAAGGTATTACATACTCATAATTTACTTAAATCTGTGTCTACAATAAGATTTGACTCAACACAAACAAGATAAGAATATCGACGTAAAACTATCGGTGTAAAACTGTAGGTCCCTTCCCTTGCCCCTTACTAGGTGGTAGGCTCAAATTGTAGCCGACTGGGTTGGTACCACCGTACTGGATGTAAGATGGCCGAGAGCAACCTCGGTTGTGTTCTCCTCTAGTCCAGTATAGCCAGCAATCCAGGGAAGTCTCCGGTATGGCACCTACCTTCTCGGAGGTGATATTGGCTGGTTAGAGCATGTGCTTTGGCCCCTCCGACTCAGCCACGCATTTTTTTTTTTTTTTTATGTGATCCGGTATGGGTGGCTGCGTCGGAGGGGCCAAAGCACATGCTCTAACCAGCCAATGTCACCTCCGAGAAGGTAGGTGCCATACCGGAGACTTCCCTGGATTGCTGGCTATACTGGACTAGAGGAGAACACAACCGAGGTTGCTTGCGGCCATCTTACATCCAGTACGGTGGTACAAACCCAGTCGGCTACAATTTGAGCCTACCACCTAGTAAGGGGCAAGGGAAGGGACCTACAGTTTGACACCGGTTCCGAACGGTGAAGCAGCGGGTGTAGGTATGCACGTAAATTTTTTCGTCAGAAAAAACTCATTGGTACACGCCGACCGGATTCGAACCTCGGACCTCCCGCATGAGAAGCCGATGCCCAAACCACTCGGCCACCCGCCGCTTTACCGGATTACATAAAAAAAAAATCGACACGACGCATGTGTGGGTATACCTATGTAGTAACGCCTTATGTTATTTACGTATTCGTAATTTTTACATTTATTTTCTTGTAATAATATAAATAGATAAATATTCGTACATTGAAGTCACTTCAATATGTTTACATTTAATGTTTATTTTGGGCTCCAACACAAGTAGCTTTTTGATAATGTTTGCAAAGCTTACGATATTTGTGTTTCAGAATGTTCATACGAAAATGTCTATAATTTTCATAAAATATAAGTATTCCGTAAACAAATTAAGCTTTCTCTAAATATAGAACTTAAGCTACGTCTGAATAACAGACCAGATAAACAAGTAATTGCTAGATGTGGGGTCACGCGTAGCGAGGGTCGCCGCCTTGGTAGCCAAAACTGGCCATAAGTTAGAGGGTATCGAAATCTTTGCGCGCCCTCATTGGCTGTTAGATGTCGACATTCGATCGCTGAGTGGATGCGAAGCACCTGTGTGCGCATTGCTGTAAGTAAGTTGAGTGGTAGGATTTTTGGCGAGACCGTGTTCCAATATGTGCAGTTTTAGGGTTCCGTACCTACCTCAAATGAGGAAAAAAACGGAACCCTTACACTGTAAGGATTCCTTGTAAAGGCATGGGCAACATTTTTGGTCCAGGGGCCACATCATTGATTTGCTGTCGAGTAGCTGGCCATATTAAGTCTAGATTTCTAAAATGTGTACCTACCTATTTACATTGATGCCTATTTATAATAAGTAAAGGTGAAAGTAGGTAAGTACATAAACACTATTAATATTAAAATAACATTTATTAACTATCACAAATATAGAAATGAAAACCAGGGCAGGACCAAAATAATTTACAGGAAAGGATCGCGGGCCGGACAAAAAAAAATGACTGTTACACTGAACTGGACGAAAAACCCTACCTATTAACGAACAGCCACTTCGGCTGACTAGTGCGGTGGTATCACCTCGGACGGGTTAATTAAATTCTACCACCTTGTACAGTAAGAACAGAAGGGACCTACAGTTTTACGTGGTATCCGAAGCACGGTCAGCCTCAACGGTCGAACGATCACCTATCCAAGTTCTGACCGCGCTCACGTGTGCTCGATCACGAACGGTAGTCGACCAATCGCACCACTAAACTAACCGAGGCTTGTTGGCCATCTTGCCATTATTAATCAGATCTATGATCTGAAAAGTCTCTTCTCCTTGATCTTAAATTTTCCAATATTCCGACTCGTCCTTCGCTCTAGTACCAGCTTGCTTTCAAATGCTTTAGAGCCGAGTAAAATTAATCGCGAGAGATCTGCAGCAGACAAACCTAGCCGGTCGAAAGACAGAATTCTTGTCAAAAGACTTGTCAAGTTTACGAAGCGAGCCCCGTCAAGCCAGCAGAGTTCCGGCGGGCGGAGGCGGGGGGCGGGGCGGGGACGGATGTCGACAGATTGCAAGGTCGCGTGTCTTCCAGTTCGTCTCCCACTCTCAGGTGAAACGTTCGCCATTTTTGTTTTGTGTCGCGCGCGCCGGAAACTACTTAAAGCCAGTCACTTAGGGACCGAGCGAGCAGGGACTAATCTCAAACCAGTCGTAGCTTTGACGACCTTTGCCTGAACTTTATCTGAGCTATTAAAAACCTAGCAGCTTCATGTTGTGAAGAAATTTATATTTATAATACTAGCTTTTGCCCGCGGCTGCTTACCCCGATTGTCGGGATTCAGCGTGTGATATGTATGTACAAATCAATAAATTTTGGAAATAAAACAATATTTTTCTGACTCATCGCACGTGCCACAGTTGCAAGCAATATTCGCATGACACCTCACACGACACATCTCACACCAACCGTTCGCAACTTGTCGCGAGCACGTATTTCCAATAATATAGCACCCCCGAATACATTGTTGGGCCAAATCTAAAACAATGTCAGAGGAACCTCAAAGTCCCACCGAAAGCCCTTCTCAAAGCCTTGCTTATTGTCATCGTATATGTCAAACGCAATAGAGGAATAACTTGCGTGCGAGTGCTGCGGTACCCGAGCGAGAGACATAGAACACACAGAACTTGTAGAAGTCACGTGATGAATTATTAGTATGCTCTTAACACTATTTTTAATGTCTCATAATTTGCATTTATTTGTATTCTTGTATTACTAAATTTAAATTTATGTATTGAAGTTATACTTCCTTACGGAGTTTACGCAAATATCTATGATAGTGAAAATATCTTATAAAAATCGGCCAAGTGCGAGTCGGACTCGCGCACCGAGGTTTCCTCACCACACATTTTTTTTTATTATTTGTTGTTATATCCTCCATAATAACACATAATCTGTGAAAATTTAAACCGGCGACCTATTACAGTTCCAAAACAGCATTAGGACAGACAGACAGACAGGCAGGCAGATAGACGACGTAGGCTTAATAATAGGCTTCCGTACGGAATACGGAAACCTAAAAAAGAAAAAAAGTGTATGCGCGCCATCTACCGAAAACAGTATGAAGCATTTTAACTAATCCATATATGGCGTGAGTGGTGCTGACTATGACATGGCGATACGGAACCCTCGGTGCGCGAGCTCGACTCGCACTTGGCCCCTTTTTATGTTCTGTGAGCTTAGGCGGACGGAGGCAGCACAAATACACGTGTAGGATAATGGAGACAGGAAGTCGGCACGGCGGCGCACAGGAAATTGCTTATCAAAGGCGAACGCCACCAACCAACCCCCTGGCGAGCTCGCCAATCTAACTTGACTCTCTCGACGTTATACTCCGGCTTAATGAGATATTTTGCGTAAAAACACTCCCGGCGATCATGCCCCGTGTTGACAAAACTTTCGCGGCAGCTCGCGGTCCGGCTCTGTAGCCGACAGGCATCCCGGGCGTACGGATGCCTAGCTGGTGGGGATTTCAGTTCAGATTTGTTTTCAAATAAATACATTTTCGTATACAACAAACATAAACATGGAGAGGCTTTGAAAACATTGCCTTTAGGCAAGCTCGGTATCAGTAATGTGAAACCGATTCGATTATGAATTCTGATATTACTTTCTCGGTTCTTAATAAAAGCAGACTTTATTTTAATTAAATTGATTCAAATTTATCTGATCTCAGCAACCGTTCTAGCCTTTTTGCACGGCTTACAATTATTGTATGTTGCATCTATGTGTTGTATGTTTGCAGTCAGTCTGCAATATAATGCTAGTTGCATCGAGCATTGCTGCCCCATAATTACCTATCTATTTAAGATAAAAACAAACCCATCATGATGGACGTCTTCAAACATCGTGTTAAGAGGCTAGAAAAGACAGCCCGCAACAACAGTCCGCAAATCTGCTGGCATCATTGAGCGTTTTTTTACGAGGAGAGGTGATTTCGGCTCTGTCGACTGTACCATTGATTCCTCGGCACATCCACCCACCTCTGGTTTCCATGAAAATTTACTTCTAATAAAACATACCTAGCTCATCAATCAATATTATTATACTAACAATAAATCTGTAAGGGATGGTCATGGAGTTAGTTACTTTGTTTTATGAGATTTTGCATTTGTAGACTCTATGTATGATCTAAAACTAAATTGAAGATTTTTAGTAATATTTTCTATATGTATGTATGTATGTATGTATGTATATATGTATGTTCCTCCATAACTCTTAAACCGATCATCAGAATTCGATGAAACTTAGTACAAGGACATTTAACTATACGGGACACAAGATAGGCTAAATAAATTTGCAGTTCCGGTTACGCTAAGATGTGGCTATCATACAAGCCGAATTGTTCGCGTGCCGAAATAAAGGTACAGTAGCGGGCTTACTTACTTTCTTCTTTTTAAATACGAATTTCATGCGAGCGAAGCCGCGGGCAAAAGTTAGTTAATAATATTTGTAACATCTGAAGTAGACCTAGGCATAAAGCAAGAGTTGAAGTCTTATTTGACAATTTCTCGACTTATATTGTTGTATATCGAAGGAAATGTGTCCTTGCGCTCAGCCAGACGGATAATATTATGTGAGACAGGCACAGTCGCGACGACACAGAAACCTCTTTCTCGTCTTTTTATTGTATAGTAAGATCGACGTGCAATATTACCGACTATCCGGTGAAAGAGCGAACTCATGAATTTTAGCATGTTCATAGGGTGAATTTATTTTTTTATGGATAGCGCGACATTTGGCATCTTTTCACCTGCGAGTAGGTGTCTAACGATGCCCATGGACCTTATGTTGAATATAATAAAACTGAAACATGTAATTGAAAGGTTCCAAATATAAATCTAAAAACCGGCCAAGAGCGAGTCGGACTCGCGCACCGAGGCACCACAAAAAAAAAACATTGAAAAAAAAACACGTTTCTTATATGGGAACACCCCTTAATTTTTACGTTTTTCTATTTTTTATTATTTGTTGGCATATCCGCCATAATAACACATTCCTTTAAAGATTTAGGATTTTCGTTTATATTTTCCAGTAAACTATAAGAGAAGCAATATATTCTGTACTTTTGTCATAATTTTAGACTCGATAGTTTCGGAGAAAAGAGCGGGAATGCTCGATGTTTGTATATTTTCTTTAATATCTTTTAAACTACCTATTATAAAAAAAATATGTATTTGTTCTTTACAACGATCCCTTTTCATTGAGACTTCCCATGAGGCACGTAAAAATTTTTTTTTTTACTTTCTAATTTGCCCTCCAAAATGGACCCCCGAAATCTAAACATGTGTAAATTTAAACTTTTTTCGTCCACTAGATTGGAGAAAATAAGCTGTCACAGACAGACAGACACAAGAGTGTTCCTAAAAGGGTTCCGCTTGTTCCCTTTTGAGGTACGGAACCCTGAAAATAAAATAAAGAATAAAAGTCTTACATCCAACCATCACAAATTGTCGTCATACCTATGAGATGTTTCGTTTTGTAAGAACATTACTTTAGAGTGAATATTTAATTTTATTATAAATAGCTGAGCCCGCGGCTCCGCTCGCGTGAAATTCGTATTTCAAAGAAGAAAGTAAGTAACTGAAGGCGAGGCCGAAGGCCGAGCTGCGTTCAGGAAGACTATAAACCTTCTCGAAGAAAGTAAGTAACTAAGGGCGAGGCCGAAGGCCGAGCTGCGTTCAGGAAGACTATAAACCTTCTCGAAGAAAGTACGCAACTGAGGGCGAGGCCGAAGGCCGAGCTGCGTTCAGGAAGACTATAAACCTTCTCAAAGAAAGTACGTAACTATGGGCGAAACCGAAGGCCGAGCTGCGTTCAGTAAGACTATAAACCTTCTCGAAGAAAGTAAGTAACAAAGGGCGAGGCCGAAGGCCGAGCTGCGTTCACGAAGAATATAAACCTTCTCGAAGAAAGTAAGTAACAAAGGCCGAGGCCGAAGGCCGAGCTGCGTTCAGGAAGACTATAAACCTTCTCTAAGAAAGTAAGTAACAAAAGCGACGCCGAACGCCGAGCTACGTTCAGGAAGACGATAAACTTTCTCGAAGAAAGTAAGTAACTGAGGGCGAGGCCGAAGGCCGAGCTGCGTTCAGGAAGACTATAAACCTTCTCGAATAAAGTAAGTAAGAAAGGGCGAGGACGAAGGCCGAGCTGCGTTTAGGAAGACTATAAACCATCTCGAAGAAAGTAAGTAGCAAAGGGCGAGGCCGAAGGCCGAGCTCCGTTCAGGAAGACGATAAACTTTCCCAAAGAAAGTAAGTAACTCAGGGCGAAGCCGAAGGCCAAGCTCCGTTCAGGAAGACTATAAACCTTCTCGAAGAAAGTAAGTAACAAAGGGCGAGGCTGAAGGCCGAGCTACGTTCAGTAAGACTATAAACCTTCTCGAAGAAAGTAAGTAACAAAGGGCGAGGCCGAAGGCCGAGCTGCGTTCAGGAAGACTATAAACCTTCTCGATGAAAGTAAGTAACAAAGGGTGAGGCCGAAGGCCGAGATGCGTTCAGGAAAACGATAAACTTTCTCGAAGAAAGTAACGGAGGGCGAGGCCGAAGGTCGAGCTGCGTTGAGGAAGACTATAAACCTTCTCGAAGAAAGTACGTAACAATGGGCGAGGCCGAAGGCCGAGCTGCGTTTAGGAAGACTATAAACCTTCTCGAATAAAGTAAGTAGCAAAGGGCGAGGCCGAAGGCCGAGCTGCGTTCAGGAAGACGATAAACTTTCTCAAAGAAAGTTAGTAACTGAGGGCGAGGCCGAAGGCCGAGCTCCGTTCAGGAAGACTATAAACCTTCTCGAAGAAAGTAAGTAACAAAAGGCGAGGCCGAAGGCCGAGCTGCGTTCAGGAAGACTATAAACCTTCTCGAAGAAAGTAAGTAACTGAGGGCGAGGCCGAAGGCCGAGCTGCGTTCACGAAGACGATAAACTTTCTCGAAGAAATTAAGTAACTGAGGGCGAGGCCGAAGGCCGAGCTGCGTTCATGAAAAATATAAACCTTCTCGAAGAAATTAAGTAATTGAGGGCGAGGCCGAAGGCCGACCTGCGTTCAGGAAGACTATAAACCTTCTTGATGAAAGCACGTAACTGAGGGCGAGGCCGAAGGCCGAGCTGCGTTCAGGAAGACCATAAACCTTCTTGATGAAAGTAAGTAACTGAGGGCGAGGCCGAAGGCCGAGCAGCGTTCAGGAAGACGATAAACCTTCCCGAAGAAATTAAGTAATTGAGGGCGAGGCCGAAGGCCGAGCTGCGTTCAGGAAGACTATAAACCTTCTTGATGAAAGTACGTAACTGAGGGCGAGGCCGAAGGCCGAGCTGCGTTCAGGAAAACGATGACCTTTTCGAAGAAAGTAAGTAACAGAGGGCGAGGCCGAAGGCCGACCTGCGTTCAGGAAGGCCAATAACCTTCTCGATGAAAGTAAGTAACTAAGGGCGATGCCGACGGCCGAGCTGCGTTCAGGATAACTATAAACCTTTTCGAAGAAATTAAATAATTGAGGGCGACGCCGAAGGCCGAGCTGCGTTCAGGAAGACTATAAACCATCTTGAAGAAAGTAAGTAACTATCGCCCATAGTTACTTACTGTCATCGAGAAGGTTTAGCGTCTTCCAGGATACAGGTCGGCCTTCGGCCACGCCCTTAGTTACTTACTTTCTTCGAGAAGGATTATAGTCTTCCTGAACGCAGCTCCACCGTAGGCCTCACCCTCAGTTACGTACTTTCTTCTTTTGAAATACGAATTTCACGCGAGCGAATCCGCGGGAAAAAGCTATCGATATTAAAATAAGAAACTTAAGTTAAAATAATATTCGCCTCGCCCCGCTGCTGCCCCCTCTCCGTCTCCGTCTCCGTCTCCGTCTCCGTCTCCGTCTCCGTCTCCGTCTCCGTCTCCGTCTCCGTCTCCGTCTCCGTCTCCGTCTCCGTCTCCGTCTCCGTCTCCGTCTCCGTCTCCGTCTCCGTCTCCGTCTCCGTCTCCGTCTCCGTCTCCGTCTCCGTCTCCGTCTCCGTCTCCGTCTCCGTCTCCGTCTCCGTCTCCGTCTCCGTCTCCGTCTCCGTCTCCGTCTCCGTCTCCGTCTCCGTCTCCGTCTCCGTCTCCGTCTCCGTCCCCGTCCCCGTCCCCGTCCCCGTCCCCGTCCCCGTCCCCGTCCCCGTCCCCGTCCCCGTCCCCGCCCCCGCCCCCGCCCCCGCCCCCGCCCCCGCCCCCGTCCCCGTCCCCGTCCCCGTCCCCGTCCCCGTCTCCGTCTCCGTCTCCGTCTCCCTCTCCCTCTCCCTCTCCCTCTCCCTCTCCCTCTCCCTCTCCCTCTCCCTCTCCCTCTCCCTCTCCCTCTATCTCTCTCCCGAAATCTAATTTTGAAATCATCCCCTATTTTAATTTAAGGGTTCATTTAACTAAAACGCTGAAACACGTAATTCTTTATTTCATACCAAAAGCCTAAATATGAATCGTTATATCCCTAACTTGAGAATTGATGGGTTCCCCATACAAACGTTCATCCCCTATTTCACCCCCTTAAGGGTTGTTTTTGAGACAAAAGGTAGCCTATGTCCTTCCTCAGGATGCAATTAATCTCCGTACAAAATTTTATAAAATCCGAAAATCTAATTTTGAAATCATCCCCTATTGTAATTTAAGGGTTGATTTAGCAAAAACGCTGAAACACGTAATTTTTTATTTCATACCAAAAGCCTAAATATGAATTGTCATATCCCTAACTCGAGAAATGCTAGGTTCCCCATACAAACTTTCATCCCCTATTTCACCCCCTTAAGGGTTGTTTTTTGAGACAAAAGGTAGCCTATGTCCTTCCTCAGGATCCAATTCATCTCCGTGCAATATTTTATCGAAATCTGTTCAGCGGTTTAGGCGTGAAAAGGTAACAGACAGACAGACAGACAGACAGACAGACAGACAGACAACAGAGTTACTTTCGAATTTATAATATTAGTATGGATAATGTGAAACTAGTTTTATAAAAAAATTAAATTAAACGTATTCTTACGGAAGCACATTGCGTCGATTCCCGTCGAATTTCTTGACCATTAAGAACGCAACCAAATTATATTATAAAATATCGCACCAAAACGGGGAAATTTTGGGGGATTTTTAACGCTTTCATACGTTCTGAAAGTGTTAAAACGTTTCTTAACTGTCGATCCCGACTAGAGGCACGAGTACAAAGCTTTAATATCGGATCTTCGAAGGCATGTTCATCCGAATTTGAATCAGGGCTTCTATAACAGGGTTTGTTGATTATACAGGCCACAAAGAGCGGACCGTCTTCACCGGGGCGTCGACGACGACACGCCTAGCGCCGAGGTGAACCGAGACGTCGTCCTTCGCAACGTCATAACACATCAAACATATTTTCATCACCAACCAAAATTCTGCCTTATTCCCGTGACGTAAGATTCAAATACGCCCACAAATCATGGAGCATAACACCTCCTTTGGAATCGTGCCTGTAAATTGTCTTTGCATCGCGTCCTTAAGGATAAGAAGATAATGCCATATCGTTTGGCAAGTGCTAAGCCGGGTCCGTCCTACGCACTTCTAGGGGCTTTCGTGCTGACCTCGACGGCGCGGCGTGGGGACCCGAACGAGGCTTCGGCGGTTACAAATTCATTTGCAGGGTGTAATGAGATCCGGGGAGATAAAATTAATTTACCTGCGTGCCCGCCTTTCAATGGCGTTAAGAAAGATTCAATCTACAGCAAGGAAGTGGGAGGCACCCACTTCCTTGTAATTTTATTTTTGTAAATAATACTATGTTACAACTGAAAAAAAAAACCGGCCAAGTGCGAGTCGAACTCGCGACCGAGGGTTCCGTATCGCCAAGTCGTGGTTAGCGCCACTCACGCCATCTATGGCGTGTTATGAAATGCTTCATATGAGTTAAAATTCATGATTAGTTAAAATGCTTCATACTTTATTCGGTAGAGGGCGCGCGCGCATACACTTTTTGGTGTCTTCTATGGGAACCCCCATGAATTGTTTACTTTTTCTTATGTTTATTATTTGTTGTTATATCGGCCATAATAACACATATTCTGTGAAAATTTCAACGGGCTACCTATTACAGTTCAAGAGATACAGCCCTCGGACAGACGGACGGACAGACAGACAGACGGCGTAGGCTTAGTTTTAGGGTCCCATAGCGGATACGGAACCCTAATAAAGCAAAGTTTCCGAAAATAACTCCCGATTTACATATTCACCAAATGCCTGACAGACACAGTTCGATGCCAATTTTAAACTTCGATTTGTATCATAAACTCAATAAAATGATGGATATTCGAAGTTTATTAGTAAAAATTGAACATAAACAATATTAATGCCCTCTTATTATATGTGTCCGGTGATTCGGGCACGGCGGGCACGTGAATAATGTTCGGGAAGCATCCGGGTACAAAGTTAAAGAATTATTTTCTATGCATTTTGCATGAGCGGGCATGTTATTGGATTATTCGAAAGAATTTGAATATTCTGCTCGCCGGAGCGCGGCGGACGACGCGGAGGGGGGAGGGGCTCTGGTCTGGTATGGAGCAATATGTCATCAGATGGAGCAAGGAGCAAGAAATAATACATTACATGGAATGGGCAATGCTTACAAGAATTCCGGGCTATGTAATTTATTCGTGTTTGGTTTCGGTGTTAAAAAAAACTACTTTTTTTTTTTAGTTTTTTTTTGCAATGTCGTAAAAATAGATAATACAATTAGACATGCGTCAAACTTGGTGTGATTATAGTGAAAACTCTAAAATAAAACAATAAATAATAAGAAATAAAAGAGTCCGACTCGCACTTGGCCGGTTTTTATTAGAAAGAGTAAGGGTAAAATTTTGTACCCTTAAGGATGTTCCCATACAAATTTGGTAAATTTGTTATAGGACCCGTGATAAAATCATCAAACTCTAAATTTTCATAAGCATGTGCATGAAAAATGGGCACTGATTTCATTCAATAATTATTTTTGTGTTGGCAAGGAGGTAATTCACGAGTTGAAGTCGGATTGTAACTAAAAATAGTTATTCTAACCTGACCCCACATTTGTACGCTGCTCATTTTGGGATTTTTGAGGTAGACAAAACAATTACTATTTCTAGTAGTATCTAGTCCGAGATCAATGTGTTGTTCTATCTGTAGAAGCGAGATGACCGAGGCCCCTAGTAGTAGGCCCGTAGTGCAGGACGTCAGGAGTCAGGACACACAAAAGCATTCTTTAATATTTTCTCCAAACTTTACGTACCGACTGCGGATGAGCTTAAACGATGGAATATGTTTTAATTATAGATAATGTTTTCAAATAATTTATAAAGAGAGCATTATTTTAATCCACTGTATTAATCGAATATCAAATACCTATCCAAAGGGTGACTGTACGAAATCTCTCTAAGCTAAGGGATAAGTCCGACTTTGCAACCACTTTATTGACTTACAAACGATTTTCATTGTTACATTCTGTCACTTCCCAAGATGGTTTTAGGCTATAAATCATGATGACCCTAAGTCATCGGCGGCCTCAGCTGTGAGCAAAAGGTCACGCGAAGCGAAGCCGCGGGCAAAAGCTAGTCAATATACAGGGTGTTGTAACGGCCAGTACATTAATTTCACCAGCGCAATCCTCATGTTTTTCCGAGACAAAAAATTAAATGAAGTTTTTCTATAAAGTGTCTCGTTTTGGAGGTATTAATTTTTGAAATTTAGGTTTACGTCAAGTGTAATTTGGCGCGCGCAGGGGGAGGGTGCTGGCGCGGGAAATGTCGGGGTCGAAAAACTCACGCCGCGCCGCCGCCGCTGCGCATCTCCTCGCTCCGGGCACTCGTCCTTGCTCGCTCACCCACAGCGCGCCTTTCATTCCCACGTTTGCGCGGAACATTACGAGGGCTTACTTCAAGAATGCATTAAGTCAGAAAAAGTAGTTTTGAGATAATCAAGATTTAAAGTTTACAAAATAAAAATAAAAAAATGTCTTATATTTACAATATCAGTGTTATGTACCGAGATTTATTATCTATCGAGGTTAAAAATGTTATTAAAGAAAAAAATAATATGTTAACACAATACCACGTTTTATTCAAAAGTGTAGGAGAAGGTACTGACTTAGTGTATTTTGTTTGATGATTAATTTTGCAGTAAAATAAAAATACTGTGTTAAGTCTTATAGTCATTTAGTGAAAAAGACAGTTGTTGTTGGTGCTTTGGTTTGGGGTTGGCTCTAGGCCTGCAAACTAGTCCCGCTTGGTTAGGGACCTTGTGAAAAACCCCGCGATCTCCAGCTACACCAGCCAGGCTATGTCATGGAATGCCTTTCATGGAAGAAAGCCACAATTCGACTGGGGCGTCTGCAGACCGCTGCAACGGAAGATGGAGAACGGAGTACGTCCCTTCGTTGGTTGTCCAACACACTGCACTCCAACAAAACATGCTCGGTCATTTCATACGTCGCCAAACATCCCCTGCACGGTGGACTATCCGTATTACCCACGGTGTGTAGATGTTTATTTAGTGAGCAGTGGCCGCTCATAAGACCAACGGCTATTCTCAGCTTAGCCCGGGCCAGATTGATAAGCTTCAGAGCCAGCCTTCGGTCTGGTTTAGGAAGAGCAGCTCTCGACTGTCTGCACTCTACGACGCCCTTCCATCTGTCCCTGTGTTTCCGTGATGTCGACGCGTCGTGATTATCACGGGTTCCGCTCCTTTGGGTATAGTTCTGGAGCCTCTTCGGGCGACGTCATCAGAACTGTCATTTCTGTCGTCATCGTTGTGGCCTTTTATCCACTGGAGGATCACCTTGTTATTATTACCTGAAAACTTCTCCAGGGCCTCATGACATTGAAGTACCAGGCCTGAGGTACACCTCTTGCTCTTCAGTGACATAAGAGTCGCTGCGCTGTCTGAGAGTATCTCTGTACTCTCTGCACTCGCCGAGAATGTTTTATTGTAGTGCAGTATGCTTGACATACGCCCATCTCAGTCCCAGCGGTTGCCGCTTGTAGCACCCCGATTACTTCCATTTGGAAAACTGTTGAGTGTGCACCAAGTCGTACTGATCTATTAATGTTCAGCTCCCATGAGAAAATGCCCGCACCGGTCCAACTGCTTGCCCGTGACCCGTCTGTGAAGATTCTTAGTTCCGTCTCACTAGATGGGCCGGGGGTTGGTCCTTAATAAGGGTAGTTCACTGCACACCGTGTGCAGGACACTTGTGTGCTTTACCGGTTCGTCCCCTTTTTATAATCCTAGTACCTTGAGTCTGAAGCGGACGCCGCTGCCTCCTGTTTGACACATAGGTCCAGCGTTGAGACAGAGTATGGCTTCAGTGGTGGCCGTGGGTTTAGCGCATACAATCCGTAATATCCTTGGAGGTAAGCCTCTGCAGCTTCTCTAATTGCATCGTTGATTAAAAAGACAGTTTTACGGGCAGTATTAGAATTTTTTAGTGAATTACAATGATGGTTGCTACTAAACTAGTTGTGTTGATCTTCTTCTATCAATCACGATTACCAGAGTGAAAACGCTTCCTTCATTTTGCTAAAAAAAAAAACTTTTTTAACTAGATAACCTCAAATTACAATAGCTCACTAACAAATTCACTCAGCGAATGCTTGAGGTGTCATCCACGATTCAGTATTGCAAGTACACAATTCTAATTTATGTCGATTTAATGCATCGGCCAGTGTAGTTGTTAACAACAACCACTTCAAGTAATATCGCCAACAATACATTAAGTCCGACTTAGTGCTTTTTTCAGTACGTTTTTGACGACGTTTCTAAAAATCGCATCTTCGTAAATGCACTAAGTGACTTAATGTATTTTTGAAAATGATTTCGTTAAGTCCCAGTAAGCCAAAACTGCAACATGAAATGCATTAAGTCACTTAATGCTTTATTGTAGAATAGTATTCTACCACGAATTATCGAAATTGTATTTTTGAAATAACACTAAGTAGACTTAATGCATTCCAGAAGAATAACTTTTTGCGATTCACATAAAAAACATTTACAGTAAGGCACTAAATTGTACTTAGTGTATTTACGTTGGCTATAATTTCAACAATAATCAGAACTTAGTGCCATTCTATTCGAATCATGTCATTTAGTGCTTTTTGCTTGTACAAAGTAGTGATATTATGACTTAATCCTATAGCTATCTTTGGATCTCGTCAGTGTACGACTTAGTGTGTTTTTGAAGAATGTAGCGCAAAAAATTTTGAACAAAACTGTATAATTAAGTCAAAATCCAATTTTTTTGACATAGTGCATTCTTGAAGTAAGCCCTCGTAGATCCTTTTTACATTAAATTAATCAATTAGTTTGAATGAAAACTGTAAATTTGTATTTAATGGGAATTCAGAAAAAAGTTATTAGACTTTTTTGTTACTATTGATCCCAATAATCATTTCCTAAATTTAATGTACTGGCCAACATATAATAAATAAACTAGCTTTTGCCCGCGGCTTCGTTTCGCTAGACTTTTTGCTCACAGCTTAGGCCGCCGAAGACGTAGCGTTATGATTTATCCTAGCCTAAAAAAAAATCTTGATAAGTGACAGAATGTAACAGTGAAAACTGTATGTAAATCGATAAAGTGGTTCTCAAGTTATAAGTATATTGATTTACGTACGTTACACGGTCGTAGAAATTTTGCTTTATTATATTAGGCTAAGTTCTTGGTCACACCTTGTCAACTCTCGCAATCTTTAGTAACACACATCTGATGCGAATTGTGTCCATTGAACAACACGATAATTGTATGCAATAATATTTAAAGCTTCTATTCCCTTTTTGTTCACTCGAAAGTTATTACAATTTTGTAACCGCCAATATAGCAACTTTACATCTCACACAATAGACGGTCGGATCCCACTTACGCATAGATGGGAGGTAATATCCATTTTCTGCTCGGTTATTCGCCGCGCATACAAAGAAAAAATCTGACAAAAAATATAACCAATTTGATATTGCTTATTGTGTGAGGAGTTTGCGGAGTGGCGGCGCGCCGTGCTTCGCCATGGAAACCCTGCTATTGGCGAAGGAGCAAACGAGATAAAATAAATGATATTTAACGACGTACGATTTTCAACCCTATTGCGATCCAACAACCCGCTCCTGGGACGATAGGCAGCGTTTACTGTTTCTTGATTTTGAAATGTAAAGGCTGACAACTAAGGCATAAGAAAACCTTTATAGCATGTCAATCAACATCTAACGTACGTTTCGAAGAAAAAAAGCGCCCAAGAGCGAGTTGAAGTCGTGTGAACAGGGTTTCGTACCATTCCGTTTTAATTTTTAGGGTTCCGTACCTCAAAAGAGGAAAAACGGAACCCTTATAGGATCACTTTGTTGTCCGTCTGGCTGGCTGTCTGTCCCTCAAGACCCTTTTTCTCAGGAACGGGTAGACGTATCAATTTGAAATTAATACCAAATATTAAGGTCTACGTTTCCTCGGAGGTGTAAAAAAATTAAGTTTCTAAGTCAACGCAATCACAAGATACGGCCATTTATGTCATAAATTTTGCTACCGGCAAATGAAATCAAAACCTATGGAGTACTTCCCGTTGACCTAGAATCATGAAATTAGGTACGAAGCAAGGTCTCATAGCACAAGTAAAGGAAAAAATCCGAAAATTGCAAATTTGCAGTTATATCACATAAAAAAAAAGTTTGCTTCTTTTGTATGTCAAGACCCTTTTTCTCAGGAACGAGTCAAGGTATAAAGTTCAAATTAATACAAAATATTAACATCTACGATCGCTTAGAGATGTAGGAATCTCAAGCTTCTAAATTAACACAATCAAAAGATACGGGCATTGATGTCAGATTTTGATACTCGTAAATTCACTCAAAACAAATCAAATTCGGTACGAAGCAAGGTCTCACAGCACAAATATAGGAAAAAATCCGAAAATTGTAAATTCGTACTTACATCACATAAAAAAAAAGTTTGCTTGTTTTGTATGTCAAGACCCTTTTTCTCAGGAACGGGTCAAGGTATCAAGCTGAAATACCACCGGCGGGGCCGCGGCGGCGGCGGCAGGGAGAATAATAAAAAAAAATACATTTATTAGAACGTAGACATGAAAATATACACAATACACAACAACCTACAAAATACAGCTATACACTAATACACTAAAACTAAAACTAATCTAAAATTAATATCCAGAAAACCTACAAAATATAAATTTCTGAAAAGTCCGCCGAAACTCCGTCTCTGCCGACGCCAAGTGCCGACGCCAAAAAAAATTAAATTACATTTTAAATTATTTAAATTGTTGCGTGTTTAAAATCACGCAGTCCAAAGCACAGGTTTCTTGGTCGTTGTTTTTGCGTCAACTGGCCGGTGACGAAATATTGGATTCATGGAACACACATAAAAATCAAATAATTTCAATTTGACAACGAAGAACTGTCATCTCGGCGTTAACTATAAAAATGAATGTTCGTTCGTTCGTTCGTCTTCTATCCGATTATGATGAAACTTTCGTGGGTTGTTGTGCGCGCACCCGCGAATGTAAAGAAAACTTAAAATAGTTCAAATTAATTTAAGGGATGCTTTTCGTTACGTTCATTCTAATAATTGCCACAACAATCAACGCTGACAGCACGGCGGTCCGCGGCGCCGTGGGAACCCTCGGTGCGCGAGTCAGACTCGCACTTGTCCGGCTTTTTTTGGTTTTAGGGCCTCCCTTATAGAGAGAGGCCCTGTGTCGTCAAACTCTGTATACACCGTGTCCCAAAACTAAACGTCAAGCGGGAAGCAGGGAGTAGGCCAGTTTATGACTACCCAGGGAAAAATAAGAAAAAAAAATCGGAGTCATTAATTTTATTAGAAAAAAATTTAACGGAATATTTTTTTTGGTAAAACTACAGGTATTCTGGTTTTGTTTGGGATACTGATCAATAGCAGAGTTACTTAGGCTACGAATAATTTTTTTTTAACAATTATATTTGCAAATTTGTAGTCGTAGTACCTAAAACTGACCATTTTCAAGGTATCTCAAAAAATGTTCATATTATAAAAAACAAATTACTCCGATTTTTTTTTTCTTATTTTTGCCTGGGTACTCATAAACTGGCCTACTCCCGGGTTCCCGCTTGACGTTGAGTTTTGGGACACCCTGTATGTACCAATTTCAACTTTTGTCGTCCAGTAGATTCGTAGAAATCAAGCTGTGACAGACAGACAGACAGACACAAGAGTGATCCTATAAGGGTTCCGTTTGTTCCTCTTTTGAGGTACGGAACCCTAAAAACACAAAGGAAAGATCCTACAGTTTTAAATTGTCAAGTTGTATGTACAAACCTAGTTTCACTTAATAAAACTGTAGAATAAATTTTAAGCTACCTACCTTCTGGCCCATCGAAACATAATATACTGTACATCAAAATACTCCACTCCCGGCGAGGTCCTCTCCAGGAGCAAATATCTCAAGATTGTCGTCCACCCACACGGCTCTAATGCTACCGGATTGAAGAGGAGCAAGGGGGGAGGGGGGCGTCGCGTCGGCGGCACAGCGGGGCCCGGAACGGGGTTACCATAGATACGGCCTGGGCCCGAGGCTAGTCCGTTACCATAGCGAGCCACATTTCTTGGGGGCACCTTAAGGTTTCATACGAGGTAAGCAAGCACGGTGAAAATTCTGCGGGTGTACGCAGTCGGATGCATCGCAAGGAAATGTTTTTATTTTTGAACAAAAAAGGAAAAAACCGGCCAAGTGCGAGTTCGGCTATCAAACCGAGCTTTCCATGCCACAAAAGAAACGTTGAAAAAAAAAAAACACGTAACTTGGTACTAGCTATTACGGTTCCAAAGCACGAAGATACAATTCTAGTTAATCAAATCGTGTTTTCAAAAACCTATCGATCTGCCCTTTTACATTTACATTTATTTTTACAGTTTTACATTTATTAAATTTAGAAATAGTGTAGTGCGAGAGCGCTGTGGGTTGAAAGAAGATATAGTGACAAGGATTGAGAAAGAGATGCTTCGGTGGCTCGGTCATGTTGGAAGAATGGATGATAGGAGACTAACGAAAGAAATTTATGAAGCAAATGTGAGTGGAAGAGTCGGGAAGGGTCGCCCTAGACGCACGTACCGCATGTACGTACGGCATGTGCTCAAAAAGGGGCAAGTGCTTAGTACCAGTAACCGACGAGCATGCATGAAGAACATTATGGGAGTGGAAGAGGCGGCAGAGGTGTGTCAGGATCGTGGCACGTGGAGATCCGTTGTCTCCGCCTACCCCACCGGGAAACAGGCGTGACGCTATGTATGTATGTATGTACATTTATTAAAAACTGAATATGTCAGGTTTTTTTTTTTAATAGAAACTGACACGGTTGGCTGCATCACATACAACATCCGTGATGTCAGCCCATAACACCGGGTGAACTAGGTGCCATTTCAGTGCTTCTCTTCATTTCATGACGGCTACACTGAACTGGACGGAAAACACAAACTATTTACCTAGCCGTTTCAACCGACGTGTCATTCAGTGCGGTGGTATCAATCCAGGCGGGATAAACCCTACCAACTAGTAAGGTAAAAAGGGAAGGGACCTACAGTTTCACGTGGAATTCGAACCATGGTCAGCCTCCAACGGTCGAGCGGTCACCCATCCAAGTAGTGACCGCGCTAAGTGTTGACCGACCGCACCACTGAGCCGTGGTGAGGTGAGTAATATTGATGGGGGAACGCTCAGAAAGAGAGGAATTTAACCTCTTCCGTTCAGTTTTCTCGAGACGAAGCCACGCTCGCTTTCGGACATTTGATTAGATTATTGATGTGCAAACATCTATACCGCAACCTCAGGGATTTTTGGGTTTGGAGTGAATTGCGATTTAGTGATGCGTCATACATAATGCTCTCGCAACATGGGACCATACTCTCGCAACATGTCGCGCAACATAGCGTGGTATTTTACATGCCGCCGGACATGTTGCGGGCGATATCTTTACTGGTGACAACATAATATGTAACTTGATCCGCGGCATGTTCCAAGAAGTTCCCCGTAGCATACACCGTACAGTTGCGGGACATGTTCCGCGACATTTGCCCCCTAGTGAATTCAAGGCTGTTTACACCATGAACCATGAGTCTTCGGCAATCAGACTTTATTTATTCCACCATGAGGAATATTCACAGCGTACATGCAGTCGTTAACGGTTACTCGTATTAAAGTAGGTGATTGGGAACTGA
Source organism: Nematopogon swammerdamellus (assembly GCA_946902875.1). NCBI lineage: Eukaryota > Metazoa > Arthropoda > Insecta > Lepidoptera > Adelidae > Nematopogon > Nematopogon swammerdamellus. The sequence continues at coordinate 23,005,017 of OX336339.1, forward strand.
GTTCAAGGTTGGTCCTTCAGGCACAGCTAAGTTATTCCTAGCCCTAAGTGAAAGTTGAAATACCGGTCCTTAGCTTTGGTATCTCAACTTCCACTAAGTGTCAGAAGAAACGTTAGGTGATCGATTCCCCATACGATATCTGCCACATAACATTGCCTCTAGCCATAAATAGAAGTTGAAATACCGGCCCTTATCCTTAGTATCTCAACTTCCACTTGGTGTCAGAAGGAACGTTATGTGACAAATTCCCCATACGATATCTGTCACAACGTTACTCCTAGCCATATGTGGGATTTGAAATACTGGTCTTTAGCGTTGGTATCTCAACTCACTTAGTTTCCGAAGGAACGTTATGTGACAGATTGCCTATAGGATATCTGTCACACAAAGTTATTCCTAGCCCAAGTGGAAGTTAAAATATCGGCCTTTGGCCTTGGCATTCAACTTCTTCTTAGTGTCAGAAGGAACGCTATGTGACAGATTCCCCGTACTATATCTGTCACAACGTTACTCCTAGCCATATGTGGGATTTGAAATACTGGTTTTTAGCGTTGGTATCTCAACCCACTTAGTTTCCGAAGGAACGTTATGTGACAGATTGCCTATAGGATATCTGTCACACAACGTTATTCCTAGCCCAAGTGGAAGTTAAAATACCGGCCCGTAGCTTTGGTATTTCAACTTCTACTTAGTGTCAGAAGGAACGTTATGTGACAGATTCCCTATAGGATATCTGTCACACAACGTTATTCCTAGCCCAAGTGGAAGATAAAATACCGGCCCGTAGCCTTGGTGTTTCAACTTCCACTTAGTGTCAGAAGGAACGTTATGTGACAGATTCCCCATACGATATCTGTCACATAACGTTATTCCTAGCCCAAGTGGAAGTTGAAATACCAAGGCTGAAGCTTAATGGCTGAAGATACCCAAGTGATATGGGGTCTGCATACGGCTTTAGCCACTTGCCGGGTGGTTAACCAGATTTCACACCAGTAAAGTGTCTGGTGACATCTGTTCGACGACAACGTTCGCTTTGGCGACTTCAGGCCGAGTTTGTCCTGTGTATCGCCGCCGGCGCGAGCGTGTTGGGTGTTCATTAGATCGTAGCGGCTCTCCGCCCCGCCCCCCGCCCCGCCCCCGCCCCCGCCCTTCCGCCGCCGCCGACTCCGGTCAACAAATAAACATCTTACATAAGAACCGAGCCGAGAGTTCGTTATTGAGCCAGATTTTATTAAACGTTGATTGCTTTCGGCTGGCAGACGGTTTATTTTTACGCTTGGATTAAGTCGGCTGGAGCCGTTTTAAAATTTGATGATTTGAATTATTTGAAGTTGGTCGTTGTTTCGGACGTTTGATTCAACAGCTTTCATTACGACTGATTATGTAATAATGTCTATTAAATTTGATATTATTTCATCTTCGCAAAGAGAACTGCCATAACTTTAGACTTATCCAAGAATAGCCTACATAATGTATGAAATTATTTAATAAACAACCATAGAAGAAAATACTTCTCTCCCCGTGTATGTCGTAAAAGGCGACTAAGGGATATGACTCCCTTCTTATATTACTAGGTGTTAGGGTTTAACCCGCCCGGGTTGGTACCACCGCACTGAATGAAAGGTCGGTCGAAACGGCTATGTAAATGGTTTTCCATGTGTTTTCCGTCCAGTTCAGTATAGCCGGCACGACCGAAGGGAAGCACTGACGTGGCACCAAGTACACCCGGTGTTATGGGCTGACATCACGGATGTTGTAGGTGTTGTAGCCAACCGTGTCGGTTTTCATAAAAAAAAAATACTTTTTTGCTCTATAAGCATTTTATAGAAATTTACAAAAGGTGCAAAGGCTTATACATTACAGACATTTCTTCGACGTATTAATAAGTATTCTTATTATTATTTTTATCTCCAATTGTCACGCAACTCTTTTGCTACTACCTACTTACAATCCACTATATTATCGAATCTCAAACATCCAAAGGTTGACTGTAAGAAATCTCTGTAAGGGATAAGTCCGCCTTTGCACCTTATGTAAATTTTCAATGTATTTGTTACTGTTTAATGTTTACTGGAGCAATAAAGAATTTTCTATCTATCTATCTATCTATTTCTTCCAGTCAACATTTGGATGTTGGAGAGTCGACGAATAATATAGTGAAATATAATTTGGTAGTAGCAAAAGACTTTTGTGTGAGAGTTGAAGATGAAATGATTAATAATAAGAATTATGAAACATCTGTCTGGAAAATGTACCTACCAAGGTTAGGTATGTTACTTTAATCGGAATATATTTAATGCACATACGAGGCGTTTTAATAAATAATGGGAATTCATTTTTTTTTATTTTAATATTTTTTGTCCCCAGTAAACCGCGGTGTCACGGGCTGACATCGCGGACGTTGTAGGTGAATTGTATATAATTTTTCTATAAGTCTTTTTTATAAGCTGCTGTTATACATTTGAAAAATGCATAAGTATACTATAAGCTGTTTAAAATATAAAAACATTACCTTAGGCCTTAGTACTTTACTTGCTGATTGATAGTTATTTGTCCTAATATTTTGCTAGACGTGCCAGTTGGGTTTTGAACTTAAATTAACCTGAGTTGAGCTGTTCAGCCCAATTGTCGGCATATAGCACGAGGTTTTGTAATGTAACAAATTACCTATGTAATTTTATAATTAAAACATTATACAGGTTACTGCCCGTGACATGAAACGTCTAACGCCATCTGCGAGCGGAAACTGGAACTTCGACTGAAAGCTTTCAGTAGGTGCGGTGCGCTCCGTCCGCCGCGCGACTCGCGCGAGGGCGAGGCGAGGCGAGCGAGCCTCGCTCGCAGTCGCAGAGCGCTGGGCTGGGCGGGAGGTCTGGGCGGCGCTGCGCCGCCCGACGCGCCCGCTAGATGTCGCTGTACGGTGGTTTGGTTATCTGCTGAACTGTCCGAAGGCAGTAAATCAACGTTTGACAAGACGATAGAGTGAAACGGTGTATAAATTACTTAAAAGATGGCGCTCTAATCACGCTTAAATAATGTTTGCAAGTTTCCACAACGGTAAAATGAAATAAAATCAGTCTCAAAAATTTGCATCAATGCTGGAGGTCACCATTTGAATGATATAATCTTCAGTACTTAATGGAATAAATTTCGAAAAAGCTGTAAATATAAATAATAAAAAAGACAATCAAAATCGTTATTAATGTATTTTATATAGAAAATATCTTATAACTAAGGGTTGATTAATTTTGATTACAAAATGATTGCCCACATAAGCACACAGTTGACCAGAAACTGTAAATTTTGTCATAATTTACAAATTGAATACACTTTGAATACAGAATTTTTTTATGGAAACTGACACGGCAGGCTACATCACCTACTACATCCGTGATGTTATCCCATAAAACCTTGGTGAACTCTGCACTGAACTGGATGGAAAACACGAACTATTTACATAGCCGTTTCATTCAACCGAACTTTCGTTCAGTGAGGTGGAACCAACCCGGGCGGGTTAAACCCTACCACCTATTAGTAAGGTAAGAGAAGGGAAGGCACCTACAGTTTTAGGTGGAATCCGAACCATGGTCAGCCTACAACGGTCGAGCGGTCACTGACCACTGATCCATCCACTGACCGCGCCCAGGTGGTCGGTCGACTGTTGGTATGATCCGACCAACAGTCGACCGACCGCACCACTGAGCTACCGAGGCTGACACAGTAATATGTGGAAACGCAAAAAATGCCCTGCAACTCCGTTGCGGCGGCGCCTACCCAAAGCGTATGACTTTATCTCCTCGCGCCGCCCCCCGCCCCGCCCCCACCCCGCCCCGATAGAGCGGGCGGGCTTTCGTTAGCGGTTGGTCGTTCGGACAAACCACCAAAAATAAGAAACAATATAGGTACTCGTATCTATGCGAAAGGGCCACATGAGTAAGATTATTATATATATGTAATTAGATTTAAGCACTTGTTCCATGTCTCTTTCTTCCTGCCACTCCATAACCACTCTGTAAATAATAAGGCGTACTGTAAGAGAACCCTATATTTAGAGTTAAGTATTTGCCTGTTGTACAATTTTTGAGTGCAATAAAGATATTTGATTTGATTTGATTGATTTGAGTAAGGGCATACACGGAGTAGACTTGCTCTGTACTTTTCATGAGGGTGTCTTTTTTTATGGAAACTAACACGGTTGACTACATCACCTACAACATCCGCGATGTCAGCCCATAACACCGAGTGAACTAGGTGCCATGCCAGTGCTTCCCTTTATTTCATGTCGGTTACACTGAACTGGACGGAAAACACGAACTATTTACATAGCCGTTTTGACCGACGTTTCGTTCAGTGCGGTGATACCAACCCGGGCGGGATAAACCTTGCCACCTACTAAAGTAATAAGGGAAGGAACCTACAGTTTAACGTGGAATCCGAACTACGGTTAGCCTCTAACGGTCGAGCGGTAATCCATCCAACTACTGACCGCGCTCAGGTTGCTTAACAACAGTCGACCGACCGCACCACTGAGCTACCGACGCGACGCTGACAATGGCGGTAGCCCTTTGAAATGTTCACAAAAGATGAATTTTGTTGACGGATATCTTTTTTAAATATAATAATAATTAAAATAAACAAAAGTAAAAAATGAAGGGGTCCCCATACAAGAAACCAGTTTTTTTCAACTGTTTTATTAACTGTCGTAAAAAAGGTTGTACGTACTTTTTTTTTTACCTGAAGAGCCATAGTCTAATCATGAAACACCACGATGTTAAACCATAGTAAGCCACATTTAACCAGCAATCTTCCTTAGATACTCTGCGGGTTAAACCTTTTGGCGACAGTTTTGACTTCACAGTCAGGCTGCGAGTCAGCCGTGCGTGGCGCGCGGTCGCGACATCCAGATAGTTCGGGCACGTATGCTGTGTGGAAGACTATTTCATTTGCATTTGGCATTTCGTGCAGCGGAAGGTCCGCGGATATCTGCCCGGCGCAGCTCTCTTGTTTGTTGTTCACATTTAAGGCCCTGTAAACCCGTAATCATCTGTACTCCTCTTTCAAGGCGCCGCTATCGCTGGTTGGAGTATGATGAAACACAATCAATCAATCAATAATTAGGTTTTTATTTTTTTTATTCCAAAACTACGGATCGAAACAAAAAAGTAAAAAGCTACAGATCTAGATATAAACAGAATAGATTTTTTCCGAAGCCTTGATTTAGCCACGTTGCCTTAAATACGTTTTCATAAGTAAATTCAGAGGCATGTTCATGATTTTTTTCTACCGAGCGAAGTTAATCAAATCATGTTTTCAAAAAGCTATGAAGTATTACGTATATTAAAACTGAATCTGTCACGTGAGTAAGATTGGTGGTAAACTTCTTGAAGCTCGAGTCAGACGCCAGCCTCACGTCACCTTTAGGTCGACTATTGCTAAATTGTTATTCAATATAATATATTAATAAACATTGTATAATTATCAACATAAGCACAGTCCACAAAACTGTTTTTATACAAACTAATTTTCTGTTCGCGCAGCTCGGCCGTGGAATTCACTACCATACTTTGTCAGACACAAAGTATGGTAGTGAATTCATATATTGACGGATAAGGATACTCATATACGTACGTACACGGCCGTAAAAACTTTGGTTATTTTTTTTTTTTTTTTATCTAATCCGGTATTGGTGGCTGAGTCGGAGGGGCCATAGCACATGTTCGGACGAGCCAATATCACCTCCGAGAAGGTAGGTGCCATTACGGAAACTTTCCTGGATTTATTACGATTCTCACACGAGTAGTCGAGTCTTTCGCTATTCCTACTTACATTTCATTTTAATAATTGCTCTCAAACATCCAAAGGTTGACTGGAAGAAATCTCCGAAAAGTCCGCCTTTGCACCTCGTGTAAATATTATATTGTACTTATTTCTGTTGGAATGTATTTTGGAGCAATAACATAATTATTTTCTATCCATCTATCCAACGAATATTATTACTGGAGAGTTCTGAAGGCACAGAAATTTATAAATTGTATGTAATAAAGTGAGACATCAATTTTAATGACATCAATAAAGTTAGCCCTCGGGAACGGGACAATGTATTTTCAGCTCCCATCTACACCCGAACGATTGCAGTCGGCAATAATCATGGGCCGCATCTCCAAAGACCCGCGCGCGCATAACAATGGGGCGATATTTCCAAGCGATTTGGTCCTCCATAGCCTTCGTCTCTTCTCGAGTGCGGTCATAACGCGCCTCTTTATCGAGATCGCGCGTGTGTGCGTGTGTGCACGGCTTTATCTCCGTGTGCGCACGGCTCCACTTCCGTGCGCGCGTGTGTGTACGGCTTTACACACCCGTGTGTGCGTGTGGGGGGAGGGAGAGGGGGGGGGGGGGGGGGGAGAGGGGGGGGGGGGGGGAGGGCGAAAGGTACTTCTCACAACAAAGAGGCCTCGATCGGCCGGCTATATTTCCGACTTCCGTTCCATTTACACGTAGAAACGCTAATAGCGCAGTAATAAACGCGACTCGTATCTCCTCGCGATATCAGACGCTCTGTAATAAAGCACGAGGAACGTGCGAGGCGCGTGTGGAATGGATCACGAATTGTAAAAACTTTAACAAGGGATAGGCTGAAATGCGTAGAAATCTAATTACTTTTCCGATCAGCACTGTAAAATGGTAAAAAAAATTTTTTTAACAGAGAGGTTATGAGGGTGTTATGGCAATAAACGTTGTTCAAGTAAAGTACGTACAGAATTATCTTAATTCAAGATTTGATTATCAGAGCGGAAAATGAAGAACAAAAATACGCTCCGCCCAGGATTCCAACCTGGAACTCCGCCTTGAACCGCCAGCGCGTTACCAATTCCGCCATCGCCATCGTTCGATAACGTATTCTCACAAAATTTTCAGCCTCAAGAACTACTTTCCATTGGTGCAAACCGCTTCAAAATCTGTTCAGTGGTTCCGGAGTTTACATCAAACATACACACAGACACGTTCCCTTTTTAACCGACTTAAAAAAAAGGAGATTTTTGTTTTTGTTTGTCCTCTCAGAACTTTCGACTGGGTGAACCGATTTTGATGATTCTTTTTTTATTTGAAAGCTGGTGCTTCCCGTGTAGTCCCATTTCAATTTGGTCAAGATCGGATGAGAAAGCGAGGCCGAAGCCGAAGGGCGAGCGATTCCGCCGAGTACATTAATACCAAAAAATTACTAAAAAAAACTGTGAAATAAAAAACTATTTCGAAAAATATAAAAACCGCCTTCAAAAACCCTACAGATGAAGGCGGTGCTAAAGCAAGTAAAAATAACCGACCGCCTTCAACTCTAGGGTTAGATTTTTTTTAATTCATAAATTTTTAAGGCGGTTTTTTTATTATTTATGAAGTAGAGATAACTTCGGACAGCGCGTGTGACAAATAGACGGACGGTGCCTGCATCAGCATCGCTGGCTACGAAACCCTAAAGCGAGGCTCTGAGAGCACAACACAGGTATATACAATATACATACAGTCAAAATTCGGCCTTAGTTCTCGCAAAACTTTTCACTATACGTGCTTCGGATTCAATACCAATTACTTATTCATGTAAAATTTGAGCACGAAGCAAGAAAAGAGCCTGCTCCCTCGCGGCTCCCTCGCCCCGTCCCGCCCCCGCCCCCACCCCCGCCGCCACGTATGATTGATGATACACTACTCTGTAAATCAATAAATACATCACTTACGTAAAAAGCTTGGCCGCGCTCAGTTCGGAAGACTTCTGAAACTGTCGGCTCTCCTCAAACTTACTTACATACGAGCGAGCCCCCAGCTAGACGCTTGATTTATCACATACTAATATGATTTTGCAGCTCCAGCCGGCTTCTGACTTGGAATAGCGATTAAGCTATACTAGACCACGGAGAAGAGAGTTGAGAGGCCTGGTTTCTAGCTCTAATTTCTAGTAAAGCATGTGTCGCAACTGCGGGGAGCACCTTGGGCAGTGCGTGCGACAGATAGACGGACAGACACCTGTCCGGGTTTTATAAGTCTTCCGGATGATGTCATGTTTGTCACCGACTGAACTGAGGAGCAGTCAGTGTGTACAGGGCCGTACCCAGGATTTTGTTTCGGGGGGGGGTCAAGGTTCGAAAAAATATTTGTAAACTCATGTATTTTTATTTATTTATTTATTTAGGAAAAAAAAAAAAAAAAAAAAAAAAAAAAAAAACAAAAAAAAAAAACAAACAATTACATACATATGTAGGTTAAGGAGACAGTAGAAACAATGAACAATTAGGTATGTAACCAGCGACGTTTTTCACAAATGCTTTGCTTACTAATTAAATAATTAAATTTAAAGCGTACACACAATATATGTAATTCACATAGCGCTTATGAATGAATACATAATATAAAAAAATATAACAGCACCACGAAAGCAGACACCTCACCTTATGCATACTGTGCCACACCAAGCACGTAAAACATTATAGTTATCATCTCTTACATAGACCTATTATGACCATGAAGCAGCCTATCGAGGCGGAACCCAAACCAAACAGAATTAGGACAGACCATAAAAAAAAAAAAAAAATAAATAAATAAATAAAATAAAATAAAATATCAGTCTTGTCCAACTTCACCGCATAAGGATGGATCAACGGCAACCCCGGCGGCCCCGCCCGACCCTCGCCGACCGCGACTCCCTGATCATGGCGCGGTCTGAACGAGCACAACCTTAGGCTCATCTACATGATTTTAAGAATTTAAATTATTTAACACTGCTCTTTTGAAGGTGAGCAGTTTAGAAAAATGAATATCTATATGAGAGAAGTATCTGTTGTAGTTTTCGCATACTCTTCGCAGGGGTACGCGTTTACCTGCATTGGTTCGACAGCGACCAAGTTGAAAAGTAGCATGACATCGACTAGATTTTTGTGGTATGCGATATTGTATCCTTGAAAGTAGGTCGGGACAGTCGATGCCATTATTGCATACTTTATGAAGTGTCATAGTTTCCAGTAATTTCCTGCGGTTGTCGAGGCTAGGTAGTGAATAAATATTGAGCAAGTTTTCATAAGACGCGTGAGCCCTATTAAAACGCCTATGCATTATATACAGAAATTTTCTCTGAACCATTTCTAGTGCGTGTCTGTATTTATCATAGTATGGATTCCATATTTGAACAGCATATTCAAGCTGTGGTCGCACCAGTGCGGTATATAGGTATTTGTATGTGGACACAGATCTGAATGAAAGAGATGTGCGTAGAACGAAACCCATCATCTGTAGCCCTTTATTGGTAATAGTCTCTATATGCTCGTCCAAATGTAAGTTTGCGTCCAACGTCACACCGAGATCACGGATTTGCACAACTCTGTTAAGTGTAGTACCTCCTAGCTGATAATTGTGCAGAATTTTAGTTTTTTTTTTAGTAAATGTAATACACATGCACTTCTTGAGGCTAAGATGCATTTTTACAGAGGTTGAGTAGTCGAAGAAGCGATCAAGGTCACTCTGAAGTTCACAGGCATCGGCAGGCGAGCGAATAATTTTGTAGATTTTAATATCGTCTGCATAGACCAAAAACAAAGAATTCTTGAAGTTTGTCACGACATCATTAATAAAAAGGATGAAGAGAAAAGGTCCAAGAATAGACCCCTGCGGGACTCCAGACGTAACCCTGACCGTCTCTGACTCGTAACCATTGATTACAACCCGCTGCGTCCTGTTGTTGACGTATGAGGCAAACCATCTAAGCAAATTGCCCCTGATACCATTAAAGGCGATTTTCTCGAGTAAGAGCCTATGGTCCACCTTGTCGAACGCTTTTTTGAAGTCCGTATATATCGCATCAACTTGCTCACCGTTATCCATAGCTTCAAAAAGAACATTGGTGTAGACTAAAAGATTGCTGACTGTGGATCGTTTTTTGACGAATCCATGCTGTTCTGGTATAATGTAGTTGTGAAGTATGGGATATAGATACCGATGAACTAGCCTTTCAAAAAGTTTCGACAGGGTGGACAGAATTGAGATAGGTCTGTAGTTTTCAACATCGCCTTTGGGGCCATTTTTATGTACCGGTGTGATGTTCGCAATTTTCCAAACGTCGGGGAATACACCTTCATCAAGACATTTATTAAATAATATGTAAAGTGGAAAGTGAATGGTCACGGCGGTGTTTACAAGGAAGAAAGGTTCAATTCGATCTGGTCCGGCCCCTTTGTTTGTGTCCAGTTGCTTGAGTTCCCTCCGAATGGTATCAGAGGCAATGTGCAAAGAACTAACCAAAACACCATGATCAGCAGCCACGGACGGGGGCTCCCACGTATCTATGTCGAGAGTGGTCGGCTCGTAAACAGAACTAAAGTATTTGGAGAACATATTGCTTATACCATTTGGCGTAGTAGAAGACTGACCGAGATATTTCATGCTAGCTGGATATGCGCTACCACCTTTACGGCTGGAAACATAAGTCCAAAAGTTTTTAATATCTGAGACGATATGTTCCTCAGTCATTTTTATATAATCTCTGAAGCATGCAGCAGACGCATGTTTAAACTGTTGCCGCATCACTGAGAACACTTCATAGTCTGACCTGTTGCCGTATCTCTTCCACTTAGCCCACGCTTTAGCTTTGCGATTAAACAATCGTTCGAGCGCAGGTGTAAACCAACTGGCGAAGCGAGAGTTCCTGTTAGATTTTAATGGAACAAATTCCTTAATTATCTTATAGATTTTTTCGTAGAAAATATCAACTGCTTGCGAGGCATTATAGTTCGCCATTTCTGAAACCCAATCTATGCTCGCTATAGCCGAGTTAATTTGGATATAGTCGGCTGCACGGTATTTAAAACGTGGCTCAGATTGTCGCGGCAATGACGCTTCAACCTGCACATTTATTGCTAGCAGGACCGGTGGGTGGTGCCGATCCGGAGCAACAAGAGGCTCAATTAGGGGCAACAATGCACACGCACCATCACATAAAATTAAATCTAATATTCTATTATTAATATTGCGATTCAAATTATATTGTTTAACAGATAAATAAGCCATCGTATTTAAGAGCAAGCGACCAACCCTCGACACACCACCAACCAACTCGACCTCAGTCGTACAACCGTCGGGTCCATCGATCCATCCGATGTCGGGAATATTGTAATCACCTATAATACAAACATTACAATCACCAAGCTCAGAGTACGAGTACTGCAGCGCGTCAAAGTGCCGAGAGTATGACTCGTGAGGATAACAAGGAGGTACGTACGTAGCGCTCAACAGAAACCTGCTGTTCTGTCCTCCATGCGCAAGAGTAAAAATTATTGTAACATTATCTATACCAGCGGGTGCGGCGGCGGCGCCAGCTCCGGTAGTATGTAGCTGGTGTCGTTGCGCTATTAAGTTATTCCGCACCGCGACGAGCACACCGCCGCCATCGCGTCTAGATGTGGCTGCACGATCGCGATCCTCTCTGAACACTGTATAGTACTTCTCGTCAATGTACTCAGCATTGGCGATGTCACAGGTCAGCCAGGATTCTGTCAAAACAATTACATCATAATCACAGTTCAATATATTCATGTATAACGTATTCAGTTTGGTTCGGAGTCCGCCACAATTTTGGTAATATATTAATAATTTATTGTTGTCAGCCATATTCCAAATAATACAACCCTTGTGAGTAAGTTGAGAAGAAGAATGGTGTGGAACAATGCGAAGGCATTGTATCATTGTGGCATGGCACATAAACAACAATGGTGCACTTGGCAAACAGCGAGGCAACAGCCATGGCATGTTTTTCGTTAATACAGTTAGTGAATAGTAAGAAGTAGCTTGTAGTTTCATTATGTAGCGATATCGGTGTGAGGTACATGTTATAGAAATCAAGCAATATGAAAAAAATAAAAGAAATTACACTAGAATACCGACCGAGTAAGCAATCACACCAAGTCAACATATATAAAGCTGCAGTAATCACAGGAGGATCATATGAACATTTATAGTTATTATTACTCAACGAGAACGAGGACCCGCACAGACTATATGTAGTGAATCGATAACTCATAGTCGGCACACTTAATAAAGAAAAACTTATATTATAAAAACAGATAGCACAGACACACGTATTCGGCAGACATAAATGGCAGAGAACATAAACATAATCAAAAGCAGTAACGCTTAACTCGATTCGACCTGGTTCTACGACTGTTTCTGCACACTGAACACAACTACATAACATCTTATATACAACAATAGTTGCCACTTCACCATGCAGAGCGCTCCGCTTGTATTGGACAGGTTCATAGTTATGAGCATGTAAATAGGCCAAACATAAATATAAGATCATTAGCAGCGTAGCTATATACATAACAACTGAAACAAAAGGCTGAAGCAGGTCTTGTTCAACATGGCAATCAGTGCAGAATAAAGGCAAAAGCAACCACTGCGAGTGAGTGAAAAATACAGTATATATAGGTATAAAGTTAACTAAAACGTGCGAGCAAAATAAATGCGAATGTAGTATTAAATGCGGACAATCATCAGGCCAGTAGGTATTGTGAGAATCAGTGACAATATTATCCAATAGTGCCTGTACATAACACGCGCGCATATAGTCGCGCACAGCAAGAAGCCATACATTTATTGATACTAGTTCAGATATACAGTGATTAGCAAGAGGACTTATAGTAACTTTAATTATATGACCATATGCTACGGCAGGCAGCCTAGTGAATGAAGCATTTATACATACCTTATTATGAGGCACACAATATTGAAAGACGTAACCTAGAATAACAACACAGAAATATAAGCAAATAACAAAGTGCACATAGTTGTGAGTCCTTGGAGGGTAAACCGGGACCATGTAAGTACTTTTTATATTGGGTGGTACTAGGTATTCCACTAAATAAAGACAATTATACAGAGCATAGTTAGGGAAAATATACAAGCGAGTATGCAAATGTGTAGTAAATACTGAGCAAACAACATGCAAGTATAGGTACAGGTCACTCATGATGACACAACTTACGCAACAGTAAATGTGGGCTGTACTTAAATGTATCGCAAAAGGGCAAGCCAATAGGTAATGTGAAAGGTACTTATATGATTTTGGCGAGATCCACTTCTGTCTTAATGCGCAATACATTCGATAGATCCTGTTTCCGCACAAGTATAGATGCGTTGCGTATCCATGCATGTTTGTAGCCGAGGGCCGCACACTTTTCCCTGACTTGACGAAACAATTGTTTGTTCCTGAGTGTAAGATGTTCGTTGATGTATATGCGCTTCGGAGGCGCGCCGCCTCCGCCGCCGCCGGCTCCGCCTCCGCCGCCCAGGTCGAGTCGGTCGGTGGATGCGCGCGCCCGGCGCGACGCACTGACGACGTTATCGCGGAGGATGCAGGTCGACAGACGTACGATGATATTCTTAGGTCTGCCGCCGCCTCCGCGGCCTCCGCCTCCGCCGCTGGCCGCCTCGCTGACGTTGTGAGGGACACGGTGTACCGCTAGGATATCGCACGGCCGCACCGGCACCTCAATGACACGGCATATTTGCTCCACGATTGACACTAAGTTTTCGCCTTTGCGCTCCGGAATATTTTGAATTTCAGCGTTACACTGCCGCGCTCGCTGGTCAGATTCATCTGCACGACTTTTCAACGAAGTGATCTCCCGGCGTAGCTCCGATGCAGCCTTTTCGTGATCATGCGTGAGTACGTCGATCATTTCCGATATGAGATTCTGCTTAGATTCCAATTCGTCAAGTCTGTCAGACGTAGTTTGTGCTTTATTAAATAGCTCCGTTAATCTTGAATCGATCCGCGCCAGCGATTCGTCAATTTTGACGGTCCACTTCACCAGGTGTAAATCTACCAGCTTCAACAATCGATCCATGTCGGAGCCCGGCACTGCCGCAACGTCGTCGCTCGGTATAATGATATTGGTCGCGTCTCCGCCTCCGCCGCCATCGCAGGAGCCCGCCGCCAGCGCCGCCATGTTGGCGCGCGTTTGTTCGCGGCTAGCCTGCTGCGCGCGATCCGGGGACTGCTCGCGGGGAGTGTTGGATCCGGAGCCCGGACCCCGCTTACATGCCTTGCAAGTCCATGTGCTCTTGCGCTGGGTGCGAAGATTGCGGAATGAAGACTCAACAAAACCCGCACAGACAAAATAGTAACATCGGTTACAGTTCGCGCACTTCATGAATTCATTATCGATGATTACTTTATCACAACACGAGCAATGCATTGTGACTGGTTAGATAGGTACGCACAAGAATATAGTCGGTAAGGAAGTATAATATATACGGCGGCGACCGCGCGCGCTCGTCTCGCTGTACGTTTTCAACTGTACGTTTTCAGCGCACACGCACGACCTGTCCGCATGCCCAACTGGACTGAACTGAACGTAGGGACTGATGTACCTACGTTATATAAGGTCTTTCAAAATTAGTTAATAGTACGCTAAGGAGGAGGGGGGTGGGGGGGGGGGGGGGGAAGGGTGCTGTATCGGAAATCGATCACTTTTGAAGAACAAAGATATTTTTTTTAAGATAAAATTAAAAAAAAAATGTTTTTCTTAATCGTTTCAGTTTCATGCCAGGAACAAAAAAGTCTTCCAATATATAGATCTATTTCTTTCAGAAATTGTGAAAAACCACAATTTTAGTTTTATTAGTATGGGATAGAAAGAATTTCATTTTTTTTACCAACTTACACGTGTTACATCATAATGGTAAGAAAAACTTTTTTGTTACTGTTATGAAACTGAATCGGTAAGGCTATGAAAATCAACCACCTATTTTTTTTTAATACATAAAAAAAAATTTTACTTAAAAAAAAGCCCAAGGTCCAAAAAACATTATATAGGTTTATATACAGGGGGGCCCTTAGCGTACTATTAACTAATTTTGAAAGACCTATATATGAACAGTATAATGAATTTATTATATTTTTATATTATAAGAAAATATACGTATCACTTTTTAGTGCTTCTATTATTTATTGAAAAAGAACACATGTTTTTTTATTACACATTTTATATATTTCGGCGAATGCCGTCTTCAGTAATTATCTATTATGAATAAAATATTGTTTATTTACAAAAGTTTGTCATGGTAACAATGTCATTGGTTAATGACACTGTTACCATGACATGACAAACACAGATCTATAGATATATAAAAAATAAAAAAATAAAAAAAAAAATAAAAAAAAAAATTGATTGAAAAAAATTGACGTTATATGAACAGTGTGCATGTAATGTAGGTATTTAGCATGAAGGCTGGGTGTGTAGTATTTCATATTCTGAACATCTTTTGTTCCACCACTTGGGGCAAAAAAAAAGATCTTCACCCTTATATTTCAGGAATAGGTATTTAAAAATGTATGGAGAAAGTAAAAATGTTTTTTCTTATAAATAAAACATTTTCAGCGAAAGCTATTTAGTTTCGGATATAAATCAATCAATAATGTTAGCTAAAAAAAATCGAATTCTTTTGTTACACGATTTTATAGGGTTCCGTGTACGGTACGGGACCCTATTACTAAGCCTACGTCATCTGTCTGTCTGTCTGTCTGTCTGTCTGTCTGTCTGTCTGTCTGTCCGTCCGTCCGTCCGTCCGTCCGTTCGAGGGCTGTATCTCTTGAACCGTAATAGGTAGCCCGTTGAAATTTTAACAGAATATGTGTTATTTATTATATTATGGCCGATATAACAACAAAATAATAAAAAAAAACCGACCCTTAAAAAGTCAAAAATAGTAATTTCCGTTCACTTACTTAAGACTGTTCCGAGGTTGTATTGCTCCATACAAAATCGTCTTTCGGCTCTCACGTTTTCTACCCCCCTAAACCTTAACCGATTCCGACGATTTTTTTGTGTTGTAATAAGGACAGTCCAATCTACGTACCTGTCTTTTTTTTATTTTGATAAAATATACGAGACCCGAGCTATAAATTGGTTTTAATAACGAAAAAATTGGAATTTTAAATTTTTTGATGACATGAAGTTCATTAAGCTGTATTTAATTATTACTTTGTATATCGAAGAAATAAAAAAGACAGGTACGTAGATTTGACTGTCCTTATTACAACAAAAAAATAATCGTAAGAATCGGATAAGGTTTAGGGGGGTAGAAAACGTGAGAGCCGAAACACTAATTTTGTTGTAATTTGTAGATATATTCGCTGAGAACGTGCAGCTGTCCCTATTACACGTTTCGGTGAGGTACGAGCACGGGGGAGGGTGTAGAGACACACAACACACACACAGAGATAACTCTAAGCCATAGTGTTGTACCCCAATGTTATCGATAGCGATAAATCTTAGTGATGTGAACTATGAGACAATACCTAACCTTTGCCAATAAATAATATTAGCTAGGGCAGATAGTCTGCGGTAGAATTTGTATTTTTATTTTTATTTTTAATGTTTACGTGGCTCGTGAAAGTCTAGCGTAGGACCAATTTGCAAACCCTTTACTTGCGATCATATTAGCCACTTCCCGACCGTAGAGGTGTATACTGTATTTCTTTAAGGACTAAATATTAATTATGTATTCTAATAATGATTAAGAGTAATTGATAACCAAACGGCACAGTACATGGACTTAACTAAGTCGGAAAATGTTCCCGGGCCACACCACGGGGAGGAATAACCGCGGAAATGTTCACCTTCGGCCCCGCTCTCTCATGTGTAATGGATCAACCCGCAATAGGATACATTTATGATTACGCAATATTTCGTTAATTAATTTTATTTACGGAGAGAACTAGCTGAATGTGTTCGTTTCGTGGCCCATCTACCTAAAACGACCTATGAGACATCCCTACTCGTGGAAGAAATTGACAGGCGAACGACGGCTGCCCGCGGTTCTAAATGATTGGCTAGCTCCTAAACTGAGTTGAAAATAAGTTGACAATAATGACGACTGTTTCTGCTACACTAACTCGCGGATCTAAGAATGCTACTCGTAGCTGGGCGAAATGGGAGAGCCTGCCACCTTGACTCTGGTAGGTCGAAGTCTTTTAATAAAACAAACTCTACAGTTCAGAAGGAACTCCTTTTAACGGAAGATTACTTGCACGGGCATAGTTTCTGGACCCCTCTCTGCCGACTCGTCAGCATGCAAGCGAGCGGCCAGTCACCAGCGAAACCTAATGGTTCTACTGACAAGTAGCCTTCACTAGGCTGCTAATTAAACGGAAATTATAATTAATATTATTGTCAGACTCTCGCCAAATCACTAAGCAATTAATAGCGGCAACACAACGTAAAGTAGACTTAACAGTTCGCGTCTGCGTGATTAGGCGTGCAAATGCGAAGCCTTCTCACACAATATACCAATCGGCCGACTCGCCCAACACGGCGCGAGGAATGTACGCCAGCTCCCAGTCCGTCGGCTTCGCTTGGCGAGAGTATGTGGGAATAACAGGTGGATGTAAGTAGGTATATCGTCGGAGTTGTTCCAGTAGTTGTAGTGTGACCTCTGATCCGTCCTGAAGCGATTACACGCTCGTCTAGGTCACGAAGATCGTAGTCATCTGCTTACGTTCGCCCGCACGGGCACACCAACGCTACATGTACTTAATAAATAATGTAGAAAATTATATGCTAAAACTTATCGTTCACGCCCGCTCGCCTCTGGATCACACAATTTTTTTAACGGATATTCGCGGATGTATAAGATTTATGCCCTAATTCTCCGCCAGTAGCCGCTTCCCCTCCCAGTCTCTCGTTCTGTGCACAATCTATTCCCTTCAATACTTATTTGTAATTAAACGAATATTTTCCTAATTATCTCAGTGAGTCTAAGTTTTACAACCCGGTAAACTTAGAGATCTATGTTCATCAGCGCCTTCGTTGACAGCATGTTAACTATCCAACGCTAACCTCACTGATCAGATAAAATTGCGCGTGATTAATTTTCGGAGGCCAGACTCTTCGAATATCACTTCGACTGCCGCCTTCCGTTGTGCGATACCGACTGACTGCCCTAGTTTCGCCCCTGTTGTCCTCCAACCCGACTCCCCGTTCAGTGCGCGGGCGCATCCACCCCCGTACCCCCGTTACCCAAACAAGTAGTTGCAATACCGTCCGACTCCGCCCGTAATACATATTTCTGCGCCTTCAATCAACCCTCCCACGTATGTCGCAGTAATAAGGCTCAAACTCGCCCGGCAGCTACACTCATCCCTTCCCGAGGCGACCTGCCTCCGCTATTAGGGTTCCGTCGTCAAAGGTATCTCTAACTAACTCGCCTATGAAATATTCTTAATTATAAATATCTTATTTCATTTATTCATATACCCTATTCGTAATGTTATAAAAGTTTAGGTGATATGACTCGCCTAATTCACAATTAAAGCAACGTTATACAGCTAAGACCTTCACCGACGACCGACGCGCCTAATTATCCGCCTAACTAACACCAAGCCACACATCCTTCAATACGTCACGTAACATTTACCTAACATGGCCCCAACCAAACCTATACTCCTACGGAACCCTTGGTTCGGTACGCAAATATGTGCGCGTTCATTTGAACATCTGGCAGTACCTAAAGCAAGTACCGACGACGCAAAACCCCGTCTATTGATGTACGTTCCTGACATCTGGCTGGGGTTTCTCGTTTGGCTCGCCTTTAAACAAAGGAACCCCTTATTTTCTAGTTTTCTGTAAAAGCCCATACCCCTCATAAACCGACATCTTTCGAAATGAATGTATATAATAGCTAGTAAGACAAGACTCGCATGGAGCGGTTGAAAAAAAAATATTTATCTACGAGTATCTACGAATCATTTAATTTGTATTAAACACGAGTAGTGGCTATACTGTCACAGATGCCCACCTGATGTTCATGACGAAAGCGGTCGCGCAAGACAAGTACCTAAACCAGACGCAGCTCTAAGTGACTGTTTGAGGAATGACAGCATATCAAACCTTCTTACTTCCCTAACATCATTAGCGGCGTCAAATCTACTATGTTGTTGAGCCTACCTAATTCTACTAGACCCCTTGTGGATACGGGCCGGACCAAAGGAGTAGAAAGTGTCCAATCTCATGCCCACCAGAGTATTCTGCCGTTTACTATTTACTATCTCAACAAGCATATTTGCAAAATCTACCTGACTTCGCGCACTATTCGCAACCACACTGCTGGAAAATCTAAACTCTCCTTTTTCTACCTATTTATTTTTAGGCTCAGCTATAACGTAATAATGTTTACTTCTGGCGAACGAACCCAACACGCGCATTCCCCTTAACGAATAATGCCCCGAACCGATCATACCGCCCGCGGGTTAGTACCTATAATTTACCGAACTCACATAGTCTATCACGGTACTGTTGTTCTAAATAGCTTACTGCCCCATGCCCACCAGACCGGAAACGAATAACGGGTTTTATTTAATTTTACGACGCCTATAACGAACTTTGCGGAATTAACCCTAACTGATTGTAATCTAAGACGTATTTAGTTCACCGCGAAGTCCAAAGGCGCGGAATTTAAAATCCACATACCTAACACAAGACTGAACTCACCAACTCCATCGTAATCATAATTGGACTCGAACCAATCGCAGTCAGAATAATGCTAGGTCCTACTGAAAATCTGCTAATTCGGGAGCGATACGTTTTTCCTATGCACTAGATACTTACTCCGCGAATGGTCTTTATTGAATCGATTATTTAGCATAATTAAGTAAGACGGTGACTTACTTGCAGCCGACCGATCGTTCATCAAACCAAGTATAATTAATTAGTCCGATCGAACAGACTCTGCTATGACACCATAGGTACGGCCTCCTAATCGTCAGAACGAACTTGAACGAAAGACACGAACTCATGATCATTCACCCAATAGCAAAACTACTGTAGAAGGCACCGCCAAGTCACTTCCCAACGACCGATTTGAAGAATTAGTAAAGTTCGCGAAAATCCGGCTACAGTCTAACTTTATAGCTAAACGACGCGTAAACAGAGGCCTGCATCATAGTCTATAATGCACCACATCAATCTCCTAGTTCATGCTACACTTAAATTTTCGGCAATAGACTGGGCACGTCAGCCGAAGGAACGACGGTCTCCTGAGCAACGGTGTACTACATCAGCGGCCGCTGAAAAGAAAATGGGGTGTGAGTTGACCACGCGCCAGACGCGACTGCAACGCTCCTCCCCGCTCAAAGTCGAGACGACGGAACTAGGGAAGTATATGTCCAGCAGTGGCTCACACAAGTCGACTAAGAATCACTATAACAACATGACACCATACAACAACCTGGGATTTACGTAATAACTACGCGCAGTATTCATCGTTCAATATCCTAATGCCTACTACTAACATACCTATAGTGGCTATCTCGATTGTTCCAAAGTATAGATTGGCCCCGTCTCATGTTCGCATATGAGAGGTCCTTCACTAACTCACAGGGAACGAGACCGAATAGTAATTCACTAATTATCTCTCTTTTCAAACCATATTATTACATACATACATACAGAGAGAAGTAGCGCCTATGCTCCGGCTCCGCTCGCGTTAAGGATATCACAAACAGGCTACGAAAACAGAGGCAATGTCAGGTCGCATTAGTCAAAACCGCATTTAAGTCAGCTAACGTTCATTCAACCATAATCAAACATACACGCAACCTTAGCTCTCTGGGTAATGTGTTCGGCTATCGGTGTTTCGGCTTCTGTCGTCCCTATCTGTCGCGCACTCACATTCGTAGGTAGCGCGCTACTCCATTATATCAACCATTCCCACGTTCCTCGGCAACATCCCACGTGTTTTATGAATGGACAACTAATGTTAAGAAACTATTAACGCCTAGAACGTTCTTAAAGCCGACAAACTAACCGTAATATATTTTTATTATGGCATTGTTTTCTGCATCCTAGGCGGTCGTGCTAAAGCCTGTCTTACAATTGTTTCGCCGGCCTAAACAACAAAAGACCCCAAATAGAAAGGTTTTATGGACGATTTATATTTACATTGTATTGTTATTCGTCGGCCTCTCGAAATGCAACAGCTGCGTTTTTCGAAACGAACGGTTTTTTCCTGCTTTCGCGGATTTTTATCGTTCTAAGGGGATAATTAGCGGCGCACGCGTTCGATACTAAACTAAATCTACCTATTCTCTGCCCGCCAGAACGCAACCGGATGTATACCTACATAATCGAAGTTCGCGCGACTATAAGCAAACATAGCTATTGAAATCTGCCCCCAATCGTAATTTATAATTGGAATCGAACCAATCACATGCCGAATAACTCGAATTCCACAGGAATACCCTATTCTAGAAGTGATACGTCTTCCTGTACATAAGATAATTAACCGTGCATAACCTATAAGCTGAAGTGGCAGTGGGCTGGGCACATCTGCCGCAGACCCGACAACCGATGGAGTAGATGGGTGCTCGAATGGAGGCCACATACAAGCAAACGTAGTGTGGGATGCCCCCCGCCAAGGTGGACAGACGACCCATGTGGTGGCGTGCCTAGGGAGAAGCCTATGTCCAGCAGTGGACCGACACAGGCTGACGATGATGATGATGATGATGATGAACCTATCCGATCCCCTCACTCATCCAGAATGGTCATTCATGTAACCACGTGTAATTTTTAGCCTGATCGAACAAGACTCAACTTTAATGTTATAGGTATGACCTTCGAATGCGAGCCCTACATTGCACGCATAATATAGGTAGTAGAGATTACCGAAGCTAACATTCGCAGTTCCCGAAATATTCCGAATTTAGCTCATTCCGCGGGAACGCAAATATAACCAAACTGAAACACTTCTATACCCACCATTATGTAATTGGGAATTACACAATTGTGACCTATATCACAGGGGACATCGTGACGTCACATAGTGTGTGATAAGACCAT
This sequence comes from Nematopogon swammerdamellus, assembly GCA_946902875.1. Lineage (NCBI taxonomy): Eukaryota > Metazoa > Arthropoda > Insecta > Lepidoptera > Adelidae > Nematopogon > Nematopogon swammerdamellus. The sequence goes on from OX336339.1 coordinate 23,026,898, forward strand.
CCGTTGACTTAGGTACCAAAGTAGTCGATACTGAACACAAGGTGACTACTCTCAAGTGGCAGCGGACTGGACACGTCAGTCAAAGAGACGACGATTGATGGAGTAACCGGGCCCTACACCGGTGACCGTGGATGGGAAAACGTAGTGTGGAAGACCACCCTATAAGTGGGACGACGACATCAAGCACGTAGGCGAAGATAAAGGTTCCGTACAGGAAGATTGGAGAAAAATGGAGATATGGAGATACATATATCCAGCAGCGGACGTAGAATGACTGACCAACTGATCTATATCACAATCCATAGCGCACTCGACAATATTTCTAGATCTAATTGCGACTGTCCAGAATTCAACCTAATAGGCCACAGGTAGAAATTAATTGTACCTTTCAGCTAAAGCGAGCTAGTACTCTCCAACAATATCAACGCAACTTAGCTGAAGTAACCTACCCAAAAGGTTATTGAGACATCTACAATAACAGCATTCTAAATTAGGTACGACCATAAGGTGTCCAGCGACGCCCATGGACGCTCGGTCGCATGCGGAGCTGCGAATGCCATGCCGGCCCGACAGATGCCTATTCACAAGTTTGGCTATGACTATGACTCCGCTCGCGTCCGAGTAGACCCTACCTGATTATGTTTTACAATATAGTGTAAAGTAATAAGATAATATATATATACTGTTCAGCTATCCCGTCGGCATCGGCGTTTACCTATAAATCCGTGTAATAAAGGCCCGTCTCCGCGTAGGTCGCCGCGGTGTGTTTAGGAAACAACCGGTTCGAGTAAGATAAGAATTTCTCGTTGATAACATATTTAAATTAATTAATAACGTACCTAGTTACAAAATTATATTGTTGGATAACCTTTAAAACTAATCTAGTGACTAACGAAATCGCAAGCAAAAGGTCGCAAGTGGTTTTTGTTGTGTTAACCCTGTTCAAAGCCTAGGTTAGGTCTAGTTTTTTTTCTAGACCTAATCTATGTATAAGCTTTATCCTGTGTCGCGGCACCAGTGAGACAATACCTAACCTTTGCCAATAAATAATATTAGCTAGGGCAGATAGTCTGCGGTAGAATTTGTATTTTTATTTTTATTTTTAATGTTTACGTGGCTCGTGAAAGTCTAGCGTAGGACCAATTTGCAAACCCTTTACTTGCGATCATATTAGCCACTTCCCGACCGTAGAGGTGTATACTGTATTTCTTTAAGGACTAAATATTAATTATGTATTCTAATAATGATTAAGAGTAATTGATAACCAAACGGCACAGTACATGGACTTAACTAAGTCGGAAAATGTTCCCGGGCCACACCACGGGGAGGAATAACCGCGGAAATGTTCACCTTCGGCCCCGCTCTCTCATGTGTAATGGATCAACCCGCAATAGGATACATTTATGATTACGCAATATTTCGTTAATTAATTTTATTTACGGAGAGAACTAGCTGAATGTGTTCGTTTCGTGGCCCATCTACCTAAAACGACCTATGAGACATCCCTACTCGTGGAAGAAATTGACAGGCGAACGACGGCTGCCCGCGGTTCTAAATGATTGGCTAGCTCCTAAACTGAGTTGAAAATAAGTTGACAATAATGACGACTGTTTCTGCTACACTAACTCGCGGATCTAAGAATGCTACTCGTAGCTGGGCGAAATGGGAGAGCCTGCCACCTTGACTCTGGTAGGTCGAAGTCTTTTAATAAAACAAACTCTACAGTTCAGAAGGAACTCCTTTTAACGGAAGATTACTTGCACGGGCATAGTTTCTGGACCCCTCTCTGCCGACTCGTCAGCATGCAAGCGAGCGGCCAGTCACCAGCGAAACCTAATGGTTCTACTGACAAGTAGCCTTCACTAGGCTGCTAATTAAACGGAAATTATAATTAATATTATTGTCAGACTCTCGCCAAATCACTAAGCAATTAATAGCGGCAACACAACGTAAAGTAGACTTAACAGTTCGCGTCTGCGTGATTAGGCGTGCAAATGCGAAGCCTTCTCACACAATATACCAATCGGCCGACTCGCCCAACACGGCGCGAGGAATGTACGCCAGCTCCCAGTCCGTCGGCTTCGCTTGGCGAGAGTATGTGGGAATAACAGGTGGATGTAAGTAGGTATATCGTCGGAGTTGTTCCAGTAGTTGTAGTGTGACCTCTGATCCGTCCTGAAGCGATTACACGCTCGTCTAGGTCACGAAGATCGTAGTCATCTGCTTACGTTCGCCCGCACGGGCACACCAACGCTACATGTACTTAATAAATAATGTAGAAAATTATATGCTAAAACTTATCGTTCACGCCCGCTCGCCTCTGGATCACACAATTTTTTTAACGGATATTCGCGGATGTATAAGATTTATGCCCTAATTCTCCGCCAGTAGCCGCTTCCCCTCCCAGTCTCTCGTTCTGTGCACAATCTATTCCCTTCAATACTTATTTGTAATTAAACGAATATTTTCCTAATTATCTCAGTGAGTCTAAGTTTTACAACCCGGTAAACTTAGAGATCTATGTTCATCAGCGCCTTCGTTGACAGCATGTTAACTATCCAACGCTAACCTCACTGATCAGATAAAATTGCGCGTGATTAATTTTCGGAGGCCAGACTCTTCGAATATCACTTCGACTGCCGCCTTCCGTTGTGCGATACCGACTGACTGCCCTAGTTTCGCCCCTGTTGTCCTCCAACCCGACTCCCCGTTCAGTGCGCGGGCGCATCCACCCCCGTACCCCCGTTACCCAAACAAGTAGTTGCAATACCGTCCGACTCCGCCCGTAATACATATTTCTGCGCCTTCAATCAACCCTCCCACGTATGTCGCAGTAATAAGGCTCAAACTCGCCCGGCAGCTACACTCATCCCTTCCCGAGGCGACCTGCCTCCGCTATTAGGGTTCCGTCGTCAAAGGTATCTCTAACTAACTCGCCTATGAAATATTCTTAATTATAAATATCTTATTTCATTTATTCATATACCCTATTCGTAATGTTATAAAAGTTTAGGTGATATGACTCGCCTAATTCACAATTAAAGCAACGTTATACAGCTAAGACCTTCACCGACGACCGACGCGCCTAATTATCCGCCTAACTAACACCAAGCCACACATCCTTCAATACGTCACGTAACATTTACCTAACATGGCCCCAACCAAACCTATACTCCTACGGAACCCTTGGTTCGGTACGCAAATATGTGCGCGTTCATTTGAACATCTGGCAGTACCTAAAGCAAGTACCGACGACGCAAAACCCCGTCTATTGATGTACGTTCCTGACATCTGGCTGGGGTTTCTCGTTTGGCTCGCCTTTAAACAAAGGAACCCCTTATTTTCTAGTTTTCTGTAAAAGCCCATACCCCTCATAAACCGACATCTTTCGAAATGAATGTATATAATAGCTAGTAAGACAAGACTCGCATGGAGCGGTTGAAAAAAAAATATTTATCTACGAGTATCTACGAATCATTTAATTTGTATTAAACACGAGTAGTGGCTATACTGTCACAACTATGTCATCGATGTGCAGATATTTTCAGCCCCTTCTGCGGGAAATGAACAATATATCCCGAAATATCTCAATATTTAGGGTTCCGTAAGATTCAGATTCAGATTCAGATATTTATTTCGCCATAAAGAACACACAACAATAACAATATTACATTGAGACATATGCATATTCAGTATGGTTCGTCGTCATTTTTTATGATGTCCCGTTCAGTAGTGCAATCTATAAGGAAGAACCGGGTAAGAAACCTTACAGAGCTTTTTTTAAATATAAGTAAATTTTTTAAATATAAGAGCTTTTTTTAAATATAATATAAGTAAAATCAGAAACCTATTAGTCTCAGTTCAATGTCAGTTCGTCCATCCGACCGTCTGATAATACTATGATGTCACCCAATGCTACAAATGGTATTAGAATTGTAATGAGAGGCGTAAATTCTGGTAAATGTATTAATATTTACCCACGACGACGGAACGGAGAAGCTGTATGCGTTTCTTTCCAGGTTTCTATCTTTCTTTCGAATTTTTAAAATAAAATTAAATTAAGTAGGTACCTACCTATAGTAAAGTATTTTATGAGATGTGATGATTTCTTTCCGAGTTAGAAATATTATAAAGCGGCGGGTGGCCGAGTGGTTTGGGCATCGGCTTCTCATGCGAGAGGTCCGAGGTTCGAATCCGGTCGGCGTGTACCAATGAGTTTTTTCTGACGAAAAAACTTACGTGCATACCTACACCTGCTGCTTCACCGTTCGGAACCGGTGTAAAACTGTAGGTCCCTTCCCTTGCCCCTTACTAGGTGGTAGGCTCAAATTGTAGCCGACTGGGTTGGTACCACAGTAATGGATGTAAGATGGCCGCATAGCAGCCTCGGTTGTGTTCTCCTCTAGTCCAGTATAGCCAGCAATCCAGGGAAGTCTCCAGTATGGCACCTACCTTCTCGGAGGTGATATTGGCTGGTCGGAGCATGCGCTTTGGCCCCTCCGACTCAGCCACCCATACCGGATCACATAAAAAAAACCAATTATATCTGTAGAACTTTGTCACAATAGCGTTCACTCAGAACGTAAAGTGTTCAAAACGGTGCGCAGTAATCTAGTAAGTGTGACAATGTACTGTACCTTTACGGAACCTTCTATATATTTTACTAAAGGAATTTGACTTATCAAATTTTTTTATGTATGTGAATAAAAAAAATTAAATGTTGTTTTATTCACTCAAATACAAATGAAGAAATTAACTATAACCTACAAAACCTAAATTAATTATTAATTATAACATATCGAAAACTAAATGAATCGAAATAAAATAATACAATAAAGGTGTACAATAAAACAGTGAGCACGTCAGTTGAATATAATATATTACGACCGTCATGACCGTTATAGTCCGTAAGCCCGCTCAAAAATTGCCTACGTCATATGACATCACGATAAAATGCATGGCACACGGTCGGAAAAGTTGTGCTGAGCAAGAATCAGAAGAATATCGCACCTAAAGTTGGCCGGAAGTTTGAGAAAATCCTTCACCTCCGGTCAAAATTTTAAGGTTATATTTACGTCATATGACATAATTACGAAACACGTGGCATCATTTAGCCGTGTAATTGTAGAGAGAGTAAACATAAGTCTGTCTGTTCTGAAGTGCCCGGAAGTACTTGACAGACTGCGCCAAAGATGGTAACATTTTCCTACGTCATGTGACATCTTGACGAAAATTATTATAAAAGTATTTAAATATAGTGTCTTTAAGAATAAATAAGTCTGCCATGCCATATCTGGCCGGAAGCATTTTAAAAGTGATTTTTTAATAATTGCTAGGTGAACGAATTATTTTAAATGCGCAAAATTTAACAAATTATAATCGATTAATAAGGATTGTCGACTCATCCGTCGTGTTGGGTATAGATAGTATGAAAGAAATCATTACTAATCTAGTAAAAATAAAGTCGCGTCGTACCTATTTTTTGTTAGCCAACGTTTGTTTGATCTTTATAGTCATTAATTGTCGATTTTAAAAGGTAGTTTGCTTTGGGATCAGGGGCAACGTCACTTGTATCATAGGGATCCAAATCTAATAACATTTTTGATGGATCTATCTCGGCACTGCCTTCATAAGGCGCAAGATATCTGTTTGAAACAGTTGTCTTGATTCCGTCTCTTAGTTTAGTCTACATGTGAGTAGGAAGGATTCGCTTCAATTAGCTCGAGCTCATCTACTGAAGGTTCGTATTTACTTGTTCTGAAAACACGCTTCATGAGAACCGGTCCAGGTGTAGACAGCCATGTTGGGATTGATTCTCCATTACTCGAGCGACGACAGTGCACAAACATTCTCTCATGAGGAGTACAATTGGTTGCAGTACACAGTAAGGAACGAATTGAATGTAGAGCTTCGTCAACTACTTTCTCCCACATTGTTATAGGCATGCCTTTCCTTTTCAGTGACAATTGTATGGTTTTCCACATTATTCCATTATAGCCTTCTATTTGTCCATTTCCTCTTGGATTTGCTGCTGTAGTTCGGCTTGTAGCGACTCCTTTAGAATGTAGGTATTGTTTTAGTTCAGCAGACATAAATGAACCACCTCGATCGCCGTGGGTGGATGTATGCGGGCATTCCGAATAGGAAGAACAATTTGTTCAGACATTTGATAACTGTAGCTAAGTCATAGCAGTGGGGAGGGGAAACCTGGAATATTCATCGACGACAGTGAGCATGTATTTGTTTCTTGTATTCGATGGAATAAGGCCTTTGAAATTCAATGCCAACCTCTCAAATGGGGCAGTAGCCTTAATCAATGTTCCTTTACTTTGCAGAAATCTTGGCTTAACTTCGGCGCAAATAGTACACTGTGCGGCAGTGAGCGGTCACTTTGGTGGTGGTCATATGCACTTCCACGCATATACATAGCTGGTGAAAAGAAAAGCTGCGGCTAGCACAAAACGCTGAGGCCCTGGGCACAGCCTGTGATTGGATAGGGTGCGGACCCCAGTGGCAGTGAAGGCTTCACCCCCGGCTCTCGGCTTCGACCGGGGGTTCCTTCGGGTGGACGGGTGGTGGCTCGGATCGGCTGGAGAAAGGTCACAGTCTGTGTATTTCCCATGGGATTTTTTCGGAAGAACGGTACAGCTATGGGGCTTCGATCTGGCATACATGATCACTGTACTCGCAAGAGTGCAGGTGTAGACGTCTGGATTTTGTAACCGCAAGGTTGGTATCTCTGGACGTCTATAAACAAAACGTAAATCAAATAAAATTATAGTAAAGAAGTGTCAGATATTGTTCTGGAAAAGAAAGCTACAGGTCTGCCGGCTTGGGAAAGGGACGCTCCGAGGGAAATATTCGATAAGTTTTATCTTTGATAGTCCGAGGAAGATTTTTGCTTCATTTATTGTTAAATTGCACTCCTCAATAGTTTGCATGTATTTCCTTAATTTCCGGTCGTGATCAGCTTTATCGCAGCCACACACTACAATATCGTCAAGATAAGAATACACAGATTGTAATGCTTTCTCTCTGATGACATTATCGATTACCCGTTGAAAGGCACCTACGATATTAGTGACACCGAAAGGGATCGTCTTAAATTTGTATAAATTTCCGGCCGCCTCGAATGCTGTGTAAAGCCTATCTTCTTCGGTGATCGGTATCTGGTGGTACGCGCTGCGTAGGCCGATTATACTGAATACGTGGTGTTGAGCGACTTTGGCAACTCAGTCCTCAATGTTTGGCAGACGATATGCCTCAAGCTGTGTGAATTTATTGATAGTTCTCGAATAGTCAATAACCATTCTTTTCTTATGGTTTTGGTTCGTTGTTATCTGAACTTGAGCTCGCCATGGTGAAGAACTATTCTCAATAATGCCGTCCTCGAGTAACGTTTGCACTTCTCTAGTAATGAAAGCATGCTCAGCTTCAGAATATCGACGGGACTTTGTGGCAATCCGTCGACAATGTGGATCAAAATATTCGAAAAGCTTCACTGATGGGACTGACGCCACCTTGAGGGAATGGCATGAAATTTTCAACGGTGCCATGGGGCCACCATACACTACTTCGAAAGTTTGATGTTCCTTGAATACATCCTTCCGGAGAACCACATCAGCGCAGAGAGCTCTCATTATAAGTGATGGGAAGTGGTCGTGAGTGTGTCCTTGTACAAATAATTTTACGTTGCATAAACCTTCTATTTGGCCTTTTTAGATGCCAACTGTTGTTACTGTCTCATTGTAAGGAGAACTTGAGAGATGGTACTGTTGAAGTAGGTTATGATTTATGAACTTATTAGTACTGCCTGTGTCTCAAGGCTTGTAGTGGAATGCCGTTGACAGTCATTGAAATAATTGTCTCCTGCCTGGAGGCCTGCTGGAGCTGCAGTTATCATGGTGTTGCTACTGGATTCTTCCAAACAAGTAGTTTGTTTTCCCGATCGACATACTTTTGCAAAATGTCCTCTTTTAGAAAATTTTAGGCAGGTAGTGTTGAATACAGGACACTTTTGGCGTCGATGGCGTTGGTCTTGACCGCAGAAATAGCAGGATTTTGATGTCTTTTTACTGACAGCTGAAGAGGAAGGATCAGCATTTTCACATTCATTTTCATGAACTGCATTCAAATGTCTAGAGGCACTGAATTTTTCAGAGTGAACTTGAGCCAATTCTAGACTAGACTGAGCTTGTTTGTAGGCCTCGGTGAGATCGAGAGCACTCTTTTCGAGAAGCCTTTGTCGAATGTTAGGTGATGATAGTCCACTTATAAAAGCATCTCGTATGTAATCGCTTCGATTCTGAGCAGCGCTCACAGCGTGGAAGTTGCATTCTTTAGCTAACAACTCGAGGGCGCGTAAGCACATATCAATTGTCTCGGCAGGTTGTTGTAGTCTGTTCGCTAGTTTGTGTCGGGCATATATTTCGTTACTGGGTTTTACAAAGATCTTGTCCAGTATTTCTATAGCTTCATTGTATGTGCTTGCGTGCGAAATGTGATTAAATATCGACGAAGATACATGGTTTACCAGGAGGTATATCGATTTAAAAATTTTACAACAACTTTTAAAATCGACAATGAATGACTATAAATATCAAACAACCGTTGGCAAACAAAAAATAGGTACGACGCAACTTTATTTTTCCCTAGATTGTTATGTTAACAGATTAGTAATAATTTCTGTAATACTATCTATACCCACCACGACGGATGAGTCGATAATCCTTGTTAAGGGGGAAATAGGACTCAAACCGTGCTACCCGAGCACTGATGATTGAAACCCGACCCGTATGCAGATGTAATAGGTGCGAGATTCGTTCTACTCGTGCGATGGCTGATAAGTCGCGCCGACGAAGAACGTTTGCGCGAAAATCACATTATTTATTAAATTTTACGTGTTGGAAAGATGAAAAACAAAATTTTTTTTTGCTATGATTATAGGGAAAAATATTATCTACATTTCTATGAGGGTCTTGTATTGAAACAATTGATGTTTCTCAAGATAATTTAACTAGAAAGTACAATTTTCGTACTTTTCGTAATTTTTTGGAGATTTATTTAACACCTTTCCAAAGTAGTAAAATATATTTTTTTCGCTACGTTTGTTAATTAAAGATCAATACATAACATATATTTTTTACAGATTTTTCATCTTTACCAATATCTCAATAATTTCGTTCAAAGTTGTCCTTTTGACCCTTATTCTAGCCTTAATCGATTATAATTTGTTAAATTTTGCGCAATTAACATAATTCGTTCACCTAGCAGTTAAAAAATAAAATACTTCCGGCCAGATATGGCTTGATAGACTTATTTATTCTTAAAAAACACTATTATTTAAATACTTTTATAATAATTTTCGTCAAGATGTCACATGGCGTAGGAAAATGTATCCAGTGACCATCTTTGGTGCAGTCTTTCAAGTACCTCCGGCCACTTCAGAACAGACAGACTTATGTTTACTCTCTCTACAATTACACGGCTAAATGATGCCACGTGTTTCGTAATGATGTCATATGACGTAAATATAACCTTAAAATTTTGACCGGAAGTGAAGGATTTTCTCAAACTTCCGGCTAATTTTAGGTGCGATAATCTTCTGATTCTCGCTCAGCACAACTTTTCCGACCGTGTGCCATGCATTTTTATCGTGAGGCCATATGACGTAGGCAATTTTGGGGCGGGCTTACGGACTATTACAGGTTATCAACTATCATCGTCCGATTCATCGTCTAAACCTCGAATACAATTGCTTGGCTTTCTGGGGTCAATTATTTCTTTTAGCATACATTTGTGATAAAAAAGTTCCAGTTTTGTAATCATCTCCCAAAATTAAAAGGTATTCGAGTCGTTGTTCTGTCCATACGATAAAGAATGCAAACTTCCTCTCTGTGATGAGAAGCTGTACCTGATAATAATAATCATACAATATTGCAGAACTTTATCTTTTTTTGTTCGATGGCCTGTAGTGGGGCTACGTCGGATACATTGTATGGACATTTTACCTCCACAACACTGTCAGTACCTATCAGATGACGCGTCTTTCCTTTGCGAGGCGTAAAGTTTAGTTCCATGTTGGTGAACCAGTATATTTGGTGGAGTTTCGATTTCGAACGCAACGCACGCAACTGATTTAGCGAACGAAAACTGCACAGGAGTTGCAATTTGCAAAACTTCTCGCTCGACCGGCCCGGCGCACAATGCGTCGCCTAGAACAAGCTAGCTGGACAATATCCACAGCAACGATTCTGAGAATTGTTAATAAGGGTAGTTAGAGCATTAGTTGCTGATCACAGTAACGGGTATTGTTTTGATATAGATGTCTCAAAACATTTGCAATGCGGGTAAGTATACAAGATAGTTGGGTTAAATACTTCAAATTAGTTGCATTCTGGCTACTGATACGATTACGTCTCACGTGTTGTTGTTTAAAGTTGAGTGGTGAATTAGTGATGGATTCAATAAACAAGGGTAAGCAGTTTTTATTTATACCATTATATTTTATATGACTAAACCTGTTAAAAAGATATTTGCAATTAAAAAAAAAAGAAGCAAAAAAAATATTAAATTTGGAATTTAAAAGACGATAAGTAAAAATCCCCCCATTTCCCCGGGATATTTTTTTGATCAAGTAAAAGACACATCGTTCTAGTTTACAACTGACTTAGAATTTCTTGCTCGAATTTGCCCCTTTATTTTTTATAAAAATTTTTCTAGAACACAGTTTTAATATCTCGAAAATGGAGTTTTTTGAGGAATGGGTTAAAGCTGCCAAATTTGAGAAGAATGCTGCGCTTTTCAAGTTTGTTGCCTTAAATCATGATCTGAGCGGTGTAATGGAATAATCGTGAAGGCAGTTATCTCACGATTTTCTGCGAAATTGTCGGAAAAATGGGAGAATTCCAAAAGAAATCGGAATCGCTTTCTGGCATCCAATAAAAAATGGCTAGAGGGCGATATAACGTTTCGTACGTTAATGGATGCTGCGGAGCCATCAACATCATCTCAGCCCCCACCGGTTGGCCCTGGAAGACCAAGGATTGAACAGTTGGCAGATGCTAGTTCGAAGACCAAACGTCGACGTGTTGACGATTTGATTCAATCCCGCAGTTCTGAAGAACTGCTTGCGGCTGCCAAGATATCTTCCGGCTATCAGGTATATATCTATAATATCTTCTTAACACGTACTTATAGAACATAAATATTTATTTGATTGTGGATATTGTTGATTGTGACTTCTGCGCTGCTGTGTTATGCTGCTTATCCTGTAATTAACAGTCTCATGGAGGTTCCCAAAAAAAGACCGGTCCTCTCGCTCCTGAGGTCTTAGATTTAGTATTAGAGCCTACTTGTAATGTAAATAGAAATATAATTCGTACATCAAGTGTTTCAGATAATGAGTATGTTGAAGAGGATTCTTCTGAAGAAGAATTAAGTGATGACCTATTCTTTTTAGAAGAAAGTGTAGTTATTCTTTGTGTTTTTGTTGGTATATTGTTATGTTGTAAATGTGTTATAAATACATAATTAATTAATGTTTAGTTGTTTAATTTATTTTTAATTTATCATGTATTTTGCATTTTTTTTTAGTGTTAAGTCCTAATTAGGTTAATGATGTACATGTTAAGCTAATTAGCTTAATGATTTAATAGATTCACTTAGTTTTGTTCATATTTCATTTGTTTTGTTTATGTACTAAGTAAGTAGTACTGAGAAATATATTATTTTTTGAAAAACTTTTTTTTTGTTTCATTCTAGGTGAAACCATGTACTGAAAGTAGTTAAAATGTTTATGAACATTCATAATAAACACGTCTGGAACGAATAACATCGACAAATAATATTGTCCAGCTAGCTTGTTCTAGGCGACACACTGTGCGGCGGCGCGGCGGCGGCGGCGCGGCAGCGCTGTGCGGAGGCGCGGGACGCGGGCGGGGCGTACGGTGGTGTCCCCCGCCCGCTCCCGCAAACCTTCACAAATACACACAAACACGGCCGTGCGTGGCCGGTGGACGACTGGAGACAGCGATATTTTGTTCAAATACCTAACATGCGATCACGTGACTTACCTCGGTCTGCTCTTAAAGGAGTCGGGAGACCGCTAAGTAAATTCCCGCGCAGCTCTGAGTTTTTATATTTTATTTACTTAGCGGTCCCCCGACTCCTTTAAGTAAGTAAATGGAAATTATTTTTGACATTTTAAGGGTCGGGGGTTTTTTAAATTTGTAATTTAACTTATATTTCAAGTTTAAAAAAAAAAAACCGCATGAAAATCGGTCCACTTTTTATAATAGTGGATATAATAGCGATATAACAACAAATAATAAAAATAAGAAAAAGTAAAAAATTCACAGGGGTTCCCATAGAAGAAACCAAAAAGTCATCTACCGAATAGATTATGAAGCATTTTAACTAATCATGACATTTAACTAATATGAAGCATTTCATAACACGCCATAGATGGTGTGAGTGGCGCTAGCCATGACATGGCGATACGGAACCCTCGGTGCGCGAGTTCGACTCGCACTTGGCCGGTTTTTTTTATCTTAACTGCTGTTAGCTACATCACCTGCAATTTTACCTTGGTTATCTAGGTGCCATGTCAGTGCTTCCCTTCGGTCGTGGCGAAGGGAAGCACTGACATAGCACCTAGACCGTGCATAATAGTTAGAAATATAAAACACCCCGGTGAAGGAAAACACCTTGAGAGAACCTCGTACATTCTCTTGGATGTGAATAAAGCTTTGGCTTAAGTTTTTAATTTTAGCTTACTTAGTATCTTAATTTGTTCATGTTGTGTTTAGCCTTAAGTACAGATAGTTCTAGCCATGTAATATATATTTTAAAGATTTGTATGTACAGAACGATTCTGTGTGGTTAAACCTAATAAAAAAAAAGCTTGACTAGAAGAAATGCTCTTCGGCCTTCCACATCGCAGTAAAATTCATACTTATTTATTTATTTCATCAAATCGGAACTCCTAGCCTAGCAGACCCCTCTCAAAAATATTCAAAGAGATAAGTATTGTAAATTAATACTACTTAACACCTGTCTCCCAGTGGGCTAAGCCAACGGGCCTCAGTTTGACTTGTATATCGCTTTACTAAAACAAACAGTTTGTATAAAATTTATGAAAATTAATAAGTAGGTAATTCTGATTTATGTACTCACCAAATAGATTCCAAATTCACTAGTGTACAACGTCAGTAGGTACATTCACACACTATGAACGTAACGGAATTAAGAATTACGTGGATAACTAAACCAATCTCTCGCTTTCTTATCTACTACACCTGGTCGTCTGCTTGCGGGGTAGCTAGGAAGTAGGTAGCATTAGCCAGATGTTTTGTCTTGAAACAATAGGCGCCTCCGAAATAGCCCGATGTTTATTGCCCCAACCCAATGCAATACACGTGGTCCTTTGTGTTGTGATTTAGTTGGAACTTCCCACGGAATTTTAAATTGTTTGTCTGCTCAAAAATATATTTTCTGAACACCGGCCATAGCGGATACCTATTTCGGGGGGGGTTACAACCCCCCGAACCCCCCCCCCCCCCCTGGGTACGGCCTTGAGTGTGTAGGTACATGCCTATTGGACATTTTTGCGGGATAAATGGCGGACTTATTGCAATCTCGGCCGGTCAATATACAGGATGTTCTAACGGTCAGTATATTAATTTCGCCAGCGCAATCCTTACGTTTTTTCCGAGACAAACATTTTTTTATCTAAAGTGGTTTTTTTTTTTTTTTTTTTTTTTTTTAAACATTTTTATTTAAATTAAACAAAATAACCTAATACAATAAATAAATAAATAAAATAAATAAATAAATAATAAATAATAAATAATAAGTAAATATTCCGTCTACGCTGGAGCCAGCGGGCTTATGCCGCACAGACGGGAGAAAGCCAGACGGCATGACGCTGGTGCCATGGTGCCAGGGAAAGGCGCTCTTGTGGGACGCTACGTGCGTGGACACCTTGGCCCCGTCCCATGTACTCGACTCCTCCAAATCTGCCGGAGCCGCTGCATCTAAGGCAGCTGCCATCAAAGTGTCTAAGTACAGCCCGCTGCGCGACCACTTTGAATTTCAACCTTTCGCCGTAGAAACTTTGGGGCCGTGGTCGCCAGACACCAAAACATTCTCGGATAAATTGGGAAAACTTTTAGTAGATAAATCTGGTGACCGCCGTGCCAAAGCTTTCTTTGTTCGGCGAATCGCCATTGAGATTCAGAGGTGTAACGCGGCGTGCGTACTTGGCACTTGCACCGGTGCAGCGACTCTGTCAAATTTAAATGAAATATATTATTTATAGGTAGTTTTAATTTTTATTTTTTTTATTTTTTAGGTTTAGTTTATAAGTTATTTTAGTTTAGTTTTATTATATTTCTTAATTTTAGTTAAATTTTTTCTAAAGTGGTTGGTTTTCGAGATATACATTTTTTAAATTTATGTTTTCGTCAAGTGTAATTTGACGCATTGTTGTCGCTCTGCATATATGCCGCCTGAGCCTCTATCTAGGCTAGCTCCCGCCCATCCCGCCAACCGTCCTCACTCACAGCGCGCCATTCATTCCCACGTTTGTGCGAAACAGTAAATCCTTTTCCACAAAACTAATCAATTAGTTTTTATGAAATCTGTAACATTTTGTTTAAAGGTAATTCACAGAAAAGTTATTTAACTTTTTTGTTACTGTTGATCTCAATAATCATTTCCTAAATTTAATGTAGTGGCCGTTACAAAACGCTATTATTTATTACTATTACACAAACGGTGTTTGCACGGTACACTGAAATAAATTATGAAAACATGTGTTTTTTAATCCAGGCGAGTTTTCTTGTCCGTTCTTTCACGTCGTGCATATAATTGGTGGATAAGATAATATGTTTAACGTTTCCTAGTTTAAAGATAGAACACGCTTTAATAGGTGTAATTCGAGAATACATTGCAATGTACTTACATAACATAATATATAAATGGTTTTTTTTAATTACCGTGGTTTTTAGACATTATTTTTAAAACAAAACAGCATTACTCACGGTTCTTCTTTAGCTATGTGGCTCGACGTTTCGGGCCAAGCGTATGGCCCATCCTCATGAGCACTCTGCCTAGTGCGACGGTTGGCAGATAACTACGTCGAGCCACATAGCTCGTGAAGAACCGTGAGAAAGCTGTTTTGTTTTAAAAATAGTAATATATAAATGTTTGACAAACACTTATAAATTCAAACACGTCTGAGAGACGTCACATCAGTAGTCATTTATCGCGCAAGCTACGTCAGCAGCTAAAGGTTAATATATATAATACGTGCCTGCGCGTGTATTTTTTAAACCTAGTGTAAAGAATTTTCAAGCCCAGTTGGCTAAAATTCAGCCGCGCGTCGACGTGGCAACTAACATATAAATTCACGTGCCTAGATTTGCTCGGTTGGCCGCAAAGAAATGCGAAGTATTTCGGCCGCCCGGCCTCCACCGGACACTAATGAAAAAGCCACCCGAATGCGATAAACGAAAATGCGAGGCCGCCTGCATAGCTGCACGGCGAGGCACATACTGTCCGCATCCACACGTGCATTCGTTTGGACCAAAGAACTCAAACAGATATAGGAGCCATCAGCTGAGTGAGCAGGAAAAAGTATGTTAAGTGCGCACGTTGTGCACACAGCAGAGGGTTCCGTGGCCATTTCCTACTTGTCTATTAGCAAATTGCACTTTACCTACCTATTGAATTTTCGGCTGTATATTATTATCATGTTGAGCATAAAGACCTTCTACAAACCTCTCACAAAAATCCAAGGCATGTTGAGAACAGTCAAGGACCAGATTCCACTGCAGGCTCCAGGTGTATACAAAACACCATGTAGCTGTGGGAGGTGCTACATCGGACAAACGAAGCGGAGTGTTCAGACAAGGTTGTCGGAACACATCAGGGCGATGAAGAACAACGAGTTCCATAAGTTAGCCATCTGTGAACATGCTCTGGACAGTGGCACAAATCATTGGATTCGATTCGACCAAACCAGTACTATATCAGTCGAAAAACGTTATGTACCACGTTTGGTTCGAGAATCCATTGAAATTTCCAGACATGCAAATTTCAACAGAGAAGACAGCATGGTACTCTCTTCGTCGTGGACTCATCTGCTGGCGAAGCATGGCCCGGATGGTAACCAGCATCAAGCTCCGGCGGCCATAGACACAGTGAGCTACGTGTGCACCGACCTTTTCCAGCAAGAGATGTCGAACCTACCCGCATCGGCCCAAGTACCCTCGCATCGCTACAATTTACGTCAGCGGCGACCGGCAGTTGACATCTGACTGGACGACGTGTCGGATGTCCTCCACATCGTCGCAGTACCGGGTGTCCTGAGGATGTCCCCAGAGTGTGGGACGAAACGTCGACAAACAAAAGTGAGTCGCTTTAATTATACCGCATAACCGAAAAAACATTCTATAAAAAAACGTAATGTAATACACATGTTAGATTTTACATCTAGCAACATCACAACTAGTTCAACATTGAGAACGGTTGTTCGGCTTCTGCGACGTACTTTTTTCTCCCTCCGAGATTCCAAAAGAGCCTACGTAAGTAATTGCGATCCGATCGAGACAATGAATCGTTAAACTCGCTACCTCGGGCCGGATCCCTCTGACCGCTTTCTCATTTCAGTCAGTCAATTTATTCGCCGCCGCCGAATAATTTCGCCAATGCGAGCGAGAAAATAATTTGCGAGTTCCCCATCCACTGTCAATGAAATAGCTGAGGCAGGCGATTCCGCGGGGCGCGGTACGTGGGGCAATAAACGAAGGGGTCAAAATGTCCGACGCGGTGAATAATGGACATGTCGAATGTACTCCCCCGCCCGCGCACCGCCCCTCCCCGCCCAGGAGCGTTGAGCACCCTACATCAGCTTCGATGCCAACTGTCGAGCTCGAGCGGCAAGGTGCTGAGTGTGGAGAGCCCGGTCATATGTTTGCTTCCGAAATATTTCATACATTTTTGCACAATTATAAAAAAGTATACAATTTATTTATTAGATTTATCAAATAAATTTTAAAATTCATTTCTTTAGAATTATTTTATTGATTTTATGAATTTGTGTGAATAACTTATATTTTAAGAATTAATGAACGTTAAAGTTTTAAAAACGTTTGATTCGTAAAAATTTCATCAATGATGCGTATAGTATGTTTTTATTATTACAAGCTGTTTTACAAGCTTATATTTCACTTCACTTGTTAGTGTGGGTCAAATCTTGCAACTTAATTTCAAACCAGCCTATTGAGCTGAAGTTTTGCACAGACTTTTGGATCTTTTGACAATACAATCTAGTATATTCAAAATTGTAAAAAACTAAAAGCAAAACTTCACTTGTCAAATCTTGTAACTGAATAAAATTTTAAACCAGTTTACCAGATCGATTGAGCTAAAATTTCGCACGCCATTTTGGTTCTTGTCAAAATTTTAAAAATATATACAATAAAACACTTACTAAAAAGCACGAAATCAAAATTAATAATAAAAAAAAAAAACACTTTTTAAAAACAAACTTCTTGGCAATAGCCCTGGCTTTACCATGCAAAGTGTGAGCATGAAGTATATTAAATGTCAGAAAAATCCAGAGTGTATGAAAATGTAACGTAATGAAAATATTTATCTTCATAAATAAATTGTGATCGAATATCATGCGTATGTATGCCCAGCGGTCCTTCTACTGGTACTATACGGAATGTGATTCGTTTTATCCGTCCGTTCCTCTGATTCTCAATTTATTTTATTCCCAAGGTTTGATGAGGGACCACTTAAGTGCTTCGTTGACTATAGGCTCCGGACTGATCGGGGAAGGGACAAACACGAGATTCAGATAGATATCCTTTAGTCCGATGTATTTAGTAATAAAATAAATAATAAAGTTGTGCGATCAAATAAATTCTTGCTTATTTATTAGGTACAATATGTTGACCTAAGTGGGGAGCAAATATGATTACCTATTAAAATGCATACATACACACTATACGCTGTATCCCGACAATTGGGGTGAGCAGAGTAATAGGTGTTGTGATGCAAGGACTCTGGTAAATTACAGCACAACCCTGACCACTAGGTGTCGCAAAGAATACGGACAAGATAACCCATCAAGCAGCAAGTAAAGCATGAACACCCCCATCTGCTGCATGACTCGGTGGAAGGACCGTGCCAAGGTGAGAGGTGGATACCCAGTCGCCCTTTAGCACGGCATCTCGACCTTATCTCTTAGTCGCCTTTTACGACATGCACGTCCGCAGATGCACGTCGAGATGCAGTTATTTTGTTTCTATTTGTAGAAAATTATTCAAAATATCTCGTAAAACAAAGAATAGAAGATAAAATATTGTTATTACTTGGGTTTCAGGCGAAGTCTTGCAGACTTCACCTAACCGAACTAATAAACTAAAATAAGTAATGTTACCTGTCTATTTTTATAGCAATATAAATAAAACCCAGGTGTACAATTTGTAGATTTATTCGGTCGTTTCTACAATTAATTGGTATATAAATAGGGTCTCTGGATTAAATACAAGTCCTCGGCGTGCTGCGTCCGCTCGGCGAACAAAGAATTCCTACCTACCTACCTAGTCAGCTGACTAAGGAAGAATAGGAGCGATCGCACCGGTTTATTGACGGACGGCGTGGTCTTCTTCTCCGTCTTCCCGCACAATCAGCCGGAGGCCTAGCCTCTCGACGCGCAGCTCCCACGGCACGGCGTTCCGCTGAACACAGCAGAGCCGCCGGCAGCCCAGCGACAGGTGAATCGCTGACTCGCAGGGGTGGCGTCGACGGGGCACTCTCCGACCGTCCTGACCGCTCGCGCGGTGACGGGAGCGGAAGTCGGGAAGTTGTCTTGGAGCGAAGCCCGTACCAAACTCTGCGCGATAGGGAAAGAATCACACGCCGCACTAACATAATCGCCATGGAGCGGCGGTGGGGCCCTATCACGCAGTAAAAACACAATTTACCATTTTGTGAAACGTGGCTCCGATGTCGGTAGCCGTTATAAAAATTTTACATGTTGAAATTTACAGATTTTATATAAATTGGCGTTCGCCTACTCACCCACTGACGTGGAGTTTACTTCTCGTTCAAGGCGAGATGTGAAAATATTCCTAATACTCTTTTCACATTATTTTAAGCTTGAACAAAAGAATTGTGCTGAGAGCGTGCACCAATCTCTGACAGCCGGAAGAAAAGTAATATCTGTCGCACTGTCCTATCCTTCGTGGTTCGCTCTCGGGTCCGCGACTCCGTTCGCTCTTTCTCTTGACGTGCTGCCTCGCTCCCTGGTATCGGCGAGCGAGACAGCACTTCATTCGTCTGTGAGCAGCGGCGCGGACCGTCGAACGAGTTGACGCCCATTAAATGTTAATTTATTTGATTCTACTCACAACTGTGAAGTAAAGATTTTACAATTAATACCATTATTTTATTTATCATTTTAACTATTAATATTATCCAATACCGGCGCACGAAGCGACGCGACTCTGATCGAGTTGCTGTGTTGGTTGATGTCAGATCAAAGATTGATTGATGGTTGATTGACGTCAGCTGCAAACATAACGCGCGGCCGTATTCTGGTCGCCGTATTTGAGTCGCTTTCGTCCGTGAGCGGCGGCAATATTTAAAATACTGAAACAAATAACTAAACAGAACCGAAGGGTCGTGTTACGGCAGACCTTGCGGTTTTGCAACGTAACAGTACCCCCTTTCCAACAAAAGATGAATTCTTCCTCTGAAGGAGGGAAAATTCATCGAGAATAAAATTTCTCCGATAACCTTAACACACAGACAATGGTTGAACTGAAGTTTTGCTGATCTGGATCGCCTTTACACTGTCATTCATCAACATTCACATCCCTATCATACCCTTCCCCATTCACTATTTGTTCACACTAAGCCGTCACTAGCTGACATCGCTAGTGAGGCACCGTTCATTCTCTTGTATACCCTCCTGTATGTATACCACACGGCTCTCCTAGCTCTTTCTGCCCTATCCTGCCTAAATGCGACTCTCCGTGGTATACTGCCCTACCTACATCCACTCCCAACTTAGCATTGGGGATTGAGGTTGTAGGCGACGTCTCGGCATAATGAGACGATAACACTGTACCGCTCGCCTTGACATACCTGTGTCCAAAGCAAAATCTCCAGAACACAGGTACTTAAGCAATACTGCTTACCACGTAGACCCACTGACCGTCAAGGTGAGAAATAAAAAATTTCAACCAAAGTGTGTGAAATTGAACACCAACAGGCAGCGTACCAAGTGTACTGGGGGCTGATTCAGGTCGGGTCGGATGGACATTAGGTGGGCCGGCTACATACTTGGCTTTTGATTTTTTTGATTGGTAGTTATGTAGGTGCCGCTACCACGTAGTTTTGAGGCTTTTGATTTTAGACAGGGTTACTATGACCGCCCTGTAGCGATAAGGCATTCTGAGTCGCTATCCGCTCTGCCGAGTGTCACGCTAATTACATCGAACCCGAGCACTGGGTCAGACCCCAGCAGCACCGCCTGCTGTGTAGACTCTACAGAGTAAAATAAACAATAAGGTTTATTTTTAAAGAAAGAAAAAAAATATTAGATTAACAATTATCAATCGCGAGCGATGATAATAATAAGTTTCAACTATAAATTTTGCTAAGTTTGTTTTTTCAAAAGGTCAATCTCGAAAGATGCTTTGAAGGAACATAATAATTCCCAAACTAATATAAATGCAATAATTTAAGTTTACGAAACCAAGTCAATCACGAATGATGACATACTACTATATAAGTTTTATTTTTAACTGCAACCACGTGTCGCTAAGTTAAATATATCTAAGAATTCAATATGAGTAATTAGAATTTTTAGAAGAAAAAATTTTATAAAGTTACAACCGTTTGTTGCCAAACTTTAATAAAATTATCCAAGTGTTCAATCTAAGTAATTAAAATAATTACTATAAAAAAATTGTTTATACTAAAGTTACAACTGTTTGCTGCCAAACTTTAATTAAATTATCCAAGGGTTCACTATAAGTAATTGAAATTACCATTAAAAATATAAAGTTACAACTGATTGTTGCCAAACTTATTAAATTATATGGGTTCAATATAAGTAATTTAAAATTACTATAAAAAATTTCTAAAGTTACAACTGATTGTTGCCAAACTTAATTAAATTATTTACGGGTTAAACGTAAGTAATTTAAAATTTCTATTTTAAAAAATGTATAACGTTACAACCGATTGTTGCCAAACTTAATTAAATTTATTGCTACATTTTAGATCACTACGCTACCGTGATCGTGAAGATAGTTGCAGAAGTTTGCTATTGTTGTACCTACACCTTCTTATTTCTTCCACTCTTTCTAAAAATGCACGCACGCAGTCCCTTCCATAATACTTTAGCTTTAGAAAGTCTGTCTGGAGATTATGGGAGCAATTTACCGTGACTGACGGAGTCCCTGCGTCACCGGTACTCCGCACAGGCACGTTCTCCATTGTTGCTTCGGTCTCTGCGGCGGCGTTGCACGAGCTGGAATATTTAAAATAAGATTTAGGTTGGCGTTGCGCGAGCTTCGCTTCTTCCTTGTGTAGGAGGCCATACTGTCTGTCGTATGCCATTGTAATGTAAGTAAGTAAGTACCAGTATAACATTGTAGTAACTAGACTACGTAGGTAGTTACCAAAACATAAAAATTTCAATAAACCGAGTTATTGAAATGAAATTAAATACTGTCAGTGAGTAACTAGACGAACGCTTACAACAACAATTTAAAACAATAATATCACCGCACAGTGAGGCTAGGGCAAAATTAAACAAGTGAGAAAAAATTTTATGAGAAAAATAAAAAACAACTATATTATCTACTATTTACTAACCCTCACTGTGCCACCTTCTTCGCGCCCCCGCTCTGAACGAACAACTAGTATTCAGAGCGGTTCTGCTGTCCCAACCTTTGCCGGATTCTTACCGGCAGGCGTTGGCTCGGCCTGTGGCTAAACGTATTCTTTCTCCGTAACCACACAGATAAAACCCAACCTTCGCCGGATTCTTACCGGCAGGCGTTGGCTCGGCCTGTGGCTAAACGTATTCTTTCTCCGTAACCACACAGATAATAATGCACATAAAGCGGAAAATTTGTATTAATCCAGAAATAAGACCTGTTCGTGCGTCACTGTTACCTGTCTATTTTTATAGCAATATAAATAAAACCCAGGTGTACAATTTGTAGATTTATTCGGTCGTTTCTACAATTAATTGGTATATAAATAGGGTCTCTGGATTAAATACAAGTCCTCGGCGTGCTGCGTCCGCTCGGCGAACAAAGAATTCCTACCTACCTACCTAGTCAGCTGACTAAGGAAGAATAGGAGCGATCGCACCGGTTTATTGACGGACGGCGTGGTCTTCTTCTCCGTCTTCCCGCACAATCAGCCGGAGGCCTAGCCTCTCGACGCGCAGCTCCCACGGCACGGCGTTCCGCTGAACACAGCAGAGCCGCCGGCAGCCCAGCGACAGGTGAATCGCTGACTCGCAGGGGTGGCGTCGACGGGGCACTCTCCGACCGTCCTGACCGCTCGCGCGGTGACGGGAGCGGAAGTCGGGAAGTTGTCTTGGAGCGAAGCCCGTACCAAACTCTGCGCGATAGGGAAAGAATCACACGCCGCACTAACATAATCGCCATGGAGCGGCGGTGGGGCCCTATCACGCAGTAAAAACACAATTTACCATTTTGTGAAACGTGGCTCCGATGTCGGTAGCCGTTATAAAAATTTTACATGTTGAAATTTACAGATTTTATATAAATTGGCGTTCGCCTACTCACCCACTGACGTGGAGTTTACTTCTCGTTCAAGGCGAGATGTGAAAATATTCCTAATACTCTTTTCACATTATTTTAAGCTTGAACAAAAGAATTGTGCTGAGAGCGTGCACCAATCTCTGACAGCCGGAAGAAAAGTAATATCTGTCGCACTGTCCTATCCTTCGTGGTTCGCTCTCGGGTCCGCGACTCCGTTCGCTCTTTCTCTTGACGTGCTGCCTCGCTCCCTGGTATCGGCGAGCGAGACAGCACTTCATTCGTCTGTGAGCAGCGGCGCGGACCGTCGAACGAGTTGACGCCCATTAAATGTTAATTTATTTGATTCTACTCACAACTGTGAAGTAAAGATTTTACAATTAATACCATTATTTTATTTATCATTTTAACTATTAATATTATCCAATACCGGCGCACGAAGCGACGCGACTCTGATCGAGTTGCTGTGTTGGTTGATGTCAGATCAAAGATTGATTGATGGTTGATTGACGTCAGCTGCAAACATAACGCGCGGCCGTATTCTGGTCGCCGTATTTGAGTCGCTTTCGTCCGTGAGCGGCGGCAATATTTAAAATACTGAAACAAATAACTAAACAGAACCGAAGGGTCGTGTTACGGCAGACCTTGCGGTTTTGCAACGTAACAGTAACCACAATTAAATATCGTTAAAAAATACCAGGTAGTAAAGTGCAATATAACAAAACTTAAAGCGAAAAGCAGAGTGGGTGGTTTTATGCGTAGAGTAGGTATTCCTAAACCCTTGCCATAACTCAATTTCACCGCTTTGTTTGAAAATGTGATAATCCCAGCTGAGTTACCGCTCTGCAAACATCGAACTAATCTCTAGACATATTGGCAGATTTTTTTATAAACAAACTTTAGACAGCTATCGCTATAAGCGGCGTGCTATGATGGAGTACGCCCACTCTGTCGGATGATCGCGTGTGATTGATTTATTAGGTTGGTCAATAACTCCGAATGGAGCAGCAAATTGGGCAACATTTTCAGTTGACTGAACTCGTTAACAGTATATTTTCTCACGTCATTCTACACGTAGTTTAATTTTTTTATAGAATCTGTCACGGTTGGCTAAATCACCTACTACTTCCGTGATGTCAGCCCATAACACCTTGGGGAACTAGGTGCCATGTCAGTGCTTCTGTTGCTGAACTGCACAAAACATGCGAACTATTAAAATATTCGTTTCAACCGGTTTCAACCTAACCTAACCCAACCCGGGTGGGTTAATCCCTACCACCTTGTAAGGTAAGAAGGGAAGGGACCTACAGATTTACGTGGAATCCGAACCACGGTCAGCCTCCAACGGTCGAGTGGTCACCCATCCAAGTACTGACCGCGCGCAGGTGTCCTTAACAACAGTCAACCGACCGCACCACTGAGCTACTGAGGCTGGCAAAAGCTTGAACCTGACGCAAGCATTTCACTTTTTTTTCTCCTGAGTGCACTTGTTAATATTTTAATGAAATTATTTTTAGTTTTTAAGTTTAGTATATAGTTTATTCAATTCAAATTAACATAGTTATAAAATAATTAACTAATCTAAAAATTATATAAACTAACTTAGGAAATAAACTAACTTAAAAAAAAAAATTCATTTAGTGCTTTTGTCCCCGGGATTGTGCCGAGGATGCCAGTCGCGTTACCCCTCTGAATTGCCAGGCTTATCCTTTGGCGGAAGAAGGTGAGGCATGATGAGTGACCTATGGCAGCAGACATCCTCGACCCTATCTCGTGGACAAAAGCTATCGCTTCCTCAGACCAGGAGCCGAAGGTTTCGACCGCGAAAGCCACAAACCAATAATTCAGGCTGATGTTTTCATATTTTTTGTGCTTTCTTTTGGCTGCAGCCTCCGCAGCCGAACCCGGCTTCATGGCCGATAGGGCGAGGTTGCTGGCACAGATGGTACCGACGCATGTAGTTTTTTAAATTCAATTAATCAGCTCAGCCCGCCGATGACATAGCGTTATGATTTATAGCCTAAAACCATCTTAATGAGTGGCAGAATGTAACAGTGAAAACCGTAGTATAAACCGATAAAGTGGTTCTCGAGTTATGAGGATATTCATAATATATTGACGGTACGTTACACGGCCGCCGGTCGCTCGTAGAGACTTCACTTCATTTATTAAGTTTATGCCTGAAAGTACATATTGAAATTAAAAAATCAAAAATAATTTCCGTTTATTTACATAAAGGTGTCGGGGGACCCTGGAGCAGCTAATCAGCATTCAGCATGCCTTCCACAGAGGAAACACCGCTTAGCGTACTCGGTACGGTGTCCACAATATCTCCACTAGAAGACGATCTTACATTATTTTAGGTTTGTCTTTAGTTTTTAATTTATTTTCCTACTTTGATTTCATTTTTAGTTTTTAAGGGTAAAGGGTTTTTAAAATCTGTAATTTTACTTTTATTTCAAGCTTTTTTAAGGAAACCACATCTAAACCGGTCCATCCGTGAAACGTAATTTTATTATTACGTCATAATTACTTGATTACTATGAACCATCCCGGTTAAACCACCTTTCTAATAAAAAACCGCATCCAAATCGGTCTATCCGTTTGGGAGCTACGATGTCACAGACAGACACACAGACAGACGGAGGCGTCAAGCTTACAACCCCCTTTCTTTTGCGTCGGGGATTAAAAAACCCATACAGATTGGAAGTTAGCATGATACTTACTTACCATCTTAGTGAGTTTGGGTGTTGCTATATCAATAACAGTAATTTGCCGCACGCTGTAAGCACTTCCCGTGCGAACGTACGGCTGAAACTACAGACAAATAAATCGGAAATAAAACTAACCTCGCCTAAAAGTAAAAGAGCGAAGCAGAATTCCTCTGGCAGACGCGGCAGGTGTGAAAGTAAACATTTATCTATGTTCACTATGTTCCTTTGTTATCGCCTTTGTACTCGCGGCTGCCGCCCCCCGCCCCGCCCCGCCCTCGCCCCCGCCCCCCTGCCTCCCCGCGCTGACTCAGCCATTTCCTTTATTCAATCATAGCACTGGAGAGGCGTTTGCATGGTGCTTGAGAGTGAAAAGGCAGTCGAAAGCGATTCAGGCTAATTTCTAGGAAACTGTTGGGGGAGCGCTGCTGGGGTTCCTGGAATACGCAGTGACTCCGCAGAGTAGATCAACAGTTTGCCATATCATAACGATATAGGTACATACATAGTTGTTGTACACTAGTCACGCTCCTAATGTAGCCATCACTGTAGTAAAACAAACAATAAAAGCTTTTAACAATCACACAAAATTACAGTTTCCGATTGGAATGGTTTTTTTTTTATCCATACGGAAGCATAATACTAAGCGTACGCCATCTATCTGTCTGTCCGTCTGTCTGTTTGTCCGTTATTGATGTATCTTTTGTACCGTAATAGGTAGCCGGTAGACATTTTCACAGAGTATGTGTTATTATGGCCGATATAACAACAAATAATAAAAATAAGAAAAAGTAAAAAATTCACGGGGTCCCCATACAAGAAACTAAAAAGTGTATGCGCGCCATCTTTTTTTATGTAAACCAACATGGGTGGCTGTGTCGAGAGACCAATGGTACAGTCGACAGAGCCAAAAACCCCTCTCCTCGCGAAACTACGCTCAGTGAGGCGCCATGCCAGCGGATTTGCGGACTGTTGCTAGGCTGTCTAGTCTAGCCCGTTGATACGACGTTTGAAGACATCCAGGTTAAAGGATTCGGGAAACACACTCGCCGGGAGACAGTTCCAAACCATAGCGGTGAGGAACTGAAGGTCTACCGAAAACACTATGAAGCAGCGCTGACCATGACATGGCAATACGGTTATGGCAATACATGGCAATTCGGTGCGCGAGTTCAACTCGCACTTGGCCGGTTTTATGCATACCCGTGGTACGTGATACGATTACCCGGCAGACAACCCCTTAAGATAGAAAATAAAAGAGATACTTATATAAGTGCACGCTCTATTTTATTTATTTGTCATTTTGACAATGCTGCATGCAACAACGAAATCGGCCGGCTATCGTTTCTCCTTACCGATTCTCAGAGATATGCAAAGCAGTGCGCGGTAGCGGGGGCGGAACGGGTGCTTTGGCGGCCGCGAGGGGCGGCGAGGCGGGCGGGGGGGGGGGGGGGGGGGTGGGAAGCGCCACAACGCGACAGAGGCTCTTTGTAACGTGATCTTATTGCGTTCGAATGCAATCGTTGTTTTTACCATGAATACGTAACAACTTATGTCGATTCTGGAATTTATTAGCCACATTCGAGGACTGCTGCGGTATTTTTATGCAACATGCCACCGTATCTCGCGCTTTTCGCGTACCTACCGCATGAACGTTCATTTTTCTATAGCTGTATGCAACTTCGGCACTTTTGGTTCTATTATTTAGCTATATGCAACTTCGGCACTTTTGGTTCTATTTATTTAGCTATATGCAACTTCGGCACTTTTGGTTCTATTATTTAGCTATATGCAACTTCGGCACTTTTGGTTCTATTATTTAGCTATATGCAACTTCGGCACTTTTGGTTCTATTATTTAGCCATATGCAACTTCGGCACTTTTGGTGCTATTATTTAGATCAGGTGTCGGCCCGTCCGCCAGTCCATCTATCATGCGCTCTCTGAGGCGATTACTCCGGGATGTAAACCTCAATAAATCTAAAAAAAATCATTGTATATATTATATAGTAGTCCATTTAGTCACGAAAACGATAATTCATGTTTTTATTAAATTTTGTTTTTTGATAGAGGGATTTCTGATACAAGAATAATGTTTTGCAATTGCCGTTTCTTGAGGTCGGCTTAAAGCGGTGGTCCGTAATCCCGAAGGCCGCGAGGACTGGAGGAAAATTTGAGATGCGTATCTCCAGCAGTGGAAGAATAGACGCTGACTGACTGACAGGTTGTTCATGTGATGCTTCATTTTGGAAATTATATATTGCAAATTAACAAGAAAATATTATCCTAGAATCTTGAGATTACAATGAAGAATATATTTTGGTCGGATTAGTTAATGTACCTATAGGCATTCATATTTTCTTTATGGAAACTGACACGGTTGGCTACATCACCTACAACATCCGTGATGTCAACCCATATCAACTTGGAGAACTAGCTGCGATGTCAGTGCTTCCGTTTAGTCGTGCCGGCTACATCGAACTGAACGGAAAACACGAACTATTACATATAGCCGCTTCAACCGACCTTTGTCCAGTGCGGTGGTACCAACCCGGCCGAATAATGCCAAGTACCAAGACGAACAAATGCCTTAGAAAGAGTTCAAAATGTACTAAGAACTTTAAATTTTTTCTTCTTGGTAAAATGTACTAAGACCAAATTTTTCAAGTTTGTATTTGTGTACGCTCACTGTATTCTTGCAAACGGTCCGCATCACAATTTTCTGCTTCAAAGCGTCTTCTTTCAAGCCTAAGCCTAGATAAATAAATCGAAAATAAAGTTTCTTTCTCTTATCTCCACTTCCCCGGCAATGTATTCCTAGGACAAGTGCAGTTAATTCCGAGTCAAGTTGACGTCTACAGAAAGTGTTGCGAACTATATTCGGGGACGATTCATCGCTTATTGATTGGAAGCGCGACGTTTCGACGCGCAATCGACGATTCAAATACTGTTTTTATCACATTCTAAACTTTTATTTTATTTAAATTTTGCTTTAATTCGAAATCGAATACGTTCTAACGCGGTTGAATTTAGCGGTCACCGTTTCATACAAACGTCTTTAAATAATATGTAAGTATCATCCAATAATATTATCAATAATTACACTTTGCTTAAAACTTTTGCCGCCGCATCGCTTCGCGTAACTTTTTGCTTACAGCTCAGGTCGCCGCCGCCGTTGAGATAGTGATATGATTTATAGACTAAAACCATACTGAGAAAGGACTACTACAACTAAGTATGTGTCTTCCAGAATTTGTGCATGCAAACTAGTAACTTCAAATGCTTCGTTCCTTTCAAAATTATTTTGTTTTATATATTATAAAAAGTAATCACAAATTTATACCGTGCAACTCCGTCACTGGATACTGGCAGTAATAAACGAATTTCCTATTCGTTTGGTTGCCACTATTTAAAAAAAGAAGAAGAAGAAGAGAAAGGACTAATGACACTTTATCTAAATCGATAAAGCGATTCTCGAATTATAAGGATAATCAAAATATTGACATACGTTACACGGACGGTCGCCCGTAGAAACTTCGTTTTATTTATTAGGATAGGATTGACCTTATTTTTATACAGCGATATAATAAAAGTCGAAAGAAATATTTTCAAAATGGACTACTTATAGTTTCAGCGCGGAGAATCCTACATAACAAGAACAAAGAATGGTTTTTATTTAGAACAGAGAATATTTTTTTTCCAACTTTGTCAAACATTTCTTGTGACGAAAAGACCGGCAGGACTGTGAGACAGCCCGCGGGTGAAGCGACGACGATGCGACGCGCAGCCAACTCACAGATTGCTCGCGGGTTGCAAATCGCGCTGGCGGCAACTACGGGCTACGGAGGCACCGGATTGATAACAGTAATTTGCCGACGAGCCGA
This sequence comes from Nematopogon swammerdamellus, assembly GCA_946902875.1. Classification (NCBI taxonomy): domain Eukaryota; kingdom Metazoa; phylum Arthropoda; class Insecta; order Lepidoptera; family Adelidae; genus Nematopogon; species Nematopogon swammerdamellus. The sequence goes on from OX336339.1 coordinate 23,056,318, forward strand.
GACGTGCCGAGCGATTTGTCTACAGAATACAATTGTCAATGAACCATAAAATACATTACTATCCGTGCCAACTGAGCGGCGAGACATACACGGGGGTGTTCTAGTCGATGGACTGCTTCCAAGTCCATTTCAAGTGAAAAAGTTGTCAGACTCTTTGTAGAGAACCTTGAAAAGAATCTTTAGGGATTCGTACCTCAAAAGAGAAAAAAAAAACGGAAACCTTATAGGATCACTCCCCTGTCTGTCTTTGTGTCCATCTGTCAGAGTTTATTTTTTCCGAATCTCCTGGACGGATAAATAATTTTGGTGGATACATAATATATGTTTATATATTTTTGATGACCCAGTCACGGTCATATAGCGTACATGAACGAATTTAGATTTAGGGGGTCAATTTTGGGGGACAAATTAGAAATACATTTTTTTTTTTCTTTTTCAAGTGCACCATGTGCCGTAGGTATCAATGGAAGGGCTCGTTATGAGAAATACAAAATATTATAATTTTCTATAATTTTATGTTGCATAATTTAAAAGATACGTCGGCGGAAAGCAGGGACTCCTCACCGCTAAAGGCCGGGAGGATTGGAGAAGCGTATGTCTAGCAGTGGGCGGATACACACTGACTGACTAACTGTGTTTTTTTTCAACAGTTACTCTAAGAATTAATTTATGTCTTAATATTTATCTTATTTTAGACTGAAAATAACTTGCTCATTTATTTAATTAAGATTTTTATAAATTCGCTAATATTAATGAGAGTGAATTATAATGTAATGACTATAAATTAAGATAGATAGACACAAAGCGTTAATAGTCCCCAAGAAATCACCCTGATTGCAGCCTACCTATTTTAAACACAAATTTCCCCTGTTCACTTCGAATAAAACTTGAAATCTTCGAATCCAATTGAAAAAGACTCCCAATCATACTCTGCCTACTTGTTCCGACAAAAAATCATATCCACTCTGAATGGCTTCAAATCAAATTACCTCTTCATTGAACGTTGCTAAATCTATTTTAATCTTGCGAGTGGGAAGTCGCCGGCCCCGCCCCGCCCCGCCCCGCCCCACTCGGCTCGGCTCGGCTCGCTTTACTGCGATTCTTTTAGAAATCGAATAAAGCATTTTCCTCACATACATAAGCAGTCGTACAGCCGGGGATTGTCTCAGTACCTAACCAGCTCCACCGAGCTGCAAGTTCAGCTTTACATTTTGAACCCCCGACGAAAAAAAGAGGGGTGTTATTAGTTTAACGTGTGGGCGTATGTGTGTGAGTATGGGTGTATCTGTCTATGGCATAGTAGCTCCCAAACGGATGGACCGATTTGGATGCGGTTTTTTTATTAGAACGCTGGTTTAATCGGGATGGTTGTTAGCTATGTTTATAATCAAGTAATCAAGTGATTAAGTAATCAAACAATTAACTATCTTAAAAAGTGGACGGATTTGCATGCGGTTTTTTTTAAAAGCTTCAAATAGAAGTTAAATTAGATATTTAAAAACCCACGACCCTTAAAAAGTCTAAAATTAATTTCCGTTTACTTACTTAAAGGAGTCGGGGGAACGCTAAGTAAATACAATATAAAAAAACACACAGCTGGGCGGGTATTTACCATATTATAAAAGGAGGACCGCTAACCTCCTTTTTTTTACTTTTTAAGGGTCGGGAGTTTTTAAATTTCTAATGTAAGCTTTTAATTGTGCAACTGTTATATCAATAAGGGCAGTGATTGCTGAAATCAGGTAACTTTTGTTTCAGGTTTCTATCCTTTCACTGCGCGCACATGTGTACCAGGGTGAATTTATTTATTTATTTATTTATTATTAAGAAAACATACAGCCAATATCAGTTACAGTAGGTACATTGTTTTATGCAAGGCGTATGGCCAATTACATGTTTCCCTGTTTAGTCATTTATACATGTTTAATTGTTTATACATAACATAACTATTGTTAGGAGCTTAAGTTACGTAAATGGGCATACACTTTGATCTGTCTAAGTATGTGTGTATGAGGGTGTGTAGGGTGTGTGTGTGTGTGTGTGTGTCAGGGTGTGTGTGAGGGTGGGTAAGGGTGTATCTCTTCTTCTCTACTCTCTATCTCTACTTCTTATAAAAGGGAACGTGTCAGTGTGCTTGAGGTAAACTCCGGAACTACTGAAAAGATTTTGATGCGGTTTGCACGTATGGAAAGAGTAGTTCTTGATCTCACTATAGGCTACATACCATCACGATAATTATCCTTGAAAACCCCCGACTCTAAAAAAGTCAAAAATAATTTCCGTTTACTTACTTAAAGGAGTCGTTGGACCGTTAAGTAAATACAAGCGCAGCTCGAGTTTTTATATTTTATTTACTTAGCGGTCCCCCGACTCCTTTAAGTAAGTAAACGGAAATTATTTTTGACTTTTTTAGAGTCGGGGGTTTTTTAAATTTGTAATTTAACTTTTATTTCAAGCTTTTTAAAAAAACCGCATGCAAATCGGTCCACTTTTTTAAGATAATAATTTTTTTATTACTTAATTACTTGATTACTTGATTACAAACATAGCTAAGAACCATCCCGATTAAACAAGCTTCCTAATAAAAAAAACCGCATCCAAATCGGTCCATCCGTTTGGGAGCTACGATGCCACAGACAGACACACACACACACACACACGTCAAACTTATAACACCCCTCCGTTTTTTTCGTCGGGGATTAAAAATTTAGTAGTAAATGAAGCAAGCGGGTTGGATGAGCGTGCTCCCTACTGCCAGGGGCAGATACTCGTAGACTGTCGTAGTATTGGTGCGTGTAACCGGCGGCGGGGCGCGGGGAGCGGGGGCGGGACGCGTCTGAGCTCGGCCTCAGAATTGTATGCGAAATCTCCCGTGAAATTGACGCCGCCGCCCCGTTCCCTCTTGTCTTCTTTTCCCTCATTTCTTTAGAGTCACATGGAACGACGAGTACTATTGAAAAATGCTTCAGCGTCGTTTGTGATACTTTCATACTACATTGTGGATTAGTTAGTTAGACATAGTTGGGATTCACCTTATTAACACAAAAGTAGTCGATATTGGACACCGGGTGGCTAAGCTCAAGTGGCAGTGGGCTGTGCACGTTAGCCGAAGATACGGCGACCGTTGGAGTAACCGTTTCCTACACTGGCGGCCGTGCACAGGAATTCGGAGTGTGGGAAGACCACCCGCCAGGTGGGACGACGACATCAATTACGTCAGCGGAAAGCAGTAGTTCTGTACTGCTGAAGGTCGGGAGTACTGGATTAAAATTGGAGAGGATATGTCCGGCAGTGGACGCTTACAAGCTGACTGACTGAAGTAAGCAATTGTATTGTATTGTATTGTTTATTGATCATTCATATGACAGTTAGACTGCGCTCGAACTTGTCACAATTTGTTCTGTCCGGTTCGATTACACCCACGAAGAAGAACCGACAAGAAACTTCGCAGGGTATTTTTTATACATATTTTTACAAGTTTTTAGTGACTAGCCACATAATAACACCGCCCATAGTCTATCGAAAACACGGCTTGAGAGCAAGATTAACAATTTTGCTGAGAGTTCTGACTACAAAGACTGAGAGTTCTGACTACAATACTTCCATATTTTCTTTTTTCTATTTCCTCCCAAGTATAAACTGGGATTTTTCAAAAGGGGCGTCAAAGCCTCCTTTCATGCCGGCATAGTATTCGCAATCTCCATGCATCACATAATGTTAATGGCCATCGTTAGACACCAAAATTTAAGATGAATTAGAAAATTTGTCCCTTGCCATATATTTCCTGCTTTTTAATGCGAATTTGAAGACTGAACTGAACACATAAAGAATAATCGAAATCGGTTCACAATTGGGGAAGATATTGCTGAACATACATAAAAAAAAATACATACAGCCGAACATAGAACCTCCTCCTTTTTTGAAGTCGGTTAAAAATGTGACGATTTCAAGTGCACAGTATATAAATACAAAATATCAAATATCTAAACCAAATTAAGTGCCCGCATGAGTAAATAAGTAGTAACATGAGTAAACTCCGACAAGACGAGTAAATAAGTGAATCGATGAGTAAATAAGCGGCTATACTAGTGTAATATTAGCCATAGCCAGTCGGCGTCTCGCTAAGACCCCCGCCGCCGCTCCGCGCCGCACCGCCTCGGCCGCCCTAGTATCCAGCGGGCTTGCCATTATTCTTACATTTACTCATACGAGCCGAGCTCTCTTCATATAATCCGGCTGGCAACATATCTACCGCACTGAGCAAGGACGTCATCCGTACAACACTAAGTAATACGTGGTAATACTTCCTTCGAGTTCTCTCTAACTCCTATGGTACAGTTTGCAACATAGTTTTGTAAGCTTTTTAAGTATCCATCCATAAGCTAAAAACTCCTAATGGTCCATTGAATATTGAACAAATCTCAGGAAGTCAACGGACCCTTGAGTTTAAGGCGGTACAAAAGCGCAAAAGGTGTCAATCCATCAAGTTTTCAGGTGTGCTTTTGTACCGCCTTCAACTCAAGGGTCCGAATATGAATCAAAATATTATTTAACACTTTTAAGTTCATTTGGCAGTCGGTTTAATGTTTTTTTATTAAAACAGTTTTTTTACAGAACCTTTTGTTGGGATTAAATGTTTTTCTCTATGTCACGAGAAGAAAATTCGAATCATTTTCGGCCACTGTACATCCTAAGACTACTTCGGAATCAAACCCTCGTTTGCACAAAGTATAGAGTCGCACTTGACAGCGGGGCGGGGCGGGGCGGGGCGGGGCAGCCCGAGAAGCAAGTCGCCGACGTTTCCTATCTTTTTGCATGCGATTCCAGAAATTGTTCTACCAATTTCACCGCCAACCAGTTAGGTCCGTTGCGGCTTCGAAAGCTATTGGATAGAAGGAGTGATAGTTCGCGAATTTCACTGACTTCCAGTATCAAAATTGCATAAGTTTTCATACCTACTTTGTTGTAAATCGAGCCGTCTGTTCACAAGTCGAGCCGGAGTATTTTATTGCGCCGCGCGCCGTCTAAAATATTATGAGCATATTTTCAAATACATATAAAATTATTATGGAACACAATAAAGTGTTCCAGTACTGAGGAAATGTAAGGCATTATATGTATAGTATAAGTATGTATATGTATATTTTCTTTATTGGACACTAATTATTATAAATTAAGTGCAATATGCGAGCTTAATGCAGTGAGGCATTCTATTCTAGCTTACCTTTGGGATGTGGAAGAAGTACATTCAGGCGAACATTAATATTTTGTGTCTATATATTAACCTGTATAAAAATATTTTAGACTACAAGCGAATACTACATAAGTAGTATAATACGCATTCATATACATATATATATTACTACGCGGTTTTATTACTAAAAAATAGTTCTGGAGTTATAAGGATATTCATAAATATTTACGTACGTTACACGACCGACCGTAGAAACGTCGCTTTATTTTTATCAGCGAAGTCTGTATCTATCCTTATAATCTGAGAACCAATTTATCGACATACATACGGTTTTCACTATTACATTTTGTCACTTCTCGAGATAATTTTAAGCTATAAATCATAACGCTACGTTATCGGCGGCCTGAGCTGTAAGGAAAAAGGAAGAACCGCTGTTGTTGTTGTTGTTGTTTTGGTTTGGGGTTGGCTCTAGGCCTGCAAACTAATCCCGCTTGGTTGGGGACCTTCGTGCAAAACCCCGCAGTCTCCAGCTACCCCAGCCAGCCTATGTCTTCCATGAAAGCCACAAGTCGACCGGGGTGTCTGCAGGCCGCTTATCCCTTAGTCGCCTTTTACGACATGCACGGGGAGAGATGCAGTGGGACTATTGTTATTAAGTACCGACCCCAAACAGTACAAGGTAGAACCGCACACGCGAAGCAAAGCCGCGGGCAGAAGCTAGTCCTCAAACAAAACAGTCTGAAATCGACCTGCATTGCCGTATCAATTAGTTATGAGGAGAGGATGAGCCGGTCGCCATCCATCAGGCTGATCTAAAAAAAGCCTCTTGACGTGTCGCCCCCCCCCCCCCCCCCCCCACGCCCCCGCCGCCCGCGGGGCGCTTGGGACTTGGGTCAGGTGGCCTGGGCGCTTCGAAATCAATTACCTGGCCTCTGATTGGGCAATTTGTCGCCAATCGGCAGGTAATCCCTAGATGTGCTCCGAGCGGCTGCGATCAATATTCCGTTAACAGTGTCATTAACGTTGTGATCGGGCGGCGCACATCTGTGCCGGTGAGAGGATCTTCTGTGCAATAGGGTTAGCTGCGCCCGCCCTCCACACCGCCGCCGCCGCCCGCCCGCCCGCGCGCGCCCGCCCTGAGTGGAAATGGGCGCGTTTGAATATTTCATGCTCAGTACGTGTCGCGAGAGCTGGACGAAAAATGCTTTGTGTCTGCATCGACGGAAGGTCAGAGCAGTGTTTGAGCAAGCTTTCGGATGTCCTGAAATTATCGTTACAATTATAACAATGTTTTGATATTCTTAATTCAAATTTAAATTCAAATGATTTATTCTGTATCATATTACTTACATATTCATACACAGGATGTTTTCATTTAAGTTAAACAACATTAACGCACACTATATTAAAATGGGAGACGTTGTTTTTTTTATGGATACGCCAGGCACTGGGCGACGTCAACATGGATTTTTGAGCCGACGACGCCCGAAAGAATTCGAATTACTTAGAACGGGGGCTGAGAATGCCGTGCCGGCGTGACAGATGCCTTTTGATACTTCTCTTGAAAGATCCTAAGTCGTACACTGAAGGAAACACATCGGGAGGAAGTGCATTGTCAATAGCCTTTATTTAGAGGTTGTAAGAAACTAATTGACATAATAACAATGAAATATTTTAAATAATTAAAGATTTTACTCTGCCACTATTTCATTTTTTTTTTGTGAATAGACTTTCAGAAAAACATGTTTAGCACATTACAATCAGACAATTTCAGAATACTGGGAGGAAAGAAATTATTAATTGTTCTGCTGTAGAAAATAAGCCGGCGCCGTCTTCCAGCCACATCCATTTGATTATTTTTCTGACCATTTTATAAGTATTTTATAATTTATTTTTATTTTCAACATTTCTTATTTATTCAAGATGAATCTAGAGGAAAATTTTGGACGGTTTATCAACTAAATGTTCACTACTGGTAGGCCGCACTTCATTTGTTGCACTGTATCGATGCGGGTAATAATCGTATTACATATGAACCGCTCGTCCGACCTGAAGCGCAGGCTGTGCGCGCCCCATACCATAGTTTAAACAGACTAGTAAACCGTCTTCACACAAGCGCGCCGATTTCGCACTCACACAAGCGCGCGCCAGCGCACGCTGTCCGTACACAACCACTAATTACATTCTCACTTTCCTCGCTTGTAGTCAGTGATGGCCGCCCCGCGCTTATATTTCATTTATATATTTATTATTTATTATATAAATACCTAGTTATTATTTTAAAAGAACTCTGTCTCTCTCTTTCTCTCTCTCTCTCTCTCTCTCTCTCTCTCTCTCTCTCTCTCTCTCTCTCTCTCTCTCTCTCTCTCTCTCTCTCTCTCTCTCTCTCTCTCTCTCTCTCCTCTCTCTCTCTTTCTCTCTCTTTCCCTGGAATTGCATTTCCACCATGATGGGCTCACTACCTGTCAACTGTGTTAGTGTCGTGAGTTGTGACAGCCCTGGTGCCTCGGCACAGCGTACGTAATTATTTAAGAACCGGGCTCCAGTTAACCTACTCGTCTCCTTTTACTATGCCCACACACAGTTCGCGCACCACAGCGCGCTGGGCCAACACCTCCGTGTATGCGGCTTACTCTGCGCTTAGTCCGACTAAATCACTGAACGCTGCCGAACGGCTACTAATTAAATACTAGACTGACGGGAAGTTGTATGCAATATCCGGTCGATGTATTTTGAATAACTTGATCCGGAAGGAGGTGATTTCCTTGTATACTTATAGGTGCGTTCGCGATATTCACTTTACGTAAATACAATACACTGGCTGAATTTAGATGTGGTAGAGCGAACCGAGTAAATTTGAATGTAAAACATGGAAAGACACAATTTTTAGATTAAAATTAGTAATTTAACTTTTATTTCAAGGAAAAACCGCATCCAAATCAATGCATCCATGAGACGTAATTGTTTATTAGGTACTTTATAATAATTATAACAGACCTGCGCGACGACGTCGCCGTGCAGTCCGGCGGATACGGAGCTCTCCGAGATGGTGGTGGTGGTGGCCTACGTGCCTAGTACCACCACCTATCGCTCGTAGCTTGCCTCGCGTCGTCCCGGAGAGCTCCGTAGCCACGGCCTGCACCCGCCGGCGTGCTTGCAGGTATGTCTCCCGCCGCCGGCGGTATTACCGTTTTTATTTAATTTTTATATTGATTTTGTATATTTTTATTACTTATGTAAAATTAATGTAAAATTTAAAAGAAACGTGAAATAAAGAAAATAAGTAATAGTAGTAGAATAAATTATACATAGCTAAGAACCATCCCGGTTAAACCAGCTATCTATTATAAAAAAACCGGCCAAGCGCGAGTCGGACGCGCGAACCGAGGCTTCCGCACCACCAAAAAAAAAAAACATTGAAAAAAACACGTTTCTTTTATGGGCACTCCCCTGAATTTTTTACTTTTTCAATTTTTTATTATTTGTTGTTATATCCGCCATAATAACACATATTCTGTGAAAATTTCAACGGGCTACGGGCTGGGGGCTGTATCTCTTGAACCGTAATGGTTCAAGAGATACAGCCCTCGGACAGACGGACGGACGGGCAGACAGACAGACAGACAGACAGACGGCGTAGGCTTAGTCATAGGCTTCCGTACGGGATACGGAAACCTAAAAACCACATTTAAGTCGGTCCGTCCGTACTTCATAATTACTTTATTACCGGATTCTTACTAGCATAGCTAAAAACCATGCCGGTTAAAGCAGCTTTCTAATAAAAAAAACCGCATCTAAATCGGTCCATCAGTTTGGGACAAACAGACACACATATAGTCACAAACACAGACAGATTGACAGACGGTGGCGTCAAACTTATAACACCCCTCCTTTTGCGTCGGGGGTTAAAAATGCTTTATTTTGGCACTTATCATGAAGTGCAAATTCAAAGAATTGCAATTTTTTTTTTTCAAAAACTTTTTCTTAGCTCGACCTAGCACCTAAATAAAATGATTACCTTTTCAAACTGGAATTCTCGTTTACAACACTATAAACCTACTCATATAATCATTATTTGCAAATATATGTCCAAGGAAACGTTTCTTCCAGAATAAAAAGTTAAATTACAAATTTAAAAAACCCCGACCCTTAAAAAGTGAAAAATAATTTACGTTTACTTAATTCAAGGAGTCGGTGGACCGCTAAGTAAATACCCGCGCAGCTCTGAGTTTTTGTGACTTTTTAAGGGTCGATTTTTTTTTATTTTTTATTTTACTTTTATTTCAAGCTTTTAAAAAAATTTGGATGCAAATCGGTCCACGTTTTAAGATAATATTTTTGGATTACTTAATTACTTGATTATTTGATTACAAACCTAGCTAACAACCATGCCGATTAAACCGGCTTTCCAATAAAAAAAACCACATTCAAATCGGTCCATCCGTTTGGGAGCTACGACGCTACAGACAGACACACCCATACACACACACACGATATAATTATAATAACACCCCTCTTTGTTCGTCGGGGGTTAAAAATGGTAGTATGCGAGATGCTGCCAAATGGCGAGCTTGTAAGAAAATAAACTTTCAACTAGTTATTGAGTATTTCGTATTTCGCAGGTTCCCAACATTCTCAGTTTCGTTGCCATTCATTGCTAACCCACAACGTGACGTACTATTCGACCGCGAGTTGACTCGTGCCTCGCATACCGAGCGCCGGGCGCGCGGCGCCCTCGTCCGCCCGACGACGGTTGTGCCGCGTCGACGTCGCGCGTGATGGATGGTAAGTGAATCGCGCTATTTGGAAAATATGGCTGTTTACAAAATAGTCCGCGCCCGCTGCGGCGCGGCGCCCAGTGTTCGTAACTTATTGACGGATCGGCGTCGGATCAAACTTTTCAATTAATCCGCCGCCGGCGTCACCGGGGTAGGCGCCGGGCACGCGCGGGATCAAAGCGGGAGGGGGAGGGGGGGGGGGGGGGGGGGGGGACACGCCCTCGCAATACACCGCTGCTGTAAGCGATGCGCTTGATTGATTGGATGCTTGTTGAACCCGTTCAAGGTGATTTTTTTTGCAGTCAAAATAGGTTTTTAGGCTTCCGCACGGGACCCTATTACTAAAGCTACGCCATCTGTCCGTCCGTCTGTCCTACCCCTTAAAGGGCTGTATATTTTTAACCCTAATAGGTAGGTCGTTGAAATTTTCAGAAAAATGTGACATTATGGCGGATATCTTAAAAAAATAATAAAAGAACAAAGAGTAAACAATTGAAGGGGGTATCTCCATACAAGAAACGTGTTTTTTCACAGTTTTTGTTACTTCATAATCACTTATTACCTGATTAGTAACATAAATAGCTGAGAACCATCCCGGTTAAACCAGCTTTCTAATAAAACACCGCATCCAAATCGGTCCATCCGTTTGGGAGCTACGATACCACAGACAGACACACAGACAGATACACAGACCACACAGACAGACAGACAGATGAAGGCGTCAAACATAAAACATCCTTTTGCATCGGGGGTTAAAAATAAAGGAAGTTACTCGTATTTAATAGTTCACAGTAATCGTAGAGACGGTGGTGCATTAAGTGACAGAGCTTAGAATGCGACGAGCCATGTAAAATATATTCACAAACAGTAAATCATACTATGTACACATAGGTATAATCATTTAGAAAACCATTTCGCATGGAACTAAAACACGTCAAGGCTTTCCAAAATGGTTAGTAAAGTGGTAATGCGTATGTTAATTGAACAGCATTCATAACAGTGAGCTATTCCAACAGCTCAGCGCCCCGTCAGTATTCACCAGGGCGTCGCACATTAGAACACGCGATCGGAATGTTCTAGTCGAATCTGCACTAAATTATCCTCGGCATTAACTCCCGACTAGTAAAATTAGGATTATAAAAAGAAGTAAAAGTTCCTACGAACAAGGGTCGTCAGCCAAAATAAAATAAATATATTACGAATACTTGAAAATTCCGACTCAAGTTTTGCATAATAACCTTCCCTAACGACTCAATCCGCTGCACTGTGGACGCGAAACGTTTTATTATTGTAATATGCACGAAAATGAATTTAATTCTTATGACGAATGATTCTTATTTCTTACACCTTTATACCTACATATGTTACGAAGACCTGGAATATGGATTTCTGTCATATGGTTGAGGCAAGCTATTTCTACTTCTACTCATTTATTTCATTTTTGTGCTAGGAATAACGTTATAAATGTGAAAGATATCGTACACTAAGGACCGGTTTTCATCTCCGTCTTAAGGTTAGGAATAAAGTTTAGTGAATTTTATGGACAATTCCTATCCTAGCCCTAAGTACTTAGGAGTTGAAATACTAGCCATAAGTGGAAGATAAAATAATACGAATAAGGGCCGATTGTTTCAACACACACGAGTAACAAGGCCAGTTACGACAAAGGTGAAATGCTGACTTAAAGTGAAATCTGGGTGGTTTTAGGGACTAATAAGGGGTTATTTTATACAATGTACTACCATCTCTATCTTCTTAACGTTGAAAGATAAAGAAGACACTTCGATAGTGAAAACTAATCGAGTTACGGATTTAATCTGTCGTTAGTTAACGGACCTTTAGAGATATTTATGTATGTGTTGGTGCAATCGTCTCTAAGCCTCGTGCTTGTGATACTTATAAAATTATTTCTAACCCTAAGTGGGAGAAGAAATACCGGCCTTTACGCCTACGTTACCTGTACGTTGCCTAACGTTATGTGAAAGATTTCCCTCACGATATCTATCATGTAACATTACTCCTGGCACGAAGTTAGAGTTGAACACAGAACAGCGATCTGCGGCCGTGTTCCGCCAGCCGGCCCGGCCGCGCTCAAAGCTCAATGCACTTAGTAAAACAGGACTTTCTATATGGTTAGTATGCAAATATCGACAAGGGACACGTAAGCTCCACCACACCGTTCGCTGAACAATACATAGTGCTCGAGTCATTCTTTTTAATTAAAAGTAAATGTTAGTGGCCCGGGGGATTCGCGTGACGTCATCACTCAAATTATTCACTTTTCCGGGCCCGTGCCTCGTATGTTCGATCGTGCTCACCTACGTAGTACGCACAGTATACGTTAGTTCGATTTTGCCGAGACAGGAGTGGAGAGCGATACACATAACTTGTACCATGGTTTGATCAATTTCAATCTCTATTACGTAAAGCATAAGGCTTAGCACGAGCGATAAGTTAAGTGGAACGAAGTCTACTGTGTATGTAATGAGCACATTTCGTAATTGAGTTCATGTTGAAATTTTAATTTAATTATTCCCCAACGACATTGTGCGGGAGCAAGTTCGTACACCAGCTAGGCAGTAGGTAGGGAAACAATAGAAAACATTAGTCCCGATGAAATTTCACATCACGAGAAAATATTTTGACATGAAATCAAAATAATGTCATGTCTTATCCGCACGTCAAACACGGCGAGGTATTCACGGAGCTTGAGAGTAACGCAAAACGACAATAAAAAGAAACCCCGAACGTATTCCGGGAAAATTTATATATCTCGCAAAGTATATTAGCGAGGATTATATTTGAAATACCATACTATTGAACAATGTTGCGACAATTATGTGCGTGTTTTAAATTAAAATATTATTTATAGTTTATTAAGTGATGAATGACTCATCATAGTTTCGAAATTTAAAACATATATGTGTTACGAGAGAATTGCTATATCTCGGAAAGTATGATGAGCAAAGAGAATGTACCTTAAAAGAAGGATGCGCAAGTAATGGACGTATGTTCAATTAAAGTATTATTTATATTTTAAGAATTGTGGTGGATGAGTCAACAAAGTTTAGATTTTTTTTTCGAATTTCGGCAAATTGTTTATGAATTATTCATATATCTCGGAAAGGATTATAGCGAGTAGTTTGTTTAATTAAAAGAATCGAGGGCCGCTAAGTAAAAAAAAAACCGGATCCCCGACCGAGGACGTTTTAATTAACTAGGCGGAAATATTTTTTTACTTTTTAAGGGTTGTTGATGAGTCAAGGTTTTTTTTTATTTTTAATTTTATAATTTATGCATATATGAAAAGAACATGTTTTAATAACATCGCACTATTCTACAATGGCCGCTCAGCATAATACTACAACAGCATCACTGTACTGAGTAAAGTTGATGCTAAACAGTGAAATGAAGTAAGTAAGCGGACGTGCCGCGCCGCGTGCAGGCTGCAACCAAACTACTCGACAAGCCTGCGAACAAGATACATAATGCTGGGAGCGCTGCCGCGGATAGCCAGGCTACACATGGGAGCGGTGAGACTGGACAGCGACGCGCAAAGTTGGGGAAAAAATATCTTCTTCATAGTCAAATTCCTCGTCGAAATGTTGTGGAATAACTTCTATGCGTTCTAAATTGAACATTTAAATGTTGAGCAAGGACTTGCAAATGTAGAGCTTTTGTCCAACCATCAGTTTGCTTTAAAACTATAAACACAAAAACCAGCCAAGTGCGAGTCGGACTCGCGCACCGGGATTTCCGTACCACCAGGTAATTGGTTGATTTTTATTATTTGTTATTTTACTTTAGAGTTTATACTATAATCACTCCAAGTTAAACGCTTGTATGTATAGCAGTTTTTACGAGAGATAAAAAAAAACGTTGAAAAAACACATTTCTTGTATGGGGACCCCCTTAATTTTATACTTTATTATTATTATTATCTATTTGTTAGTATATCCGCCATTATAATACACGTTCTGTGAAAATTTCAACCGGCTACCTATTACTGTTCAAAAGATTCAGCCCTCAGACAGACTGACGGACGCACGGTGAGGGCTTAGTAATAGGCTTCCGTGGTGATTTTTTTTTTATTTGATATGCTAGGAACACTTTTAACAAATCTCAAGAAAAAAACTTAACGCAATATGAATTGGTAGTTTTGAAGTTAAAAATTAATTTACTTTCCAATTTAAAGTGTTTTAATAAATAGTCATAATTACCTACACAAAAAGTATTAATTATGATGGCGATAAATTCAGCGCTGGTCTTCGCTATCATGTGTGAACCCGGCCTTAGGGTCTTTAGCGAGCGTTCATCTTTACAAGCGTATGAGACGAGTAGCACAATGTCTCAGCTAGGCGCTCGTCGTGGAGCCAGTAACTTAAGCAGAATGTAAATATATTGAACTGAAATGAAATTATGTTTATTTATCTTATCATAACATCATCAGACAATTAAATCACTTAAGACTGCGGTACTACAGCGTGAGGCACAATTTGCAAAATTTGCCACATTTTCGTTTCGGTTTTTTGTTCAACGAATTCCAAAAATGTAGGTATGTATTAAAAAATCCTGTCTAAAAGTTGACCATATTTAAAAGTTGGTGAGAGATTTTTATTTTTATTTATGTCAATTAATATGTAAAAAAAAATCACAAACGTACTACTAAATGGTCCTAAATACTCCGAAATGATCTCTTTGTTTTGAAATTACAGCTATCTAAAACATTATTTTGAGTTTATACTAATTGCAGATGATGTAAGATAAAATTTTACTTTTGACAGATTTGGATATTCGTGTAATGTAAATTGGTTTAACAAACTTTGAACAAATACTATAAAACAAGCGAACGCTTCGCTATTCAATCACTGCCGCGCGGTGCGGCATTTTGATGCTTAAGAAAACAACAAGATATGGGTGTCTGTCTCAGCTTATTGCTGTCTTCTGAAACCACTGCTTTCCGCCGATGTACTTGATGTCGTCATCCCACCTGGCGTGTGGTCTTAGTCCGTTTCCTGTCCGTCCACGGCCACCAGTGTAGGACCCGTTTACTCCAACGGTCGTCGTTTCTTCAACTGATGTGCCCAGTCAGATGTCATTTGAGCTACGCCACCCAGTGAGTGGCCAGTGTTGGTGTCAAATGTTTCCACATCAATAATCTTTTAAAGAAGATTAGTATTACAAATTCATAGCTCCACGTGTGGCGATGCAGAGGACAAAAGGAGACGGATGCAACGCTCTGGAGCAAACTTTCACCGGCGAACAAGCCAATGGTTTAATTGTTTTCCTGCTCTAGACTTGTCGTGAAAACTGTTCGTCTTGAATTGAAGCGCCGTTCTATGGCGAACACACTACCTATGTACATTCTCTTTAGTTTATCAAACTTTATTACCTTTCCAGTTACACCTTCAACATTATCCTTTAAAGTCTTAGGATAGTTATGTACTGTACACAATTTTGATCTCAAGGGAATTTCATAAGTGTACTAGATTATGCCCGGTCATAGAGAAATAATATATACGTCTATGTGCCCAGTGCTTCGCTCCGAATCCAGCACATTAAAAATAAAATTTAAAAATAAACATTTCAAAACAGCGATTCCGTGAGTCTCGGCATCTCTAAAGCTGCGCCCATATTATCCTCCCTTTTCCAAATTATTTAGCAAATTTATAGTGTTTTAGAATCTTTATTTTCTAAAATATGTCTAATTGAATTTACATCTCTTACATGTTATTGATGTTACCTATTTCCAAATAGGTAGTAAAAAATAAACTTTTCATTACCTTTAGATTACAAAAATTTCAAATAAAAATATGTAGGTATATTTTGAATAGATGCCTTAACCTATTACAACGATTTAACGCTGAATAAATCGAGCCAAGACGTTCTTAGATGTCGAAACAAACGAAAATGTTATCTTGCCTCCGTGGCTGTCAGCGCCACATAAATTTTAGTATACGTGGTTGCATACGTCATTTCTGTTTCCTGAATCTCGACTGTGCCCCCCTATGGGCACTTCGTACGAGATAACCTTTCAATCACTCTTAATCAATCAATCAATCAATCTTAATTACTTAAAAAACTAATGCAACATCTTAAATTTATTTTAATTTTTTTTAAATATCCTCTGTTTTTTTTTTTAATAATTTCTATACACATGATAACGCCTACTGTGTGCCCATGCTTTGATCCCCGAGTTTGTGATTTTATTTATTCTTTACATCTACGGATATCATATAGAATTTACATACATACATTCTTTAGGTATACCGGCGCCGCGTACACACAGCCCACTTTCGAGGCCTAGGCCGGAATACCCAGCGCAAATATTCATTGAACCGTGAGCCCGTTAATTCCGCTCGTTAGACATTTTTTCAGGCCGCGATTTTCAATCCAGCACGTTTTGACTCGGTTGACTAGATATTTATAAATATGCAGGAGAGCTTAGGCCGTACGTACCTGTGTGAAAATCTGGTGAAAAAGTGTAGGAAGGAATTTTTTTATTGAATAAACGGCTTTCGAGACCGTTGTTGCTATTTTTTTTTTTCATAATACATTATATTTATTTTTCTTTCTTTTCATTATATTACGTATTTCTTTTGGGTGATTATTTAATTAATTTAAATATTATGATATTAT
The DNA here is from genome assembly GCA_946902875.1 of Nematopogon swammerdamellus. Lineage (NCBI taxonomy): Eukaryota > Metazoa > Arthropoda > Insecta > Lepidoptera > Adelidae > Nematopogon > Nematopogon swammerdamellus. Next base: position 23,072,929 of record OX336339.1, read on the forward strand.
ATACCTATATATTATTATTATCTATATTTAAGCTAAAAGATACAAATATTAATAACACCGTTCGGAGCCGGTGTAAAACTGTAGGTCCCTTCCCTTGCCTCTTACTAGTACTCCAATCAATAAAGCATTTCCACTCGACGTAACCACCGTACGGAATGTAAGATGGCCGCATAGCAGCCTCGGTTGTGTTCTCCTCTAGTCTAGTATAGCCAGCAATCCAGGGAAGTCTCCGGTATGGCACCTACCATCTCGGAGGTGATATTGGCTGGTCGGTGCATGTGCTTTGGCCCCTCCGACCCAGCGACCCATACCGGATTACATAAAAAAATCACACAAAAGAAATGTGCAATGATTACTAAAATTGTGTACCTACAAATTCATCATTTCGATGGTTCCGGCAACAAAGGTCGTAAAAGCCATTTCGTCAAAATGGCTTTTACGACCTTTGTTGCCGGAAACGAAATGGCTTTTACGACCCTTGTTGCCGGAACCATCGATTTGCAATACTAAAGAGGTGTGAAATGAGTTCTAGGATAATATTCTCCTTTTCCTACATACAGAAAAAAACTAGATTGGCACTATTTGGCACGTTGGAAATAAAATTTAAACAAACTTTACACAACAGAAATGAACCCATACAACAATAAGTATATTAATTAACAAAGAACCCGTCTATGTGAAGTGCATGGAAGGCGAGTGTCAACTAACCTTTCAACCCTCCGTGCATTGTCGTCTACTTAATAATAAAACTTTTCAAAGGCCTTGGAGCGCCATAAACAAAGGATCGTCGCTGCAAGTAATAAATCTTTGTCAACACCCACCATTTACTTCAAATTATATTTTTTCGCCGGGAAAGTCACTTACAGTGGACAATGAACCCGTTTGGAGCAGGATCGTAGTATAAAAGAACCTCCACGATGCGATGGCGGCATAGGCCATGTTACTCGGACCTTTGTGTTATATTGCTTGTCGTAGCTCGTTTGGGGGTGCAATATTGATCGACATGTTATTAGCTAAACCTTAATATATTTATTTATTTAATTATTTTAGGTAGGTACATACATATACATATACACGGTGTTACAGTTGTCCCCGTAATATTTTTAACTGACATAAGGGGGTTATTCTATATGTGAAACTAAACATCTGTGGCGATTTTTTTTTTTTTAAACATACAAATTATAAATACCTATTCTCAAAATGTATGGAGAAAAAAAATTTTATTTCTTAAAATTAAAAAGTCGTAGAACAAAAGTTGTTCTATTTCACGTACAGAATCACCCCCTTTCGGGTTTTACAGTTAGGGTTGCAACACCGTGTATATTGACAGACGCACAATTTTCATACCACATTTTAAGAGCATTCAACTAATCGAAATAACATATAAATATACAACATGCTAACTAATAAGCATGTTGCTAACTAAAAAAACCGCCCAAGTGCGAGTCGAACTCGCGCACCGAGGGTTCCGTATCGTCATGTCATGGTCAGCGCCACTCGCGCCACGCGCATGTTTATGAAATGCTTAACATTAGTTAAAATTCATGATTAATTAAAATGCTTCATACTATTTTCGGTAGATGGCGCGCGCGCATATACTTTTTAGTTTCTTCTATGGGAAGCCCCGTGAATTTTTTACTTTTTCTTATTTTTATTATTCGTTGTTATGTCGGCCATAATAATGCATATTTTGTGAAAATTTCAACGGGCTACCTATTACGGTTCAAGAGATACAGCCCTTGAACAGACAGACAGACAGACATACGGCGTAGGCTTAGTAATAGGGTCCCGTACCGGATAAGGAACTATAAAAATGTCTGACCAACCTGACAAACGAATCCACGACCCTGACAGGCAAGTTCAGCTCTGTGTAACAGTGCGCGGACCGGGTCGCGCCTCACTCCGGACGAGACGAGACGGTCGCGGTCATCTCGTTCCTTTTGCGCTCGCAAGAGGCCGCCTGCGACATCCATGTATGCCGAAACTTTTAATCAAATGCCACCAGCGTCAAATTGAAGCCTTTTCACTCCGAAATAACCTCACAGCCGTCTGCGACACTTTACTGATGCGCAAAGACGAAGAACAATGCTCGGGTGACAAAAGTGTCTGGCTCAAACGAATGTCTTTGAAATCTATTTAAATTATTTGTTGAAGTTGACAAACAGCGGGCTCCTCGGGCTCGCCAGGTTTGTTAAGGACGATTAATCGAATGAGCGATAAGGAATAAGCTCTCTAAAATAGAGTATGAACAGGCTGGACAGCTTTGTCTTAAATACATTGAATTTGGTCATTGGTCCATCGGCACCACTGAGATAGTATGGTCTCATTTATCGGTACAGCAACCCGTGTGGGTGTTCATAGAACATAATTGTCAGCCTCGTTAGCTCAGTGGTGCAGACAGGCAACTGTCGCTATTGAATGTTAAGCAAGGCTGGGTGCGGTCAGTACTTGGATGGGTGACCGCTGACCGTTGGAGGCTGACCGAGGTTCGGATTCCTCGTAAAACTGTAGGTCCCTTCCCTCCTAATCTTACTTGGTGGTAGGGTTTAACCCGCCCGGGTTGGTACCACCGCACTGAATGAAACGTCGGTCAAAACGGCTATGTAAATAGTTTGTGTTTTCCGACCAGTTCAGTGTAGCCGGCACGATCAAAGGGGGAAGCACTGACATGGCACCTAGTTCACCCGGTGTTATGGGCTGACATCACGGACATTGTAGGTGATGTAGCCAACCGTGCCAGTTTAAAAAAAAAAAAATTACACTGAGTTTAAATTCAGTCTTGAATTTTCAGACAGCTGACAATTTTGACTAATTTATAATTTTCTATAGGTATTATCCATCTAACTCATGGGGCTGATAAATCAGAAACTTCTATCCTAGGTTGTAAATTACCGTGGATATTATTGTCCCGCCGCTCCGCAGCGAGTGTGATGCCCCTCGGTGTAAACTGGCACATCTAACCAAGCCTAGGGTAAGCTGGGTGTTTGTGTTGGTGCACCAGTCTGGTCAATGGATGATAAGCGCCAGTCGCCGCCTTACCCCGCGCAACCCGCGTCGTACCTAAGTCGTGTATCTGCACGATGACACTAACCCAGACGCCCAGCTTTCCTTTTCCCGCGTCAAGTGTAAGTGCAGATGCCGCGAAGTTTTTCTCAGTCAATATTAATCAACGCCCTGCACGCTTCCAGACGCTTCAACTTCCCGCCCTATTCCTGCGAGCACGTCGGAACCAAACACTGCTCTCATTAATTTGGATGCACAAAAAAGTTGCGCGTACAAAATGCACGTTATAAATTGATTCGATGCAATAACTGATATATCCAGAACCGGCATTGTTGCATTTAATAAACTTTAAGTTGTTAAATTTTGTATCGTTCATTCAGGGTGCAATGAGACGGACAGTGGACCTTTCAGCAGCAAGTTTCACAACCTTTTTGGAGACGAAAATGTAAAGTAAATTTACTTATCGAGATATAAATATGTTTAAATTTTCATTTAGGGCAAGAAAAAGCCGTCAAGTGCGAGTCAGTCTCGCGCACCGAGGGTTCCGTACTACTAAACAATACATTTGTGTTATGTCTTTACTAAAATAATTTTGTTTTCGAAAATTACGAAAGTCCTAAATAAAAACTACACCAATGGTTTGACTGTCAGGCAAATCATTGCTTCTTGTAGTTAAAATATAAAAAATACTTTTTTTTTGTCGCAACTTTTGGAACGAAGTTCGTTATCTCTTGGCGACTTGGCGAATGAGAGCTAGGCCAAAAAAAGTGTAAGGCTTCAACCGTCACGACACTTTTGTTGTAGTATTGTGTGTTTAGAAGCCTATGTCTACACATGTATAGTGATATTACTGCATTATAGACGTACTGCACGTACTAATGTTTTTAAGTTTACACTGTTATTAATTATATTCATTTTTATATTCAGTTTGACGTCTGGTACAACGGACACCAGACGTCGGCTCCAGGAACTCCCGCAGTTCCTGATGAAGCCCGTGACGTAGCGGGCGAAACGTCGACTTATGTAAGTCTTTAAACTTAGTACTTCACGTATATAATTTCGTCTTTTCATTTACCTCCTCCGGTATTGCTTGTATGCTCGCTCGACAAGCCTCTTCGGCTGGGGCTTCCAATACGTACGAAGAAAGGTTTCTTTCAACTAGTTGGTATGATAGGCGTATAGTTTAGGCATTTACGATTCTAAAGATGTAATTTTTATTCTAAAGATTAAAAAGATTAAAAATTATAACCATTTTTTTCGTTTATTTATGCGACTTTGTCACTCACTGGCTTGCTGGTACACATACGCTTACTTACTACTACTTAATGTGACAAGGTACTACCCGGGAATTGTAGAGCAAATCTAATAGTTTGAAGTGTGTTTGGTACAGAATGGTATAAATAAGGTGTGTGTTGCCATATGGACATTATTGGAAAGGACAATGGGGGTAATTAACATACTTTGCGGAAAAACTAAATCCACCGCCCCGACATAACCTGTTAGTGTTGCTATTCCCTAGAGTGTTTTTATAAGCCAGAGGCGCGGAGGGAGTGCAGCCCTCGTCCGCCGTAACAAAGCGCAGGATGTCTGCGCTGTGTTACGCAAGGACGGCGGGGCTGCACTTCCCGCAGCGCCGGAGAAGAGGCAATCCTAAGTCGCTACTGAAAATAAAGTCGCCATTTTGTATGAAATATTTTTTGGAGAAATTTTATTTTTTAATTTTTGGCCCCAGTTTTGATTTCCGCAAGCTAAGTCTTTTCTAATAGCAGTGTTTTGTGGTCCTTTATGCTCTTATATTTTTTATTTATTTTTTACGAGGTGTACGTTTTGGAAACCCGCCCCGCCTCTTCTACATATTTATATGCATGATTCGATGTACAAAAAGGTCTCGGGCGAGAGAGCGCCAGGGAGTGAGCAAGATGGATCGGCGGCGGTGGAGCCAGCTAGCGGCGGCGTCGTCGGGGTCGTCGTGGCGCGGCGCGGCGGTCGCGCTGCGGTGAAACTGCGGTCGAAGGTCGTACAGTCATGTATTAGTCATAGTTTTTCACGAAAAGAAGCAATAAAAACATGAGTGCGCAAAAGCGCACTTATCACTGCAGTGATTTCTTCTAGTCAACCTTTAAAATATTGAAATGAGAATAAGCAAAACATAATTTTTTGAGCGGCGGGTGGCCGAGTGGTTTGGGCATCGGCTTCTCATGCGGGAGGTCCGAGGTTCGAATCCGGTCGGCGTGTACCAATGAGTTTTTTCTGACGAAAAAATTTACGTGCATACCTACACCCGCTGCTTCACCGTTCGGAACCGGTGTAAAACTGTAGGTCCCTTCCCTTGCCCCTTACTAGGTGGTAGGCTCAAATTGTAGCCGACTGGGTTGGTACCACCGTACTGGATGTAAGATGGCCGCAAGCAACCTCGGTTGTGTTCTCCTCTAGTCCAGTATAGCCAGCAATCCAGGGAAGTCTCCGGTATGGCACCTACCTTCTCGGAGGTGATATTGGCTGGTTAGAGCATGTGCTTTGGCCCCTCTGACTCAGCCACCCATAATGGATTACATAAAAAAAAAAAAAATTATCGTTGGAAATTTCTGGAATGTTTTTGGGTGGCCTCACACCTTCGTGGCGGATTGAGAACTTCCTCCTATTTTGAAGTCGGATAAAACATGAACATAATTTGTCCGCAGTTTTATGTAAATACCAATAGTTAACTATTATTTGCATGGGAGCATATTTTTCTTATTACTTTACTAATACTCAAGTACCGTGTGGGGTCGGTACTTAAAAAGAATAGCCCCACTGCATGTCTCACCGTGCATGTCGTAAAAGGCGACGAAGGGATAAGGACAACATAAAAAGTACCGTGCATAAGGGCGACAGGATAGCTACCTCTCACCTTGGCCCGGTCCTTCCACCGAGCCGTGTAGCAGATGGGTATTCGTGCCTCACTTGCTGCTTGATAGGTTGTCGGTAACTTACAAGAGTACTTGCAGCACAACACCGATTACTATGTTTACCCCGATTGTCGGTATACAGCGTGTGGTATGTATCCACGTACTCAATTTTTTTTTACGTTATCCGGTATGGGTGGCTGAGTCGGAGGGGACAAAGCGCATGCTCCGACCAGCCAATATCACCCCGATAAGGTAGGTGCCATACCGGAGACTTCCCTGGATTGCTGGCTATATCTACTGGACTAGAGGAGAACACAGCCGCGGCTTCTATGCGGCCATCTTACGTCCAGTACGGTGGTACCAACCCAGTCGGCTACAATTTGTGACTACCACCTAGTAAGGGGCTAGGGAAGGGACCTACAGTTTTACACCGGTTTCGAACGGTGAAACAGCAGGTGTAGTAGGTGTGTACTCAAATAATAGAGTGTTGCATTTATAAAATTTAAAACGAAGGTTCCCAAATAATTTTGTACACTCGAATAAAAGCATATTATTTCATATTCGTGCATGAATGGATGCAAAATAACACGCAAATTTATGCATTAAAATGTTTTCGGATAAACCATTCGTTATTATCCTTAAGTCGACTGAACGTTTTCAACAATGCTGCGGGTAGCGAGTAAAAGGTTCCATCTTCTACGCAAATTTTCCTCCGCCGCCGCCGCAAAAATAATTAAAAAGCGGAATTAAAAGTGAGTTATTGCGTCTGCAAGAACGCGGCTGTGTTTAATTATGACATGGCGGCTGATACCCTGTCTGTGTGTATGCAAGACCGTACACCCTGTATGTGTGAGAGCGTGTGAGGGTGAGAGGGTGTGAGGGTTTGAAGGTAAGGGAGTAAGGGTGTGTGCAGATGGGTGCGGAAGCACAAGGCACGGTTTGCACACCGCTGCGGCTCTAGTCGGCGCGTACCGTCAGCAATATCGGTCGTTCGCTCAGGCAATTAATCGCAATTATGCACGTACACAAGGTAGCGACTGGCGTCGTCGTAAACGCGCTGCAGGCGCCGCTATGGCGAACACCATCCACGTGTCGGGAGCTCGTTCGTTTGTTAATTTCCATTCCGGTTTCGGTACGATTGATGCAAGTTTCTACGCAGTCCACTTCGAATACGGTCAATCGTGTGGCCATTTCGAAATTTCGTTCGTATTATCAAATCGTACAAAAAAGTATTTATTATTAAGGATCAGAGACATAAATTAAACAAACTTTGTACATCTACAGAACCGGTAAACTCGGAACGCTCTCCCTGTACACATATTTCCCCACAAGTACAGAGCGACATAGGCGAATAAAAAAAAAAAGAATTAACTAACAGAACGATTTAAAAAAAAATGTCTGGGCGAAAAAAATAAATGGGCCGAAGAATTAGAATATGGCAGGAAGCAAATAAACAAAACTCAAGACATTATTATTATTAGTTACGTAAGAATTTAAATTAATTTTATGTTAAGCCGCCTTCTACATTCACTCACACACAACACACACACCCTCATACATAGACCCTCAGACCCCCACACACACCCTTACACCCTCTAACACCTACACTCACACACCCTACACACACATACAATCTACACATTCATGTAAATATCTGTAAGTTTCTGAATAAAAAATCAAAATCAAAAACAATATTAGAAGTATCGTAAGTGTTCTGTGTTAGAAGCAAAAGCAATTTCTTTAGGTTGTAAGAGAAATGCCTCCCGTCGTGCCACGAGGAAACGTATAATCGGAAAGACGTGTTTTCCCTATAACAAACGATCCCACTTAAATCTATAGATGGAGCGATTGTCCTAATCGGTGTGACAGAAAAGCATATGCGCCTTCCGATTGCTTACGCCCATATCCTTATGCCGGACTGGCAACTTGTTGTGACAAGGAGCTCTGACACTCTTTTTTTTCGTCGTTCGCACAGGTTAGAACGAGATGGATCTGTGTAGGAATATTCGGTGATTCAAGGCATGAAAGCTGATTGTGTGTGAATGAAGTTGGTTTTTAATTTTAAACTTATCATTGTAACTCATGTATTATATTTGTTCCAAAAGAAAATGAATATATTACTTAATTGATAACAGTTTATACCTCTAAATAACTAATTTCGTAATTGGAAAAATAAAATAAAAAATAAATTACAAATTAAAAAAAACGCGACACATCAACAACCCTTAAAAAAATTCGCTTAGTTTAATTAAAGGCGTCAGGGGACCGAGTTAATTTTTTTTTAAGTAGTCGTCCCCCGACATCTTTCGGTCCCCCGGTGTTTTTTTAAGTTTGTAATTTAATTTGTATTTCAATCTTTTTAGGATACGTATTTTGAACTTGTAATCATTTTATTAGGTTAGGTTACGTAAAAAGTAAATAAATTAGGTTTGTAATAATTTACTTTACTTAAAGGCGACGAGTGAAAGTGTAATACATAAATGTCCATTTTATAACAGATATCCCTCCACCAAATTGTGAAAAGCGCTGATGATCTTCGAATTGTCTGACCTGACCTAATATAAAAACCGCATCCAAATCGGCTCATCCGTTTGGGAGCTACGATGCCACAGAAATACACACAGAGAGACGGAGGCTTCCAACTTATATCCCTCCTTTTGCATCGGAAATTTTAATATTCACACTAAATTCAAGGGTGTGTTTTTATGGCGTGTCGCTCTGAAGGACCATCGTTGTTGCCTATAATATTGTATGTTGGAGTATTGCTCCCTTATATTTTCCTGTTCATAAACTCTGAAACAAATTTACCTACAATTTACCTATAAATACCTACAATAAAATGAATGTAGTACTTCGCATTGGACTTGTCATAGATATATCATTTGGCGCGATAGCTATATCATTTGGCCTTGTCATAGCTATATCATTTGGAGAGACAATCCAATTGTAGAGCGTCGTCCCTGTCGCACAGAGACCTGCGAATTTAGTGTAACAGAGACGACGCTCTACAACCGGATTTTCTTTTTCTAAAACCCGGCGTGCATTATTTACTGCCGCGTCCTGTACAGAATTATAATGTCTTACTGCAGTTCACATGAGTGATTAAAAAAAATCGGGGTGTGGCCAACGAATTAAATTATCGGGAAGTGGCATACAACGCACCGAATTGAGGCGCGCTATTGGTGAGCATTCAGCACCCTCTCCAATCGTTGTCTCTCCTTTATACGTATCAAATTGCCATTTAACCGTCTTACTCTATCGACGTTCAGAGAGCGGAAACGTAACGTTATGTATGAGGCGCTCGCGCACTTACGCTGTTTTAAATATTGGCAATATATAGACGAACTCCAATCGCACGTTTCTACCGGTAAAATGTATGACGAGGGCCCGTCCAGAAAGTAGAATGTCGTTGGGTGTGGCTGTGTCGTGGACACGGCCGTGTGTTTAACGTGAATACGTGTACGTAACAGGTAATATTTTCCTAGAGTGTATTACGTAACGAATTCTTTGATCCTTTAGCTATCGAGTGGTGTAATTAAATTTTGGATGTAGATGATAGTTATGAAGCTGCAACACCAAACTGTAACCCCGATTTTGTTATCATCTGTTTTCTGGATTGGCTCCCACTATGGAAGCAAATTTAAAGAAATTAAAAGACGTATTCACGTCAAAATATTTTACTGTCACCTTGTCGCCTGCGTGGTCGTCTCGTCCTGTTGGTTTTATTATCGAGCGTGTAGGGCAGTCGCTTGCTGTTGTCATTTATTATTTACTGAGATATCTCGGCTGTTAAAAATGTAAATGTAATTATTGAGTTGACACGAACATCGACGGAGGGACACGTTAAATATGACTACCTGTTAACATGGAGTCATTTCTTTAAAACATTTACATACATTTATACATTGCACGCTTATCTTTCGTTAGATCTGTCAATGGTTTTACAAAGTGTACTTTGTATTTATTGTTAGAGTTTTAATACGCAGGCAGCGTAATACGCAGACAGCGGATTATGCTGCCTGCGTATTAATATTGAGTTATGTACGCTTACAGCGCTGAGCTTAGATGTATTAATTCTGTAATGTGATGTATTAATGATGTACTAATTCTGATGTTATTTTAAACAATTTGAATTATCTATAGCAGACTTTCTGTTTAGATCGTCCATGACTTGAGTGCACGACCACAGCTTCACTCATGTTAAATTTGTTATTCGTGCAGTGGCGTGTAGGTCTGTAGCAGGGTGACACTAATAGAGGTCGCCAACATATATTTAAGAATTAAAAAAGAAAAAGAATAAACAAACAAAACAAATAGACTTCTTTTTTAAACCCGATCGATTTTGGCAGCTTATGTATGTATGTGCATCCGTTTTTTCCCTCACAGAGCCTAAACTACTTAACCGATTTCAATATTTATGAGGCATTGTTGGATTTGCCTCGTAATAGGCTAGATTTTTTATGAAAAATTCAAAATGATGAGCACCAGGCTGGGAAACTTTTTCTTCAAACCTCATCGTGCCTATCGTTATCAAGCGATGAAAAGGCGATTCCAATTGACCACACTGAATGGCTTAGAACTAAAAGGAATTAAATAAAAAAAAATTATAAAACACGTCTACGAAAATTAAACATGATAACAAGCAAAGTTGACCGAAACTCGAGCTTGTAAAACTATTCAAATAGACAGTGAGCCCGGCTACAGCATTTTTGATTAACTTTCCTTGTTTTTTCCTTCGTTTTTCGTAGTCGGGTTTTAAAAAGTTTGCGTTTTAATTTTTCTTCGTGTCCCTTGCCCGCTTAGTGTGCCTTTCGGTAGGGGTCCGCGGTAAGGTTTCAATTAATTGAAAAACTGCCTATTCTATGTAATTATGCAAATAGAGTTTAGAGTTATTCAGCCACAAAACGAATCAAATGAGTTAACCGAGGGATGACGAGTTTTATCGAAACTTATCTCGTTGTTATTTATAGGATAACGCTATTAGCTCTTCGGAGAAGGACGCCCGAGGACTCCACAATGCTCCCATTTGACGACAATGTCGAAACTCGATTATGAGACTCCGCGACGAATTCGAGAGTCGCCTACGAAATTTGGATCCGTCTGTGCGAGTACTTCCCGCTCGCATTAGTCGGCTCGAAACTGAAACTACATTCTACGCTAATTTAATTCGTGGTGAATTTAATTATTCGGATAGTATTGTATTGAATGACGAGAAAAAAGTCTGAAATTATTTTTATAAAAGCCCACCAAAGAAGCGATATAAACTCGGTATCCACAGAAAATACTCTAGTCGGGCGTGTAGAAAGATTCCCATAGACCGGCAGCACACCTACATTATATACTTATATTTTAATGGAAAGCGCGACATGTTTGCGTTACACATACAAGTAGGTGTCTAACGATGCTCATGGACATTCTGTGATGAACGAGGAATAGCGAATGCCATGCCGGCTTGACAGGAACCTTTCACGCCCCTTTTTAAAAAGACCAGGCTGTATGACGAAATATTGCCCTTTGGCACAACTGGTAGTGCTAAGGGGAATAGCAGTTCCCTATGACACTACTGAAATACCCACCCTGGTTGTGTCATTGAGACGAAATGTTTCTGTTAATAAACACTGTTCAGGGATTCATTTCATTTACTCACTGACTCACTGACCGGTGTTCACCCTTTGCCGGTTCGGTATCCTCCGGCGAAACCGTGACTCGATCGCCTGTTAATCGTGGGAGTGTCAATCGTCTCCTGTGCACGCGTCAACTTGACAATGGTTCTTTAAACCAAATCAATTGTTACTGTTTTACTATTTATGCATTATTTATTAAGCACTGTTCTTTGTTCTCAAACTAATCATGTTTGGGGAAGTTTGCGGAGACAAATAAAACTAGCATACGGATTGCCCCACCACCAATCTTAGTCCCAAGGCCAGCTAACAAGTATTCGCTTGAGTTGTCACTTGTTGTTGTTGTCACTATAAATAGTTCCGTCGGTGTCACTACCAATTCACGATAGGTATCGCGAGTATGTTCTAACGTCGTTTTCGGTTGTCTGCACACAACTGTCACTATGTTTTACTTGGTTCTATTCTAGGTTCTATTCTAATCGTTATTTTCACTGGAGCGTCGCTGCCGTCACGTTACGTGAATTCGAGAGCTTCTCTACCGTCGTCGGTCCGTTCTGAGGAGCTGTCTGAATGGGACTAGTTCAATAATCTATGATCGTTCGTCTCGGGAGCAGCGAATGTTTACATTATGCGTCCGGGCCGGCGCGAGAGTCGTCCGTCACCACGCGTATGACCTCGCGCCCGCCAATAATGAACCCCATTGTTCCATCGCGGCTCGCGTCTTCTAGTTAACAACGACTTTCTTCCTATAACAAATCTATTTCGGGATACAATGCTCAGTATGTTTCTACATTCGTCATCGTGTGTGCGGTAGGTACCTGTATCCTATTCCTGATCTGACCCCGGTTTAACTTTGATTGGCAAAATATTTCCTATAAGTTACATTCTAACTTACTCTATTATTATACCTACCTATATAAAATACCTGGGCCCAGTTCTTAACCGATAATATGTGCATGTAACTATTAGTTCTAGCCTTATTTATTAATTTCGCAGATTTCTTAATATTATTGTGTCTGTCGCCAACAGGTTCCCTTTGACACAACTGCTCGTGCTGAAGGGAATTGCAGTTCCCCATGACAATACTGGTTGTTCCACGGGCCCGAAACGTACTTAAATAGCTGGACAGGGAGTGCGTTCCACATTTTACCGGTTATGTGAATGAATGACCTACATAACCGTTGTTTCTTCCGCTCTTTATAGTCAGGTTTTATAATCATTTAATGTTTCAATTAATAAGATTTACATTCATAAACTCAGAATCTGGCAAAGTTTGGCTTCATCGTATTCGGGAAATTAGTTTCCAAGTTCCCATGTCTATATACAATCCAGCCGAATAAGAATATAAACCAGCCGAGCCACAGAACTTTGCAGTTTTTCTGTCTGTTTGTCCCTTACTAGACACACCTTTTTACCCTATTCTTGTCTAACACGTAGTAATCGCTTAGTAGGCTGAACATATGCGCGATTACTGTGAGAGAGTAGGATGCACTGGCGGGCGCTCGACTAGCTAGCTTATGCAGCTTCAAGTATTATTATAAATGTGTGTCTAATCTTCCTTTGAACTTTTTGGAAAAGCTACCCATGCCGGTTGTACATAAAAAATAAACAAAATGAAAGAGTAACTAAAACTACCTATGAAATTAAATTCCGGCGAGCATCCGATCTATGTTCTATGGGCTAAGTATTTGAAACGTCATCTGGTTGATTTGGTAGACATTTCGACTACTGAGCTGGTGAAACGTCGTTCCGGAACGACGCTATCCTGAGGATGCCCGTCTCGTCGTGTCGGTCGAATAGAAGATACCGTTAATACAAGACTCGTAAATATACAAAATATTTAGGAATAGCAACGTTGTAATTAAAATCATTCATATGAGACATTCGGTAATATATACGTGCTCAATATAATGTTCGTAACGAATACATAATTCAATTTAAAAACCGAATACATGAATAGCTAAGTAGAGAATAGCTAGAAAATTGCAATTGTTTCATTTATATCGGTAATGGCATTATGTTGGCCGGGACCCCTTAACGAATGCAGATTCAATTAAGACGCGTGTACGGCGGTGTCCACAAATTGTATTTGGTTCGCAGCGCGCGTCTTCTTAAAAACAAATTCTACTAAATGCGGAGAGCTTTGGAAAGCTTAATTTGCGTACACAAGAGCTGGACAAATTATTTATTTTTCCATGGCTAACGAAATTATGCAGTGGAAAGATTATCTAGCGAGTAAATTAGAAATGAAAATCTTGTATTGTTTCACAATAAATATGTCCGTAAAAGTAATCTATATCTATATACATATTAAAAAATCGTAGCCTTACCGTGTCAGTTCATTAACGATTTTTGCAAAAAAAAAATTACAGGGAAGGAATAAGTAATAGAAGGTAAAAAAACAATTTTTGCATTTTTTTTCTGTTTTTCAGTTTGTCGGTTTGTTTGTTCGTGCGTGCGCGCATCACGCAAAAGCCACTGATTGGATTCGAAAATAAATTACTAAAAATATGAAACTTTATTCTGAGTAACGTTTAGTGTTTATTTCAACATAATCAAAAGATATTAAATTTTAAAGTTTAGTAAGAAACCTCATAGCACCATGCCACCGCGCGGCAGCGCCGCCGCGTCGCGCGTGCCTGGTGTTGCGGGGCGGTGTGTCTACGCTAAACCTATTATAAATACCTCTGACAGAAATCGAAAATGGCTTACCTGTAACAAAGAAAAACATTACAATTAAGTACGTATACGACTAACATGGTAAAGTTATGCTAATCGCAAGAATAAAACCGGAAAACGAGGAGGTAACCATGTAACGTTGTTTAAAAAATGTTTTGAGTGGCGCTGACCATGACATGGAGATACGGAACCCTCGGTGCGTGAGTTCGACCCACACTTGGCCGTTTTATTTTATTTTTTTTTTTCACTGCGGCTGCGGTTAGCATTAGCAAACCCTAGGTATGCAAATTACATGTTTGCAAGAGAAGACCTATACAGGGTGTGAACACTTGAAAAAGTCAAATTACTTTTTTCCGAATTCCCTTTAAAAATAATAATAAAAAGTTACAGTTTTCATACAAACTAATTGATTATTTTAGTGTGAAAATGAACAGGGCGGTGCGGAGGGGGGAAGAGCGGGTGAGACGTGAGCGCCTCGGACAGAGGTGTTGGCGGGAGGGCCGGGGGTTAGCTTTGTGAGTGGAGAACTGGAGGGCGGCAGGCGGAGGGTGCGGAGCGGCAATACCGCGTTAAATTATACTAGACGAAAACATACATTTAAAAAATTCATATCTCGAAAACTAGACACTTAAGTGAAAAACTTTATTTGCTTTTTTGTCTAGGAAAAACATGAGGATGGCGCTGGCGAAATTAATGTACTCGCCGTTTTAAAACCCTGTATATCATATTGATTACATTATTTGGATAACAGTGGTCTAAGTAATCAAACTTCACCATATTTTTAATTCAAATTATAATTTTTTATTGTATAATTAAAATTTCAAAATAAGGTCATACATAAGTAGGTTATCGACGTTACAGTCCATTTGATTACCAAGACGAGATTACACCTCCGCCGCGGGGCAGCGCAAGGCAAACGGCACAAGCAATGGTAAAGTTCCGGGGCAGCGTCCATAAATCGATTAAATTTCAATTGCTCCAGCCCGAGGCGCCACCTGTCGGAGGCAGGTGTTGACGCGCCGGGGACTTAACGAGATTCCGAGCGTGATAATTGCGCAACTTTATCCTCTAAACAAAGATGTGCAATCCGCCGCCCCGGGATTCAACTTATTGCACTCCGGAAGGAGACAGAACTTAGTGAGAATGTCGCGCGCTGCGCTGGCTGGGAGCAAGACGGCGCGCGGGGTCGTGGCGCACTCGCGAGACGAGGTGTTGGACGAACTTCAATTTGAACTTTAGATTTAAATTAAAGATTAAAGAATACCATATTTCCGTTTCTATAAAATTTTACTGATCTTAGTTGGTTAAGGAGAATGAATTATAAACCCGCTCAGATGGATAGAAGTAATACATTTTAATTTCGTACATACGCCTACACTTATATTACGTCACGCCTTTTTATATGTGGGGTAAGCAGAGACAAAGGATCTCGGCGTGCCGTATCGACTGGAGATGGAGACATATCGCTGGTAAAACTTAAAAAATAGTTTCTAGGAAAATTGGTTTATGTAAGATAATATATGTCGTGTAGTTTTCGTGATGTAGAATACTTTCGGTTACACCGCGAACTTTCTTCCCGACTACGGAACCTTTCACTGTTGGTAGTTCGACACGGCCGCAATTTTGATTTTTTTTCGTAGTTTTGCTTCTTCTTTTTTTTTGTAATGGAAGGAAACTGACACTGTTGACAACTACTACATCCGTGATGTCAGCCCGTAACACATTGGTGAGCTAGGTGCCATCTGTGCTTCCCTTCGATCGTGCCGGCTACACTGAACTTGACGGAATAAAAATATAAAACCAAACACCCGCGAAAACTGCGAGTCGCTAGCTTGCTTGCATCACTGGAAATTGTTATGTGCTTGCTTATCCTGTATGGTGCGTTATATAACGATTTCAATGTTTACTTATTCCTACAATGAAAACGTTTGTCGTTAATTCCATGGAGATCACTCGGAGTTGCAGTTCGAAGCGGTCCCATCTTTCCGAATCCGCACCAAGCGCTCTGGACTAGTACCATTATGATACACGATTGACTTGCCGCGGATGCGAACCAATCGGTTCTCTAGATCTTTTATCTACAGAGCCGTTAAGCTCTGGAATTCTCTCTTTGCCCATGAATTTCCTCCCAAGTACATTCTCGGTTTCGCCAAAAGGTTTATGAGTAGACGCCTGTCCATGGGAACAGTTAGATGGTGGCGTGTCGCGCTTCATATAAAATATATATTAAAAAAAAACAAACAACAAAGAAAGATCAATAAGTGTTCCACGCTATGCTTATATCATTCTTTAAAAGTAGATATCTGTATAATATTGCAAAAGAGCCTGAAAGATCGTACGCGAGCGAGGTATTGTCGTGTCAGCACCAACAACGCTTTGGCTAGAACTACTCACATACATACATACACACACGGGGTAGAGATGAAGAATAGAGAGCCTTAAGAAGTGTCGTTTTGTATTGTATTATATTCATTGTATTAAACTTTTCTTATAAAATTTTTATTTACTTATTATTATAAGATCCAAATTGTTACCGTCAAATTCGTAAACTACAACGCAATACTATTATTATTGCGTTGTATTCGGTATGCCTGGATTTTTATGACCTAAATTTTTCATGTGGAACCTAGCAACAGCGCATGACAGATCGATGAAGTTCTATAACAATGCCGGGAGATTTTTTTATTTTTTTTTTTTTATGGAAACTGACACGGTTGGCTACATCACCTACAACATCCGTGATGTCAGCCCATAACACCGGGTGATCTAGGTGCTATGTCAGTGCTTCCCTTCATTTCGCGAGATGTCGCTAGCGACCAAACGTCAGATGCTATACGTTTCTACAACACACTCTCGAAATAACAATTACGCTCTGTATAATATTTATAATTAGAACCCGGTGTTATGGGCTGACATCACGGATGTTGTAGGTGATGTAGCCAACCGTGGCAGTTTCCATTAAAAAAAAGTGGCCAAGTGCGAGTCAAACTCGCGCACCGAGGGTTCCGTATCGCCATGTCATGGCTAGCGCCACTCACGCCATCTATGGCGTGTTATGAAATGCTTCATATTATTTAAATGGCATTAGTTAAAATGCTTCATAATCTATTCGGTAGATGGCGCGCGCGCATACACTTTTTGGTTTATTCTATGGGAACCTCCGTTAATTTTTTTCCTCTTTTTCTTATTTTTATTATTTGTGGTTAAATCGGCCATAATAACACATATTCTGTGAAAATTTTAACGGGCTACCTATTACGGTTCAAGAGATACAGCCCTCGGACAGACGGACGGACGGACGGACGGACGGCGTTGGCTTAGTAATAGGGTCCCGTACCGGATACGGAACCCTAAAAAAAGTATGGGGATTAGCCCACAAAACAGCGAGCTGCGCAGTGCGCCGCTAACATAGTGGAGACAGAGGACGCTGACATCTCTCCACACTTTTACTGCATCGAGCTGGTCACACTCTCCGATTTTCCACCGGTCCTCCCGGTCTCGGCCTTCAGCGGTACGGAGCCAAGTGCATGACTGGGAGTAAAATCAGGTTTTATAGGATTTTAGGTTTCCGTATCTCGCACGGAATCCTATTACTAAGCCTACGCCGTTTGCCTGTCTGTCTGTCTGTCTGTCTGTCCTACTGCTGTATCTTTGGAACAATTACAGGTAGCCGGTTGTAATTTTCACAGAATATGTGTTATTATGGAGATATAACAACAAATAATAAAAAATATGAAAAAGTAAAAAAATTTAATTCCCATACAAGAAACGTGTTTTTTTTTCAATGTTTTTTTTTTGTGGTGCGGAAACCTCGGTGCGCGAGTCCGACTCGCACTTGGCCAGTTTTTTATGCAATCCAGTACGGGTGTCTCAGTCAGAGGGAGCACGGCACGTGCTCCGACCAGCCAATATCACCTTCGAGAAGATGCTATAGCGGAGACTTGCCTTGACCACCCTTGACTTTAATTGCTGGCTAGACTGGACTAGAAGAGAACACTGTCGATCATTATTCGCCCACTACGGTGGTACCGATCGGCTACAATTTGTTGGTACTAGCAAAAGGCGAGGCGAGGCACTTGTGTCTTCTTGCTATGCTCTTCGCGCCTGGTACTGTACAGCCAGGCAGCAGCGTCGCGCAGGTACAGCGCGGCGTGTTCCGCCCCAGCTAGCTTCATTATTATTTATGATGAGCCGTTGAGCGTTCGCTTTGTGCTATCCAGTGATGAATCGAACAACGCTCGCTGGAAAGCTAACTTAAAATCTTAGCTCTATCCGCCCCTCTCCGCCCCACTCTGCCCCCCCGCTCCGCCCCACTCCGCCCCCCGCTCCGCCCCACTCCGCCCCCGGGCAGAGTGCCGTATTGTGTGTAGTTCGGAAGAGAAATTTCAATTTAATATCGCCACAGATAAATCAGGGCGGGGCGAGGGGGCGCGCGGGTCGTCGCCACGATGCAGTTTTAATGTCGCCCACGCGAGTGGGGATGCCAGGGATACCAAGTTATAGCGCTGATTAATAATGTATTGTATTTAGAGTATGGGAATTGGTTGTAGTCTCTACTTCTTATAAAATGGAACGTATGTATGTATGTATGTTTGGAGTAAACTCCGGATCCACTGAACGGATTTTAATGCGATTTGCACAATGTAAATAGTAGTTTTTGAGGCTCACTATAGGATATATATACCATTACGCTAAAAGTGCTTAGGGCTGAGTAGTGCCTACCATCTTTAATTACTCCTGTACTCATAATATAAAGACTGCATAACTGCAAAATTTATGACAGATGCAGCAATTCACGAAAAAGTGAAAATTTTAAAATAAAATTATATGAAGTTATAATGTACCCACACCCACCACACTGCTACACGAAGGATCTGTTATCTGTTACCTACTCGTGTGAAGCCACAGGCAAAGTAAAGCCCACAAAGCCAAAAGTACAAAATCTCGGAGCTCGTGTAGAACGCGCACCGCCGCGCCCCGCAACTAGCACCAGAACCGGGGCTAGAGTTGGTACAAGCGGCCGGATTAGGACGCTCGTACACTAGTCGTTGGCGGGCGGCTCGCGCACGAGTCAGTAAGCCTGGAGGCGCTATACATAGGAGGACAGGGGTAGCCGCGCGTCGGCGCACACGCGCCAGCGCGTCAGTCTAGCGCCGGCGACCGATCTTAGTCTCCGTCCGCCGCTCAGGCGGAGCGAACGTGCGCGTCTGTCACAAAATGCCTCATTGTGCAGTGCTTTGGTGCAAAAAGTCGTCGAAAAATTCAAACTTGAACACAGATGGAGTCACCTTTCACGAGTAAGTACTTTCATTCAATTTGATAGCATTTTTCGCTTGAATTTCAGTAACAAACATCGGCGTAAATATGTATGGAGAGCTCTTTTCTGCTTACCCACCATAGGTCGACTATCGTGTTGGATGCAGTTAGCTCTTGTAATTTTTTTTATTTATTGATAAATATGTATGTTAAATGTATACAGATATTTCATGCATTCTGCCTTATTGCCAAAGGACATTTCTTCTAGTCAACCTCAGCAGGTTTCCTCGTTCAATATTCGTTTATCGCGCTTTTTTCATTCAACCAGTACCTACCGGTTTTTACTTTTGAGCGACTCTAAAGGAATTAATTTCTTTAGGTCATGCGTCTACCGGGAATTAGTCTTGTTATGCTTAGCATTAACAAAATTAATTCATAATGAATACCCCGTTAGCATTTAGCACTGCTAAGCGCCCTGATGAATAAAAATTAATGCTAAATGCTAAGCAATAATCACATTTAATTTTAATTAGCATTGCTGTTTCGTTCGTAAAACTTTGTTGGTTCGTTTGTTTTGGAACGCACAAAGCAATGAAGTATGTGCTATTTATCTGTGGTACTGCTAAATGCTAAATGCTATATAGCGCCTGCGCTCCGCTGCTAGCTAGCTAGCTAGCATCTAAATGCGAAATGCGATGCGATCATGCGAGTGAGGGGTCGGAATTATCATCTGTCACGTGATCATTAGTTTTGGTCATATCTACAGAACCACTGGACTTAGACCCATCGTGTTGGTACTCAATCTGAACGTCTCGATGAGATCTATCCATCTGTCACATTAACTATTGTTTTGGTCATAACTCGAGAACCACTGGTGCTAGACCCATCGTGTTGGTACTCAAACTTCAGGTCTCGGTGAGATCTATCCATCTGTCACATGAACTTTTGTTTTGGTCATAACTCGAGAACCACTGGTGCTAGATCCATCGTATTGGTACTCAAACTTTAGGTCTCGGTGAGATCTATCCATCTGTCACATGAACTTTTGTTTTGGTCATAACTCGAGAACCACTGGTGCTAGACCCATCGTGTTGGTACTCAAACTTCAGGTCTCGGTGAGATCTATCCATCTGTCACATGAACTTTTGTTTTGGTCATAACTCGAGAACCACTGGTGCTAGACCCATCGTGTTGGTACTCAAACTTTAGGTCTCGGTGAGATCTATCCATCTGTTGCGCGACCATCTCTCGAGACACATGTTAGTTCTTTAGTTCTTTAGTTCAACAATAACAATGTAAATGTCAACAATGTAAACAGTAACAATGTAAATGTCGTAAATTGTGCTTTTAAATTTAATTCAATTGTTCAAAAGTTACCAAATGAAAATTTTAATATAGATACCGATCTATAAATAAATAATTAAGTAAATTATTGTTCTGTTTCAAATATATGTTTCTATTACAGACTACACAGCCTTTCATTTGTTATTTTATTAACCCTTATATAACGAATTCACACCGTCAAACTGACAGAGAGACGCATGGTACATTTTATAAGGCTCTAGCTGCATGGCTGGTTAGTTTGTTAAAAAAGGCAAAGCCTGGAAAACCTCATTTTACCCTAAAAAAATTAAATATCCAGGTGGGTATGGCTGGTTAGTTTGTTAAAAAAGGCAAAGCCTGGAAAACCTCATTTTACCGTAAAAAAATTAAATATCGAGGTGGGTACTCATAAATTTTTTATGGTAGGGTAGATTTTCGCGAATTTTTCGCGAAGTCATATTGCAATATAATTTGTCATATCGTTGGCTAAGTAATTAGCAAATAGTTGTTAATAATATAATAATTATTTTTTTTGGTTACAAAACTTTTCGACTTTCTAACATTATTTTTTTAATTTTGGAAAATTCCAATAACAAATACTGCAATAAGATAATACCAATGTACGAGGTCTTACATATCATTGTTTTGGAAATTTGATGTAGATTTATAATAAAGTATCCGAGGTATCTCAGAACTTAGAACTATTATCGTGTTTATGCGAAAATCTGCAAATTCGCAAAATTGTGAAAGGGGCGTTGCCTTTGTTCATTTAAGAGAAAGTTATATTATTCCCTTGATGTAAAGAAGGGTTAAATATTGTTAAATCCGTTTCATCTTTTCATCGCGAATCGACACAATGAGCGACTTATTGTATGAATCCCGTTCAAACGTATGGAAGACTGGCGTCACGTGGCTACCTACTCGCTCGGCCAATCACGGCGTTCCATGCGCCGCTCCCGCCTCAGACTTCACACCCCTTTGGCGGCTACCTCGGTTCTCATACAAACGATGCCGTATTTCGTATCCAGGTTTACTGACTCGTGGGCTCGCGGTACGCCGCGCCGCGCGCCCGAGCCGCCCCAGCCGGCTACTGCTCGCCGCTCAGCGCATCCGTCACTCCGCTGTCAGCAGCGGCTTACGTCATAGCGGCGTCAGCGCCTGCCGGCGACGCGGGCGGCGGCGGAGGCGCGTCACAAAATTTACCCACGATTTATTGCAATGACATTTGCATCGATTTTGAATTATACTGTCGCACGAGCTTCGCACTCGGCCACGGGCAAATACTGTTTTGACGGCACAATACATGTATCATACATAAGTTTGTCAAAGCATTAATAGGGTTCTGCTGGACGCACTTTCATGAGCCTTTTGGAGTAATTAAAAATAATCTTAAAAATATGTATTTTCATAAGTTATTTTCATCTTACGCCTACGGATGTAATAGGTAGAAACGTAGAAGAGCTGCAGCAGTTATGGTAGATTGTTTATTTTGATACAATTGTAATTTTATTTTATTTATGTATACCGTTTGACAATGCTTTTGAACCTAATTATTTTATTATAATTTAATGTTAAGTTTATAAATTTGAGCTACTATGTATGACGAATTCATGTTTACGTTATGACCTAAGAAACTAACTGAAATGAAATGAAATTAACAAAATTATTTATTAATGCGAAATGAAAATAATTTTTATTATTAAATTTATTAAAAGGCTAACGTAATGCCTAATAGCATACTCCACAAGTCATGTCTGGAATTGTGGTTAAGGCTTATGGGTAGTGAGAAATTAACTGAGATAAAAATAATAATATATAAAGATAAATGTACAATATTTTATAATAAATAAATACATTCAATACATCCTTACATGTCCAAATTTAAATACTATACATACATAGTAGTTGGGTTAAAAAAATATATTCTAAGCTTTCTCGTGAATTTCCTCAATATTAATATAATGTACTATCAATAGAAAGTGTTTATATTGTTTTTTTATTTATTTATTTATTTTAGACCCATACCTAGAGTAGTAAATAAGGCAATGGAAGTGTCGTTGCCTTGAACCAAAACATCTAGTTTCGGATATAATATTATCCTGATGGTATTCAGAGTTATTCTATACCAATCAAAATTACGTACTAAATTCAAATTTCAGCTTTAACACAAGAAGAAAACTCGTTTATCTAAAAGCTCACTAAGGCTCTCCAAGGTGCCTTTAGCGAAGGGAAGTTGCGAACTATCAAAACGACAATTAGGTGAGCAGCGAAGTATGTAATCGTGATTGACACGGAACAAGGAACACGGCGTATCTGTCGAATGGGGCTCTTACGTTCCTTATCGTAGACGCGGTGCGGTTGCGGCGTGCCTTCACCGCCCCAACGCACCCCCGCCCGCCGCCGACGCGCGGCCCACGAGGAATATGAAACGGCGGAGAGCAGAAGTGACACTAATATCCGTCTTTAGGCCCAATGTAAGGTTAGCAAGTACGGTGCAATTTCCAAATTTCGCGGGCGCAACATTCGTGAAAAGTTCAACCGGCTAGCTATTACGATTCAAAAGATACGGTTCGAGTTAAGTACGGATAAGGTTTGTCAGCTTCGGTAGATCAGTGGTTCGGTCGGTCGACTATCGTTAAGCACACCTGGGCGCGGTCAGTACTTAGATGGATGACCGTTGAGGCTGACCGTGGTTCGGATTCCACATACAATTTTAAGTCCCTTCCAATCTTACCTTACCTTGGTAGGGTTCATCCCGCCCGGGTTGGTACCACCGCACTGAATGAAACGTCGATCGAAACGGCTATGTAAATAGTTCGTGTTTTCGTACAGTTCAGTGTAGCCGACATGAAATGAAAGGAAGCACTGACATGGCACCTAATTCACCCGGTGTTATGGGCTGACATCACGGATGTTGTAGGTGATGTAGACAACCGTGTCAGGTTCCATAAAAAATAAATAATACAGCCCTTGAAAGATAGGACAGACAGACAGACAGACGGACGGCTTAGACTAAGACTTAGTAATAGGCTTCCGTACGGACGCGGAGCTCTAAAAATAAATGTTATAGCTAGTATTGTTTCTGAAAAATAAAATAAACAATTTGCGTTTCTGGTCCGACAGACTCAACATATTCTGTGTCAGGGTGCGCTACCACTGAATCCTTGGCTGCGACGCGTCGCCCACCCCCGGCCGCCCCCGCCTCCGCCCCCGCCTCCGCCCCCAGCCGGCCTAGCCTGACGGAGATATATCGGTAGTAGATGTCGCTGGGATGTTGCGGGCTTTGCTCGGCTTTTTGTACGACCTAGTAAATTGATGAAACACTCTGCGGGCAAAATTGGATATTCAGATTGACAGGTAAGCTTTCAATTCGGTATTCATTTTTTTTTTGAGTTCGAATTAGAAGGAGATATTAACCGTGTCGCGCTGGTACCTACTTAAAAAGAATAGCCCTACTGCATCGCTCGCCATGTACATCAGGATAATGGATAAGGAGAAGACGCCGTGCTAAAGGGCGACAGGGTCGCCACCTCTCACCTTGGCACGGTAATTCCACCGAGTCATGCAGCAGGTGGGTGTTCGTGCCTTACTCACTGCTTGATAATTTTTTTTTTTTTTTTTTTATTGAACCTGACACGGTTGGCTACATCACCTACAACATCCGTGATGTCAGCCCATTACACAGGGTGAACTAGGTGCCATGTCAGTGCTTCCCTTCATTTCATGTCGGCTACACTAAACTGGACGGAAAACACGAACTATTTACATAGCCGTTTCGACCGACGTTTCGTTCAGTGCGGTGGTACCAACCCGGCCGGGATAAACCCTACCACCTAGTAAGGTAAGAAGGGAAGGGACCTACAGTTTAACGTGGAATCCGAACCACGGTCAGCCTCCAATTGAATCTTGTTTGAATACTTTACGAAGCATG
The DNA here is from genome assembly GCA_946902875.1 of Nematopogon swammerdamellus. Lineage (NCBI taxonomy): Eukaryota > Metazoa > Arthropoda > Insecta > Lepidoptera > Adelidae > Nematopogon > Nematopogon swammerdamellus. The sequence continues at coordinate 23,097,630 of OX336339.1, forward strand.
GTGGTCGGTGTTGTGCTGTAATTTACCAGAGTACTTGCAGCACAACGACGATTTCTCTGCTCACCCCGGTTGTCGGGATTCAGCGTGTGTGATATGTATGTATGTATGCATTTTAGTGGAACTTTTTCAAAGATTATCATACAGTTTTGGTTGCTCGTTACACAAAATACGACTTACTTTTGTCGACTTTGACTTTGTCTCAAGAGCTGGAGACGAAATCATCTGATTATTGTACCGCGCAACCGAAAACTGTATCAAAATAAAAGTCTATGTACAAACAATGAAAGGTCAACAATGAATGAAAGGTCGGTCGAAACGGCTATGTAAATAGTTTGTGTTTTCCATCCAGTTCAGTGTAGCCGGCACGACCGAAGTGAAGCACTGACGTGGCACCAAGTTCATCCGGTGTTATGGGCTGACATCACGGATGTTGTAGGTGATGTAGCCAACCGTGTCATTTTCCAAAAAAAAAAAAGAAATAAAAAAAATTATTATATCAAGTATAGTTATGGGTCCTTCCAGATGGGCGTGAATAGGCACCTGTCAGGCCGGCATAGCATTCGCAACTCCGTGGGCGTAGTTAGACACCTTATGGGTGGCTCGACACCACATGACTAACTTTCAATAAAAAAAAATACAAGATAACCCGTACATTTCCCTATAATTATATTATAGAACTAGCTTTTGCCCGCGGGTCCGCTCGCGTGAAATTCATATAAAAAAAAAGAAAGTAAGGAATCCCGCTACCGTACCTTTATTTCGGCGCGAGGCTTTGTATGAGAGCCATATCTTAGCGTAATCGGAACTGATTTTTTTTATTATTATGAATTTATTTAGCCTATTCTGTGTCACGTATAGTTAAATGTGATTGTACTAAGTTTCATCGAATTCGGATGATCGGTTTAAGAGTTATGGCGAAACATACATACATACAGAAAATATTTCTAAAAATCGTCAATTTAGTTTTACGAGTAGTATACAGTACATTACAGTACATAGGTACAGTCTGCAAACGCAGTATCTCATATAAAACAAAGTAACTTTCTCCATGACCATCCCTTACAGATTTATTATTAGTATTGATTGATTGATTGATAGAGGCTAAAGACTAGATACGTCACCAACTACGTAGACTAGTCTAGCAATGCAAAATTTTTATTTAGATCCATGTATTAGATATGATGGCACGGTTGCATCACGGACCTCATTAGCAGTACCTATAGATCGCACATCTCCATAACTACATCCTTACCACTTAGCACTATGTAGGTACCTATCTACATATTATATTCTCATTCGTAGATATGTGGGTACTTGTTGCCAATTATGTGGAGCATTATTGTAATTTGATTACTCAGCAAACATTTAATCAACATTCCATATCGCTATACAACTCTAGCTATCAGTTAGCGCGGTACTTGTACTATCTAAGTATATTATGTGGCTCGTCTGACGTTGTGTGGATACCTAGTGAATGTGAGTGTGCCTGTGGCAGACAGGCAGACTCGCAGAGTATACAGGGTGTTTCAGGATAGGCTTGAGAAACTTCAGGAATAGAAAGTATTCATTATTAGAAGAAAAAAATCCTTATGGCTCAAATCGAAATTCCGTATTTTTTTTTTTATACAACATTTTTAAATAGTAATAAAAACTCGATGGACAGTGAGATTTGGCAACAGTGCTGTCTAGGTCTAGGGAGTGCAATGGCCTAGTCTAGTCCCCCTTTTCTTTTAATGTCATTCAAATTTAATTGTTTGGAATTTACCTACATGCAGTACTATACTAGTTTAGCATGTAAGTACACCGAGCATACCTACGGGAGTGGCAACCGTCGAGCGCTAATATATAGGAAAATTAGCCGCGTGTTAGAGCATTTGCACTAACATATAGCGCTGCTGCGGGATCGACCGTCAGTGCGCTCGCGACTTGGGAACGAAGAACACGTATATGTGCACTACGCAAAATGGCGATTTGTGCAGTTCGTGCGTGTCGAAAGAGCTCAAGATCATCAGGAATGACAAAAGATGGCGTAACCTTTCATAATTAGGACATTTTAATGATAATACAATGCTTAAAGCGTGTAAAATACAAAAAATCCGCGAGTTAGGAGCACGACTGCGCGCCATACCGGGCGCGTACACATGATAGGCAAATTTGACAGACTGGAAAGAAATTTGAAATCAATTATTGTATATGGGTGTTGTTAGTTTTTTATGGCAATGACATGGATTAATTCAATTTATAATATGTATTGTTATTATTTCTTTAATATTACGTTTTCTATTTTTTATAATTATAAAACAAATATACCTATACAAAACTAATATATTGTATATTATGATCTATATATATTGGTATATTGTGTATAAGTATTATTATTATCAGTGATAGGAATAGGTAGGACTTATTTACCTAAACTTCGAGGAACAGAGTAAAAAATTGGAGACTTCCTTACGACAATATTTTTTTCCGGTTTAATAATATTCATGGTGTTATAATTTCGCGATTTAAAAAAAGTGGCCGCCATTTTGAACTTTTTAGTAACTGGACAGATTGCTTTCAAAATCGACATCTGGGTGTCTGTGTGGGCTCTGAATACGAATCTGTAGTCAAAATAAAAATAAGTGGCCGCCATTTTGAACTTTTTAGTTACTGGACCGATTGCTTTCAAAATCGATATCTGGGTGTATGTGTGGGCTCTGAATACGAATCTGTAGTAAAAATTTAAAAAAGTGACCGCCATTTTGAACTTTTTAGTTACTGGACCGATTGCTTTCAAAATCGATATCTGGGTGTCTGTGTGGGCTCTGAATACGAATCTGTAATCAAAATAAAAAAAAAGTGGCCGCCATTTTGAACTTTTTAGTTACTGGACCGATTGCTTTCAAAATCGATATCTGGGTGTATGTGGGGGCTCTGAATACGAATCTGTAGTAAAAATTTAAAAAAAGTGGCCGCCATTTTGAACTTTTTAGTTACTGGACCGATTGCTTTCAAAATCGATATCTGGGTGTCTGTGTGGGCTCTGAATACTAATCTGTAGTCAAAATAAAAAAAAGTGGCCGCCATTTTGAACTTTTTAGTTACTGAACCGATTGCTTTCAAAATCGATATCTGGGTGTCTGTGTGGGCTCTAAATACGAAGCCGTTGTCAAAATTTAAAAAAAGTGGCCGCCATTTTGAACTTTTTAGTTACTGGACCGATTGCTTTCAAAATCGATATCATATTTTTTATGTTAACTACATATTGTTATTCAGAGCCCACACAGACATGTAGATATGGGTTTTGAAAGTAATCAGTCCAGTAACTAAAAAGTTCAAAATGGCGACCACTTTTTTAAGATTTTGACAACGGATTCGTATTCAGAGCCCACCCAGACAAACAAATGTCGATTTTAAAAGCAATCGGTCCATTAACTAAAAAGTTCAAAATGGCTGTCACTTTTTTTAAATTTTGACAACGGCTTCGTATTCAGAGCCCACACAGACACCCAGATATCGATTTTGAAAGCAATCGGCCCAGTAACTACTAAGCAGTCCAAAACCTATTATATACGGTGTACCCCAGGGATCTATCCTCGGGCCTCTGCTATTCCTAATATACATTAATGACATGCACAAGACTGAACTCCTGGGGCACCTAACTTTGTACGCGGACGACACATGTCTTTTCTATTTCTCACCGAGTGTTGAACAAGCTTTAAAACAGGCACAAACAGACATTAACCTCCTCAACACTTGGTTCCTGTCCAACCTTTTAACTATAAATACTAATAAAAGAAGTTACATCATCTTCTCTGCTAAGAATAAAGTCATTCCCAAACACACACCGCTAGAAATAAATGGTCAGATAATAAAAGAAGTCAATAGCGAAAAATACCTAGGTCTACTTCTTGACAAAGAGCTAACATGGAGTGAACATATACAAAAAATAATATCAAAAATTAACCCACTTAGTGGAGCACTCCGGAGGATCACCGGCTTTCTCCCCGCACGGCTCCGACGTACCATCTACAACTCACTTGTTCAGCCTCACCTCAAATATCTCGTGACAGTATGGGGAAGTGCTGGAATATCCACCCTTCATGAGTTGCAAATCGCCCAGAACAAGGTTATAAAGGTTCTATTTCATTACGATCGTCTAACCCATACAGAAACCTTGTACCGAGAAACTAGTCTAATGAACATAAAACAGACCTACAAGTATAACATGTGCATATTAATAAGAAATATAATAAAAGGTAATACTCACTCTGAAACTACATTTATAACAAACAGCGAGGTGCACGCACACTTCACACGAAACGCGAGAAACATACGCATTCCAACAGTCAGAACGAATTATGGCAAAACAAACATGATTTTCGATGGCGCACAACTTTTTAATAAACTACCAAAACAGATAAGAGACTTAGAATCGGATAATGTATTTAAATTAAGTGTAAAAAAATTCTTCCAAAATGACTAAAGTTTTATACTTAGGTACCTTTGTAAACGCATCTTATCAATATTTCAATTCTGTGTGTCTGTCTGTCTGTCTGTTGGTCTGTCCGTCTGTTTACTTAATATTTTTGTTTGATTACTTAATTATCTTTACCAATCATACGTCGAGGACATAAATTTGTTGTGCATTATCACATCATATGTTTAGTTTTAAAATTTAATTTTTAGTACTTATTTGCTTTGTAACTATTTGTAATCTCTATAAGCGAATGTTCACACGTTCTTTGAGATAATAAAGATTCTTTAAACCGAACTAATATCCTGGCCGGGATGTATTTTTTCCAATGATTTTCGCTTTGCATTTTTCTAATAAAAATATATATAAAGCGAGTAAGTGCCTAGTACTAACATATAATATGTTTAAACCACTGCCATTTTGAACTTATTAGTTCGGTATTCTATGTTTATTATAAACATAGAATACCGAACTAATAAGTTCAAAATGGCGGCCACTTTTTTTAAATTTTGACAACGGATTCGTATTCAGAGCCCACACAGACACCCAGATATCGATTTTGAAAGCAATCGGTCCAGTAACTAAAAAGTTCAAAATGGCGGCCACTTTTTTTAAATGTTTACTACAGATTCGTATTCAGAGCCCACACATACACCCAGATATCGATTTTGAAAGCAATCGGTCCAGTAACTAAAAAGTTCAAAATGGCGGCCACTTTTTTTAAATTTTAACAACGGATTCGTATTCAGAGCCCACACAGACACCCAGATATCGATTTTGAAAGCAATCGGTCCAGTAACTAAAAAGTTCAAAATGGCGGCCACTTTTTTAAATGTTTACTACAGATTCGTATTCTGAGTCCACACAGACGCCTAGATATCGATTTTGAAAGCAATCGGTCCAGTAACTAAAAAGTTCAAAATGGCGGCTACTTTTTTTAAATTTTGACTATAGATTCGTATCCAGAGTCCACACAGACGCCCATATATCGATTTTGAAAGAAATCGGTCCAGTAACTAAAAAGTTCAAAATGGCGGCCACTTTTAAAAATTTTTACTACGAATTCGTATTCAGAGCCCACACTGACACCCAGATATCGATTTTGAAAGCAATCGGTCCAGTAACTAAAAAGTTCAAAATGGTGGCCACTTTTTTCAAATCGCGAAATTAAAACACCATGAATATTATTAAACCGGAAAAAAATATTGTCTTATGGAAGTCTCCAATCTTTTACTCTGTTCCTCGAAATTTAGGTAAATAAGCCCTACTTATTCCTATCACTGATTATTAGTACAACTTTTCAAAAATATTAAAACAACAGTCTTGTTTAATTTTTCAATATTTTTTTTGAATTTAAACAATAATATTCGTTCAGTAAAAACTATTTGAAATAATATTACAAATAACAATTTCAAAATTCACAAATATACCGCACCATCATTGTCCGTCAGACTGGCATTCGTAGTGATCCCGTCAAGTTGCCGTCAAGCAAGGCTTCCGATTGGTCGGACGGTCGGCTCTTACTACCAGATACCCGAGCCAAGCCAGCGATAACAAACCTGTCGCTCGCCTTGCTCGCTCTGTCTCTCTCCATATCGCGGGGGGCGATATGGGTAACGGAGATAGACAAGTCACGTCATAAAAGATTAAATTGCGATTTCGATTTTCGTAGTAGTAGGGATTTTTGGCTAGCCGTGCTCCGATACAAACGCAGTAGCGTTGCGCCTCCCGTAGGTATTCTCCTTGTGTAAGTAAGTCATTTTATTTTTATTAATTAAAGGTGGACATTAACCTTCCACTAAAGCTCGATGAAACGATTTTCACCAAAAAGTACTATAAAATGACCGAATCTGGGAAAAAGTTATAGAGCTTTCGCCTTCAAATATGGACCCCTTTCGAACCCTGAAGTTACGAAACCCTATCCTGAAACACCCTGTATACTCGTACGTAGATAGGTCGCACTCCACACCATCCGCAGTACAATAACGAAGCCCGCCCTCACGTGAATCCCATGGTACGTGGCTTTCGGGCCATATAATCGGATATACAGAATGCCACGTGAAAGGAAAGCTTTCAATCACGGACTTTCGTGTTTTTTTTTTTTTTTTGGTTCATTTGCTTTCGTCCATACGAGTCCGTAGCGTTCAACCTTAATGTAGCGTTTATGTAAATCTTAGAGTCCGCTTCGTATTCAGTTTCGGTTGTCCCTCTGGTGCGCGCTATCTTTTTGCTGTTTTTGTATCAGCGGAAGGAAGTCAGAGGTTGTAAATATTCCGAACCGGTTTTTTAAAGAGCGCAGACAAAGTGTTTTATTAATGCCCTCAGTGTGCTTATTCCAACTTCAGCACTAGTAAGCGCGGCGCAAATATTATCACCAGTGATCGGAAAAAGCGGCGCTAAATTTACCTACAGTGGAAGAACATAGACAAAATAAACCCTAACAATGGAGACTTCCTTAGTCCTTATAAAATGAAGTTATATTTTTTTAACAGCCCTTTTTTTATCATATCTCTTCCTATATCATTGTGAACGGTCTGTGCAAATCAGTGAGATATTAAAAAAAGGGGCTGTTAAAAAAATATAACTTCATTTTATAAGGACTAAGGAAGTCTCCATTGTTAGGGTTTATTTTGTCTATGTTCTTCCACTGTAGGTAAATTAGCCCCGCTTTTTCCGATCACTGATTATCACCAACGCTTTGTAACCCTATACGTGAACAACACTGGTGCGTGTTACACTGGTACGACGTGCCCGTACTGTACGTGTTGTCGGTCGCAATCGTACAGCGCAGTAATTCACTTCACAGCGCGAGCGAGCGTAAACTCGTCGTGGTTTGCCCGGTTCAGGCGCGCGACACAAATTTACAACGCATCGTTCCCGAGTTCGGCCAATCACGTCGCGCCGTCACCGCGTACATACAGGCAAAGCGCGTCACACATATAAGTCCGTGCACCGTTGCTTGTACGTGGCGTTCACGTCACGTATCGTTCTTGTTTTGTCGTATACTTGGAATAGAGAACGCGGTCCGGCGGAGGTGGCGTGCAGCGAGCGGTGACTAACAAGGGGTCTATGTGGAATTAACTAGTGGTTTAGAACATTATATCTTGCCCCCACTTAGATAACTTCATGTGCACTGTAATTACAACTTTTTTCATTGACGAAGTTGGCGTCCGGGTAACTATTGGAATCGGTGTTAAAAATTTGCTAGAAAATTGGTTCTACACGGTGGGTGTGATAATTGGTCTTGTTAAAGCTATTCAAAAGTATATGATTTGGAAAAGGCGCGTTTTTGTTTCTTTATACAAATGCCCACAGTTTTTTAACACTTTCATAAAATATTAAATATAACTCTCGTGTGGTTTCATACCTTCGGCTATACAAACAAAATCTTAGGTGCCTAGTCCTACCTAGTTTGACGCTATACCCCTCTGGTACGTTATATAATATTGTAGCTGTTTAGTATACTTGTAGTACCTATAAGAAAAGTTATTGAAGATAAATTATGTACGTTTTACCAAAATTTGTAACTGTCGATAGAATGGAATAGAATATTTATTGATATATCTTAAATAAAGGTCATGTGTAAATTATTTTGTTTATCAATATAATATATAAAACTAATTATCGAATAATTTTAACACTGAATTAGTATATATCTGAATTAGTATAGTATCTATCTAATAATCTACAATAATAAAAAAATATAAAATATATTTGTCGTTTATACATTTTTGTCTATGTCAATATTACTTAAATAGGACATTCAATAAATAAAATAAATAAATACACAAGCTACCTGCCAAAAGTGGTCGGTTAACTAAAGCTGGCATGTACACAGTGCTCGCACCAATGCAATTGCCCGCGTGCGAGTAAGACGTCGCACTGCATACGCACCACGAAAACCCGATCTGTCTCACTCGCACGCGGGCAATTGCATTGGTGTGAGTACTGTGTACGTGCCAGCTTTAGTTAACCGACCTATACCCAACGATTAAAAAAAATAAACAGAAACTAATTCATACACAGAAAATGAGTGACGAAATTATATACCACAACGTACTTCTACACAACTAGTCGCCTACAGCATAACTAAACTGCATCTTCTCCGGCTTCGCGGTTCCCAGAACTCAGCGCCGTACGTTCGCCTCTCTGCAAATTTCCAACGGTGCAGCGGCGGTATAAGCTTTCGCTAAGCCTATCGCGGAGGAAGGCTCGAATTAAGCGTACTAGAGAGGTAGCATCTAGTAAGACAGGAGCCGGCTCAACACGTGCCCGCGTTACTAAGTGATTGGGCATCTCCTCTGTAATACTGATTAGCCCACTCGCGCACGTGCGCCAGAGCGACCCCGTCTGCGACAGGCTCGAGCACTACTGATTCATGCGATGCGAATGTGCTCTGACTGAAATGCGCTACGCTTCACTCCATACCGGGAGTGCATCTGTGAACTCTCGCAACTCGAAACAATGTCGTGGAGCGCGGCAACAGTTTTACAGACTTCTGAATTCGGCAGTAAAACCTTTGGTAAAATGTCGTTTTCTGTTTTAAACTTTCAGTCGGAGACGGCGAGACGCGAGGCGCGCACAGAACATAAAAACGCGAGTAGAAGTCGCATGATGACTCGTTGTGCGCGTCACAAGTGAGCGTAGCTACGCGCACTTGATCTATGCTCACATCAGTCGCCTGTCAATAATGTCACACAAACCATCAAGCTAAAAGCATTAATGAATGTCGTACTGTGTACATCGCGGAGGTGGCCAAGTTCGTTAGGAGAGGATCTCATTTGTTTGAAACCAGTGGAGCTAGTCATGTCTTTTCCACCCGAAACCGTGACAATCTCCGTCCTGTTGAACACACACTCGCCAGATCTGAAAAATCGGTTTTTGTAATTGGGCCAAAGCTCTATAATAAAATAAACACAGAAATTAAAAATGCTGAATCATTCAACAGCTTTGTCGGCAGACTGAAGCGCTTTCTGGTGGAGAAGGCGTACTATTCGGTCGAGGAATTCCTTAACGAATGAGTTTCTGCTTGCTTTTATAGGTATCTAATGTATTATTGATGTGCACCTATTTGACTGGCGATTTTATGTCGGATTTATATTATTAATAATTTTAATTTGAATAGGATTTATTTATTATGTTTGAATTTTTTGAATTGAAATTGAATTGAATATCGTTAAATTGTATTTTATTTTGTAAATTGTAAAATTTTAAAATGTGTGAATGTGAGTTTGTGACTTGTATATGTTATATACCAATAAATATTCTATTCTATTCTATTCTATTCTACTTATATCAACATGTCCCGCGGCACGTAAATGCCGCTCTATGTTGCCTGCTACGTTGCCTCAACGTTGCCGCGGCAAGTAGATTCCATATTGGATAATGGTTTTTGCCCCCTAGTACATTTAAGGCTTTATTGTACTGTATTAATTTCATAAAATATTAACTCTCTATTGGACACAATTGGAAGAAGAACCTTAGACGAAAAGAAACATGAAATACAGGAGTGGGCAAAGGCGGACTTATCATGTCAAGAGATTTCTTCTAGGCAACCTAATGAAACAAATATGGATAGTGCAAATGAGAGGGACGATTTTATATACACAATGCAAATAAAAACTGCACATAGAGTTTGTCTATGTAAATGTATGTATCATCACATCATACTCTAATGTTTTTGTTTGGGAATTTGGTTACACAGGTATTCATACTAAGTAATTCTACTTTTTTTTTATGGTTCCGTATCTCTCTTAAAAACCGGTAATAAATGCAAGAGGCAAACTTCTTGTGCGAAAAACTCTAAAGTAAAACAACTGATAATTATAAACCGGCCAAATATGAATCGGGTACGCGCTAAGGGTCCCTAACTGAATGACAGAAAACACAACGTTTGGGTAAATACTTTACACATTTTAAGGTGGTACGGAACCCTCGGTGCGCGAGTCCGACTAGCACTTGGCGTGTCTTGATGTTCTGTGGAGACGCGGGCACGCTGCGGGCGATACTGCCTTGTCGCAGTAATTTTTATAATCTAGATCGGCCGTCAGTCATGCGGCTAGTGGTCTCCGCGCCACCGCCGTCTACTTAAAACACTGGTGACCTATAGAGGATAACTTCGTAAATGCATAAAACATGCTTTGAAAGAGGACGAGCTGAATAATTAAAATATTGTAAAATTTCTCCGTTTTAACTTACAGTTTTCATCAAAAGAAAGAGTAAATTAGCATTTAATGGATAATAAAAGGAAAAAGATAACGTTTAAGGGGAAGACAAAACCAGGCCTCACGCACTCTATGTACTTGCGCGCGCTAACTACCTATCGCCCGGCGGGCCGCCGGCGATCTAATTCAGTGAAATTCGTCAGCCGCGCGAAGCATACCTACACGCGCGCCCACGCAACTGCGCGCAGCTGCAAAGTAATAATCACTTTACAATCGATCGTTTAGGGACATTTTCGCACGCAGCGATTGGCGACCTGAAGCATTAGGCTATTAAAGCCGTAGGTATGGATCTTTTTCTATGGAGAGATTTATCTGTTACGAAGTAACTATTAAGTAATCTGTGACAAAACTAACATAATTTGTGAGTGAATGTAGTATTGTCTTGTTGTCTGCAGTTTGCGAACGCACGCCAGCTGTGCGTCTAGTGGGGGCGGGGCGGCGGAGGGACGAGAGCGGGGTCGCCGGTGGCTGAGGCGGCGGCACTTGCAACATGCAATATATTATTCAACGTCTTACTGCAAGCGGCTGCAGAGCGCAGCTGCTGCCCCCGGCCGCGGCGCGGCGGCGGCCGAAATGTTGAGTTATGGGTTGGTCGACGGCGTCCTATTACAGATTTATGGGATTCATGTTGCAATGTTTTACGAGAATGTCGTGAAAATTTAGATCAAATTTTTTGTTAAATACATGCACACTTACAAAATAATACTTACTTATTCTCTTTAAGTAATTATGACCACTGCGAAGATACGGGGCGTTAAAAGTACGCCGTACTGGCACTGATTACTTAATAGTTACTTCGTGTACTACTGGTTTCTGTAAAGTAGCACCGCGCCGCCGCCGGTGCTCGAAATTTACGGCTTGTTGCGGATTTTTATTAAAAAATTTTTTTTATGTTATTTTAGACATATTTCAAGGAGACCCTTGAAGAGAACGGCAATATATAGAATATTTAGGTTTTGCTATCCATAACGAAATAACTCTCTTAACAATTTTTGGAACGAAGTTTTAATCTCCAGACACTTGGCGAATGAGAGCTAGACGGAAAAGTGTAACACTTCGATCGTCACGAGACTTTTGTTGTAGTATGTGTGTTTACAAGCGTATGTGTATGTTTATGTATGTGCTTATGTGCGTATTACTGCAGTATAGACGTCATTATTATTTTTTATTTTTCATTTAATTACTCTCAAACGTTGTTAATTTATTTCATGGTGTCTATTAAGTATTTAATACATAATATATAGCGAAAGGAACTTCGTTCCAACCGCGTGTCCCACGAGACCTCTTGTCTTTTTTATTTTTCAGTTAATTTCTTAGTACACTTGAATTCGTCATACTAGAATCAAATCAACCAGAAATTTAAAAAGTTCAAAATACTGTGTTTTAAAGTAAAAAAAAAAAATTGGTTGTCTGTAAAGTCGGTTTACGGACGATAGTTTTACGTGATAACGTCATAAAGTGGTAAGACTACTTTCAATTTCTGCTGCCCTGGTACTTTAGAACCAGAGAGATAAGTGTGTACAAGCCGACGCTTGGGCCGATTGTGCCTCTCTATCGCTTGTTACGCGCTCTCGCTTGCACACACAGGCTCAGATGGAACGTGACATTTTTTCGTGCGTGCAGCCGGTGTTCATCAATTTATAAGACGTATTATAGATAATGCATTTCGTAGGTTAGGCTACCAATGTCGACGTCGACATCGCCTCGCCGGCTCATAGTCGACATATAGCAAGGATCACGTTGTACAGACGTGACACGCGACATCCCGAACAGCGCAATGTCTCTTCAGTAGTCGTGTAATTAAGGGGATCCGGTTAATCCTATTAATATAAGGTGTCTCATTATTGAGCGTCGTAATCTGTTACAGGCTTCCTTTGTCAGTCGCCTTGCACATTCAAATCTCATTCCATTTGGCTGTTTATTATTGATAGATGTATCGTGGGAGGATTACGGCTTAGTATGTACTGGGGATATTTAGTAAAGCCCCCTGATACTATATTGTATTTGTAATATAGTTATACTAGCTTTTGCCCGCGGCTTCGCTCGCGTTAAATTCGAATTTAATAAGAAGAAAGTAAGTAAGCCCACTATCTTACCTTTATTTCGGCGCGCGGAACCATTCGGTTTGCATGAGAGCCACATCTTAGCGTAACCGAAAAAAAATTTTTATTTAGCCTATCCTGTGTCGTGTCCCGCATAATCGAATGTTATTGTACTAAGTTTCGTCGAAGTCAGATGATCGATTTAAGAGTTATGGAGGAACATACATACAGAAAAGATTTCTAAAAATCGTCAATTTTGTTTTTGTATCACAAAGTAACTTACTCCATGGCCATCCCTTACATATTTATTATTAGTAGTATAGTATAGTGTTGACGACGTAGAGGTACAAGTTTTACCTTGTGAAAATTACATACAAACTGCGACATATGGCGCCGAACCACCCATAAGGTGTCTAATGAATGACCCATGAACATTCGGTCGTATGTGGGGGTTGCGAATGCCATGCCGACCTGACAGGTGGCCCGCCTATCATTCACGCCCATCTTGAAGGACCCTGATATTCTTGTTCTCCTGCATGCACTATTTCCACATCCCAAAGGTTACCGAGAACATAACTTATTATGACATTAAGCTCTTCTGTTAAACCGAATTTCTATGAATTTGTGTTCAATAAAGAATCAAATAATATTAGGTACTTGACAGGAAATAAAGTTGACTTAGAATGAAAATCAGCATTGCAACGCGCACATCAGTCGGCGGCATAGTTGATCAGGCTTTATCGCAGGCCGCGTACAAGCGCAGACACGACCGCAGAGACATTAGTGAGGCGGGCTGCCCGCAGACGCGGCCGATGGAACGTGTGGGGTGCCATCACACCGCGACCGAGCTGCCTTGACGTGCCACATGGCTTGTCGACCCCCACGTCGTCGTCGTCGTGTCTGCTATCTTTCATGTTCAGCGATTTGGGTTGTTGTGCGAGTATCGCGAGTGTCTCGAGCGGTATAGCTGTGCGGGAATCTGTCTAGATTTGAGGACGATATTTCATTTGGAGGTGTAATTGTGAAAATACATATTTTAAAATTTGTTCAAGATGTCAGTCAGGGTGATTTTTTCTCGGGAGATTTTTTTTATGCAAACTGATACGGTTGGCTACCTCACCTACAAAATCCGTGATGTCAGCCCATAACACCGGGTGAACTAGGTGCCATGTCAGTGCTTCCCTTCATTTCATGTCCGCTACACTGAACTAGACGGAAAACACGGACTATTTACATAGCCGTTCCGTCAGAAGTTTCATTCAGTGCGGTGGTATCTACCCGGGCGGGATGAACCATACCACCTAGTAAGGTAAGAAGAGAAGGGAGCTACAGTTTTACGTGGAATCCGAACCACGGTCAGCCTCCAAGGATCGAGGGGTCACCCATCCAAGTACTGACCGCGCCAAGGTGTGCTTAACAATAGTCGACCGACCGCACCACTGAGCTACCCATGCTGACATAACAAATAATATATTTTATTACAACTTAATTCCGAGTATACTACGCTAATTGGTTTAGAATCTAAACTTTAGATGCTCTGATTAGGTATGCTATTCGAGGCGAGACTAGATATTAAATAGGTTTTTTTCTCTACAAATTCATCTACCATCATTCGGATGACGTTCATTAGATGTGTTTAGTGACGGTCGACGTGACGGCACAGATTACTTAATAGTTACTTCGTAACAGATAAATCACTCCATAGAAAATTTTCCTACCTTCGGGCTTTAATAGCCTACTGTTTCACGTCGCCAATCGCTGCGTGCGAAAATGTACCTGAACGATCGAGTGTAAAGTGCATTATTGCTTTGCAGCTGCGCGCAGTTGCATGGGCGAGCGTGTAGGTGTGCTCCGCGCGGCTGACGAATTTCTACTGAATTAGACCGCCGGCGGTCCACCGGGCGGTAGGTAGTTAGCGCGTGCAAGTACATAGAGTGCGTGAGGCCTGGTGACGGTACCACATGCATCAATATGTACCTGTACCTACTGCCGTACCGGGAGCGACACCGTACGTCAGTCAGTAGGTACAGCTTCCTGCGTTAGGTATTTGGAGAAAGGGTGTTCGCTTTAGTCTGTTCACATTGCCTGTCGTGTTTAACATGCTTGAGGCAAGTTTCCAATCAACTTGCCGCTATGTGATATGCGCTTGCTGTAACTGATTTTACGTTGGCATAGATATTATAAATAAGAAATGCTTTATTGCTCCAAAAATATTTAACAGAAACAATTAGGTACGACATAATATCAAATACATGACTACTGCAAATGAAGACTTATCATATCACATAGGTACGTACATATAGGTATTTTAGCGACTATTTTAGCGCGAGAATTTAAAATGCATACACTTTACTAGTAGGTAACAGAACCGGTAACTCTGGAACGCTCTCCCTGCACATATATTTCCTCCCAAGTACAGTCTCGAGTCCTTCAAGAGGGGCGTGAATGGGCACCTGTCAGGTCGGCGTGGAATTCACAACCTCCGCATACGACCGAATGTCCATGGGCGTCGTCAGACACCTTACGGGTGGCTCGTCGCCATTTGTCGTTCTTTCAATAAAAAAAAAATCCATATGCAAATGTGAAAATTAAAAATATCAAGATCTTTATTCCACTTACGATTATGTTTGTAGGTAGGTACCAAAGAGTTTGTGTTGCCAAACTCTTTGGTAGGTACTAATAAAATACGTATTATTTCTCATCAAATTTTCAATCAATTTCCATCAAATCCAAACCTTTCAAAAGCCCACTGGTAGGCTTCGCAACATAATTGAGTCAATCACAAGTCCGTGTGCTGTATCGAGCAGTCTCGCGAGCTCGGTCCGTCCGCCGACCTCACTCCCGTGTCGGTTGAGTTGCGCAACTGTTTCGAATGTAATTGTGCGAGTTGAGAAGTTGTGCGGAGTTCCGCGCTGCAAATCATGCGTTTCATTAGAAAAGCACACAACTGCCTCCAAGCTGTCCGTCCGGGCCGCGGCGCTGGAAGCAGCGGCGGTGGTCTGAAGCGCGCCGCACACGATGAAGATGCTATAATATTTTATCTTAAGACTTAAGATGAAAATATATACACGGTGTTGCAACCCCAACCGTAAAACCCGAAAGGGGGTGATTCTGTACGTGAAATAGAACAACTTTTGTTTTACGACTTTTTAATTTGAAAAAAAAATAATTTTTTTTCCATACAAATTTTAAATACCTACCTACCTATTCTCAAAATGTATGGAGAAAAAAAGTTTTTTTTTTTTTTTTTTTTTTTAAATTGTTTAAAAAAAAATTTTTCACCACAGAAGTTGTTTAGTTTCACATATAGATAACCCCCCTTATGCCAGTTAAATATATTACGGGGGCAACTGCAACACCGTGTATAAGGTCTTTCATTAGTAGGTAACTTTACTCTAAGGGGTGTATGTGTATCAGATACTGATCACGTTCCCATACCAATTTTTTTTACGTTATAAAAAAACTCCTCAAATTTAATACGTGAAGTGCGCGTATTTCACCTTAATAAGTAGGTTTTTTATATCGTAAAATAATTGGTATGGGAACGTGATCAGTATCTGATACACATACACCCCTTAGCGTAGCGTTACCTACTATTGAAAGACCTTATAATATATTATCTTCGTCGTATGTGATGGTTCAAAGGAATTTATGGTGAGCGATATTGTTAAATCTGCTCTAAGGTAAAATATATTTTTTTTATTATCTTCATCATGTGTGACGCTCTGGAATCTAGGCCGACCAATGCCGGGTTCGTACAGACCGCACTTACCGCTTACACTTGATCGCACATGTCGTATTCTGATTCAATTGTATAATAGAAAATGTTTTATTTATAATAATTATACTCGGTGTTTCATTTAGCAAATAATTAACTTAAAAGTATTATTAAATAGGTTTACACTTTTGTATAATTCCTTAGCGAACGGAAACATTAGCATTGTTGCCACCGAATAAAGTCATCTCATCTAATATTTTTTTGTATACTTACATAATGTTAAATAAATATACAACAACACTGTTACATGTTAAAATTAAAATTGTATTGAACTATGTCTCTACACTTTTCCGGCCTACTTATTCTAGATACTTCGCATGACATGGGTCAGTTAAAGGAGTGCCTGTCATTAAAATAGCACTGCCCATTTCCACGAAATCGGTCGCAAAGCTTCAAATTCACTCACAATACGGGGCGAGTACGTACCCAAAGGCGAGCGCAGTTTGTTGTACATAGTTAAAAATCACAGAACACAAAAATACGTTATGCGTACCGCAAGTGATCGTAGCTACAGTCCGCGCACGAGCTCCGAGGAATCGGTGGCTGTGGTAATTAATTTATTACAGAATTTGTATATAATTTTTTATATAGATTCACATTTTGTGATGATTATACTAGGCGACTAATTTATAATGTAAAAATTCTATATCATTTTTTCCCCAGCCACCGATTCCTTGGAGCTCGTCGGACAAAATATGCTGGAAAAGACGGACAGTGATAACAGTGACAAGAGTGATCCTATAATAACACAAATACATTGTATGGTGTTACGTAACCCTCGTTGTCGACTCCGACTCGCACTCGGCCTGTTTTTTATTAATGTTTTGTGGAACGCACTCCCTGCTCATCTATGTACGAGTATTTACTCCTAAGTGCAGCCTGGAGTTTTTCAAAGTTGGCAGGCATGGCGTTCGCAATCCCTGTGCATCACAGAACGTCCATGGGAATCGTTACACACCTACTCGTAAGTGAAACGACGGCACATGTCGCGCTTTCATAAAAAAAAAATTGTCACAAAGCGCAATTATAAGCTAAACTGTGCGACTCCGCAGAAAGCTGCGATTCACACGATATGGGTCACTGGCAACTTTTCTAACAAGACAATAAAGTCGGAGCGACCCGGGGCGGGGGCGCGGCGCGGCGCCCGAGCCTCGCCACGCGCGGACAGGAAGCGTTTGTGAATATTTCACACGGGACATAACACCCGTCCCGCCTCCGCACCCGCCCCGCCCCGCAACCGGATGACGTTCTTTGTGTAACGCGAAAATGTATCATGCAGCCTCTCGGCGTCGGGAACTTTACACTACGAGACCGCGACACGCGCTCTCGCGACCGCCGCTGTCACATCCGGCGCGCCGCGGCGGCGGCCGCCGCTCTCGAGTAATTCGAGTGACGCTTTTACGTTTTATACTACAGTCGTGTAATATATTACTTCGCAATTTCCATATAAATGCAAATCATTTGTGTCTATTAAAATGAAATGGGGCTGCGAAGTTTAAAGCCCAACAGAACTTGGGTCCCGATTTACGCTCCGACTCTGATAAAATATTCCCGTGGGTGGACAAACACGGAGCGAGTCTGGCGAATACATAATTTGACGGTAGCTATCGCGCGCCGCGCTCGCCGCACTGTCTCCTCGTCAAACGGACACGAGCACACGAAATTCGGCGCTACATCAGGAGAGCGGCACAGAACAAACACTGGTTAATGTCACCGTGCGGCGACTTATCATTAGTATGAAGACCAGTGTAACCAAATTTCCGTACAAAACATAATATTTGTGATTGTAGTGTAATAATTGATCGCTTTAATACACATTTTTGTGCGGCTATCGCTTTTAGGTTTCATTACTCCGTACGGAAGCCTATTCCTAAGCCTACAACGTCTGTCTGTCCGTCCGTTCGTCCGTCCAATGAATGTATCTTTGGAACCGTAATACCGGGCCGGTTGAATTTTTCACAGAATATGTGTTATTTATTGTGGTGGATATGCCAACAAAATAATAAAAAAAAATTTTTTTGTAAACCAGCCTGGGTGGCTGTGCCGAGAGACCAGTGGTGCAGTTGACAGAGCCAAAATCACCTCTCCTCGCGAAACCACGCTCAACTAGGTGCCGTGCCTGCAGATTTGCGGACTGTTGCTAGGATGTCTAGCCCGTTAATACGACGCTTGAAGACACCTAAATAATAGATGGCGTCACAGGTAGTTTGAATAGCAGATAGACAAAAGATAGACGGATGTGTTTTTTTTTAACGGTATGGTATAGCGGATCTACGGAACCCTCCGCGCGCGAGTAAAACTCGCGCTTGACCGATTTTTTGAAAACATTATAACCTCACCTTTGTTTTAAAAGCGTGCAAATTTTTGTAACGAGCAGCGTTAGAGTCGTCTGATAGCATTAGCCGTTCTTTACTTGAGGCGGGCGCGGCGGAGGGGTGCGGCACGAGGGCGGGGGAGGGGGCGGGGTGCGCGGGCAACGGCGTTTTTGTTTGTTTTCATTCATGCTGTAACATACGAGTAGTTTGCACTGAGCCGCCGGGGCTCAGGTGGTATGCTTTTTACTAAAATTAGCTTTTAGGGTCATGTAGGAGATTCTACTTCTTCTAGAAGCTTGCATTTTTGCTACAGCCCTACGTCGTGAATTGCAATAGAATTTTACGGAATTTTGAAATAAAAATCACGCACTCCATAATCACTCCCTAAAACTCTCCATAAAAACTGCCCAGCCTTTTTTTAGGGTTCCGTATCCGTCGTACGGGACCTTATTACTAAGCCTACGCCGTCTGCATGCCTGTCTGCCTGTCTGTCTGAAGAAACTAAAAAGTGTATGCGCGCCATCTACCGAAAAGACTATGAAGCATTTTAACTAATCATGAACATATCATGAATGTATATTTTTAGTTTTATTTAAGACTAGCTGTCCCCGCGGCTTCGCTCGCTCTCATATTTGACTTCTCTGCTAACCTCATAAGCCATTTAACGTGATAGTAAGTAGCCTATAGTTGATGGGAAGAATTAAGCTATCCGTAGATTTTTTTTTTATTAAAATCGTTTTAGTGGTTCTCGAGTTATAAGCGGACATACAGACAGACAGAAAGCAGACGTTGGATTTTATTAAAGGTACCTAAGCATTAAAAAAAATACCCTTTAACATTATTACAAATATTAAATATTATCAATTGTTCAATAATTTTGTTAAAGAACATCGCTGGCTACGTAGTATGCACTCGTAATACCTATCACCCACCAGCTGTAGTATATATTTATTGCACTCAAATAAAAATATAAAATATAGGCAAAAGGTGACAATTAACGCCCTTTGGCATTTTCTACCAGTACCAATAAATAAACAACGGAACCATAAAAGTGAACGTTGAACTAAAGCTGCTACAAAACGTCAAAGTTGGACACAAGTTCCGTTGAGAGCTGAACCCCGTAAACTGCTCTTAGCGGAAAACAAATAGTTATCAAGAAATGGTCGCGCAATGTTCGCAGTAGTTGCGGAATTATATGAAACTTTTTTTCGTTTTAGAGCACATTTAGCTCAGGTAACTTCGCCGGTCGTAATCGGTTATGGACTAGTATTAGGCAGTACTGGATGGCCGTTTCTTTTAACGATAACCGCTCGACGCTATCGGCCGGTAAGAAAGTGCAGTGAACCTCCCCTCGCTGAACGCTTAAAGCTACGTATGTATGGAGGAAAGGCGGTGTGGACAATTATGACCATTTAAGTTTGTATTGTTACAACTATGAGTTAACTAGAAAACAAACTAACTGGCTAACAAGAAAGTTAATAAAATACGTGTGGTGAAATTTGATATTACATGCAATACAGTTATTACAGAAAATCTAATACATACATAAATACATATCACACACGCTGATTCCCGACAATCGGGGTAAGCAGAGTAATCGGTGTTGTGCTGCAAGAACTCTGGTAAATTACAGCACAACACCAACCACCACGTTTCGCAAAAGTATACGAACAAGATTCAATCGATCAAGCAGCAAGTAAGGCACGAAGACCCACCTGCTGCATGACTCGGTGGAAATACCGTGCCAAGGTGAGAGGTGGCGAACCTGTCGCCCTTTAGCACGGCATCTTGTCCTTATCCCTTAGTCGCCATTTACGACATGCATGGGGAGAGATGCAGTGGGGCTATTCTTTTTAAGTTCTGGCCCCACACAGAACTATCAACTATATCTAGATCTATCAAGAAAATCTAATATCAACATAATTTGAAGTGAGTGGAAAGTGAGGGCATTTTTGAGAGTTCCGTACCATACGGGCCCTATTACTAAGCCTACGCCGTCTGTCCGTCCGTTAAATCTTTAAAGGACTTTAGCCTTTTAGCTTTAGCTTTAGACTTTTACCAACCGCAATAGGTAGCCGGTTGAAATTTTCACAGAATACTACCGGATATCCTAACAAATATTAATAAAAAAGCTGTCAAGTGCGAGTCGAACTATCCGATTCCGTATTACCGTTTTCCGTGAGACTTTAAGCCTTCTTCTTGAGTTTTTTTCCTCTTTTGAGGCACTGAACCCTACAAAAAACTAAAAGTAAACAATTTAGTGGAACAAACGAGAAACGTTTATTGTAAAAAAAATTTTTTTTTTGCCTCTTTCGTAAAATCGGTAATACATACAAGCGTCAAACTTGGTGTGATTATAGCGCAATCTCTAAAGTAAAACAAGAAATAATGAAACCGGCCAATGACTTGGTGCTACGGAACCCTCGGTGCGCGAGTTTGA
The DNA here is from genome assembly GCA_946902875.1 of Nematopogon swammerdamellus. NCBI lineage: Eukaryota > Metazoa > Arthropoda > Insecta > Lepidoptera > Adelidae > Nematopogon > Nematopogon swammerdamellus. The sequence goes on from OX336339.1 coordinate 23,118,888, forward strand.
CTTTCACTTGGCCGGTTTTTTTATTATATTGTCTGGTGAATTTATCGTACGTCTTGCTTAACCACATTTTTGATTTAGGCTATAATAATATATTAATTGCAATAAATTAAAACCTTAGAGATTACTCTAAAATATGATCACCTTGATTGCACCACATATCTAGTGCTCAAAGAATCTTTCCTTTGTTTCGACATTTCTCGACGGGTGCGCCCTTTTGAGATATTTTTCTCAGGTCTCACGTCACCTTAAGCACCAAAGATAAACTCGACGACACCACTGAAAAATTGCAGTTGTGACGTTTCGACCGGCGACAGATAGCAGTTGTGGGTGGTTAAGGGTGGAGAGGGGTAGGTATAGCGGGCAGCGCAGCCTTTGTTTCTCGCGCTGTTATTGTTGCATGCAGGAAAGTTTTCAGTGGACGCTGTGGCTGGGGTCGGTGAACCGTATTATGAGGCTGCGAGATAAGCCGATGAGGCGAGCTTGCCCCTGAAGCGGACGTCCCCCGCTGTTCGGCCTTTCACCGACTATACGGGATCGCTACGCTTTCCGTTAAGTTGGGTAAGTTTTAAATTAAAAAAGCCCCAGTTGCACTCCGGGAGTGCCGGCAGAAGTGAAAACTTTTTGTATTTCCGAAAATAATTCTTAGGTGGTTATAAAAAAAACTAAACACCATAAAAACAATTAAACACCGTAAACTTGCTTAAAAAAGAAAACAAAAGAAAAAAAAAGAAAAAAAAATTAGGGATTCGAACCCATGGTCAAAAAATACTAATCCTACACTCTTACCATTGAGCCACGAAATCACATAAACGACCAAACGAATATCGGATTCCCTTGATTCGCTTTCCGCTTTACTGTCACTGAGAGACGAACAGAATTGATCCCGAGCCACTCGTAACTTAACCCTTAATGCAATGACTTAAGGTTACATTTTAAATAATTAAATAAATCTGTCGCTTTTTCGATGAGGCTACAGATCTGACGCGAGTTTAACATTTTTTACCCATCTAAAAAGTGCCAAGCGCCGCTAAAGAAGTTTTCACTTCAATAAATAAATCATCAGTACTAATAAATTAATCCGTAAGGGATGGTTATGGATTAAGTTACTTTGTTTTATGAGACACTGCGTTTGTAGACTCTATGTATGATACTAAAACTAAATTAACTATTTTTAGAAATATTTTCTGTATGTATGTATGTTCTTTTTTTTTGTTCCGCGCTCCGGAATAAAGGTACGATAGGGGGCCTCGCCCTTAGGTTACTTACTTTCATCGAGAAGGTTTATTCACCCGAACGTAGCTCGGCTTTCGTTCTTACTTAATTTCTTCTTCTTAAATACGACTCACGAGTATTTTAAATACAAATTTGTATGAAAATTACGCCCGCGCGGATCATTTATTAATATTGTACTCGTGCTATTACCTAACAGTGTCTCAAATCTGCTGGCATGGCGCAAGACTGAGCGTGGTTTCACGAGGAGAGGTGACGGCTCTGTCGGCTGCACCACTCGTACCTTGGCACAGCCACCCATGTTGGTTTACATTAAAATAACGGCCGAGTGCGAGTCGGACTCGCGCACCAAGGGTTTCGTACCACCACGTAATTGGCAGGTTTTTACCGCCTCTAATTTTTTACTTTTTTATTTTTGCTAGGATACATATACATACATACCACACACTGTATCCCGACAATCAAGGTAAGCAGAGTAGCCGGTGTTGTGCTGCAATTAATCTTGTAAATTACAGCACAACACCGACCATGACATTGCTAGGTTACCTGCCAAAATAACACATATTCTGTCAAAAATTCAACAGGCTATCTACTACGGTTCAAAAGATACAGATCTTTAACGGCAGGACAGCCAAACGGACGTCGTAGGGTTAGTAATACCTACCCTACGTCCTTCGTACGGAACCCTAAAAATATGAACAATTTAAAAAATTTTGTGTCTTTTATTATCAAAAAAAAAATCAAAAAATCGTTTATTGAACTAATAAAGTACACAAAAAAAATTATTGGTCTCTGTCCTCTACACTAGTCTGGGTAGACTGTGCCGTAGAGGACAGCTTACAGTAGGTAGTATACTTTAGAGTTTACTTGGACAAATTCTGGAATTCATGCTTGTCCCTCGTCATCTGAAAAACGGAACCGAGGGCAATAATGTCGAAGAGGGAGAGACACCCCTCCCCTCCTGCTTCCACCCGCGCGCTCTCCTCCCACCTCCCCCTTTCCGCGTCGCAACGGTCACTCCCTTTCATTGCCTCCCGAAGATCGATTGACTTTTATGAGTTCGATTGGATAATGTTATTGCTTCCTCTAAAAGCCTTCCATTCAACTTAAACCTATCTTTCGGTAGCATTGTGCCGTGCGTTGCGGAGCATTTCCTTCTGTTATTTGAGACTAGTTTTTTTCCCGCGGCTTCGCTCGCGGCATTGTAGGTTATGCTTAATTTGAGTCGATGCAATATATTTTCTCTCTCTCTCTCTCCTTCTCTCTCTCCCACCTTCTCTGCCTCCCCCTCCCTTCCTACCAACCATAGGGGATGAACAATAAAACAAAAAATAAACATTATTATTGTTTTTATCTATATTTTAATTATGTGTGTAGATAGACACTGATGGATGACGGACGACTATGTAAGTCGAAATATATGTTAGACGAGGAGTGTGTTTAATGAAATATCTAAAAGGTATATTAAAATATAAAAAATCAAATATTGATAATAACAAAACATATTTTATTCATAAACTACGTTTTTTTTAATTATAAAAAAATATATTTGTGTTTCTTATAAAGAGATGAAATAAGCTTTTACAGACGGACAGACAGACAGACAGACACGATAGTGATGCTATAAAGGTTCCGTTTTTTTTTCTATTTTGAGAGACGGAACCCTAAAAAGATAAGCTGTTTTTTTCCCAAGGTGAATATCCTTAATTTTTTTATACAAATAGTTTTTGCCGACGACTCTCGCGTGCGCCTCGCGGCTACGGCTTTCAGTGATTTTAATCTACGGAGACTGATTAGTTAAGAAGTTATTTTTAGTAGTACGATACTCTTTACTATTGTTGTGCGTCATTCATGACCGGGCCTAGTATTAATGAGTCGTGACATAAATGAAAAAAATTATATTTATTTTGAATAATTTAATAACAAGGTAAAAAATTTATCCCCGTGCAATATATCTTAGTATCTTTTTAGGGTTTCGTATCCGTCGTACGGAACCCAATTACTAAGATTACACCGTCTATCTGTCTGTCCGTCTGTCCGAGGGCTTTATATCTTGAACCGTAACAGGTAGCCCGTTGAAATTTTCACAGAATATGTGTTATTATGGCCGATATAACAACAAATAAGAAAAAGTAAAAAATTAACGGGGTCCCCATACAAGAAACTAAGAAGTGTGTCCGTGCCATCTACCGAAAAGAGTATATGCGCGCCATCTACCGAAAATAGCATGAAGCATTTTAACTAATACATAGATGTCGTGAGTGGAGCTGACCATGACATGGCGATACGGAACCCTCGGTGCGCGAGTTCGACTCGCACTTGGCCGGTTTTTAATAATACCCTAATTTGTTGCTCAAGGTATGGGCAACGGACGCTGGGCACTACCTATGCAGAGTAGCGGGCAAAAGTGATATTGCAATAATCTCGTACCAATTAACAACTTAAAAATTTAGGGTCCCGTACCAAACACATAAAACACATTATGTAGTATAAACGGTTTGAATATTTTTACCCCCGACGAAAAAAGAGGGGTATTATGATGTGTGCATGGGTGTGTCTGTGGCATCATAGTTCCCAAACGGATGGACCGACTTGGATGCGGTTTTTTTATTGAATGCTGGTTTAATCGGGATGGTTCTTAGTTTATGTTTATGTTTGTGATCAAGTAATTAAGTAATAAAAAAATTATTATCTCAAAAAGTGGACCGATTTGAATGTGGTATTTTTTTAAAAGTAAATAAAAGTTACATTACAAATTTAAAAAAAACCCCGACCCTTAAAAAGTCTGAAATAATTTCCGATTACTTATGTACGTAAAAGAGTCGGGGACCGCTAAGTAAATAAAATATAAAAACTCAGAGTTGCGCGGGTATTTACTTAGCGGTCCTCCGACTCCTTTAAGTAAGTAATCGAAAATGATTTCTGACTTTTTAAGAGTGGGGGTTTTTTTAAATTTGTGATATAACTTTTCTTTCATATTACTAATGTGCATTATATTTTACCTACTATAAGTAGGTATTCTTTCAACGTATGCGCAATTGCGCACGTCTTAAACATATAAGGTTGACTGGAAGATATCTCTATTAGGGATAAGTTCGCCTTTGCATCGCATGTTCTTGTCTACAATTTATGCTACTTTCATAATAATAAATGTTTGTGAAGCCATAAAGAATTTGTAATTATCTATAAAGTTTTATTTAATATGTTTTTGGAACGAAGTTCCTTATCGCACGTTACACTCAGACACTTGGTGAATGAGAGCTAGGCCGAAAAAAGCGTAAGACTTCGACCGTCACGACGCTTTTGCTGTAGTATGTGTGTTTATGTGCTTACAAGCGTATGTTTTTTTTTTTTATGGAAACTGACACGTTTGGCTACATCACCTACAACGTCCGTGATGTCAGCCCATAACACCGGGTGAACTAGGTGCCATGTCAGTGCTTCCCCCTTTGGTCGTGCCGGCTACACTGAACTGGTCGGAAAACACAAACTATTTACATAGCCGTTTTGACCGACGTTTCATTCAGTGCGGTGGTACCAACCCGGGCGGGTTAAACCCTACCACCAAGTAAGATTAGGAGGGAAGGGACCTACAGTTTTACGAGGAATCCGAACCTCGGTCAGCCTCCAACGGTCAGCGGTCACCCATCCAAGTACTGACCGCACCCAGCGTTGCTTAACATTCAATAGCGACAGTTGACTGTCTGCACCACTGAGCTATCGAGGCTGACAATCTATCTATGTATAGGTATATTAATGCAGTATAGACGTCATTTATAGTTTTTTTATTGTTCATTTAATTGTTAATTATTAATTTTGCCTTGTTAATTTATTCATTCTGCCTTTTATTTAATACATAATATATAGCGAAAGGAACTTCGTTCCAATCGGGTGTCCCACGAAACCTCTCGTCTTTCCTTGTTTTCGTCTTTTTTTGAATTTTTGAATAAATAATCTAGTAAATCATATTATAATATTCACATTCAATTGTGAAAATATTTCCTCCCACCGACGAATGTCCATCCTTCAATGCAGCGACAAAAGTGTCACAGCGACTTGTTAGGACCAGCAGCGCAGGAAATGAAGAGTTCAATGGATTCCCGGCGCGGCGTGGAGGCTCTCTAATCTATTTATGAGTGGAAAAGGTCATTCGCCGGAGCAAGTAGTCGATTGTGTACCGGCCGATTGACGGCGTAATTTCCTTTGCACCTGTCGAACTAGTTATCGGATCTGGTGAACGAAAAGCCGGCCGGCTAAAGGAAAAAGCGGCCAAGTGCGTGTCGGGCCACGCGCAGTGTAGGGTTCCGTAGTTTCGGAACCCTATCAAAATAAATTATTTGATTATTTGTATAATTTTGTTGGGGAAAAAAATGAATGTTAATTTAAAAAAGTTCTTCAACAGTGAAATGATGGCTGTCGTCCGTACATTTTATAAGTTGGTAGACTATTACTCGTCGAACTGTACAGCCTACTTAGCTGTGATAATTTTCCTTTTAATTTCGATATATATACTACTGCTGTGAATTTTTTCACATATCTAATAACAACCGTTTAGCTGGCAGGGGGTGGGGACACTTGACTCTAACAAAAATTACCACTTAAAAGCTTAATAATTCGCAAACGGATCCCTAAATCGAAAAATGCTTTTGACAAACCCGCAATATTTTCCAAAGACCTATCCAACGACATCCCACACGATGGGGTAGACGTGAAAAGAAAATTCATCCCCACTTTACGTGTAGGGGAGATACCCTAAAAAAAAATTATTTCAAAATTTTTATTTTACCACTTTGTCGGCGTTATTAATATGTATGTATACCCATACCAACTTACAACTTTCTAGTACTAAGGGTCTCTGAGCTAAGCCGCGGACAGACGGACAGACAGACAGACGGACGGACATGGCGAAACTATAAGGGTTCCTTGTTGACTACGGAACCCTAAAAATTGCTGCGCTGGTCGCACGACTGAATAGTGTCAAACAGAACTTGTAAAACACATGAGTGGATAATCTTGGAGTGTGGTGCCCGGATGCTAGAGCTAAGCCGGCCGCTGCTCGATTAACTCGCTTCCCTCATCCCTCCTCTTCCTGTTTGCATTCGCCAGACCGCCAAACATTCGCGGAACAGCCAAAACCACCTAACCTCTTGAAACTGCGCTCAGCGAGACACCATACCAGTAGACTTACGGACTATAGAAGCTCTATCCAGCCTGTTAATACAACGTTTAAAGGCTCGACCCTTAAAAAGTAAAAAATAATTTCCGTTGACTTTTTAAAGGAGTCGGGGAACCGCTAAGTAAATAAAATATAAAAACTCAGAGCTGCGCGGGAATTTACTTAGCGGTTCCCCGACTCCTTTAAGTAAGGCAACGGAAATATTTTTTTACTTTTTAAGGGTCGAGCCTTTATACGACGTAGTAACAAGCTGGATAGCGCTTCTATAGTCCGCAAGTCAACTGTATGGTGTCTCGCTGGGTTTTTTAAATTTGTAATTTTATTTATTTATTTTTGGGTCTTTTAACAATAATTTGTTAATATCAGCCCCACAGTACTCATCTTTTCTATCACTTTGGGCCCAGAGTTCCTAAGGGATAGAGACCGCTCAATTGTGACTTTCGAAGTTTGTTTGTCAGTTCTTATTCGCTTCGAAATAGAACCTTTCAGTTGGAGGTCTTCAACAGCCTAGCAACAGTGCGCAAATAATTATGCTGAAATGGCGCCTCTCTGTGCGTAGTTTCGTGACGATAGGTGTATTTGGCCCTTTCGACTGCACCATGTGCCCCTCGGTACAGCCGTTGATGTAAAACAACCCATGTTGTTTTACATAAAAAAAAACTGGCGGAATTTTCGACGTGTCCAATAGTGGGTTACGTAACTATGGATAAAATTCTAAAATAATCAATAAATGATGAAAGAATTCGTAGGACAGAAGTACTCACGGCATTGATAATTGATTGTTTCATCAATATTACTGTTCCAACAATGAAGTTAGTGCGACTTACCTGAAACAAATAATATAATAAATTATTACATTTAAAGACGAGCATGTATGAAGAACATTATGAGAGCGGAAGAGGCGTCAGAAGATTGCGGCTCATGGCGATCCGTTGTTACTGCCTACCCCGTTGGGAAACTGGTGTGATGTTTTGTATGTGTATGTTATAGGTTTTTAAAATTCTTCCAGTATAATATGCATAACTAGCTTGTGCCTGCGGCTTCACTTCTTGTGACTTTGCTCACAGCTCAGGCCACCGATGACGTAGCGTTATGGTTTATAGCCTCAAACTTGCTGGAGAAGGGATCAAATGTAACCGTGAAAGCCATATGTAAATCGATAAAGGGGTTCTCGAGTTATAAGGATATTGACGTAGGTTGCAAGGCCCGTCGCCCTTGAAAACTTCCCTATATTTAATAGGGTACTAAATTTAATTTTGCTATTCTATTTTCTAAAAGGAAATTGCTAATTATTTATTGATTCTTTATTGTTTCTTAATGTAGTACACGGTACACTTGAATTTGTCATATTTTGTTTTTACAATCCAGTAGAATCAAATTTGAGCCGGTATTTTATTATCCATTTAATGCTAGGAACACGTTATTTGATAGTTACACACGTTATCTTGTTCTTGTCAACGTTATTTGACTAGATATCGTGTGAGGTATCTGTCACTAAGTGGAAGTTGACATACCAAGGCTTAATACATAGAAATAAATTAACAAGGTTTGATGACACCCTAAACTAATTTTCATCTCTTACATTATACATACATACATGTCTACCTACTTGCCAATTGTGAAAAATTTAACAAATGTTTTTTTTTCTTTCTTTCTAACTAATTAAATAATCACAAAATATCCGACCACATTTTATGAAATAACCGAAATATATTATAAATCAAATGAAACACTCTAATTCACATTCATTCAACTTTCGTTTCTCTAATTTGGCAACACGGCCGGCGACACAAGTACTCAATAGCTGTGCAGTGCATTGTTTCGAGCTGTACATGTGAGTGTAGAAGCAATCTTGTCGTTTCTGCCGCTAGAGTGGTCAATTTTTCCGTTTTCTGCGAGCCCGCAGTTTTCCTGCATTCGCCCCCGCGTCTTCCCTCAGCTCACTCGCTCCCAGCCTGTTTTATTGTTTCCATCCATCCGGGCAATATTAAAATGTAATTGGTTTTCTGCGTACTTCTGTTTGTTTCGTTCGAGTGGACTTCTGCGGCAGCAGATGGCTTCGTTTGTACTCGACTTTCTGTTGGCACGACATTAACGAAATGTTGTGAAGGTCAACTTTTCGTTTATTTTATGAGACACAATGCAGTTGGACTATTCTTTTCATGTCGTAAAATATTGTTGTTATAATAAAAATATATTAACACAGCCGATTCTAGAATAGTACTAAATATGTGTTCTAACGAGCCATACATTTATGAATTATTTTCAACCTAACCTGACGCTAAGCTCAAATCTGGTTTTGTAAGTAATATGATGCCACGCGCCGCTTCTTGCTACGGTTGACTGTCTGCAGCCTCTATAATGTCGCTACGCACTCTTCGTGCTACGGTCGACAGTGATGCTATGATCGACGATGGAGCTAGGCCGCGGGATCTAAGATGGTGCTACGCAGCCTCTACGATGTCGCTACGCACTCTTCGTGCTACAGTCGACAGTGATGCTATGGTGGATGGCGGTGCTAAGCCGTGGGATCTAAGATGTGCTACGCGGCCTCTACGATGTGGCTACGCAATCTTCGTGCTACGGTCGACAGTGATGCTATGGTGGATGGCGGTGCTAAGCCGTGCGATCTAAGATGTGATACGCGGCCTCTACGATGTCGCTACGCAATCTTCGTGCTACGGTCGACAGTGATGCTATGGTGGATGGCGGTGCTAAGCCGTTGGATCTAAGATGTGCTACGCGGCCTCTACGATGTCGCTACGCAATCTTCGTGCTACGGTCGACAGTGATGCGATGGTGGATGGCGGTGATAAGCCGTGGGATCACGGATGTGCTACGCGGCCTCTACGATGTCGCTATGCACTCTTCTTGGTACGGTCGACAGTGATGCTATGGACAATGATGGTGCTACGCCACGGGATCTAAAATGGTGCTACGCGGCTTCTACGAAGTCGCTACGAACTCTTCGTGCTACGGTCGACAGTGATGCTATGTTCGATGGTGGTTCTACGCTGCGGTATCTAAGATGGTGCTACGCGGCCTCTACGATGTCGCTACGAACTCTTCATGCTACGGTCGACAGTGATGCTACGGTCGATGGTTGTCCTACGCCGCAGGATCTAAGATGCTGCTACGCGGCCTATTCGTCCTACACAGTTAACTGTCCGCGGCCTCTACGATAGCGCTTAGCTAACTCATCGTGATATGGTCGACAGTAATGCTACGATCTTTTATGGTATTACGCCGCGGTGCGGGCACTAAATAGTGCTACGCGGCCGCTAATTGCTATCAGGATTCATATACATAATTGTACCATGTAATAAAATTATTCGTAATGGGTAAACTCGTTGATGGTCCAGGGTAAAGTGAAACATATAATTTAAGCGTTTTTTTTAATTTCAAAATCATAATTTTAATTAAAATTAAAATCTTAGTACCGCAAGATATTCATTGTCGTGTGAACCGAGTGGCGGTGAACTCAGTATCGATTCCCCAATCCCCCTTGGCTATAAATAAAACGGGTTCGCAACAAATTATTCATTAGTGTCGGACACCGCCTCCGAGCCGCTGCCGCTGCCGCGCCCCGCACCGCCCCGCCCCGCCCCGCTGACCAACCAGCCGGCCGCCGCCGCTCTGGCGGACATTCGCCTCCAGGCAAATCTTTATTCCATTGTCTTTCATGAATTCAACATGGGCACACCGCTTCGCTTATTAAGTCAGCTAGTTAGTCAGTCGTATTGATTGCATTGCGCTTACCCAGTCGTGAGTAGCTACATGTGTATTTTTATTTTGTCTGTCTACCTGTCTGTCTGTCTGTCTGTCAGTCTGTCTGTCCTAGAGATGTATCTCTTGAACCGTAATAGGTAGCCCGTTGAAATTTTCACAGAATATGTGTTATTATGGGCGATATAACAAATAAAAAATATAAGAAAAAGTAAAAAAATCACGGGGACTTACAGGAAACTGAAAAGTATATGCGCGTCATCTACCGAAAAGAGTATGAAGCAGCGCTGACCATGACATGGCGATACGGAACCCTCGGTGCGCGAGTTCGACTCGCACTTGGCCGTTTTTTTTTAGTAAAACTGACTTACGTCGCTGCTCGGTTAAGATATTACTTACGAAACGATTAAAGTAAATCTAGAGCAAAGTTTAATTGTTTTTGTATTTATATTTGACAAGCTTTTCTTGTGGTATAAAATTATTTTGAAATACAAATTACAATATTATTAGTTTTCCGTAACTCGTACGGAAGCCTATTACAAAGCCTAAAATGTCTGTCTCTCCCTCTGTACCTCTGTCCGTCCGTCCGTCTGTTCGTCCGATGGCTGTATCTATGGAAACGAACAGCTAGTCGGTTGAAATTTTCACAGAAAATGTGTTATTTTGGCGGATATAACAACAAATAATAAGAAAAATGAAAGAGGGGGGTCCCCATACAAGAAACTTGTTTTTTCGACTTTTTTGTGATGCGGAAACCTAGCTGCGCGATTCCGACTCGCACTTGACCGGTTTTTAGTCATAATGAATTATTGCTGAAAACGTAAAAAAACTCTAATTAATCGTTCTCATACATACTCTTTCCATGCATAACTATTTGTCATATGTAGGTACCTACATACATAATGGCATGTACATACAACTACGCAAACAAGAGATGTGATTGAGTTCCAATCTGCATGTAACAAGGGGGTGCCATCTCAGGGAGATGTTGTCTCTTCATTACTTGATTAATGACTGGTAATGTGCATTGACCGTTGACCTTGATGTATCGCTCACACGGTGTGATACAATGCGATATAGATTGATTGGCTTTTGGGTACATTATGTCAATACGCTCGACAATGTTTGTTATTATTTTATTTACTCAAAATTGGTCAAGTGCGATCAATAACCCCACTGGATCTCTCTATGTGCATGTCGGCACGCCAGCCTCGATAGCTCAGTGGTGCAGACAGTCGACTGTCGCTATTGATTGTTAAGCAACGCTGGGCGCTGTCAGTACTTGGATGGGTGACCGCTCGACCGTTGGAGGCTGACCGTGGTTCGGATTTCACGTAAAACTGTAGGTCCCTTCCCTTCTTACCTTACTAAGTGATAGGGTTCAACCAGCCCAAGTTGGTACCACCGCACTGAATGAAACGAGCGTCGAAACGGCTATTTACATAGTTTGTGTTTTCCGTCCAGTTCAGTGTAGCCGACACGACCGAAGGGAAGCACCGTCATGGCACCTAGTTCACCCGGTGTTATGGGCTGACATCACGGATGTTGTAGGTGATGTAGCCAGCCTTGTTAGTTAAAAAAAAAAATCGTAAAAGGTTATTATGGGATAAGGACAAGGTGCTGTGCTAAAGGGCGACAGGATAGCCAGCTCTCACCTTGGCGCGATCCTTCCACCGAGTCATGCATTAGGTGGGTCTTCGTGCCTTTATGCTTGATAGTTAATCTTGTCCCAATACTTTGGTCAACGTGATGGTCGGTGTTGTGCTGTAATTTACCAGAGTTATTGCAGCACAACACCGATTATTGTAAAAATTAAACTGGACAAATTCAAGCTTAGTGCACTTCTATACGAATGTTGAATAAAGAATAAAGGAGTACTCTTCTTATCCAGATTGTCGGGATACAGTGTGTGGTATGTAGGTACGGTCAAGTGCGTCGTACCCGTAATGCCCACACTCATAATGTTCATCAAACATGCTCTTCATGTATCAAGAACATTATGGACATGGAGTCAGAGGTCTATCAGTGTTTTTTTCTCTGCCTACCTAATGTATATTATATATCTGATAAAACTACAGAGCATCAAATACCTACCGCGCGCGCCCCCTACTAGAGGCGTCCTAAGCGATAATATTTGAAACCCAAAAACTACACGCAGTGCTGCTAGCGCTTCGTATGTGTGTGTGTGTGTGTGCTAGTATCGACACTACACACAAAGAGGAGCAAGTTAGGCGCACGCACAAAACAAATGCACACGCACAACACACATATGTAAGTCATAGGCCACGCCCACAGGCTTCAACGGCGTTGAAGAGAAATCGCGCTCAGGGCGCCTCTAGGAGGGGCGCGCGCATTTGATGCTCTGTGGATAAAACGTTTATGGTACCTACTTACGTGTTTGGTTTTGATTGAATGGACATGGTAATGATTGGCGGAATCACTGAATAGATACTTTTTTGCATTCCCTACGTGAAAATTTGCGTACACATGAAATCGATAGTTAGTTATACAAACATGAGTCAACGCTATACTAAAATTTTACTCTCCTCTTCAATTTACCTTTAGTAAAATATCGAGTATACTAACATTTCGGTTAAAAATATGCGCCGCGAATTAATACAAATATTTGCACGGCGAGAACTAACTTTGTGCACAATTTCAATAGCCGCTGCGCTATCGAGATTTCACAAAATACATTAGTACAAATTCAAAATTCGAACTCGACGTGTCGGCTCGAGCCTCGCACTCGTGCTCGCGCGTAGTTTTGAAGCTCATAATGCAATTTTCACCCGAATAGCAATTTTCTCGCACAAGGATAATAACACGATGACTCGAATAACGGCGAAGGAAACCTCCAAATGGAGGCACATTATTCGAAATTTAAATAATGAGGCTATTTCGGTTGCGGTAGGTGTTGATTGAGTTGTAATTCTACCATCTCAGTCCCTCCTTCCTCGTGCCTTTTGGCCCCGCCCTCAAGTGTGAGCAGTGGAAACAATTCATCGGCGCTTGATGCCCCTTGATTTTTTTATCTACTAAGTATTAGTACCTGTGAGTATTATGCTAAAAAGCTTTATGAGAGGTTGAGGGTACGACTAGTAATAGTTTAATAAAAGTCTTGAAAGAAACAAATTGTTAAAATAAAATTAAATGTTTATTGCATCAATAAATACAGTTGAAAATGTGATAAAGGGAAGAGGCGGCGCGCGATTTAAAAAACATAGAAAGAAAGCAAGCGGTACTAAAAAAATAGAAAAATAGCAAGGGGTTCTTAAAAAAAAAGAAAATGTTTATTTGCCAAAGAAAGCACAAATGTTAATAAAAACAATGGCAAAACGAAAGGACAACGTGTTTTTCAAGCGCGACATGTGGCATAGTTTCACTTACGAGTAGGTGACTTACGATGCGCATGGACACTCTGTGATGCACGCGGATTGCGAATGCCATGCCGGCCTGACAGGAACCTTTTCACGCCACTCTTGAAAAAACCCAGGCTGTACTTGGGGAGGAAATTGATGAGCAGGGAGTACGTTCCAAATTTGTACTACTAATCGTATGATGTAGCGCTGCTGGTTTTCCACCATACAACCATAACCTTCGACAAATACAAACATGAAATTAAAACTGAAATATAAACAAAGACAAATCAGCTAATATGAACATAATTTAATTTTTTGACGTGATAACGTCTTATAAATTGATGAACACCGGCTGCACGCACGAAAAAGTGTCACGTTCCATCTGAGACTGTGTGTGCAAGCGAGAGCGCGTAACAAGCGATAGAGAGGCACAATCGGCCCAAGCCGCAGTGTTGCCAAACGTACGGTAATTGCCGTATCGTACGGTAATCGAGGCTAGAAATCGACAAATGTACGGCGTACGGCAGCGATAGGGGTGCCGTACGAAAAGATACGGTAATTCTTATAGCTGTATTCGTTTATGACGTTATCACGTAAAACTATCGTCCGTAAACCGACTTTACAGACAACCAATTTTTTTTTAATGTTTGCTTTAGTCAAGAACTGGTCAAAAATTCACATAGGGTTTTCATGGAAATTTTCTGCCACATTTAAGGATGGTTATAGGATATTTTTCCCCGAAGCATTGCCGCGGAAACAGCGGCATCGCTTCGTGGGAATTTAATTAATTCAATTTAACACAAACATAACGCCGATTTCGAAATATCATTTTCAAAATGCTTAGTTGATTCATATTCTTCCTCTCGCGTTTTTTGTTCTCATTTCGGTAATATAGGAATTTATTTTCAGTTCATTTCAGTCTCATATCAATCCGGATAAATTTAAATAGTTCCATCCGAAATGGATTCATGGGCTTGAGCGTGAAAAACGGCAACCTAGCATTAGTTCGTTACAATGTTCAATGCTCGCCGCGCCGCAGAAACACCGGATTTCGTATAATTGTGATTTAGTGCAGTGGCTGATTTGAAACGCGATTAACTTATCGCTACGCGCCGAAATACCGATCCTGCTGCACCCGAATTCGGCCCCACAGAACACACAAAACGAGTCTGTAAAAAAAAACGGCCAAGTGCGAGTCGAACTCGCGCACCGAGGGTTCTGTATCGCCATGTCATGGTTAGTGCCAGTCACGCCATCTATGGCATGTTTATGAAATGTTTTTTTTTTTTTTTTTTTTTTTTTTTTTTTATTGCTACCGAACTGGGTGGCTCTGTCCGAGGTCGCAACCTCAGGCGCAGCCAATTTCACCCCCGAGGAGGTGCCAGTCCGGCTTGGAGGTGGACTAATGTTGCTGGGGAAAGGCTATTAACCCGCGATTTGAAGATCTGTGGATTGTAGGAGTGGGGGAAGATATTTCCTGGGAGCCCGTTCCACACCTTTGCAGTGCGGCACAAGAACAATTTAGAGAATCGTGCAGTTCGAAGAACTCTTCTGTCGACTACAAACGGGTGTTCCGCGAGAGTATGGCGGGTTTGGCGAAGGCGAACAGGAGGAGGAGGGATAAGGGAAGCAAGTTCGTCAGAGCAGCGGCCATAGTAGTACCGATAAAACAGGCTCAATGACCCAACGATACGTCTGTGCTTTAGAGGTTGAAGGTCCTCTGTGAGTACGGAGTCACCAATGAGGCGAATGGCTCGTCGCTGAATAGAATCCAAGGCTGAAAGAAGGTACTCAGGGGAACCCTCCCAAAGATGACTGCAATATTCCATCACCGGTCTTACTTGTGCTTTGTAGAGTGTAAGCAGTTGGACCGGCGTGAAAAATCGCCGACAGCGGTAAAGGACTCCTAATTTTCGAGACGCTAGTTTCGCCTTGGACTCTATGAACGATCGAAACCCAACGTCCCTGGACACCTCCATACCCAGGACGCCCAGACTACCATCGTTGGGGACTTGGCTGCCCTGAAAAGTGGCTTGGAGAGGAAACGGATCAGCCTTAGTAGAGAAGGCACAAGCTTGCGTCTTGGCTACGTTGAAGTTGACCAAGATCTTCTTCCCCCAAGAGGATACTTTTTCGAGAACCTGGTCAACCCGAGCAACAGTTTCGCGTCTCGCGTTTGCTGCTGAGGCCTCTCTACCCTTCCAGTCCTTGATGAACCCTTCGTGCACCGTGCTGTCGTCCGCGTAACAGTGTATTTCGCCGAGCGAGAGCATGTCGTTGATGAACAATAAAAACAGCGTAGGCGACAGCACGGATCCTTGTGGAACACCAGCATTGATTGAGTAGTCGGCCGAGCAGGCACCATCTAGGGTGACAAATATCGACCGGCCACTCAAAAAGCTGGAGATCATAGCTTGGAGCTTCATATTAGTTAAAATTCATGATTAGTTAAAATGCTTCATACTCTATTCGGTAGATGGCGCGGGAGCATACATTTTTTAGTTTCTTCTGTGGAAACCTCCGTTAGTATTTTACTTTTTCTTATTTTTATTATTTATTGTTATATCGGCCATAATAACACATATTCTGTGAAAATTTCAACGCCCTACATATTACGGTTCAGGAGATACAGCCCTCGGACAGACGGACGGACGGACGGACGGATGGACGGACGGACGGACGAGCGGCCGCCGAACGGACGGACAGAGAGACAGACGGCGTAGGCAAAACTTTATTGCTCCGAAAACATTTTACAGAAATATGCACAAAATAACATTTATATGAGATGCAAAGGCGGACTCATCCCTTACAGAGATTTCTTTCACTCAACGTTTTGGAAGTTTGAGTTTCGATTAATATTGTGAAATGTAAGTATGTATTAGCAAAAGAATTGCTTATGATAATTGAAGATAAAATAATTAATAAGAATACCTACTTATTAAAGTACCAATAATCTGTTTCTCCCACAACCACAGACTAGGATAAATAAGCTTGTTTTCCCTAGTCTGTGGTTTCTGCCGATTTATGGTTCTCGTAAACTTCACTGTGAGTTTGGAGGACGTAAGTGTAGAATCAGTAAATATTGAATTGGAGGCATAATATTAATAATAACAACTGGGAGGAGTAATGCATGACTTTCGAGTATTACATCAGTGAACATTATGAACGGCATACAGAACAGTGGATTTGTAGTACTTTGCGATTTTTTTTCTATAGCGTTAAATAGATACTATTGTTGCGTTTTAGTCTTATTGTTGGGAAGCCGTACATCTTGTAGAAAGCCATATCTTTTTTTTTTATCAAACTCACAGTGGTTTACAAGAAACATCAAACTTCCTTCCGTGCATTTGTCTCCCGCCCACATCAGTGGCCATTCATAATTGTCACGAAAACGGTAAAGCTAAAAAATGCAAAAACACGATATTATGCAAAAACGGTAACCGCACAGAGAATTTGTCTTACGGAATAATGAGGGCGCTGGAACAGCTATTAAATGGGTGCACAATTGAGCTTATACCAAAACCACGACCACAACATATTAGTTACGATGTTTTAGTCTTTAGTACGATGAAAGCAACTCTACTCAGACATGTTTCTACTGAGGCCAATCGTCTGCACTGAGTAATGCTCATTCAACGTCATTGCTCAAATATGAGCTCTTTTATTTTTGGCATTGAGTGTTTGAGAACCCATCGGTTCTCAAAATCGCGTCTTTGTATCAAAGATAGTGTTTGGAACTGTCTTCCCGCGAGTGCGTTCCCGAATCCTTTAACCTGGGAGAGGAGAGGTGATTTTGGCTTTGTCACCTGCTCCATTGATCCCTAGACACAGCTCGGCATGTTGCTTTATATAAAAATACCTTACTAGATTCCCACATTTTAGTATACAACTAATGTGCTTTGCTTCTATTCTTAATTTTATTTTCTGTGCTCACCCCTGTACGCCCTGACGCGCCCTGCCCGCGCTCCGCCCGCGCCCAGTATTGCCCGCCAGCTACTGCAGCGGTTAATCTTCGCGGCTAAACAAAATTTACATTCCGATGATAATAGAAATTAGATTTCTCATTGCGGGCGCGCGCTGCGCCGACAGAGCCTTTTAGTGGAAATGCTACTGAAAATAAATCGCATTCACGGTGATATCTCACTGATGTTTTTCATTTCAGAATTCTGTAAATGTTCTGAATAATAATGTGCTTTCTCTGTTAAGTTTTAGGTGCGAGTTTTGTCAAGTTCATTTTCTCTATGAAATATTAAAATTAACGATCGTTTCGGCGTGTCGGCGAATCGGCCTATCAGCGTGTCGGTCGATGTTTTGGCGTGCCGAGTGTGACGTATCGGCGTATCGGCAAATCGGCCTATTAGCGTGTCGGTCGATGTTTTGGCGTTCCGAGTGTGACGTATCGGCGTGTCGGCGAATCGGCCTATCAGCGTGTCGGTCGATGTTTTCGAGTGCCGAGTGTGACGTATCGGTGAATCAGCCTATCAGCGTGTCGGTCGATGTATTGGCGTGCCGAGTGTGACGTATCGGCGTATTGATGTGTCGACGCATTGGCGTGTCGAGTATTAGTATGATGGCGTGACGGTATGTCGGTGCGTCGGCGTGTCGTCATGTGACGTATCATCGTGTCGATGTGTAGGCAAGTCGGCGTGTCTTATTCGCAAGTCGGCGTGTTGACGTATCGGCGTGTCAACATGTCGTCGTATATGTGCGTATAGTGGATGCATAACGACGTAGTGCTACGGTTAGCGGTCGTGCGGCCGCGTAGTTAATGTACAATTTGACAATTATTTAGCGGTGCGTTCGGTTTTAACATTCGGTTGCATTTATTTGTGCACGCCCGGCAGTAATTTTAGGCGTGGCTTTAGAGCTTTACCCCTTATTATGGGTAAATTTAATTTTAGTTTGTGGCGACAATTATTTTTTTCGTTTATTTGTTATCATATTCGTTTGCTTATTGTTTGCTTCATTAAAATATTTTCATTAAAACACTTTAAAGTTATGCAAATGCTTTATAATTAAATGTAAAAAAGTAAGTTCTGATATATAATTTTATAGATGCTAATAAAATGTTATTGCAACGAGATAATTAGGCAACATTCAAGCAATCAACTTTTGGGGTATTCCTTTCAATGAAAGATACATATTGATTTCTTCTTGAGCCCTAAAGAAGCAGCAAAAGTAAGTAAGATATAAATATAAGTCTAACAGACGAAACATTTCGCACCATAAATATTTTGAAAATATTATAAAAACAAATTATTAATAATTATCTGTGTAAAGACCACCAAATTACTTTTTCCCCTTCCTTTCACATACCCCTCCATGCACCTTTTCTCTCTCTCTTCTCTTTTTATCTTTTTATGATTTTGTTATCTTTGATCAGTTTTTAGTGTTATTATTGGTAATGTTTTTTTTTTAAAACTGATTTTACATAAATGTGGTATCAAATCCAGTCAGCTCTATTCAATCACAATTCCTAGGTATGTGATTATTCACTACATCCGTATAGACCATATCTAATAATTCTAGGCACTTATACTCGTGAATAAGATCTTCAAAATAGAATCAGATCCATTCCGTATCAAGTGGCGCCCCATCGGGAGCCCCAGTCGATATGAACTAAGAGCTTTTCGCCATTATGCTGTTAACAGAAAGCGGGGATAGGTCTAGGGTGAAAACGTCTAAGCTAAACTAAACTAAATCACTACAATTTTAGATACGGTAATACTGTAGTGTAGCGAATGCAAAAACATACCTCTTCCGTATAATAGTTTTTTTATTTAAAAAATTACGTACATATTGATTCATTCTATAAAACTGTTTATATATATGTTTTTGGGAGATGATTTTTTTCTACAAAAGATACATGAGTTTTTATGTCGTTCCTTAAATATTATTTTTTTTTGTATTTTCCGTCATTCATGATCATCAAATATAATATTACTACCAAAGAGTTTGTATTACGTCGCTGCAGCGGCAGCGACGTAATACAAACTCTTTGATTACTACGAATTCTTTAGATGTACTAAAGAATTCGTGCACAGACGTGAAACAGAGTGTGTGCCTCTAAACCTTTATTACGTGGCTATTGTGAAAATCTGAAATATTATTTAATCAATAAAGAAATTAAAAATGAATTTGGGAATACATTTGTGATCATTGGTCCCGCATAGGTGAGTAACCACCGCTTGCCATGCGCAACACTTTGTGTGAATTAATTTAGACAGTAATTCGCCAGTATTGCACAGCAGTAATGGGATGAGAGCTTGTTCCGTTTTCATTTAATTTGCCCGACGCGACGACACGTAGGTACTGCAGCGGTATTTGCAGCGTGCACCTCAACACCTCGTTAAAATATTATAATTATCTTCTCTTATGTTATAAAATTTAATGTATGTTTGACTGTAAACATTGCCACATACATACATACATATCACACAAGCTGAATCCCAAAAATCGGGGTAAGCAGAGTAATCGGTGTTGCGCTGCAAGAACTCTCGTAAATTACAGCACAACACCGACCAACACGTTTCGAAAGTACATAGGTATTCGAAAAAGATTCAATAGATTAAGCAGCAATTAAGGCACGAAGACCCACCTGCTGTATGACTCGGTGGAAGTACCGCGCCAAGGTGAGAGGTGTCGAGCCTGTCGCCATTTAGCACGGCATCTTGTGCTTATCCCTTAAAACCTAATTCATAGGATCACTTATTGTTTAAAAGAAGTATGTATGTTTAAATAAATAACTACCTACCTACTAAGCCTAGTTTTTAGGGTTCCGTATCCGGTCCCTATTACTAAGCCTACGCTGTCTGTCTGTCTGTCTGTATGTCTGTCTGCCTGTCTGTCTGTCTGTCTGTCCGTCCGTCTGTCCGTCCGTCCGTCCGTCTGTCCGAGGGCTGTAACTCTTAAACTGTAATAGGTAGCCCGTTGAAATTTTCACAGAATATGTGTTATTATGGCCGATATAACAAGAAATAATATAAATAAGAAAAAGTAAAAAATTCACGGGGTTTCCCATAGAAGAAACCAAAAAAGTGTATGCGCGCGCGCCATCTACCGAATAGAGGGTGAAGCATTTTAACTAATTATGACATTTAACTAATATGAAGCATTTCATAACACGCCATAGATGGCGTGAGTGGCGCTAACCATGACATGGTGATAAAGAACCCTCGGTGCGCGAGTTCGACTTACACTTGGCCGGTTTTTTTAATCCATCTTACCAACCCGACATTGGCGAGTGCTGGGTTGCGGGCAAACCAGTGATATGCTAAAGTAGTACGTTAGTAATATATAAGTCAATGGGGCGAACGCGGAAAAATATTTACGTTTGCAAAAAATAAATAATCTGGAGTCGAGAGTCATCGACATTAAACAAAGAAATATCGTATGCAAAGAAATGTATAACGGATGTCGAGACGTTTTATCATCTTGTTTTAAATTGTGCTCGGCACTCAATGTTTGGTGGAGCATATGATAATGCTCTGAGTTATTACATCTGTTGCCGGCAGCCGCTCGCGGCGCGCAATCTCCTGTACAAAATAGCTTTCCCTTTAAAAAGCACTATTTGCCCGATCGCTGCGCATAAATCAGCCGGACTGGTAACTTCGCAATGAGTTTTTACGAATTGTTTTTAATCGACATTATTGAAAATTTATTCCGCGCATCTGGCGCGCTCGCTGCGAAAACAACGGGGCTCGTTTACAAAAGCGTATCGACCACAAAACGTGCCTGCCGCCAAGCTGATACACGACTCGCGCGCTGTTCGTGCTCGTTGCTGCCGCCCGCTCCGCCAACACACCTATGTATACAGGTAGACGTGTTATAATACTATTGCCACAGGCTATACTTTACTCGACGCGCATGGCGGAGTCATGTCTACGCAGAATTTTAGAGTTCTTTAGAATAACAAAAAAAATTATATCAATTTGTGCCTATGCTATGCAATGCCCAAAATTGCCATGTTTGCCTGCATGGAGTGTACCAAATCAACTACCAGGACGGGCTAGGACAGGTGCGATTAGAGAATTTGCGCCTTAAGGGTTCCGTAACAGGCATATGTGTACAGAGAATTATCATTTAATTATATATTATTATATAAGTTCTGTTTTCCATTTTGAGGAAGGTACAGAACCCTAAAAATTGTATCATACTTCGTTAATATACCTATTAACAGAAAAGTGCACAGATAATTGAAATTGTATGTTCAAACCTATTTGAGCATGCAAGTTTCCACATAGAAAGTGTGATAAATGTTGGAGAATTATTGGTTTTCAAAAGGCAAGAAAATCTATGAATTACTAATAGTTCGTCGTTGTGAGGGGTGAGTCAAAGCCTTCAAATCGTAAATTTTTCCCTTACTTGAAAGGGAGGAGAAATTCGTTTATTCATCATCCATGCCGGATAAGAGAAATTGTGTCAAGTTGAAGGGTAGTTTCACTACTTAAAATACTCAATAAACAACGTACAATAAACATTATACAATATAGGTACTATCACAGTACTTACCCTCTCATACATAACTAGTAAGTAATATAATAAAAATATAAAAAAATATTTCGAGAAGCACAGTGTTCGTGCTGAATTTCACAAATATAAATAAAATCATGTACCGAAAAACAAAATCCCCACTGCAATACCGTGTGGGGCCGGTACCTAAAAAGAATAACCCCATTGCATCTCTAATCGTGCATGTTGTAAAAGGCGACTAATTTCGTGCTAAAGGGCGACATGATAGCAACCTCTCATCTTGGCACGGTACTTCCACCGAGTCATGCAGCAGGTGGGTCTTCGTGCCTTACTTGCTGCCTGATAGTTATCTTGTCCGAATACATTGCTAAACGTGGTGGTCGGTGTTGTACTGTAATTTACCAGTTCTTGCAGCACAACACCGGGGTACTTTGCTTACCCCGATTGTCGAGATACCGTGTCTGGTATGTAGTATGTACGTAAATATAAATCAATTATAATATCCTCGTATATCAAATTTGTCTAAATGTGTCATATTATGAACTAAACGATAAGTTGTAACGTTTTCTTGTTAGTACGAACATGTAAATAAATTATAAATAGTAATAATAAATATGTAAGTAATTTGTCCCTGTCGAATCAATATTTTGATTTTATTTTCCAAAAGCATTTCATCCATTTAAACAAGCGTACGTCGAGCATTCGGATAATGAGACGCGCACAATTACAGATCCACTTCATTACCTCTCGTCAATATCGCTTGCTCAAATATTTCCGTGCGAATCCATACAGAAGGAGGCGGGGCCGTGCGGGGCGGGGGGCGGCAAGTCCCCGCGCGCCAAATGAATTTGTTACTGGAATTAACTGTAATCAAAACGCTGATTGCTAAGTGGTCCGTTGTTTAATTAGAGCGCTTGCGTTTGTAATTTACGATTTGCGCAAAATCGAATAATTATAGATACGTTGAGTTATGGCCCATTTTAATAGACAATGCAATTATACTGCATTCAACGCATTCGCCACGTTTCGCCAGTGAGTTATGGACTTCAAATTTGACGTGACCCCTGGGCTTGTGTGTGTGTGCCTCACAGAGCATGAAATGCGCGCGCCCGCCCCTACTAGAGGCGCCGTGAGCGCGATTTCTCTACAACACCGTTGAAGCCTGTGGCCGTGGCCTATGACTTACATATGTGTGTTGTGCGTGTGCATTTGTTTTGTGCGTGTGCCTAACTTGCTCCTCTTTGTGTGTAGTGTCGATACTAGCACACACACACACATACGAAGCGCTAGCAGCTCAGCGTACGGTTATTGGGTTTCAAATATCATCGCTTAGGGCGCCTCTAGTAGGGGGCGTGGGCGGTAGGTATTTGATGCTCTGTGGTGTGCCTGCTGTCCGTGACCGCGGTTCCCCTCCTCCCTCGTCGCGCCACCACAGACGCCCCTACCCACCGCCTCTGCCCGGTAATCTGAATAACTACCCAACAATAACGATATACCGGAAACCGGTAATTTGAGAAGTTTCATCTGTTCGCGGCGTACGCGTCTCAACTGCTGATTTATGGGGGTTACTTTATTGCGCAAAGTTTCGCTAACTTAATCACGTGCAGGTACGTGTAACGTACGTAAGCAAATACAGTATAGATATATGCGTGGAACTTTGTCACACACAAAAAAATAAAAATCGAACCCTAGAGTTGAAGGCGGTCGGTTATTTTTGCTTGCTTTAGCACCACCGCCTTCAACTCTAGGGTTTGATTTTTATTTTTTTATTTCATACATTTTTGAAGGCGGTTTTTATATTTTTTTAAATAGTTTTTTATTTCACACTTTTTTTAGTAATTTTTATTTGCTATTAATGTACTCGGCGGAATCGCTCGGCCTTCGGCCTCGCGATTCCGCCTCGCTTTCCAATCCGATCTTGACCAAAAAAAAAATGGGACCACCTTGGAGCTAGACTGAACCGAACACAAAAATAATCATCGAAATCGGTTCACAATTGGGGAAAATATTGCTGAACATACATAAAAAAATACATACAGCCGAACATAGAACCTCCTCCTTTTTTGAAGTCAGTTAAAAAGCACGCGCATCGCATACTAGTGAATACGGTAAGAAATGTATCTCTCCAAAGAAAAGAGGTGGTTTACTTTATTATTTACAGATATGAAGTAGTTTATGTAATGTGTGTATCAAGTATCTATTATTAGTATATAGTACATATATAAGTATGCTTTTATGTATTCTTATTTAGCATACTAAATCAAATCAAATCAAAATATACTTTATTGTACACCATAAAAGGAACACAACAGGCGAGTTTAATGCAGAGTAGCATTCTTTACAAACTAACCTTTGGGATGTGGAGAAGCTGATAGGGCGGACAATGCAGTGCAAGAGAGAAGCGTGAAAAATAAAACTATTAAATAAATGGACACAAACAATAGGTACATAGATACATACATAAAATAAATACTATAAGGTACGTACATATTATATTTATATATAAACTACATATACATATGTAAACATATATTTTATAATATAGAACCATCTGAATAAAAGTTACAAGAACGTAATTAAGGGAAATTTATATTACTCGTCGCCGTCAGAATCAGATAGAAACAGTTTGCGAATACGTTCTTTAAACATGTGGATAGTAGTGCAGCGCCGTACCTGTTCAGGCAAATGATTCCACATGCGAGCCGCATTGACTGTGAATGAGTCCGTGTAAAATGAACTAGAGTGAGTTGGTATTGCTAGAAGTAGATTGTCAGATGATCTCAGAGAGAGACCATGGGAACGAAGGAACTCAAACCGCTCACTCAGGTATTTAGGAGCAGCAGGGTCATTCAGTGTGCGGAAAAGAAGAGAGAGTACGTGGCTATTCCTGCGACTTCGAATATCGAGCCACTGTAAATAAGAATACATAGAAGAATAAATATATCCTATGTTTAAGTATTATATTCTAGTATTTTACCTACATATATATTTTATATGCCCGGCGTCTTGTTCACTTAATTTTATTGTTTTGTTAGTATTAAGTTTGTGTCATTCTTCTTCTCTGTTTTGCTACCCTTATAATAAGTTTTCATAAATGTCAGGTTGACTGGCAGAGGCCTTAGGTAATAAGTCCGCCTTTTGTAAAATCGTTGTATTAGAAAGCAATAAAGCATATTCTATTCTATTCTATTCTACGGTAAGATTGTAAATGTAAATATACTACTACTTAAGCTCCAATTTCGGCCGATATAGCACATCCGTTAAGAAGAAAAATTGTTTATTGCTCAGTCACTGTCCCCTTAAATGATTCTTAAATAAAAAAGTCATCAAAATAAAACATATCTAAACATACATAAGATAATAATTTTAAAATTTTTTGTTGTGTGTGATATGGAAAAACTTCAGTTTTTACCTAAACTCTACCTAAAGCACTTGTAGCGAAGTTCCATTTTTAAGTACCGTGCCGGGTACTAATGTGAGACATAGGTAAAATGATCATAAAATAATTGTGATACTTGGCGTTTCAGTTTTTACCTAAACTCTACCTAAAGCTCTTATAGCGAAGTTCCATTTTTAAGTACCGCCTGGTACTAATGTGAGACATAGGTAAAGTGATCATAAAATAATTGTGATACTTCGCGTTTCAGTTTTTACCTAAACTCTACCTAAAGCACTTATAGCGAAGTTCCATTTTTAAGTACCGCCTGGTACTAATGTGAGACATAGGTAAAGTGATCATAAAATAATTGTGATACTTGGCGTTTCAGTTTTTACCTAAACTCTACCTAAAGCACTTATAGCGAAGTTCCATTTTTAAGTACCGCCTGGTACTAATGTGAGACATAGGTAAAGTGATCATAAAATAATTGTGATACTTGGCGTTTCAGTTTTTACCTAAACTCTACCTAAAGCACTTATATCGAAGTTCCATTTTTAAGTACCGCCTGGTACTAATGTGAGACATAGGTAAAGTGATCATAAAATAATTGTGATACTTGGCGTTTCAGTTTTTACCTAAACTATACCTAAAGCACTTATAGCGAAGTTCCATTTTTAAGTACCGCCTGGTACTAATGTGAGACATAGGTAAAGTGATCATAAAATAATTGTGATACTTGGCGTTTCAGTTTTTACCTAAACTCTACCTAAAGCACTTATAGCGAAGTCCCATTTTTAAGTACCGCCTGGTACTAATGTGAGACATAGGTAAAGTGATCATAAAATAATGGTGATACTTGGCGTTTCATTTTGTCAGCCTCGGTAGCTCAGTGGTGTGGTCGGGCGACTGTTATTAAGCAAACCTGGGCGCAGTCAATACTTGGATGGGTGTCCGCTCGGCTGTTGGAGGTAGTAGTTCGGATTCCACGTAAAACTGTAGGTCCCTTCCCGTCTTACCTTACCAGGTGGTAGGGCTTATCCCGCCCATGTTGGTACCACCGCACTGAATGAAAGGTCGTTCGAAACTGCTATGGAAATGGTTCGTATTTTGCGTTCAGTTCAGTGTAGCCTGCACGACCGAAGGGAAGCACTGACATGACACCTAGTTGACCAAGGTGTTATGCGCTGAGATCACGGATGTTGTAGGTGATTTAGCCAATGGTGTAAGTTTACATAGAAAAAAAATTATATAGAATGTCGGCGCGCAATCATTGGCTGTATATGTCGACATGCGAGCACTGAGTGGCTGTATAGGCTTTTTTTATGGAAATTGACACGGTTGGCTACATCACCTGCAACGTCCGTGGTGTCAGCCCATAACACCGGGTGAACTAGGTGCCATGTCAGTGCTTCCCCCTTTGGTCGTGCCGGCTACACTGAACTGGTCGGAAAACACAAACTATTTACATAGCCGTTTGGACCGACGTTTCATTCAGTGCGGTGGTACCAACCCGGGCGGGTTAAACCCTACCACCAAGTAAGATTAGAAGGGAAGGGCTATAAGTTAATAGCCGATCTAGGTTAGACATGTTTCTCAAATTTTCTCTCATCTGTGAGCATGAAGGATGAGAATCCGCCTCTTCCGGACCCTACCTTCAGATTTTCAGGCCACCCAGACGATTTTTTGGTGAGTCCCTACTTTCTATAAACTGGGGATCTCCAAAAGGGGTTTTAATAGATTAGACGACTACCTTTTTGTCCACGTTATAGCTATAATGGCGCCGCCCTGAGCGTGGTTTCGCGAGGACTGGTGCCAGCCAATAGGCTGTATGCAGATGATGTTTTGGACACAAACACCCGTGTCGACTCTACAAAAAAAAGTCTAGTAAAAAAACTAGCTACTCCTGAAAGCCGAGCGTAAAGTCCACCAGTCGACGAATCACTTTGTTCACCTTATTAATCAACCGTGAACTATCGGCGGTAAGTCCAAATAAAATTGTTTATGATTATTTCTCTCGCATCGCTCGCTGCGAGCCATAGAAATGAATATGTAGAAGCGTCATCGACTGGTCGAAGAGGTGAAACAAAATCGCCTTTGTACTTTCGACATTAGAAGAAGTAATAAATAAGAAACTTTTTTTTTATGGAAACTGACACGGTTGGCTACATCAACTTGTTTAAAGATAAGCTTTTTTGAAGCCATGTACTAACACGAATAAAATAAGGTTAGATTTTGGATTTGTTATCAAAAAGCTCGTCACGCGAATTGTATAGAAATTACATACTTCGGCAAATACTTGCCTATCAACCAATCACTGTACAATGAAATTATTTGTACCTAATTTTATGAGCATTTCGTGGCGAGGCTTAAATAAAGCTTGCTTTGAGAAAGGTTTTAATTTTTTTTTTATTTTAGGTTTTCGTACCTCAAAAGAGGAAACACACAGAATCCTGATTTGATCACTCTTGTGTCGGTGCGTCCGTCTGTCTGTCAAGACAGAGGTCTGGCATGTTGACTCGCGTTGAGTGGGTTCCGTACCATTCTATTTTCCTTGAGAACTTTTAGACTTATAGGGTTTACTGTATGTAAGTAAACTTGAGAATATAAAAATAATAATAATAGGGAATGTAGGATTCCTGGGATGCTAGATTTTTGCAGTGATGGACTGGAATTACTTGTGATGATGTATCCAACCATTCAGGTTCCTTAAAAACCTATCAATCTGTCATAGTTGTGTGTTCATATATATATGTTGTGCGATACAAATGGAGTGCATGCCGATCATTATGTCGGTAACAAGATACAATATTGCAATGTATGAAAATTACGTTTTTGGGCATTTCATTCCATGGAGCGGGCGTAATCAGAGCGGTAATTAAAGCGTTCAATTTTCAACCATCGTTGTTGATTCCGTGATTAACTGTTTTGATTCGTGCAAAATTTATGACGAGGTTCAGAGAGCGACTTTAATTGTCTAGATTTGTGGTGAAAATACTAATGAAGTTAGCAGTCCATATTACTGTGAGCTGATTTAAGTGTCACTTTTGTTGAGTGTTCATTAGTTTTCAGAACAGAAGAAAACTTAAGGAAAATACTTGAAATCATTCCTCGGTATCAAAACTAATAATAAATATGTAATAATAAATAAATAAGTAAGTTACTTTGTTTTATGGGATATTGCGTTTGTAGACTCTATGTATGGTACTAAAACTAAATTGACGATTTTTAGAAATATTTTCTGTATGTTTGTATGTTCCTCAATAACTCTTAAACCAATCATACGAATTCGCTAAAACTTAGTATAAGGACATTTAACTATACGTGATACAGGATAGCGTATATAAAATTCAGTTTCGGTTACACTAAGATGAGGCTCTCATACAAACCGAATTGTTCAGCGCGCCGAAATAAAAGTACGGTAGCGGGCTTAGTTACTTTCTTCTTTTTAAAGAAGAATTTCACGCGAGTGAAGCCTCAGGAAAAAGTCAGTTCTTAATTTAACTTAACGCATCTTCTATTTTGCACGAAATATGTTGAATTAACGTCAGCTTCTAGAACATAACCTCTGTCTAAGAACAAAGGGGTGAACCGTGTTGTAATAGACGGGTCCCGAGTTACTCCGCCCACGCGCAAGGCTTCCGTTACTCATTATGTATTTATTATCATTCAAGACTTCATCATACCGGGCTTACGAACTTTCGACTTTCGATACCACTGACATATAAAACACCAGTAGAAGTAGGGCGATGATGCCTGGGCGCGGTCAATTCTCGGATGGGTGACCGCTCGACCGTTGGAGGCTAACCGTGGTTCGGATTCCACGTTAAACTGTAGGTCACTTCCCTTCTACCTTACTAGGTGGTAGGGTTTATCCCTGCACTGAACGACATGTCGGTCGAAACGGCTATGCAATTAGTTCGTGTTTTCCGTCCAGTTCAGTTTAGCCGACATTAAATGAAAGGAAGCACTGACATAGCACCTTGTTCACCCGGTGTTATGGGCTGACATAACGGATGTTGTATGTAGGTGATGTAGCCAACCGTGTCAGTTTCCATAAAAAATACCACACCTTCTTGGTGCCGCGAGTTATAAACTTTGAGTCTCAGGATTAAGGGTGCCTTTAAGGAAATTGGTGATATCTTTTTATGCAGGATCGGAGGAAAATAACGATGGAATGAATCAGCGAACTGAGACGATATTTCTTTCTTTATCTCACTCAATTTAATTCTATTTTTATCTAGAATGTGCTTAAGTATTCAAAGTCGAAGACGCAGACCCTAATGTGACCCTACGTGAGTTTTCTTATTTTGTATTTTTTTATTTTTTTTTTATAAGATGTATTCACTGTTTAGCGTTTATAAAATGTAAAAGCTGATTTACAACGGATTTTTTATATACACGGTGTTAATTTAATAGTTAAAAATACACTTTTTTTTAAAGTACACTTATATATCCGCACATAATAAAAGAAAATTAATATCAACACATATATACAACCACGCACTATCCCGACAACCGAAGTAAGGACAGTAATCGGCGCTGTGCTGCCAAAACTCGGATGAATTACTGCACAACACCGAACACCATGCTTAGCAAATTTATTAGGACAAGACAACTATGAAGCGACAAGTAAGGCACAAAAACAGCTACTTACTTACTGCATAAATATTTATTTGTTTTGTTATTACACAAATAGGCGATCAATTGATATTGTAATTATACACAATTTAAACTGTAATACTCTTTGACTTACAGTAATTCTGAATGATTTAAATAAATGACGAAATCCTTTTAAAACAACGAGCCAGCAGCGGCCGTGCTGAAAATTCAGCTTTTAAATAATCAATGCAATCGTCGGGTAGAAGTATTTAATGAGTGCTTTTAGCCGGAGACAGTTCAGTTGAAAGCAGCAATTTACATAAACGCGGGGCAGACAGACATACAGACAGAGGCAGAGTAGTGATTAAATACCTACTTATTTTTATTCCAATTAGGATTTAAGATGCCCACCTCGAGAGTTAATTTTGTTTTTATTTATTATTTTATATGAAAAACAAATATATATATGTTTTGAAGAGTAAACATAGGTATAATATTTCTTTCTTTATCCATCACCATTAAACTCACTTTAACTCAGACCATTTTATTTAAATTAATTTCCGCTAATAAATTAATCACACAAAACAAGGAGCGAACATCGCATGCATTTATAAAAGCACACAGGTCTACCAAGCATTTCATAATAATATTTCTGCACCCTTGGCACGGAAATGAAAAGCTACACAGTACAAGCGTATTAATTGTACCGGTGGCCACGCCACGCCACATCAGCACACGCATTACACAGAGAGAGAGAGAAAATAAAATAAAGAGTGAGCAATTTGTTATTTTTTTTTCTGCTCTACTCATTATTTTACTACGGCCTGCCGCCGCCCCGCCGGCGCCGCCATCGACTATTGAATTACGTTGTCGTATGACAACCCAAGATAAGCCTATGGTAATGCTATGGTAACGCACTGGTAAGCTATGGTAACATTTTTTTAATTTTTAATTTTTGACAATACAATTATACTACATTGTAGTTTAATACACTAACATAATTATGTTGATACAAATTACGTATCAAGGTTTGACAAAGGCTCTTCACACCTGATTCACTTAATTAATAAGTCTTTGTAGTCAGAACTCTCAGCAAAATTGTTAATCTTGCTCTCAAGCTGTGTTTTATATAGACTATGGGCGGTGTTATTATGTGGCTAGTCACTAAATACTTGTAAAAAGATGTTTAAAAAAATACCCTGCGAAGTTTCTTGTCGGTTCTTCTTCGTGGGTGTAATCGAACCGGATAGAACAAATTGTGACAAGTTCGAGCGCAGTCTAACTGCCATATGAATGATCAATAAACAATACAATACAATGCAATTATCGTAACCGTATGGTATCCTGATTGAAGATGTCTCAATATCAGCTGTTTCGCCATGGCATTAATAATTTCACCTCTATATGGGCTTTTTCATGGGCTCTTCTCTACGCGCCAACACTGTCGTTTAACGAGTGTCCATTTCACACACAACCCTCTCGAGCGGTTTCCCGTCGCCGTTGTCGTCTCCGCGCCGCTCGGCTTCCCTATAACGCTGCACTAAGCGCAGTCCTCAGACTTATGAATATTTTAGTTTGAGAAATGAGCCCGCCCGGGCGGCGGCGGTCGAGCGCTTCCGGAGACTCAGTACTGCGTCGGCTGGCGAATAAACGTGAATAGGTGGAAAAGATCGGCGTAATTGCTTTCATTTTAGTGTGAACGATAGATAATTTGATTGCATTTATATAGCACTAGCTTTTGCCCGCGGCTTTGCTCGCGTGAAATTCGTATTTAAAAAGAAAGTAAGTAAGCCCGCTACTGTAGCTTTGTTTCGGCGCCCGGAACAATTCGGATTGTATGAGAGCCACATCTTAGCGTAACCGGAAGTAAATTATATTTAGCCTACCCTGTGTCCCGTATAGTTAAATGTACTCGTACTAAGTTTAATCGAATTCGGATGATCGGTTTAAGAGTTATGGAGGAACGTACATAAACACAGAATATATTTAAAAAAATCGTCTATTTAGTTTTAGTATCATACATAGAGTCCACAAAATGCAATATATCGTAAAACAAAGTAACTTATTCCATGGCCATCTCTTACAGATTTATTATTAGTATCGATTTTAATTAAATTGGATCAGTGTTAATTGTTTTAAGAACCGGCCAAGTGCGAATCGGACTCGCGCACCGAGGTTTCCGCACAACAGCAGAAACTCCTTGAAAACACTTTCATTCATCCTTCATTCTGATCAAGTGCGAGTAGATTTGCGGCTTAAGGGTTCGGTATAAATCGTTTCATCAATTCATTACTCCGAGTTTAATTTTAAATATTGCTAAACAATTGAGAACATTTTAATCCAATATGTGAGTGTCAGTTTTCACCTACATACTCGTATAATACTTATCTAAAAAAAAAATTCTTTGTGGTTTTTTTAACGTTCCGTACTTATAATAATATTTGATCAGGATTTAATGAAGAAAAGAGTTATTTTGATCAATCTTCCCACATATTATCTTAAGGTTCATACAAATTTCGCTTTCACGAACGGAGAATATCAGTACTTACTACACCAGACTAAAACTCCAAATCCCCAAAGGAATATAAAGCAAACGCGGCTGGTGGATTCGGAGCCGAGGCGTAAGTTGAGGGCTCTGAATGCTTATCCTAAATGCAATGACGTCATTTGAAGCCGGACTCGAAGACAGCGGCGGGGCGGCGCGGAGTCCGCCCTCGACCGGACGTCTAGAGAGATTTTCATAAGCGGTCAAATCGTGCTTGCCTCGGAATAATTCAGTTCGTTTGCTTCCGTGTATTTCAACTAATGTTTATAGAACATTTTATATTTATTTGATTTAGTAGTTTTTGCCAGCGGCTTCGCTCGCGGTAGACTCGGTTTAATAGCAAATCAGATTTAAACACAAACATGATAATAAACGTTGGGTTCTCTTATATTCTCTCTCTGTCTCCCGTCCATACTATACTTTCTTTAATACTGCTCAGCCTTAAGGCTATTGAGAATGATGATTTAAAGCCTATAGTGTGCCTCAAGAACTACTCTTTACATTTCTACGCTACTACGTTCATCCCTTAATTTCCCACCCTTAGGGATTTATGAAAGGACCACTCCTGAGATATACCCTATGAAAAAAATAATCATTAAAATCGGTTGAGAATTGTCTGAGAAGTCGAGTAACATGTACACAAAAAAAAACATACAGACGAATTGAGAACCTCCTCCTTTTTGGAAGTCGGTTGAAAATCACATTGAAATCTTATGGGAGAACCAAGTGAGAGAATAAGGTGTGTGGCCCTTTAGTTCGGTATCTCGTCCTTATCTTAGTCGCCTGTTAGGACATGCACGGGGGGATATGCAGCGGGGCTATTATTTTTAAGTACCAGCCCCGCTTTGCACGGGTCTTTTGGTCTTCACTTATTATTTTATCATTACTTTCCCACACACAGAGTTTACATCGATAACCTTAAATACGTCCATTTAACGCTATTTCTATTGGCAAGAAAGAATTTATTTGCTATAAATCCCTTGAGCTACAACAACAAACGATGTTATTGTTACAACTAAATAATTTGTAAGCCATACCAAATATTTACTTAACCTCAACCCCCTGCCCGTTTGTCAACGCAGTTGAGAGGGTGTGTTGTCCCTGACGCAGCCGTACTGTTGTTCTAACCGCTACTAGCGGCTCAAAACGCCTTGGTGTATCGTAGTAGTCTTCACGCGGCCGTGGAGTTCTCTTATAATACAAGTCGTTAGGGAAACGTGTTATTTTATGCTAATATCCTATTTGTGCAACCCTCTTTGAAGCACTTTAGCCTGAATTTTTATGGAAAGCTATAATGTAGATTGAATTAAAGCCTATATGATTGAAACCTATCCTGCTGCTTTGCGAATGATTAATTGCATATTTTTAAGGGTTCCGTATCCGGTACGGGACCCTATTACTAAGCCTACGCCGTCTGTCTGTCTGTCTGTCCGTCCGTCCGTCCGTCTGTCCGAGGGCTGTATCTCTTGAACCGTAATAGGTAGCCCGTTGAAATTTTCACATAATATGTGTTATTATGGTCGATATAACAACAAATAATAAAAATAAGAAAAAGTAAAAAATTCACGGGGGTTCCCATAGAAGAAACCAAAAAGTGTATGCGCGCGCGCCGTCTACTGAATAGATTGTGAAGCATTTTAACTAATCATGCCATTTAACTAATATGAAGCATTTCATAACACACCATAGATGGCGTAAGTGGCGCTAACCATGACATGGCGATAATGAACCCTCGGTGCACGAGTTCGACTCGCACTTGGCCGGCTTTTATAGGTATATTCGTTTTATTCATAATTCTTAGTCTTAATTTAATGTGCTTTATGTTTAATTATCGGTTTTATTTATCAGTTATATTCAAATTTAATTTACTTTATTAATTTAAATTCTGCCTATGCTTGTTTCATTATCCAATGAAATATAAATTGTTATTCCTTAGATTGCAAAATATAACATTTTAAATAATATATATTTTACCTACGTGTAGTTTATACAAATAAACAATTTTCTACATTCTACATTCTGG
The DNA here is from genome assembly GCA_946902875.1 of Nematopogon swammerdamellus. NCBI lineage: Eukaryota > Metazoa > Arthropoda > Insecta > Lepidoptera > Adelidae > Nematopogon > Nematopogon swammerdamellus. Next base: position 23,153,397 of record OX336339.1, read on the forward strand.
TAAAATTATCTATAGTTTGGCCTACAGAGAACAAACACTGCTAGAGATACATACAAAAAACTTCACCCTCTCGACATGTACATTGTACAAATTGGACATTTGCTATTCAATTATGGGCTACTAAAATTATTCTACGAGCCATGAATCAGGCGTAACGGCCCCACGTGTTATTTATTTATGTTAACTAGCCTTAAGTGTGGGTTCTTTTTGCATGAAGGAAGGTTGGGCCGCAAAATGAGATCCACTATAATTGTTTCTGTTTGAGGTGAATTATTTTTGGCGGCCAATTTCAGTGCAGCAAGGCGCATTATCAATTTGAATTCGTTCTGAAATTATACGAGGTTTAAATTTAGAAGAAACTAAGGTAAAATTGGCGTACCCTGGTATTTTTAATGGTTCCGTATCTATACGGAAGCCTATCACTAAGCCTACGCTGTCTGTCCGTCTGCCCACCCGTCCTACTAGGACTGTATCGTTTGAACCGTAATAGGTAGATGGTTGAAATTACCACAGAATATGTGTTATTATGGCGGATATGCCAACAAATAATAAAAAAATCAAAACGTAAAAAATTAAGGGAGTTTACCATACAACAAACGTGCTAAGAACCGATTAGTAAATATTCACGCTACTAAATAATAGATGGCGCCACAGGTATTTATATTTTGCATTACAGAAATACATAAAATAGACGAATATGGTTTTTTAACTGGTATTGTATAGCGGATCTACGGAACCCTACGTGCGCGAGTAAAACTCGCACTTGACCGATTTTTTTCGTGGTCAAGTATAAGTTTAGATACTATTAAAAATATGTTTATTGGTCACAAAATGTCACAAAAGGCGAGTGTAATGCAATGCTGATTACAACTGAAATTATACTGTATTTATGGTATGGTACTGCATTTTTTTGACATATAATTAAAAGACTAATGGAAGAGCTTCCTTCCTTCCTTCCTTACCTATAATAAAATCCAACGTCTGCTTTCTGTCTGTCTGAGTGTCTGTCTGTCCGCTTATAACTCGAGAACCACTAAACCGATTTTAATAAAACAAAATTCTACGGATAGCTTGATTCTTCCCATCAACTATAGGCTACTTACTATCACGCTAAATGGCTTATGAGGTTAGCAGTGAAGTGAAATATGAGAGCGGGCGGAGCCGCGGGCACAGCTAGTTTTATTATAATTTAGTTATTTAGTTATTAGTTTCCTTATACTCTGTTGTTTTCTTTTTTTATGTTTTTGATAATATTATTAGTACAAATAAAAGAATAAAAAAAAGTAAACGTCTTCGATTAAAAAATATGTATCATTTATGTTAGATGACTATGACGAAATTCAGTTATGCATTCTCTGACGTCGACATACATCTAGAAAATATGCCACTTCATAACACGTCAACATTAAATAAAGTCAAAATACTACAACGGCCAACCCGAAGAACTACACCAAAACTCCATTTAAAATTTCAGGCGCCGTAACTCCGCACGTGCGTAGAAACGCATCTCGAGAATATTCGAGGGAGAAGAAATACTGTCCAACATTATCTTGACAACCCTTTTCATAGTGCGTACTTTAGTGGCGGTACGATGTGCAAGTGGCCGATACGTGACACCTTCGCGCATACATGATGTGCGGAAGCGGAGCATTGGCGGATTTAGAGAGGGAGTTTTATGAAGAGACCTCGCAAAAATTCATTTAAAAATTTTAGACCGAACTTCAATTCAGACATTATGAGGTTTACTATTTCACTTTGCTTTTATTTCTGATACATTGATGTATTTGTATATAGGCGAAAATATACGTTGTACGCTTAGAGACATTGACACCGGAAATACACTATGCTCGATACCACAGTTTACTTAATAGCTACATCGTAACAGATAAATCACTCCATAGAAAAAGTTACATACCTTCGGCTTTGATAGCCTACTGTTTCACGTCGCCAATCGCTGCGTGCGAAAATGTACCTAAACGATCGAGTGTAAAGTGATTATTGCTTTGCAGCTGCGCGCAGTTGCGTGGGCGAGCGTGTAGGTATGTTTCGCGCGGCTGTCGAATTTTCACTGAATTAGATCGCCGGCGGTCCACCGGGCGGTAGGTAGTTAGCGCGCGCAAGTACATAGAGTTCGTGAGGCCTGTTGATACTATAAAACTTTTTCCAAAGCTATGTCCACGTGTGCACCAATCCTGCATATTGTATCCACGGACCTTATCACCGCATCAGGTACTATCTGGTTGTGGATGCCTAGCTCCATGCGTTATGTCCGTATTCTGTATCTAATTTGATGTTCGGACAAAAGCCGTGCCGCATTGTTCGTGCCGCATCAGAGCATCGCATTGAGACCGCGTGTCATTTACCGTCCGATTTGCGATAATGTTACGTTGTGTTGTAATGTTATTCCAGATACGGATATGGTGATCGGATCGGCAAAATGATTGAGCTAACTCTGGAAGGCTCTCCCTACCCATATATCCCCCCCCCCCCCCCCCCCCCCCCCAAAGTACAGTCTCGGGTCCTTCAAGAGAGGCGTGAATAGGCACCTGTCAGGCCGACATGTCATTCGCAACCCCCGCATACGTCCAAATGTCCATGGGCGTCGTTAGAAAAAAAAGGTGATAAATAATTGAAACTTCCTCTTTTTTATTTTTTTTTATGGAATCTGACACGGTTGGCTACATCACCTACAACGTCCGTGATGTCAGCCCATAACACCGGGTCAACTAGGTGCCATCTCAGTGCTTCCCCCTTTGATCGTGCCGGCTACACTGAACTGGTCGGAAAACACAAACTATTTACATAGCCGTTTATACCGACGTTTCATTCAGTGCGGTGGTATCTACCCGGGCGGGGTAAACCCTACCACCAAGTAAGATTAGGAGGGAATTGATGAGTCTCTCAGATGGAATAAGCAGGTTGGTGAAGTCAGCCGCAAAATCTTTGGTAGCATGCACTCACTCAAGTGACTGCAAAACTTCATTCCTAAGTGCACAAAAATCACACTTGTCCAATCACTCTTACTTCCAATACTCGACTATGCGGATGTGTGTTATCTCGATTTAAATGAAGATCTTCTAAACAAACTTGACAGACTGTTAAACATGTGCATTCGTTACATCTTTGGTCTGCGCAAGTATGACCATATTTCTGAATATCGCACACGTTTACAGTGGCTCGATATTCGAAGTCGCAGGAATAGCCACGTACTCTCTCTTCTTTTCCGCACACTGAATGACCCTGCTGCTCCTAAATACCTGAGTGAGCGGTTTGAGTTCCTTCGTTCCCATGGTCTCTCTCTGAGATCATCTGACAATCTACTTCTAGCAATACCAACTCACTCTAGTTCATTTTACACGGACTCATTCACAGTCAATGCGGCTCGCATGTGGAATCATTTGCCTGAACAGGTACGGCGCTGCACTACTATCCACATGTTTAGAGAACGTATTCGCAAACTGTTTCTATCTGATTCTGACGGCGACGAGTAATATAAATTTCCCTTAACTACGTTCTTGTAACTTTTATTCAGATGGTTCTATATTATAAAATATATGTTTACTTATGTATATGTAGTTTATGTATAAATATAATATGTACGTACCTTATATTATTTATTTTATGTATGTATCTATGTATCTATTGTTTGTGTCCATTTATTTAATAGTCTTATTTTTCACGCTTCTCTCTTGCACTGCATTGTCCGCCCTATCAGCTTCTCCACATCCCAAAGGTTAGTTTGTAAAGAATGCTACTCTGCATTAAACTCGCCTGTTGTGTTCCTTTTCATGGTGTACAATAAAGTATATTTTGATTTGATTTTTGAGGGAAGGGATCTACAGTTTTACGAGGAATCCGAACCTCGGTCAGCCTCCAACGGTCAGCGGTCACCCATCCAAGTACTGACCGCACCCAGCGTTGCTTAACATTCAATAGCGACAGTTGACTGTCTGCACCACTGAGCTATCGAGGCTGACAGTACTCTATAATTAACGAGCACGTTTTCACACGGTACCTATCAAGAAATAAAGAACCGTCGACGTATTTGAGTATACTGAATAAGAGGAGGGGAGAGAGCGTTAAATCCTCCCCTCCCCCCTCCAAGTGGAAGAAAGGGGGCGGATGCTCGCTCCATCTCTCACCCCTCTAGGTCATCGCCTGCAGCAGAGTGGCTTGCGTCTGTGTAGATTAGAGGCGCGGTGCACGGGGCGGAGCGGGGAGGGGCAGCGCGGTTGAGGTAACGCGATCATTAGAGATGCCGCATTAGCGAGCGAGTCGGCAAGTTTCTCGCGAGGCGCAACTTCGACCGCACTTCACCTCACGTGAGAAAAACTTTCGAGCGCGTTGTAAATTCATAAAAGTTTGTCTGCCGCACATGTGCGGGGCCCGAAGCTATGCGCTACACGAAGGTCGCATTATGAAGAGCTCGGCTCATTATGTGTCAGTTTTACGGCTCAGGCTCGCACAGTGACTGTTCACCGACGCGTTATGTACCCCGATTAAGCAAGGCTCTAGCGGTGCTTTCTATTTTGAAGACAAGGCTCACCTGCTAGTTATTGTGTGTGCATGCCTGTGACATGGATACGACCGCCACCTCTATCACATCGGGCGTAACCTTCTTATGAACAGGTTTGAATCAGCACTATCTAGCGTTCCGACCGCAAACGCGACAAACCTGTTATTATATTTAGGGTTCCGTATCCGTCGTACGGAACACTATTACTAAGTCTACGCCGTCTGCCTGTCTGTCCGTCTGTCCGAGGGCCGTATTAGGTAGCCCGTTGAAATTTTCACAGAATATGTGTTATTATGGCCGACAACAACCTAGGTGCAACAACAAATACTGTGCGGGGCCCGAAGCTATGCGCCACACGAAGGTCGCATTATGAAGAGCTCGGCTCATTATGTGTCAGTTTTACGACTCAGGCTCGCACAGTGACTGTTCACCGACGCGTTATGTACCCCGATTAAGCGAGGCTCTATCTGTTATGCTGGAAATGCATTATGCAGGAGCATTACTGCGGTAATGCTAATGTACTGCGGGTGGAAAATGCATAAAAGCTTACACTTACACTAACAATTTCTGAACAATTCTGGCAGTAATATATTGGAGATTCTGGGATTTAAAAAAAAACCGGCCAAGTGCAAGTCGAACTCGCGCACCGAGGGTTCCGTATCGCCATGTCAGAGCCACTGACGCCATCTATGGCGTGCCCAACAAACAAATTGGTGCTAACGGCAGGTTTTTTAGATCTTAAAGTGGTATATTGGATTAATATAACGCGTCACTACTGTAGATCTCTTGTCCCACCCTTATATCACTTACTAACGCTATTGTAAAGTCACTAAAGAACCTTAACCTGTATAAGAATGGGCCTCTATTAAAAAGCTCTTATAACGCCGCCTGTCTTAACACCATAATGTTAGTTGGGTGTTGTTATTATATTTGTACAGTTTCATTTGCTTTTGGCTGCAGATGTTTTTCTAAAATTTGTAGTATATTACTTACTGTTTCTTTGTATGACTCATCCTTTGGCTTGATTGACCTGTACAGCTTTTGTCCATCCGTACCAAGTAAGTTTTTTAGTCTGGCTACCTGTACTTCTTGCGGCTTCTTATTAGATTCTGTCGCTGTAAAATATATTAAGACTTCTTCTTGGAAGATCGAAAAATTTTCAGCTACATTGTCCGATGCCAGGTTCAGTGGCGCCGGCTTATTGAACATGTCCGTGGACATTGTAAATGAGTTTTGAGCTTGTAGTTCTTTTTACGGCTGCGCCATGTTATTTGTTTATAATAATTAAACACTGTTGTACGTATTTATGTAAGATTTTAATGCAATCCATTATTCAATGACATGTCTGTTATGTCGTTGCTATTGGCAACCATCTTTATTCTATTTTTAAATATACAGGTGTTTTATGAAATGCTTCATATTAGTTCAAATTCATGATTAGTTAAAATGCTTCATACTATTTTCGGTAGATGGGCGCATACACTTTTTAGTTTGTTATATGGGGACCCCGTGAATTTTTTAATATTCTTATTTTTATTATTTGTTGTTGTACCTAGGTTGTTGTCGGCCATACATATAATAGCACATATTCTGTGAAAATTTCAACAGGCTACCTAATACGGTTCAAGAGATATAGCGCTCGGACAGACGGACAGATAGACAGACAGACGGCGTAGGCTTAGTAATAGGGTTCCGTACGACGGATACGGAATCCTAAAAATAATAACAGGTTTCTCGTGTTTGCGGTCGAAACCCTAGGTCCCTGGGGTGCTGGTTTGAGAACCTGTTCTTGAGAAGGTTACGCCCGATGTGATAGAGGTGGCGGTCGTATCCATGTCACATGCATATAATATCTAGCAGGTAAGCCTTGTCTTCAAAATAGAAAACACGCTAGCGTGCTTGTGACTTTTAGAGACCGTGTTTCCGATAACTCCGGGTATCCTATTTTTGGAATCAGGGTACATGATAATTTTGTGGCTATCATGTCCAAATTCCCCCTTTCTGAAAATAAATAAATATATCTGTTTGTTTGTTGAGTATGCAAAATTTTTAAATGCATTTATTACGATTAACTTTTTTTCGTATATGTAGGTAATTACAGTGAAGGAAATTTGTGTAAAATTAAACACGATGGAATATCAAATCAAATCTTGATGTATACGAATCAACCAATGTGGGAAAATGCTTTCCGTCATTCCCTAATTGTATGCAGAAGACATAGCCATAGGCAGCCTCATCAAGCCGCACTGTGTATTTTTGTCAAATAAGGAAAATTCACAATAAAGTCGGTACCTAAGTGCACAGTTTATTTTCGATTTAAACTCATTCCAATTCAAAATTCTCACTTCTGCATGCAAATTAGTAGTTGACTACGCAGCTATGTATGTTCCTTACATGCGTCAGAGTGAACTATATTATGCAAATGTATGTACGCTATGCGGGGGGCGGGGCGGGGGCGGGGCGCAGGGTACTTGCACGGTGGCAGTTTACAAGGGGGTGCTCAGCATATAAAAAATAGGAAAAAATAAAATAGTCCTTCAGCCTTTTAACTATCGCGCTACTCGCAGCTTAGTCCCTTGCTAGAATTTTTTCAATTTTTTCCTCTTTGACATTTTAGCTTCATATCGGGTGCACGCGCGCCTACATCGGAAGAGTTGACCTTTTTGCTTTCAAACAACAAAAAAGTATGACTAAGTACCTTCATTGAGTGTTGGATTCGCGCCAAGGGGAAAGTTGGGGCACACAAAATGCCCGTGATTCACAAGCGAGTTCGAGATGCCGATCTGATACGAGACGTCGAACCGGGCAAATGCAGGCGTCGCAAAAACAACGCCAAAAAATAACAGTGGACGGCATCTACATCTGGCGAGCGCAAATAAACTAGTACGACCTGCAATTTAGACCCGACGTGCCATTATCCTAACCTAACCATAATCTCTAATTCAAATCCCAAATGAGATCGGGAAGCGTCCCGAGGCGGCGCCGCTTAACTGGGCGGAAAATAAAAGGATTGAACAAACCGCGAGTGCACTTAGTGGGCGGCGACCTACCGGCTGCAGGACAGCGACCGACCAAAACCGCCAGATGGGACCGCCGCCGACGTCGCTATCGAAATTGGACTCTAGGGGCTTGTCGCAGCGCGGAGAGCGCGGCCGGCGCGGCGCGGCATCGGGGTGCGGGGCGGGGCGGACCGCCACCCCGATGCCCCGATACTGTCGGGTGATTGATATTGGACTGCTTATTTCCGGATAGTGTTTTAGGCTTACATTAGGGTTGTTCGCAGTTTGCCGCGGAAAGGGTTAACTACATCGTCCGCTCGAAAACGATCGACCCTCTCGACCGCGGCGAGAAATTTATAGACAAGCGCTCGGTTGCGGTTCGGGCTCCGTGTGTGCGGGCCACCGGGTACCATGCGATGGTTTAATTTGTTGACGCTGAGGGATCCCAGTACACGCCGGAATGGATGTAGGTGGGATTTCGTGCAAACATACGAGTATTGGTGTGTTCGGAGCAGATTTAGGCTATCTTTGTACCTACCTAGGTTGTTAAAGTAATTGAGGCCATTACTTTCACATGTATGGTCCCCATTTACCCTCATTTGGATGGTCTTGTTCAACATGCTAACATATTGTATTGTGAATGGCGAAGGTTGCCTAAGTAGTTAGGTTAGGTTAGGCCTGCGTTACTATGTACATATGCATACCTATACCTACAGTCAGCGCGTACGTTCGTGGCCTCCGGCAGGAAAGCGAGAATGGAATGTATAGTGTTGTGAATCAATCTCTGAAAGTAACGACATTTACGAAACCTCTTTTTTATTTATGACATTAAATTATTTATTTAATAAGGTTTTATTGCGTGGTTGAAGTACGACGACAAAACAGGGATAATCGTTTAAAGATCTATCGGCCTCCGGCCCGCAGAAGCCACGAAGGTGCGTGCTAACAGTACCAGTCTCAATCAAGAATTTATATCGACATAACACTATAGCTTTGGCGTATGATATTAAGGACAAGATGCCATGCATAAGGGTGACAGGATAGCCACTTCTCACCTTGGCACGGTCCTTCCACCAAGTCATGCAGCAGGTGGGTCTTCGTGCCTTACTTGCTGCTCGATAGTTATCTTGTCTTTGCTAAATGTGGTGGACGGTGTTGTGCTAGTTATCTTGTCTTAATACGTTGCTGAATATGTTGGACGGTGTTGTGCTGTAATTTACAAGAGTACTTGCAGCACAACACCAACTACTCTGCTTACCCTGATTGTCGGGATACAGCTTGTGGTATGTATTGTATGTATGTATTAAGGTACCTACTAGTCAAGTGTCTTTTGTACTAGTAAGATACAGATTTCTAGTATCAGATCTAATATTTAGCAGCACAGATTCGGTTCAAGTCGCTTTCAAACGGTCTAAAAGCAAAACGTTTGAAATTAGAATGTCTGCTTTTAACACCGTATTAATTGTATTCGCACGTCTTCATCATCATATGATAGGATCACGATGTCAGCCTAGTCCGCTACAATTTGAGCCTAGCACCTAGTAAGGACAAGGGAAGGTGCCTACAGTTTTACACCGGTTCCGAACGGTGAAGTAGCAGATAAAAAAAATTCGCCCCGACCGAGATTCGAACCTGGAACTCCGGCTTGAGCCGCCAGCGCGTTACCGTTTCGCCATCGGGTCGATGACGTATTCTCACAAAATTTTGAACAGTTGCATCTTCTATAGTAGGTATCGTCAGCCTCGGTAGCTCAGTGGTGCGGTCGGTCGACTGTTGATAGCAACGCTGAGCTCGGTCAGTTTTTGGATGAGTGACCGCTCGACCGTTGGACCGTGGTTCGGACCGACCGTGGTTCGGATTCCAAGTTAAACTGTAGATCCCTTCCCTTCTTATCAAACTAGGTGGTAGGGTTTATCCCGGCCGGGTTTGTACTACCACACTGAACGAAACGTCGGTCGAAACGGCTTTATGTAAATAGTTCGTGTTTTCCGTCCAGTTCGCCGACATGAAATGAAGGGAAGCACTGACATGGCGCATAGTTCACCCGGTGTTATGGGCTGACATCACGGATGTTGTAGTTGATGTAGCCAACCGCGCCAGTTTCTATAAAAAAAAAGGTATGACGAAACTCCTTTTTCAATTAACTTCATTCAAATTCTAATTTATTCAACTTGCACAATTCCAAGTTAAATCCTATTCGTCGTTTTCGGCTTTGCATCTAATTAATGAAGAAATACTAGTATTACCACAGATTACTTAATAGTTACTTCGTAACAGATAAATCACTCCATAGAAAAAGGTCCTACCTTCGAGCTTTAATAGCCAACTGTTTCACGTCGCCAATCGCTGCGTGCGAAAATGTACCTTAATGATCGAGTGTAAAGTGGTTACTAACAAAAACCACAGATAAGAAAAAAATAAATACATTATTTCAGTTCTTCACGTCGAATGTTCTAGAACAGGCAATATGGGGCATGCGCCACATGCTACGTGAACTATTAGGTCTTGTTCATCGCGTCTCGCCGCCGCCTGGGCGGATATGAGGTCGCGCTTCATCCCGACACGTAAAAGCAGCCCTAAAGAAAGTCGGATGGACAATTTCGTTGCGTCGGGCAGAGGCAGCTTGTGTTACCTACTTTTCCGCAATGAGAGACTTGAATGAGCCAAGGCGCAATATGACAAAGCTCACTATAACCCAACCTTAATAATAACACGCATACATAGGTACCATCACGTGGTATCCCGACAATACAAATAGTTTTCATTTGTTACTATTAACTTATACATTTAATTTTACTAAGTTTTACCTACCAATTTCTAGTTATTGTTATTTTGAATCGAATATTTTGAACCGACTTCAACCCCTAAAAAGTATTAAATAATATTTTGATCTTGAGTAGAAGGCGGTACAAAAGAACGAAAGGGTCCATCTACAGTGTGCTTTTGTACCGCCTTCTACTCAAGATCAAAATATTATTTAATACTTTTTAGGGGTTGAAGTCGGTTCAATGTTTTTTTTAAAACAGTTTTTTATTTCACTCTTTTTAGTAATATAACCTAATATTAAAATCGGTTGACGAGAAGTGGGTGATTGAAAAATTCCTTAGTGTGAAAGTGTTCGTTTATTCCTTAATTATTTCCCACCCTTAGGGGTGGTATTCCTAAAAAAAAAAATTTAATTAAAGGACCACCCCTGAGGTATTAGCCTACTCATGAAAAAAAGAATCATTAAAATCGGGTGAGAATTGGCGGAGAAATCAGGTAACATACACAAAAAAATATATACAGACGAATTGACAATCTCCTCCTTTTTTGAAGTCGGTTGAAAATAAACAAATATCTTATCTAGTAACCATTATTTTATTTTTAATTTTAACTATGCGATAAGATTAGTTATCTCGTAGTTAAGAGAAAGACAATTTTAGAAAATTTCAAACAATTAAATTAAAATTTGTATTCGTAGCATCTAAGCGCGTTCAAACACCGGCGACTGTGTTTCCCGATACATTCAACCTATGAGTCTTCGAACGTCGTATTAACAAGCTGGATACCGCTTCTATAGTCCGCGAATCTACTGGTATGTTGTCTCACTGAGCCGCGTGGTGAGGTGAATTTGGCTGTTTAGGGTCCTTTGGTCCCTCGGCACAGCCACCCATAGTTGTTTTCATAAAAGAAGCTAGTTAGTCGGACATAAGTCTAAAAAAATAATAAAAGATCCGTCTACGCACTTTGCCTTTCCTTTACATTTATAATACAAGTAGAACACAAGGCACCGGGTACTAACCCCGATCTCCGGGTACGATTTTACGAGTGTCCCCATGTTAAGAAGGGACGGGAAGAATTTTGTAAATATTCCATCAAACTCGCCCGCTCCTTGTCTCCAGCCGTAAAACGGAAGGCAAAATATCATAACTGCGGAATGACCTGTAATAAAATACCCTAATACTATCTTTATGACTTTAATAGTGGGCCATGTGTTTACTTAAAGACCCCGAGGGACCGAAGTTATTTCTTAATTTGCATAATATGTTTACATTGAATACGTGCGTCCGTAACCTACGGACGGACCAAATCAATGCTGCGGCCTCACGCACTCTATGTACTTGCGCGCGCTAACTACCTACCGCCCGACGGGCCGCCGGCGGTCTATTAAGTATACATAGACGCTCGCCCACGCAACTGCGCGTAGCCGCAAAGCAATAACCACTTTACACTCGATCGTTAAGGTACATTTTCGCACGCAGCGATTGGCGACGTGATACAGTAGGCTGTTAAAGCCCGAAGGTAGGAACATTTTCTATGGAGTGATTTATCTGTTACGAAGTAACTATTAAGTAATCTGTGGCTGCGGTGAGAAAACACCAGTACGACTCCCAGCCTTCATTATTATTTATTGTTTGATTGATTTGATTTATAATCATTTCAGTCATATTACGGTTGGTTTGGTATCGATTTAATTTAATTTCGAGATGGATAATATTAACGCACAAACGAATATAATCAAATTTATACGTAATTAAGCCTGTGTAAATCAGCGGTTCCGAAATTGGATTTTCATCGTTACCCCTTAGGAAATATTGAGAGAATAAAGTACTCCCGAATTAAATGATTGTAAATAAAACTATTTTCATATGGTATTAATAACTTTTTCGTGTCTATACATAGTAATTCATTATATTATATTCTAATATCTATATTAAAATACAAGATTTTCCACTAATCCATGTTGCATTGTTGTATATTGTTTATTTAGCATTCATAAAATAGTTTTACTACTCTCGAACTTGTCACAATTCTGTTTTTTTTATATCACCGTACTGGATGTAAGATGGCCGCATAGCAGCCTCGGTTGTGTTCTCCTCTAGTCCAGTATAGCCAGTAATCCAGGGAAGTCTCCGGTATGGCACCTACCTTCTCGGAGGTGATATTGGCTGGTCGGAGCAGGCGCTTTGGCCCCTCCGACTCAGCTACCCATACCGGATTACTTAAAAAAAAACAGGTTCGAATACACCCACGAAGAAGAGCCGACAAGAAACTTCGCAGGGATTTTTAATGAGTAAAAATAACAGAACGTGACCGAAAGAGCGCCCACGTGTACCCCTTCTCTTGGCCCTTCATACCCCTGGGAGTACGCGTATCACTATTTCGGAATGGCTGGATGCAAATGAATAATTTCATTTAATTTTATCTCCTGCTGCTGAAAGAATAATGCAGAATACAGCAAGGTCGGCCGCATAATGCACCTCTTTATAAAATGTAAATTACAACGAACACAAAAAATAAAACTTGCCCGCGCTTTGCCGAGGCTACTTTGCGTTAATCTCGAGCGGGAGCGCGGCTCGGCGAAAAGCAAAATACGATTGCAATATCAATAATCAATTCGTACATTCTTGGCAGATATTCAAGTCTATTACGTCTGCGATATAAGCGATGCACATTCAAATGGATTGCGGAGGGAGCCCTCCTTTTGTTCGCTTTGGGCGGTCTAGGCGATGCATCTGCTACGGCGGAGGCGGGGAGCCTTGCCGGGGTAAGTTTACTTAGCTCTCTGCAAGAAATCGTTTAGTTTTAGTCCAACCTCGCCACCGCTTCGTCTGCCTCTGTTCGTCGGTCATAAAGCAAAGTGAAGATTCTGCACTTTACACGTCTGGCCATCTCGAAACTTTGACGAGAAGCCATCTGTTGCTGAAATTCAATCTTCTTGCCGATTGTGTGGCGAGCTCCGCCCCCACACCAGCAACGCCGCGCGCCGCCGGGGCGTATTACTCGACCAGTGCATACTGCGCCGTGAACGGAATATTCGGATTTGATTCGCCTATTCAGATAATTTCAGTGCAAACTCCCTTTCTAGATGCTCTGAATTTAGTGTTCGCAACATTTGAGCGAAACATTTATAATAATATGAATAAATTCTAATCAAACACTGATCAGAGCGTTAAAATTTCAACTTTTAAAGGCTCACACAAAATTACACGAATACTTGACAGTAAATAAAGATCAATATATTCAAAATGCTAATTTTTTTTCCCCATATATTTTAAAAATAATATATGTATTTTGAAGAAAACACATACATAACGTTATGCCTGTTTCTCAGTGGGGTAGGCAGAGACAACTGATATCAACGATGTAGGGAATTGTTTTATTTTTTACTTTTTTATTGAAAGCCGGACATATGGCGCCGACCCACCCAAAAATTGTCTAACGACGGCCGTGAACATTCGGTAGTTTGCAGGGGTTGCGAATGCCATGCCGGCCTCACAAGTACTCATTCACATTCATATTTGTTTTTAAAATATACCTAACATTATAGTGACAGCCGTAATGGCTGTCACTATATTATACACTAAGCATGTGTGATATCAATTTACTAATGTTTGAATTAGATATTTTAAAGCTCTTATTTTTATTTCCCCATATATTGTTATCTCCCACTTTATAATAATTTTTCCTTTTCCATTTATATAAAATAAAATCACTTTTACACTTATTTTTTCAAGCTGCCCTTGGTAGCTGTCTAGAAGTGGTACCTAATCGTAGAAGCAGGAGAGCTTCACAACTTTCTATGAGATTTTCCGTTAGACCGTGGCGTCGTGTGTAAGGTGAGAGGCCAAGAAGGATGTGTCCTATATTCAGCTCTACGTGAAAAGGGTAAAAGGAAATTTACGTCAAGTCAGACGGTATAAGAGCTTAACCAGGAAAGGTTCAAAGTTTACCTCGAGCAATCCAGGTTTGACAGTAGCCGGAAAACCAATCGCAACCGTGGCTGATGAAGCTCCTTTTAAATTGTCCAACTTTTCGAAGAGAGCCTCCGCCAAACTGAAAATCCATAATATACAACTGGTCCCCTGAGCTGCTTAAGTTCTACTTAAATGCATTCCAGCTTACTCTCCCCGACCCGAGTAACCTAGTTAGATGGGGGAAATCTACAAATAAACTATGCCCGTCATGTAAGGAGTTCGTAGGCACGGCCAAACATTTGTTATGCGGTTGCAAAATACTACTTGAGCGAGGCCAGTATTCCTACCGTCATGATAAAGTCCTCCAAATCATCAGAGAGGCCATCAACCTGTCAATTGCACGGACCAGGAAAGGGCAAACCAGTAGCGGCTTCCAGAAGGTCAACTTTGTGAAACCTGGAGCCAATAAGCTGCCCAAAGATAGGACTAAACCTTCTTCAATTTTGGGAGCAGCAAAGGATTGGGAATTGTTGATGGACACACATGAGAAGCATTACCAAATGCCTTCGGAAATCTGTACCACAGCATTAAGACCGGATATACTCATATTCTCAAAAGCGACAAAGCATGTAGTACTTGTTGAACTTACAGTTCCATGGGAAAGTAACATACCGAAGGACCACAACATCAAACTTAACAAGTACTGCAACTTAGTAGACCGGATTGTGAGAAACGGATTCAAGACTGATCTCTTCGCTGTGGAAGTCGGAGCAAGAGGACTACCAGCGAAGTCGCTCTACAGTCTCTTCAAGAATCTAGGGCTCCCAAGATCGACGCTAAGCTCATATATGGAGAGAGCTTCGAAAACGTCACTGGAAGCATCCTACAGAATATGGATAGGTAGAGAGAGGGAGGTCGAGAGCGGGACTGGTGGTTTCCCCGCGTCCTAGTCAACGCAGACTAGCTGACGAGGGCTTGAAGCGAGCCGAAACGTGAAGCATGCGCGGGAAATTTAGAGTGGCCACTCGCTAGTCCCGGCCTCGATTAATACCCTCCTCTACTGCCGATGGGCCCGGATATGTTCGGTGAAGCCATCGTAAGCTTAGATCCACACCTTCCTTCTAAATAGCATGTCCGCATAACTCGTACTAGCTTCCGTCTAAAATCAAAAGGCTGAGACCATGCACTGGACGGTCGGACCATGCACTAACGGAGATCCGAAATGGCCACATACTACCTATATGTACCTACAAATATTTTCAAATTACAGAATATTCAGAACATTCGGATATAAGAACCACGTCAATGCAATTTAATATTTAATTTAACTGCAACTCCGAAGGGACGTCGTCGCGTCGGCTCCGTAAGTGTGTTCTATCGTCTATTTCGTGGGGAGTGTTCGGAGGAGCAGTTTAACGCAATTCCGCCGTCCTCATTCCACGTCCGCACTAGGCGTACTGGACAATACCACAAATTTTGATAAAACATGTTTCTTGTATGAAGACCCCCCCATAACTTTGCATTTTTTATTTTTTTATTTTTAGGTTTTCGTATCCCGTACGGAAGCCTATTACTAAGCCTACGCCGTCTGTCTGTCTGTCTGTCCATCCGTCCGTCCGTCTGTCTGTCCGAGGGCTGTATCTCTTGAACCGTAATAGGTAGCTCCTTGAAATTTTCACAGAATATGTGTTATTATGGCGGATATAACAAAAAATTATAAAAAATAGAAAAAATAAAAAATTAAGGTGGGTTCCCATACAAGAAACATGTTTTTTTTCAATGTTTTTTTTGTGGTGCGGAAACCTCGGTGCACGATTCCGACTCGCACTTGGCCGGTCTTTTTTTATTGTTGTTTCTGCTAAATATGTAAATTATATTCTGTGAAAATTTTAACCGGCTAGCTATTACGGTTCCAAAGATACATCCATCGTACGGACGTGTAGACAGACATACGTTGTACACTTAGTAATAGGCTTCCGTACTGGGTACGGAAACCTAAAAACATTATCTTAGAGCGAAGAAACGCCCCTTATTCCTTGCACTGCGCTGTACTACAGGTCTGTTAAACAAAGCTGGCGCGTGCACAGTACTCACTCACACCAATGCAATTGTGCAAGTGCGCGTGAGACAGATCGGGTTTTCGTAATGCGTATGCCCCGATCTGTCTCACTCGCACTTGCACAATTGCACTGGTGTGAGTACTGTGCACGCGCCAGCTTTGGTTAACCGACCTGTAACTCTTATGCCTTTTCTTTGACGTTATGTACCAAATTGCTTGAACATTAATATGATTTTCATTCACTCAACCGACAGGCAACATTACATGTCTACCTATTTCGCTTGCAGTAATAAAAACATATAGTTAAATTTTTCGCTCCGGCGCCACGTATGAAAACTGTTAAGTGTAAAGTTCCCGCTTCCGTCTTAATTTTCAGATCGTTCTTATGAATAAAATTCCTTGGAGTAGGTTCCTGGCTACCGCCGCGCTACCTACACTCATTTTAATAACGAGTAGTAATTAAGTTAAAATGAAGACTAACTAGGTGTTGTGAGGCGACGACGACGACGCCGGCGTCGACTTTAGTCTGAGTTACATAGAATTCGCTGCAAACGGAAACATAATTAAAATTCTCATCATAATTTTTTAATGTCGGCTGCTAAGTTTCTTTGGGTTTACAGAATTTCATTTGAGAAATTCAATTTGCCGAATTGCGTGAGAAATGCCCGTTAGCCGATCCAAAAACATGTGCCAACATTAAAGCCCTTCACCTCCGCGAGCACTATTTAAAAGAATCCCAGCCAATGAGAAGCGTCACAACTTCCGTTCGTACTTTCGTAACATTTCACTTTTTGTGAGTTTAGCCCCCATCCCAAACGTGCGTTAAAAAGCATCGCTTACAAAACACATCTAAATATTTTTTGGCCCAGTATACTTTTTCATCTTTTTTGAGAATATAATGTTTAGAGAATGTGGTATTATGCGAATGTGGTGTTTTGCGAATATGGTGTTTTGCGAATGTGGTGTTTGGCGAATATGGTGTTTTGAGAATATGGTATTCAGCGCCTGAGGGGAACAAACCACTAACCCAACTACTAAGAACACATAGTTTTTCGAAATCGTTCCGGTGTCGAACGGCGAAAAAATGGAACGGTCTTCCGGTGAGTGTGTTCCCCACCACCTATAACCTGGGAATCTTCAAAAGGCGTGTCAATAAATTAAACGACAACCTTTTTGTCCGCCTCATAGCCGGCTTGGCGCCTCTCTGAGCGTGGTTTCGCGAGGAATGGTGTTATTGGCTGTGTCTGATCTTCCGTTGAAGTATGGGCACAGACACCCGCGCCGGGTGTCTATAAAAAAAAACACTTAAGTGCAAGTGGTGAACTGTACACTTAAAGTGGTATCTAGTAATAACGCATATCGTAGAATTAAAAATAATTTAAATATTGAATACAATCCGACTATGAAAAACGAAGGAAACAACATAGAAAGTTGATTGAAAATGGTGTAGTCGGGCCTGTCCGTTCGAATTCTTCTACATGCCAGACTACATCATTTTCGATCAACTTTCCTTGTTATTTCCTTCGTTTTTAGGGTTCCGTATCCGGTGCGGGACCCTATTACTAAGCCTACGCCGTCTGTCTGTCTGTCTGTCTGTCATCCGGTACGGGACCCTATTACTAAGCCTACGCCGTCTTTTTGTCTGTCTGTCTGTCCGAGGGCTGCATCTCTTGAACCGTAATAGGTAGCCCGTTGAAATTTTCACAGAATATATGTTATTATGGCCGATATAAAAACAAATAAGAAAAAGTTCCAAATTCACGGGGTCCCCATACAAGAAACTAAAAAGTGTATGCGCGCCATCTACCGAAAACAGTATGAAGAAGCGCTGATCTTGACATGGCGATACGGAACCCTCGGTGCGCAGGTTCGACTCGCACTTGGCCGGTTTTTCTTATCATCAATACTAATAATAAATCTGTAAGGTATGGTCATGGAGTAAGTTACTTTTTTTATGAGACATTCTCCTTTCGGGTTCTCCATAGTCAGGTACATGCTTTCTTGAAGGAGTTAACGCGACTGTGCGGCAAAATGCTTAAAGTATACCAGCCTGCCTACGTCGTCGCCAGATCGTCGCGTCGTCGGCTCTGTGGCGAATATTTATGTAAATTTGGGCAACACAGGTATGGCAATACTGTGGAACTCTCCCGAGCCTATCTATAGGCAGAACGTATATATTACGTACCGGTATGTAGGCAGCTAGATTTCATATTGTGTGTCTTGTCGTGCCGTTAAATGCTCTGTTTGCGTGGAAATTGTAGAGTTTATCGGTATATTTAGCGTTGTGGAACGTCAAGATTAGTTAGAGGTGTTGCGGAGGCAAGGAACGCACGTGTGAAGTTGTAAATTATTCAAATAGCGATCAAGTAGTGATAGTCGGTCGGTGTGGCGCGGCAGGTAGGACGCCAGACTGATTGCACCTCCACCTCGAAGACATTGTTCAAATAATAACGAGGATACCATTCTAATTACGATTGCGTAATTGAAAATTTAATTTGCAAACCGATCTAAGTAATTTTGTAGACCGTATGACGGATCTTTCGGCTTTATGTATGAAGCTATGCGATTCTCTATATGATATTTAAAAAACCGGCCAAGTGCGAGTCGAACTCGCGCACTGAGGGTTCCGTATCGCCATGTCATGGTCAGCGCCACTCACGCAATCTATGGATTAGTTAAAATGCTTCATACTCTTTTCGGTAGATGGCGCGCACACACTTTTTACTTTCTTGTATAGGAAACCCCGTGAATTATTTACTTTTTCTTATTATTTGTTGTTTATCGGCCATATTAACACATAACAAATATGAAAGTGAAAATTTCAACGGGCTACCTATTACGGTTCAAGAGATACAGCCCTCGGACAGACGGACGGATGGACGGACGGATGGATGGACGGACGCACGGACAGACAGACGGCGTAGGCTTAGTAATAGGGTTAGGGTTCTTTAAAGAATTTTTAGGGTTCCGTAGGCCTAGCGCATACGGAACCCTAAAAATTCTTTAAACTTTAAGAAAATCTCTATTTCGGTAGAACGATCACTGTCAACAAATGCGATATCTGAGAAACAATCCAGTTTCCTCAGCTGCTGCGTCCAGTGAGGTGTGCGGTAAAGTTGACCAGAAAGTTCCCACAAAAGCATATTCCAAACAAGATGTAGCACAACGCTAGGGTGAGAGTGGTCAGGGGGTAGCAGAGGAAGGGCGGAGGGAGGAGGGACTCCGAGTGACAGCTCCAATATTTTTGTAGCGTTTTATTGAACACATAAAAATGAAAGACAGATTGGATCGCGAGCGAATAGTGCTTGCCTTGTTACTTTGCTGACACACATAGAGAAAGGAAGAGGTAGAGACATATAAAAAAAAACACGTGAGTGTAGCTGTTGGATGGTTTAACTGGTTTCCAATTGGTCACACGCGTGAGAGTATTGTTAGGTTTTTCCATGACTTATTATATGTAGATTACATTTTCTTCAGCATCAGGATGCAGAAGATACACTTTTTATGGTTCCGTATCGGTCGTACGGGACCCTATTACTAAGCCTGCGCCGTCTATCTGTCTGTCTGTCCGTCCGTCTGCCTGTCTGTCTGAGGGCTGAATCTCTTGAACAGTAATAGGTAGCCCGTTGAAATTTTCACAGAATAATGTGTTATTATGGCCGATATACTCGTAACAACAAATAATAAAAAAATATGAAAACGTAAAAAATTCACAGAGGTCCCCATAGAATAAACTAAAAAGTGTATGCGCGCCATCTACCAACAGTATGAAGCATTTTCACTAATCATGAATTTTAACTAATATGAAGCATTTCATAATACACGCCATAGATGGCGTGAGTGGCGCTTACCATTACATTGCGATACGGAACCCTCAGTGCGCGAGTTCGACTCGCACTTAGCCGGTTTTTTATAGACAGCCGGCACGGCTGGCTGTGCCAAAAAGTCCGACGGAAGATCAGACACAGCCAATAACACCACTCCTCACACAGCTACAAAGCGGACAAAATTGTCGTTGTCTAATTTATTAACACGCGTGTTGAAGGTCCCCGGGTCATAGATAATAGGGAACACGCTCCATAAGACCGTTCCATATTTTCGACCTACACGGCCCACGAACGATTTCGAAAAGCAATATATTCTCAGAAGTTGGGTGTTAAAAACATATGAATGTTTTGAGCGAGTCCGGTGAGTGTAGTGGATACGGATGGAGACAGCAGGGATGAGGGAAGCCATTTCATCGGAGCAACGACCATGGTAGTATCTATAAAACAGGCCAAGGGAACAGATTGATCGCTTTTGGCGCAATGATTCAAGTTCCTCCGCGAGCATGGGATCACCAATTAGGCGTATCAACGAGCTAGACAGCCTACTTAAATAAAATAAAATAAATAAAACTTAGCAACAGTCCGCAAATCTGCTGGCATGGCGCCTCACTGAGCGTGGTTTTGCGAGGAGAGGGGTTTTTGGCTCTGTCGACTGTACCATTGGTGCCTCGAAACAGCCATGTTGGTTTACATAAAAGAAAAGGCAGATTGCGCGGCGCTGGATAGAGTCCAAGGACGGCATTTTTTTTTTTTGTAATTTTTTTTTTTTTTTATTTATTTATTTCTTTTTTTTTATGGAAACTGACACGGTTGGCTACATGACCTACAGCATCCGTTATGTCAGCCCATAACACCGGGTGAACTTTGTGCCACGTCAGTGCTTCCCTTCGGTCGTGCCGGCTACACTGAACTGGACGGAAAACACAAACTATTTACATAGCCGTTTCGACCGACCTTTCATTTAGTGCGGTGGTACCAACCCGGGCGGGTTGAACCCTACCACCTAGTGATATAAGAAGGGAGTCATATCCCTTAGTCGCCTTTTACGACATACACGGGGAGAGATGCAGTGGGGCTATTCTTTTAAAGTACCGGCCCCACACAGTACGCATTATGTAGTAATAGAGCGTAGCCGAAGCAATAGAATTGATCAGCACAGGCCAATTCTATGTAATCCGGTGTGGGTGGCTGAGTCAGAGGGGCAAGAGAACATGCTCCGACCAGCCAATATCACCATCGAGAAGGTATTTAGGTGCCACACCGGAGACTTCCATTTTAATGTTGGCTAAGTAGGTACACTGAACTAGAGGAGTCCGACACTTGAGGCCGACATGTGCCTACCTACCCCTCGTCCAGTACGGTAGCACCAAGTCGGCTACAATTTATTTCACTCTTTGCTTTATTTTCTCTCTTCATCCACCCCTACCCTCTTCCGGTGGGCCAGCAGCCGCTCTGGGTCATGTAATTTGATGAAAAGTTTAGCGGACTTCGTTGATTGATGAAGCTGCCGTAAGGGAAGGTAGTTTTTATGGTTCCGTACCGGATCCTATTAGGTACTAAGCCTTATTCCCTGCCACCCGTCCTATCTCCGCATGACTCGTCGCAGAGAGACTCAGCACCCTTTTGTTGTTAACATTGGGCTTTTGAGAACCGATCGCTTCTCTAAATCGTTTCTTTGTCGCACCGCTAGAGCGTGGAACTGTCTTCCGGCGAGTGTATTTCCTGAATCCTTTAACCTGGGTGTCTTCAAGCGTCGTATTAACGGGCTAGACAGCCTAGCAACAGTCCGCAAATCTGCTGGCATGGCACCTAACTGAGCGTGGTTTCGCGAGGAGAGGTGATTTTGGCTCTGTCGACTGCACCATTGGTCTCTCGGCACAGCCACCCATGCTGGTTTACATAAAAAAAAAGCCCAAGCCGTCTGTCCGTCCGTCCTACATATAAAGGGCTGTATCTTTTGAACCGTAATAGGTAGGTAGCCGGTTGAAAATTTCACAAAAACTCAATGCAATAAACATAATATTTTTCCTATAATAACATCGCATATTTTCATAGGGAGTCACTCATATTTCGGTAGGTAGGTATATTGAACAAGGTACTTTCAATTACTGTCTGTTAGTACTACGCCTGTAATTAATTTTCTAATGGCTTTCGACGTTTATTTTAGGTTTACATGACTGTTGTCCCCAAAGGGTTTAATCCACCAAAAATTAGCAAAAATTGACCACTCAGCGCACGACACGCGTCGGCCATACAGCGCCAGCCCATTTTATCGACTTCATTATCGTAAATTAAAGGCACTACTTTCCTCTGCTCACTGTGATGGACGTAATCAATAACACTAATAATAAATCTGTAAGGGATGGTCATGGAGTGAGTTAGTTTGTTTTATGAGATATTGCGTTTTTGTGTATGATACTGAAAGTAAATTGAGGAATTTTAGAAATATTTTCTGTATGTATGGATGTATGTTCCTCCATAACTCTTAAACCGATCATCCGAATACGATTAAACTTAGTACAAGCGCATTTAACTATACATGACACAGGATAGGCTAAATAAAATTAAGTTCCGGTTACGCTAAGATATGGCTCCCATATAAACCGATTTTTTCCCGCGCACCGAAATAAGGCTTGCTTACTTTTTTCTTTTTAAATACGAATTTCACGCGAGCGGAGCCGCGGACAAAAGCTAGTGCTAAAATAATATTCACACACGCCGCCGCCGCCGCAGGAAACGCCGCCGCACCGCCGCGGAGCGCCACGCCGCGCATCATAAAATATTGCGCCAGAGCGAAGTTATTAAAAAATACACCCGTTTTATTAAGTAATTTCCTTTGGGAACGCTGCCATAACGAATTATCATGCAGTGCGGTGTCATTGGAGTGCGCACCTCGAAAAGAATGGAAACGCCGCCGCGCCGGGGCGAGGCCCGCGTTCCAGACATCCCGACCTGACGACGTCGCCGTCGCGGCGCGGCGGCGACTAATATTAAATACCGCACCCACCCAGTATTCCATTTTGATGTCCATGCCTTCTTCAAGGCTCTACGTAGTTTGACCTGAATATTTTTCACATTAACGCACATTGTAATTTTTATTATAGTTAGCTTAATTACTGTTTTTTTTTTGTTAAAAGGAATATTTAATTTAATAAACGTTTTTTTTTTGGTTTCTTTTTTTTTAATAATTTTTATTTTGCCATGTATCAGCTGAAGAAACTTAACGCATATTATGTAAGTCCGTTCTTTTTTTAGATATTTAAAATTAGTATAACTTGTATTTTAAAATTTAATTTAATACACATTATAATGAGGTGAAAAAAGGTGAAAAATATTTCTATAAAGTTTGGTAAATTATTAAAATCAAAAGAGCCCGAATGTAGAGTCGACGAAAACAGAAGTGGAGCCTGCAAACACTCTAAGCCAACAGAAAAAGTAGGATTTAAATAACGAATTACCAAAACTTTTGGGTCGAAAATTAATAATTACTTTTCCTTCTATTTGTTGATGCCGAAATGAGTTTGTATCAGAAATTAATTTTATTTTAACCTGATTTACCCACGGTAAACCTTTTGCAATTATATTTAATCAATACTAATAATAAATCTGTAAGGGATGGTCATATGAGTAAGTTACTTTGTTTTATGAGATACTTATTGCGTTTGTAGACTCTACGAGTATGTATGATAATGAAACTAAATTGGCGATTTTTAGAAATCTTTTTAACCGACTTCAAAAAAGGAGGAGGTTCTATGTTCGGCTGTATGTATTTTTTTTTATGTATGTTCAGCAATATCTTCCCCAATTGTGAACCAATTTCGATGATTCTTTTTGTGTTCGGTTCAGTCTACCTCCAAGGTGGTCCCATTTTTTTTTTGGTCAAGATCGGATTGGAAAGCGAGGCGGAATCGCGAGGCCGAAGGCCGAGCGATTCCGCCGAGTACATTAATAGCAAATAAAAATTACTAAAAAACTGTGAAATAAAAAACTATTAAAAAAAATATAAAAACCGCCTTCAAAAATGTATGAAATAAAAAAATTAAAATCGAACCCTAGAGTTGAAGGCGGTGGTGCTAAAGCAAGCAAAAATAACCGACCGCCTTCAACTCTAGGGTTCGATTTTTATTTTTTTATTTCATACATTTTTGAAGGCGGTTTTTATATTTTTTTAAATAGTTTTTTTCTGTATGTATGTAGTATGTATGTATTTATGCATGTAAATATGTATGTATGTTCCTCCATAACTCTTAAACCGATCATCCGAATTCTACGAAACTTAGTACACGCACATTTAGCTATGCGGGACACAGGATAGGCTAAATAAAATTCAGTACCGGTTACGCTAATATGTGGCTGTCATACAAACCGAATTGTTCCACGTGCCGAAATAAAGTTACGGTAGCGAGCTTACTTACTTTCTTCTTTTAAATACGAATTTCACGCGATCGAAGCCGCGGGCAAAAGCTAGTATTAAAAATTAACCGTAAACAAAACACTAGCCGCGTTGCCCCTTTGAATCTCCAGTCCAGTCCCATTGTGCTGTGGAAAAAAGTATTTGGTCGTCCGATTTTTCTATCAAAAGCTTTCCGAGCTGATAAAAAAGCATTTTGCGTCTGGTGACCACATTCAATTTAACAAAAAAAAATTAATTATTGCTAGGAATATGTTGTGGCCAGATATCGCAAGTAGAAGCCGAAACGCCAAGCCTAAGTTATCTTTAGTCGTTAATCAACTCATTAGCGTGAGAGAAAAAAACCTCTAAATATTTCCTCGCGTCATGTTTTACCATCTCTTTTAACGGAATATGTAATCCCCATGAGACGTATACATCCACGAGCTCGCCGCTTTTTACATTTGCACCACAGTAATAAATTGTGCCTCCCTGAGAGGACTGGAGTACTGAATGACACACAGACAGCCGAACGCATGTTCTCGTTCAATATAACGACGGACGGTTGGATTTCCAAACCGAGCGCCCCATCATTGAAATAAAGACTAATTGAGATCTTTTTGCGTTAAAATAAATTCAATAGGAAAATAATTTAAACATTTTGTTTCCAAATGTTGGCAATTTGTTTCTTTTGTATACAGGGGGTCCCCGGACAGGTGTAGTTCCTTTAAGGAGGCTATTCTATGCCTTGTTACAAAAGCACTGGTGAAAGATACTGATATAAGATAATGTATACTACAATGTGTGGGGTGTGCCTTTACAATGCGCGACTGTGAAACGCAAGGCGGAATGGCGCGGGTCGGGGCGCGAGCGGTACGCGGGCTGGGCGGGCTATCTGTTTGCGTTTACTCGCGTCGCGTCTCGTCCGTATTCCCGCTGCCCGCTGCCCCGCGCCCCGCGCGCGCCCGATTAGAGCATTACAACATTATACTACATTAATAACTTTAAAAAATTATATCTCCGCAACAGGCGTACCTAGAACCCTACTTGTTTTAATAATTATGTTTGTTACAAAGCGTAGAATAGCCTGCTTAAAGGAACTACACCAGTCCGGGGACAACCTGTATATTGTTTATTGTTGTTTATTGATTATACTAGCTGTGCCCGCGGCTCCACCCGCTCTCATATTTGACTTCTCTGCTAACCTCATAAGCCATTTAACGTGATGAAAAGTAGCCTATGACTGATGGGGAGAACCAAGCTATCCGTAGAAGCAAACTGTATGAAAATCGGTTCAGTGGTTCTCAAGTTATAAGCGGACAGACAGACAGAAAGGAGACGTTGGATTTTATTAAAGGTAAGGATTGAGTGTTCTTAAGGTAGTTAAACTGCACTCAAACTTGTAATAATTTGTTATATACGAGTATCATAGAATATCTATAATCGCACCGGTTGAGCACCGCACCCACCACAATGACCGGATTGATACCACCGCACTGAATGAAACGTCCGTCGAAACGGCTAAGTAAATAGCTCGTGTTTTCCGTCCAGTTCAGTTTAGCCGACATGAAATGAAGGGAAGCACTGACATGGTAACTAGTTTACCCGGTGTTATGGGCTAACATCACGGATATTGTAGGTGATGTTATATCCAACCGTGTCAGTTTACATAAAAAAAATGTCTGTCACACGCGTTGTCCGAGGTGTTGACTCCATAACGTAAAGCTAAAAAAAAGTTAATTTAAATTAAAAAACCCGACTGCGTAAAAATGAACGTTCAATAAAAACTGAAAAGAAAAAAACAAGTCCAGTAGTCTAGAACTCTGGTGTAATATTGAATAACTACACCATTGAAATAGTTTCATGATCGATACACAAATATAAAACCAATAATAAACTCTAATGCGGAACATAGCGACTTTAACAGTCGGGACCCATTAAAATTTTCCCAATAATGGGTCCCGACTGTTAAAGTCGCTATGTTCCGCATTAGAGTTTATTATTGGTTTTATATTTGTGTATCGATCATGAAACTATTTCAATGGTGTAGTTATTCAATATTACACCAGAGTTCTAGACTACTGGACTTGTTTTTTTCTTTTCAGTTTTTATTGAACGTTCATTTTTACGCAGTCGGGTTTTTTAATTTAAATTAACTTTTTTTATTTTACACTTTTTAGTTAGGATTACATGACGGTAAATTTCGCAATCTTTTCATTTCATTGAGGGAGTTAATATCGTGGGGATTATTAAGTAGCTTGCGGTGGTCTAAATACCTAAATAAGTAAGTGGCCCTGTAACAAAGTGCCCGTGTTGTCCTATTCTGGTCTCTGTCCCTAATATTGACCACATAGTGAATTATTTGCATTACTGGAAGGTGTGGAACTAAGCTTGCGATGGCTTCACCGAACATATCCGGGCCCATCGGCAGTAGAGGAGGGTGTTAATCGAAGTCGGGACTAGCGAGTGGCTACTCAAAATTTCCCGCGCATGCTTCACGTTTCGGCTCGCATCAAGCCCTCGTCAGCTAGTCTGCGTTGACTAGGACCCGGGGAAACACCAGTCCCGCTCTCGACCTCTCTCTCTCTACCTATCCATATTCTGTAGGATGCTTCCAGTGACGTTTTCGAAGCTCTCTCCATGTATGAGCTTAGCGTCGATCTTGGCGGCCCTAGATTCTTGAAGAGACTGTAGAGCGACTTCGCTGGTAGTCCTCTTGCTCCGACTTCCACAGCGAAGAGATCAGTCTTGAATCCGTTTCTCACAATCCGGTCTACTAAGTTGCAGTACTTGTTAAGTTTGATGTTGTGTTCCTTCGGTATGTTGCTTTCCCATGGAACTGTAAGTTCAACAAGTACTACATGCTTTGTCACTTTTGAGAATATGAGTATATCCGGTCTTAATGCTGTGGTACAGATTTCCGAAGGCATCTGGTAATGTTTCTCATGTGTGTCCATCAACAATTCCCAATCCTTTGCTGCTCCCAAAATTGAAGAAGGTTTAGACGTATCTTTAGGCAGATTTTTGGCTCCAGGTTTCACAAAGTTGACCTTCTGGAAGCCGCTACTGGTTTGCCCTTTCCTGGTCCGTGCAATTGACAGGTTGAAGGCCTCTCTGATGATTTGGAGATTTTGGTATCTTGATACCACGTGATACCTGACAAAAGGTGCCGGTCGAAACGTTGCAAATGACCCCACTTACCTAAAAAAACCGATGGCCCCGTAACCGCACTGCTTCTCTTTCATCTAATTATATTTTCTACCAGGTTGCGGTCAGACTTTGGATGGGTAGCCATACGACCATGGTACGGCTGGCTGTGGTTCGGATTCCACTTGAAACTGTAGTTTCATCCCTTTATGTACATATTTAGCTGGAAGGGACCTTCTCGAAGAAAGTAAGTACCAAATGGCGAGGCCGAAGGTCGAGCTGCGTTCAGGAAGACGATAAACGTTCTCGAAGAAAGTAAGTAACTGAGGGCGAGGCCGAAGGCCGAGCTGCGTTCAGGAAGACTATAAACCTTCTCGAAGAAAGTAAGTAACAAAGGGCGAGGCCGAAGGCCGAGCTGCGTTCAGGAAGACGATAAACCTTCTCGAGGAAAGTAAGTAACTGAGGGCGAGGCCGAAGGCCGAGCTGCGTTCAGAAAGACTATAAACCAATTCCTGGGGGAGTACTCGAAGGAGCTGTTTAACCGCAATCCAGGGAGTCTCCGGTATGACACCTATCTTCTCGGAGGTGATATTGGTTGGTCGGAGCATGTGCTTTGGCACCTCCGACTCAGCCACTCATACCGGATTACATAAAAAAAAACCATTGAGCTACCGAGGCTGACAATAAATAAAGCGAAATTTCTACGGGCGACCCACATTGTAACGTACTCGTACGTAATATGTATGAAATATTCCTATAACTCGAGAACAACTTTATCGATTTACATGCGGTTTTCTTTGCTACATTTCGTTACTTTTCAGGATGATTTTAAGCTATCAATCACAACGTTACGTTATCGGTGGCTTGAGCTGTGACCAAAAAGTCACGCAAAAAATTAAAATTTTGGCTGTTCAGTCATTTAACTTTATCTCCAAATATATGACATTTTGAGAAAAATGAATAGTTTTGTGCACAACTACATAAGAGTACCTATACGGTTTATTTTTTTCAGAATTTTCAAACAACCCTTAATAGGTCAAAGTTCGGCGACAAAAGTGCAGTTTTTGTCAACTTTTAAACGAAATATTTGTTAAAGTAAACTTATTGATTATAGCAAAGTTATATATTTTTGAAATTTACCTTACCAATACCTATAGAATGACATGACATTTGATTTACCTATTTAAAAAAACAAAAATTTTTTTTGGTTTACATTTTAGGGTACCCTGTACTTTCCACAGGATAAAATTATCTGTAATATATCTAGCGGCAAAAATTACACATAATTTGGCGTCATTTTCATCTAAATCGGTTCAGTAGGTCCGGAGATATCTGCGTGTGACCGACAGACAGACATACAGACAGACAGACACCAGAGCGATCCCTAAGGGTCCCTTCTTTCGCATTTTGCGACGGGACCCTAAAAATGTGTCGGTCGATGTGCCGAACACCCTGTATAATAAGAACTTTTATCACAGCTCTATTATAAGTTAAGTGAGAATGGTTGCTAACAAACTTTAAATCGTTATAGATCCTAAATGGTCATTCGAAATGAAAAATGCTAAGAGAAACCTAAAGATGATTTTCAAATACCTATTCAACGATACCCCACTTAACATAGTTAGTCAACTTTCATTTTTTTCTTTATCACAATATGGCACCTAGTTGTCGCCATATTGAATTTTGATTACTGTCATGTCTTTAGTGACACTCGCAAGATTAAGACAAATCGATTGCCGTAAGAATCATCAAAATCGGCCCACGCGTTTGGTCTCTAGCGTGCCACAAAGGAACAAACATACATACATACATACATAGGCTGATAAACACATTACCCTCCTTTGCGTCGCGCAGTCGGGTAAAAATATAAAATCAAACCGGCTAAGTGTCGAATTCGCACTTAGCCAGGTTTCCGTACACGTTTCTCGTATGGGGACTTAATTTTTTTTCTTTTTAGGGTTCTCTAAATGAACTTTAAATGTCTCCATATCCGTGCGGAAGACTAATACTACGCCATGTCTCTATCTGTCTGTCTGTTCGGCCGTCCGTCCGAGGGCTGTATCTTTTGAACCGTGATAGCTAGTTGAAATTTTGATTTATTCTCAGTAGTTCCGTGGTACAGTTCCGTGGCGTAACTACTGGGAGGTTTTTTTCCCATTAGTTCCTCGGAACAAATGATACACATAATTTAGTCCAATATGTGTTATTTATTATAGTATGACGACAGCTCTGGTCTTACCACACTCCGTTTTCCTGTCCACGGCCGATAATTTATGAATAAATGCATGCAATACACGAGGCTGAAATTCAAACAGACTATGCATCAAACTATGAACAAACATAGACAACAGCGCCTTGCCACCGCTGCCGCCCCGGTATCGCAGTAAAAGCCTAATGAGACGCCGGGCTTCAGAACTGGGCGGCTAATTCACACGCAAAGAGCTCGAGCGTTGTGTTTTATTAGAGTGGCGCCTACGCCGGCGGACGGTGTCATTAAACGTAGTCGGCGACGATACTGTTCCTTTGTACGTATATGAGTTCAAGGTGCCACTAAATTGTAGGCAGCGTGAATTATTTCGAATGTCGCAGCCCTCCCCACCCTCACCCGTCTCTCAGCCACCCCCGCCCGGCGGTGCTTATAAGTTATGACTTTGCAGTAGAAGAGTGTCGTATACGAGCAATTAAAATGTGGAACCTCAAACTGGAGGCTTCGCCGTTTCGTGTACGTGCATGAGCTGTTTGCAGATAAAGTTAGAAGGTAACATGAACTGTTTATATGTTTTAATTTGACATACGTAGAACATATTGCATTAGAACCTAACATAAACTGTTTATATGTCTGAATTTGACATAAGAGTGCCTCTTTACGATTGGTATCAAACCCCACGTAGTTAGATAATATTGCATGAGAACCTAACATAACCTGTTCATATGTCCGAATTTGACATACGAGTGCCTATATACAACTCATATTTGGTACCAAACTTGGCGCAGTTAGAAAATATTGCATTAGAACCTAACATCAATTGTTTTCATGTCCGAATTTGACAAACGTGTGTCTGTATACAATTAATTGTTGGTACCAAACTCTATTTGTATAGCACTTTCTAGGTATCTAAGTAAAGAAAGATATGGCATCATATTTACATATTATATTAATTATTTATTGTCCCAAATACATTTTACAGAAAAAAAACATGACATATTAATTTACACGGAGGTGCAAAGGCGAACTCATCCCGTACGATGATTTATTTCCACCTACCTTTGCATGAGAGTGTTATATGGTTAAATGTAAGTAGGTCATAGCAAAAAATTTGAGCTTAAGAATTGAACGTAAAAAATTTAATCATAAGAATGCCTTATTAATAGTACATATAAGTACATGGAAGTATATTTCTTTCAGCGATGTGTCGACTGGTTCACTGGTGCCGGCAGCTACTGCCGATAGCCAGGTAATCACTTACCACTCAGTTAATTTCGTGGCTGCCGCCACTAAAGAGAGCTACCGGGGCGGAGTGGCGGCGGGGCGGGTCCGACCACCGACCACTGAGCATATCGACCACACATTATCGCTCCTCCGGCCTCCGGTACTTTCATGCGCTGCAAGCGCATAAAACGCAACGTAACCGACGCGCGTCGCCGCTGAGCGCCGCGTTCGATTGGGCACCGTTCGGGTTGCTCCCGCCTCGACTCTCCCCGCTTCATTCAGCACACCCGGCATTTTTGGCGCATTCGACAAATTAGAATAAATACCTAAATAATATAAGTTCAAGTGGCAGTGGGTTCAGCACATTTGTCGCAGACCAGCTGGAGTAGAAGGGTGTTCGAATGGAGGCAACGTACAACTAAACGTAACGTGGGACGCCCCCGCGGTTAGGTGGACAGACGACCAAAAAAAGGTAGCCGGGAGAGGATGAATGAGAAGAGCGGAAGACTCCGTGTGGTGGCGTACCTTGGGAGAGGCCTATGTCTAGCAGTGGGCCGATACGGGCTGATAATGATGATGATAACATAGATTTATAAGATCTAAAATGTAACATCATAGTGTGACGTAGCATTCCCCGTACTCGCGTATCCTACCTACCTAATGGCGGGAATGCTTACGATTTCCTATCGAGGAGTACTTAGTAAAACATCGATGTGACTTATGTGAATATCTTTCATTTATTATCAACACCCTATTTATAAGTACATGGCTTACTACTAATTACTTATCCTATATATATACCTATCCTAATATCCTAATGTCTACCTATTACTAACCTAGTTGGGAGGTACCCCTAATCCCTACCCTTATAACCATAACCTAGTGTCGCTGCCTATCGATATCTTACGTATATTGGATAAGGCAGGACAAGGTGTTGGTGCCTACTTGGGTGAGAGGCGGGGGGGCCTGCGATCAAAGCGGAGACCACCGATCGAGCAGGAGGGATCAGTACGGCGTTCGTGCGGAGGCCACCGATCGCTGGTACTGTGGGGTAAGAGGGGGAAGGAGCGGGGGGGGAATCTGCGATCAAAGCGGAGACCACCGATCGAGCAGAAGGGAGCAGTACTGCGTTGTGCGGAGGCCACCGATCGCTGGTACTGCGGGGTAAGGGGAGAGGATGCCTGTGATCAAAGCGGAGGCCACCGATCGAACAGGGGGGTAGGGGGGACCGTCTGAGTCGCTAGCCGAGCTCAGACTGACTAACCGTTGGCTGCGCGGCCGTATTTATATTAGTAGCTGGCGCGCGAGTGAGCGTCGGTGTGTCCGGCCGTGTAGTGGTGTGTGTGCCGGCCGGCTGTAGGTAGCTGCACCGCGCTCGCCTCGCTGTCCGTCGAGCCGCGCTGCCGCCGTCGGGCGTCAGTCTCGCTTTATGTGACGTCATCGTCACAATAGATCACCAGTGGTTTGACCAAAGCATGCGACCAGCCAATATCACCTCCGAGAAGGTAGATGCCATAACGGAGACTTCCCTGGATTGCTGGCTATACTGGACTAGAGGACAACACAACCGAGGCTGCTATGCGGCCATCTTATATCCAGTACGGCGGTATCAACCCAGTCGCCTACAATTTGAGCCTACCACCTAGTAAGGGGCAAGGGCTTAGGCGACAGTGTCTATCAAATTATACGATTTCATAGGTACATCTTTAGGTACTATTTGTCATGCGTCATGCATTTGTATGTGTGTACAAAACACCTGTAATATTTGTGCCTGATTAAACACTCTTTGATTAGATTTTTTTTAATATTGAAAAAACACTTTGTTACGTCCCCATGCTCGGTAGTCGGCGGGTCTGACACATCAATCCATTACGAAGACTGACACCTCTCGAGATGTATGTGTTAGATAGGCGAAGGGCCCGAGCAGCCTGTTACAAGATCTATTGCGCCCGGCACGAGCCGACGACGAAGCCGCCCGCTCTAATCAATATACTGCCCTTATTTTCCGTCATGACGTTTTTATTAAATAACAAGCAGGGCCAGCAGGCGAGCAGAGAACTGATGGAGAGCGCGATGTAGTTGACGAAGGTTTGCGTTTATTGGACTCTATCGAAGTGCTAAATGAACCCCTGTACAATCCTCAAGGTCAGTGAAACAATCAAAACCATTACGCACGAATTTCAGCCATATTTCAGTGGAACTGCGCGCGGCTCGGACGTTTCTGTAGTGAATAGAAAGAGAGAGCTAAATGTGTTATAATTGGTTTTTTTGAGGGTCAGGCCTTAGTTCGACTTTCGCCACATTTTATTGTGTAATAAAGTATAATATTCCTGTGTCCTATGTCCCATATTGTAAAATGTGCTTCTACTAAGTTTCATCGAATTCCGATAAACTGTTTAAGAGTTATGGAGGAACATACATGTAAACATACATTACAGAAAATATTTCTAAAAATCGTCAATTTAGTTTTAGTATCATACATTATTAGTACTGATTAGTATTGATTAATAAGTATTCCTCACGCCATCTATCGGTCAATATTGACGTTTTTGTAGTTGAAATGTTAGACCTGTTTACTTCCAAGGTTATAATAATGCTTAAATAATATTTGGTAGATGGCTCTTTTCCCCAAATTCGCTAATACCGGTCTATTATGATAATTGTATGGCTAACCCCCTTTATTTTTAGGATATCCGTCATAATAACAAATATTCTTTAAAAATTTCAACCGGCTACTTATTACGGTTCAAAAGATACAGCCCTAGGTCGAACGGACGGACGGACGGAGAGACAGACGGCGTAGGCTTAGTAATAGGCTTCCGTATGGTTATACAACCCTACAAATAAATTACCAAGACGAGCAACTCACATTTATTCATTAGACAGCGAAGATAACAAATATAAATTACTGAAACGCAACCGGCTAATTTGTTTCAGCGACAAGAGACAAAGCCCGCGGCGACCCTCCCCCCCCCCCCCCCCCCGCCCCCTTCCCCGCCCCGCGCAGGACAAAAACAGCGCGACGCCGTCACTCAATCCAAATTAACATTTCGGCTATTTTTCACGCAACGGGAAAAGTTTTCAAGGCGTCAATTTCGAGGGACACGGCAAAAGCTTTTAGTGTTGGCGCTTCAGCAAACATAGATGCCGGCGCATCTATACGCAACGTATACAAGCGTACAGGGTGAGCCAGAACGCCCCAGTGGTAAGCTACTCGCGGTTCTAGGTAGGCATTTATTGCTGAACAAGCTGTGCCCGCGGCTCCGCCCGCTCTCATATTTCACTTCACTGCTAACAAAAAAAAAGGGTTTAGCGTGATAGTAAGTAGCCTATAGTTGATGGGAAGAATCAAGCTATCCGTAGAATTTTGTTTTATTAAAATCGGTTCAGTGGTTTTCGAGTTATAAGCGGACAGACAGACACTCAGACAGACAGAAAGCAGACGTTGGATTTTATTATAGGTAAGGAAGTGTAGGTACTTACATTATTTTCACTTTGAATGAATTGTATTTAAAAAAATGTCACTTTAGGAATGATTTGTGAAAGTTATTATATCCCAATATTAGGAACTAATGACTCATTTTCAAAAATCGCACCGTGAGAGGTACCTACGAGTATAAAAAGTGATTAAGCCACCCATGGCGAACTGCGAACTACCGCAGTGTACCTACTGCGTGGATATGATGAATGAACAATAACAAATAAATATGTTTTTTTTATTAAATTACATTATGTTTTCTTTTTTTCACTATTTATATTTTTGAATTCTGTTTTCCTAACCCGAAATTGTGGACGTGAAATTTTAGCCCCATTTTTTAGTCACAAGGCCCATAAGTTTATTCCCGGGACATCGAGCTACTTAACTCAACATTTTTATTATTTTTCTCACTCTCCTCGTGATTCTAAAGGTTACCTAGAATAAAATGCTCGCATTAAGCTCGCTTTTTGTATAAAAATTCTAATTCAGTTAAGTCGCCTTAATGTTAACAGAATCCAT
Organism: Nematopogon swammerdamellus; assembly: GCA_946902875.1. Classification (NCBI taxonomy): domain Eukaryota; kingdom Metazoa; phylum Arthropoda; class Insecta; order Lepidoptera; family Adelidae; genus Nematopogon; species Nematopogon swammerdamellus. Next base: position 23,188,442 of record OX336339.1, read on the forward strand.
CTTGTCTCATGCTGTGTGAACAGAATGTAGTGGGGTGTGGTGGGCGGAAAGGTTAGGTTACAGTGTCCGTGTCACCCGAAACGCTCGGCCCTCGTGCACGAGCCGAAAGAACCGAGCGGTTTCATGCCCCCACCCCACTATATTATACTGGTGCTCGTAAGCCGTTTTTATATTTCCGAAATGACCGTTGCAAAAATGTATCCTTACTGTCGCGAGGGATTCATCGTTCCTCCATCTATCTATCAAAATACAACGATGACGATTATACTTAAGTAGAACTTGTATCGCGAGGCACGCGATTTTGAATATCTCGTCGATTAAATAATAATATATTATACATACATCGATAGCGTTACGCCTGTTTCTCAGTAGGGTAGGTAGATACGACGGATCTCCACGTGCCACGATCCTGACACATCTCGGCCGCCTCTTGCACTCTCATAATGTTCTTCATATATGCTCGTTGATTTCAACATACTCTCACTTATGTCCTAAAGTGATGAATTGTATCCTTTATTTCTTTCCCGATCGAAATACAAATAACATTATTGTGAAGACAGTTTCACGAAGAATTTTCACAAATGTAATATCGCCCCTAGTGCAGACGCCCCGCAGCGCCGCACGTGCAAACCAAATATTCATCTCCGGTCGGGTGAGCAATGCAAGCGCAGAATAAACGTTCTCAACTACTACAGTCGCGTGCGAGCTTTCAATTACGTTGCGAAAACGGCTTCTCGCTACAAGTAATGATTCAAAGTAAATTGTTTCAGGAACAAAATTGTCTGTTTACTGATTTTATAAATTTAATAACATTTAGTTGTAAGATGTAGCTTTTCGAATCTTCGAGTTTTTGATCAGGCCCAGATTGATCAGATCGGGAATGATCTAAAAAAACCGGCCAAGTGCGAATCGGCCACGCGCACCGAGGTTTCCGCACAACAACAAAAATGTTGGGAAAACACATTTCTTGTATGGGTTAATAATTTTTTTTTTTTTTTTTTATTTTTTTATTATTTGGTGTTGTATCCGCCATAATAATACATATTATGTGAAAATTACAACCGGCTAGCTATTTCTTTACCGCAGCGTAGGGGTAAAACCGCCTACGGTTCAGTTCGTCTCTGCTAGTATTCACCACAGCTATTACGGTTCCAAAGATACAGCCGGACGGTCGGACGAACGGACGGACAGACAGACGGCGTAGGCTTAGCAACAGGCTTCTGTACGGGGTACGCTATTATTGTAAACAGTAAGTTTGGTTTCTGATTATAGGATCCATGAGAAAATCATCAAAGTCTTAAAGAGCAATGGCGAAATAATATTTGACTTTGTTTGTTAGCGTCTCTAAACACGATATTAGTAAATCTGCTTGGAATAATTTTCTTAGTTTTTGGCAATAATTGCTTAGATTTATTAAAGCCACATAAAATATATATTCGTTATATAAGAAGCTTTATTGACTTCTAAATGAATGAGCTTTAATCTAACAAAGATTATTTATTTAGATAGATATACTTTTGCACCTTAGAGAATCACAGATGTAGATCCAGTGCACCTTAGAGTATCACTTATGTAGATCCAGATGACTTACCACCGCTGAGATGCGAGTTGACTAGCAACCAGAGGCAAGCAACTAATATCACCACGAGAGAACGCGGCAAAAATAAATAATTCACCTAATTACTTATTACTAAGTAAGTACCCACATATCAGGGTATTGAGAATATACTGGACAGAATAAGAGACCCAGTCAAACATAACTTAAAAAATGAAAACCTTAATATTTTTTTTGTGACTTGGTCCGGCAAAAAAAACACAAATTTTAAGAGGCTTTAACAGAACCGTGTGGGGCCGGTACTTTAAAAGAATAGCCCCACTGCATCTCTCCCCGTGTATGTCGTAAAATGCGACTAAGGGATATGACTCCCTTCTTATATTACTAGGTGGTAGGGTTTAACCCGCCCGGGTTGGTACCACCGCACTGAATGAAAGGTCGGTCGAAACGACTATGTAAATAGTTTGTGTTTTCTGTCCAGTTCAGTGTAGCCGGCACGACCGAAGGGAAGCACTGACGTGTCACCAAGTACACCCGGTGTTATGGGCTGACATCGCGGATGTTGTTGGTGATGTAGCCAACCATGTCAGTTTCAATAAAAAAAAAAATAAACCGAATCACATTTTTTTTATTTCTAGACGATGCCAAATAATGTCAACTGGGAGCTCGCCATTGTTCTTTGCATATGCTTGTCCATAACAAATGGGCGATTAATTATATACCACGCTGACCGATTTAGATAATTCTTTTTAGGTTTCCGTATCCCGTACGAACGTAAATAGAAAAAGTAAAAAATTAAGGGGAATACAAGAAAAGTGTTTTCTTTTTATGTTTTTTTGTGGTGCGGAAACCTCGGTGCGCGAGTCCGACTCGCACTTGTTATTTTGGAAAGGATGTTCTTCAGGTGTTGTTCCAGTCAGTGTTTAACTAAAAACACCACTGAACCTAAAATTTTGCCTTCAGCGCTGCAGAAACACAGACTGCCTCTGACGTACTTAGTGTCGTCGCCTCACCTAGCGGATGGCCTTTAATCACTGCATTTCTCGTTCCACGACCGCCGCTTTAGGACCCGGTTACTCCAATGGTCTTCGTCGTGCCCAGCCCACTACCATATATAGTAACGTTCGACAAATAATTAGTTTATCAGCCAACCGTTGTCGACCCATGACCCCATGAGTTTGCAAACAGTATTATCGCCTTGTTATTCAGCTAGCTTATGCAAGTAATCGTTCGCTGACGTTAACAAATGGCGCTGGCGTTACAGCAGCAGTACGGCAGACGTAAGGAGAAATGAAGAGTGACGGCAGATACTACGCAGGGTGTGTCGCGACAAATCCTATGGCGCACGAAGAATTCACAACGTAGAGGTGGTATCGACTCGTCGAGCAGGTACACCATTAAATATTTATTTGGAAAACCAACACCTCTATTTCTATAATTAAAAATTAATTTCTATGTATAGAGTGTTACAAAACGAATGGCCAATAATTTAAACATAGATTCAGGGATTATTTGGCGCAAAAAATTTAAATGACTGCCAATTTTTCCCCATACAAAACTTAAAAACTAAATTCCTATAACAAAACTCTACCGTGCACGAGCACATTATGCTTACCCCCTGCGCACGCGCCGCCCTTCGGTCGCAGTTCAAAGGTAGAAATAGAACGGCGCGGCGGCGTCGACGCGGGCCGCGGCGGCCGAGCCCAAAAGTTCAAAAGAAAGTTTAGACACAGCCAATAACACCACCCCTAGAAACCACGCTCAGAGAGGTCAAGTTCTGATGATAGGATCCATGAGAAACTAATCAAACTCTTAAATTTGCATAAGCATGTGCATGACAAATGGGCGAATAATTCTATACCACGCTAACTGATGATGATTAAATAGATACTTCAGGGGTTGTAGTCGGTTTTTAAATAAACAAGTTATTGAGATTGTACTTTAGTTTGCATTTCTAAATTGTATGATGTGTAACTTGCTAAAGTTTAAACAGTTTGGATTACCTGCGGCACTGTTAAGGTCCGTTGAAGCTGCTATGAAAATAGTTCGTGTTTTCCGTTCAGTTCAGTGGAGCCGGCGTGATCAAAGGAGAAAGCACTGACATATATGCTCTGGCTAAGTGTTCATTTATGGATTACTAGCTTTGCCCGCTGCTTCGCTCGCGGTAGACTCGGTTTAAAAGCAAATCCGATTTAAACACGAAATATATGATAATAAACGATCGCTTCTCTTACATTATCTTTCTCTATACCGTCCATAATATTGTACTTTATTTGATACTGCTCAGCCCCAAGGCTATTTAGCGTGATGGTATAAAGACTATAGTGAGCCTCAAGAACTACTCTTTACATTGGTGCAAACCGCATCAAAGTCTGTTCAGTGGTTCCGGCGTTTACCTCAAACATCATACATACAGACACACGTTCCCTTTTATAAGAATTAGAGATAGAGAAGATTTTGTGTCGAAGTAAATTGTATGCATTATTACAATGACAGTTCTATATATTTTATTCTTCGGCCATGACAAATCCCGTGGCGCCACACTTCGGCAGCGCGGGAGCGGAGACTGGCCCGACGACGCCTTTTGTCCACTAATGAAACCAAATTGGTTAATGCAACTCTATATTGAGTTACATCAAGGCATGTTGGATACATTCAGCGTTTCAGTATATTCGGAGGGCTTGTGTATGATTTCATCTGCAGATTATTCATACATGGAATTTAAGGCAGTCGTAAAAGTAAAATTACGCGTATGTATATTTTGTTCAATCGCTTTGCTCGTATATAGGTGTTCTTTAATTACCTGCATGGTTTTAGTGCCTGTATCTGTAAATGAAATTGCTACAACCACAGCGCAGCGGAAGGGTTAGTCCATCTAGTTCTACTATTAGTTCTACGATAGAACAAAATGGACAAAAAAAATCCAAACAGTTCTACTGCTCACCGCGATAGAACAAAATGGACAAAAACAATCCAGACAGTTCTACTGTTCTATTAATCGTATAAAATATAAGAATACTAAAAAACTATTGTGATCATACTAGTTTGTCATATCAATATGACTACGAGGACCAACTAGTTGATCAGACATAACGGTAGAGAATTCGAAAAAAAAAAAATTTCAAGCAATAATTTGTTTTTTTTTTTGTATGGAAAATGAGAACATCCTGATGTCAGATTATTCAGATCATCAGGGATCATCAGGGGGGCATTGAAATAAAGCTTAATAAGTAAAGAAATTGCGACGGGACCCTAAAAAAAAATTAAACTCTTTATTGCACACAATTGAAAGAAGAATAGTACACGATAAGAAACAAAAATACAGGAGTGCGCAAAGGCAGACTTATCACTGCAAGTGATTTCTTCCAGTCAACCTTTACTATTTATAATCTTATTTTTTTAAAGTGCAAACTAGTTCATCTATCCCAACGATTTTGTTTTATTTTTGCATTATATTTTATAAATTATAATAATATATGCAAGCTTTGATCTTGACACGTCAGTGCAAGCTTTTTTATTATAGGGTGTATTATACATTTTTCAAGATGGCGTCGTCGGTCGTGGTGACGGGGGAAATATGCGCTTTTTAAGCGGTTTTCAACGCTCGATTAAATCATGCATGCTCATTACATGGTAATGTGACACGCGCAGGGGGAGTGCAGAGGTGAGGGGAGGGGAGGTGAAGGTAGAGTGCCGACAAAGTGAATTGTTCCGAACTTGTTCGCGTATCCTTCCGATATACTCAGTACCGCCGCCGCCGCCAGTCCGCCTATTCCTACTGCCTATACCGCCAAACTTTTTAACTGCTTAATGTACATAAGTACAGTATGAAATGGAATGAAATGAATTTTATTTCACACAGAATGAATAGTTATGTACATGCTAATATTACATATTATTGTAAATAATATTTAACAGAAATAAAACAAAATGTTTTATTCTGAATTTGTGTTTTATTTCTGAATTAGCACGACGTTACCACCCAACTATAGGCTAAGTGTGTGCTAGGGTTGGCAATTTTAAATTCACAGATAATATAGGGCATGATTGTATATGTATAGGGCCTTTGTAGTCGACAGAAGAGTTCTTCAAATTGCACGATTCTATAAATCGTTCTTGTGCCTAACTGCAAAGGTGTGGAACGGGCTCCCAGGGAATATCTTTCCCCACTCCTACAATCCACGGATCTTACAATCCCGGGTTGATAGCCTTTCCCCAGCGACATTAGTCCACCTCCAAGCCGGACTGGCACCTCCTCGGCGTTGATATTGGCTGCGCCTGAGGCTTCGACCTCGGGCAGAGCCACCCAGTTCGGAAGAAATAAAAATATTTTTTTTATTGCTTCCGGTTCAGTTTTTTATATAGTCCGGTATGGGTGGCTGAGTCGGAGGGGTCAAAGCACATGCTTCGGCCAGCCAATATCACCTCCGAGAAGGAAGGCGCCAAAGGATATTCTCGTAAAACATCAAGATTTGTTATACTTTATTATTTATTATTTACCGGCAAGGAACTCCGGCTTATTCGTAAACATATCCATTCTTACATTAACTAATAAATATAAATTGTACGAATACATTTCATAATAATAAAAGCATAACTTCAAATCACTAAAAGCCGAATGAAACCAAATGGGTCGTAAACTCGTCCTTTTACCGTGCCCCCTGACATAACATCGTTGCAAACAAAGATTATGAGTTGCAATATGGGAATATGGCAATACCAAAAGTATACTGAATGTTGCCCGCACAGAGCGGTGTTTATGGTGGCACTAAAAGGTTACGATATAGCATTTTCCCCTTAATTTGTAGCAACATTGTCTTCATTTTTCACGAGCGCAAAGCAGTTAAGCAGGTAGTTAATTTTGAAAGTTTTCGCAATGATTCCATGTTACGTTATATACTTACATTGTTTCCTTTTATCAATTATTACATCTTAAATGTCGCGTTATGATGCTAGAATATTTTTTTTTTATATTTTTAGAAGCTAGTTACGCATATTTTTTTAATTAGGTACGAGTATATTAGTTTTAGCTGAGAATTTAGTAATTTTTTAACCGATTTCAAAAAAAGGAGGAGGTTCTCAATTCGACTGTATTTTTTTATAATTTGACAATGTTGTGTTTTCCTTAGGTATAGATAGTTCAATATTTGTTATAATAATATATGTTCGATATTTTTTATTCGTTATTCATCCACCATAGACCGGTACACTGCACTCGGATTCGACATATTGTAACATTAAACATTTAGCATTTTGCCAGTTCGATTATCACAGAGAAGAAGAACAGGCAAGAAACTTCGCTGGATACTTTTCTTTTTATGTCCACTTAGTCGACATTTAGAAAAGTGTTTGCCACTGCCTACACAGTACGAGCCATCATTATTCAATTAATCCAAATCAAAATAAAATAATATAATATAATAAAGATATTTCCTCAAGATAGAATGATGATAAGTACCTACATTAGTTTCATCACATCATTAAACTGTTAATTAACGGAATTCGAGTAAAACCTGCAATAGGGCAATATTTATCTGTTACTGACCTAATAATCAATGCTAGTGTGGTCTATGAGATATGAATACGCCCATGGAGCTTTCCTCCACTCGACACACTATTGTTTCCACATTTCGCCCGTCGTCGTCCGGTACGCCGGATCGGATCCGACCGGATCGGATACGACCGGATCGGATCGCTCCCACTCCAAGTTGCCGACTATATAATTCTCCGGAGTGCTCGCCGCAAACCCCGCCGGATCGGAACCGACCGGATCGGATCGCTCCCGCTACAAGTTGCCGACTATAATTCTCCGGAGAGCTCGCCACAAAAGTTAGCCCGACGTGTGTCGCGGGCCCACGTCCAAATGACACGGATGATGATAGTTTAATGAGGACGCTCATTCGTCGTATCTCACCGCCGGTCACGCACGATTTGAAGCTCTGAGACCGACTGATAAGGGTCACTTTACATTGACAAAGACGAGGGGCGGAGACATTGTGCACCGCGCGGCTTACAAGTAATGAAATGTCGGGTGGTACAATAAGCAGTGCTTACTTATTTTGACATGGACGAGATATGTATGCAGCTTTGGACGTTGGAGTATTCGCTTTGTTGGGAACCATGCGACGGATGTTTCGTAATGAAATATGATTCTAATAAGCATTCTAACGGCTTCTTGGCCTACAAGGCAGACATTCTTCTGAAAGGCATTTGAATGCGCGGCTTGTAGCTTGAGTTATCTGTTTTTTTTTTAATGTAATCCGGTATGGGTGGCTGAGTCGGGGGGGCCAAAGCACATGCTCTGACCAGCCAATATCACCTCCGAGAAGGTAGGTGCCATACCGGAGACTTCCCTGGATTGCTGGCTATACTGGACTAGAGGAGAACACACCCGAGGCTACTATGCGGCCATCTGACATCCAGTAAAAAAAAACTCATTGGTACACGCCGACCGGATTCGAACATCGGACCACTCGCATGAGAAGCCGTTGCCCAAACCACTCGGCCACGCGCCGCTTAAATCTGTACGGCGAAGTAAATATTTCATGTGATATAATTAAATAGGTTAATTTGGCAGATACATCATGTATTGCAAATAAGTTTACTTCAGTTTCATTGTTAGGGTTACGTAGCCATGCTGGCTGGGATCCTTATAAATCGGTAAAGTATATGTCCGTTCATCCGTCCGTCCGAGGTGATAACTCTTGAATGTGAAGTTCAATAAATGAATAAAACAATATATTTTAATCCTTATTCAATAAAACATAAAAAAGTAATAATGGTAAACTAAACAACTAAAAACTACCTAACAAACATTAAAATAACTATCAAAATGGGCGTTTTCAAAAGTTCCCAGAACACTTGCGGCATTACCCCGCTCGATGACAAGGCATTTGAATAAAGTAGATGCCTGATTGCGGGACACCAGTAGTGTCTACCAGCAGAGGGTCAAGCCTCTTCAAGAAGCTTGGTTAATAAATAAAAAAAGAATTACTATTAAGTTCTTACGGCAAAGAAAACTATTTTGAAGTAAATGGCTACGGAACCCTCTGTGAGTGAACAAGTTTCGCAGTTAACAGGCTTTTCCCATATCATTTTACTTCATTTCAAGTACCAACGGAACTACACTTGAATTCGTCATACATACATAATAGTTAAATTTTACAGATTAATAAAAAAATCAAAATAAGTAGCATCAAATAAGGCCGTGTGGGGCCGGTACTTTAAAAGAATAGCGCCACTGCATCTCTCCCCGTGTAGGTATGTCGTAAAAGGCGACTAAGGGATATGACTCCCTTCTTATATTACTAGGTGGTAGGGTTTAACCCGCCCGGGTTGATACCACCGCACTGAATGAAAGGTCGGTCGAAACAGCTATGTAAATAGTTTGTGTTTTCCGTCCAGTTCAGAGCAGCCGGCACGAACGAAGGGAAGCACTGACGTGACACCAAGTTCACCCGGTATATGGGCTGGCATCACGAATGTTGTAGGAGATGTAGCCAAGTGTCAGATTCCATAAAAAAAAATAAAGATCCGAGGAATCAGTAGGATCTTCTACTTTATTTTAATTATTTTCCTAGATAAAAAGAAGTATCAAATATTTTAATATGATCCCTCCGCAAATTTTCTGAAATCATTCCCCTTGCCTTGTTCGTTTTATCATCTGAATAAATGTATATAACAGTTACATAAGGTAATCACGCACGGTAAATATACATAAGTGAGTGTGGTGAGGAGATAACGAGGGATTGACGTTCTCACTCCTTCGCACACGGAGATTTATTCACAAAGTCGCACACGTTGTCCTACCCGGTTCGGTCGAGCAAGCGAATGTTCGGTTCGTCAATATCAAACAACGTACGTTACTGCTTTGTGCGTGGATAATTAAAAGCAAACAATCACCCACGTGCACAGATAAAGCCCAGTTTACACTGCGCCGAATCTATGCAGTGAGTTGATAGAGCTTTGAGCTGTGAAGTCTTTGAGGTTGATAAGTCAGGGTAACCGAGGAAGTTTATAATATAAAACACAAACGATTTATATTAAAAAGTGTAACCGAAGAAGTTTATATTAAATGTAAAACACAGACGTTTTGTATTAAAATATTTTAAACATTTTTGAACGAAGTGAATTATCGGTAAGTAAAAATAATCCTTAAGTCATTGCATGAGACAACATTTTGATAAAACTGCAAAAAAGACAAATACATCCAAACTGTCTATCGACTCCCATGGACATTCTTTCGTATGCGGGGTTGCGAATGTCATGGCAGTCTGACAGGTGTATACACATTCATGCCCCTCTTTAAGAATCCGATCTTCAAATATGTTGCTCAAAGCTCAGGTCGTCGATGACGAAGCATTATAATTTATAGCTTTTAACGATTTTGAGAAGTGACAGAATGTAACAGTGAAAACCGTAAGTAAATCGATAAAGTGGTTCATGAGTTATAAGGATATTCACATATAGCCGCGCTGGTCGCCCTTAGAAACTTTATTTATTAGGATAGTAAGACGGAGATCTTACATCTCCCTGATGTGAGATTCTATAAACATTCTTGGAAAATACGCAAAGTACAGTGAAAGTGAGTGAGGCTGCAGTGTCACAGTGTGGCGTCTTAGCTAAATTCCGTGAACATATCGCAACTAACGGAAATGACGTCATTCCGTTACGCACGAATTTCGTGCGTTCAGATGGTTTCATCTCGTTGTGAGTGCGTACTCAGTAGTGTAGTACTAATACCTATTCTATCAAAACACTTTGTGCACTTCCACTGGAACGCGTAGTGCTATATTTATGTGTAGGAGTGGTAAATCTACGTCCTAATCCGTTAACCTATTCTTGAGTTATATATATATCATCGACCATACAGGCGGCAGAAGTTGTATTTTATTTATAAAATCTGTTGCCGAGGCTCCGCCTGCGTTAAAGTCGACTAAAAGCAAATCTAACACCATTCTATGAATGTATTTAGTTTCGTAAAAACTGCATATTGTACATAATAAGTATTTCTCACCCATCTCACATATTATTTTATAAGTCGCGTATTATTTTTTCTTCATTCATCATCCACAGTACACAGCACTAGGATTAACATTATACATTTTGCATATTTTAACATTTAACATTTTGCATTTTGCCATTTCGATTATCACAGCGAAGAAGAACTGGCAAGAAACATCGCTGGATACTTTTTTAGGGTTCCTTATCCGTCTCACGGGACCCTATTACTAAGCCTACTCCGTCCGTCTGTCTGTCTATCCGTCTATCCGAGGTCTGTATCTCTTGAACCGTAATAGGTGACCCGTTGAAATTTTCACAGAATGTGTTATTATGGCCGATATAACAACAAATAATAAAAATAAGAAAAAGTAAAAAAATCACAAGGGTCCCCATACAAGTAATTAAACAGTGTATGCGCGCCATCTACCGAAAAGAGTATGAAGCATTTTAACTAATACATAGATGGCGTGAGTGGTGCTGACCATGACATGGCGATACGGAACCCTTGATGCGCGAGTTCGTCTCGCACTTGGTCGTTTTTTTTTAACGTCCCCTTAGTCTAAGTACATAAAAGTGTTGCCACTGCTTAGATAGTACGAGTAATCAAGCGAGTGTGACAAAGTAACAACGTCGTATTTCAACTTCGAGCGGGAAGTGTACCTATGTAAGTGCAGCCTCGCTCTCCGTACTGGAGCGATAGAGTATTTTTAGAACTTCAGGCGCGATGCGTGCGTAGCGTATGCTAATGATTAGGCTGTGTCCACACGCCGCCGGTTCCAACACGGTTCCGGCTCAGGTTCGGTTAACTTCGAACTGGAACACCATTGAACCGGACCGTTTCGACCGCTGAAGATTGATCGTGGTTCGGATACCACGTAAAACTATTGGTTCCTCTTTCTACCTTACTAGGCGGTGGGGGTTAATCCGCCCGGGTTGATACCACCGCACTGAATAAAAGGTCGGGCGAAATTGGCTATGTAAATAGTTCGTGTTTTCTGTCTAGTTCCATATAGCCGGCACGACCAAAGGGAAACACTGACATGGCACCTAGTTCATGGAGGTGTTATGGGCTGACATCACGGATGTTGAAGGTCATGAAGCCAACCGTGGCAGTTTCCACAAAACAACTTTATGATTTAAAAATGATATGTAGAAGGATTCGAATGCACAAGTAGCCCGATTACAGAATTTTCAATCAACTTTTTGTTATCGGATTTCATAAATTTTGTATTGTATTATTGATGTACCGTGTGGGGCCGGTAATTTAAAAGAATAGCCCCACTGCATCTCTCCCCGTGTATGTCGTAAAAGGCGACTAAGGCATATGACTCCCTTCTTATATTACTAGGTGGTAGGGTTTAACCCGCCCGGGTTGATACCACCGCACTAAATGAAAGGTCGGTTGAAACGGCTATGTAAATAGTTTGTGTTTTCAGAAATAGTTTGTGTCCAGTTCAGTGTAGCTGGCACGACCGAAGGTAAGCACGTGGCACCAAGTTCACCCGGTGTTATGGGCTCACATAACGGGTGTTGTAGGTGAAGCAGCCAACCGTGTCAGTTTCCATAAAAAAAAATTAAAAATGTATAAATAGACGGATAAAGAATATTCGGGTAATTTATGTACGTTAAAAACTGTCATCTCGAAGTGATACCGGCTGAATACTCCTTAAATAAGTAGGTACTCTATGTAGCCGGCATCAATTTGATTTACCAGAATTTGTTAATTTTGTTTTATGAGACCGCGCCTCTATCGTTTTTAGGGTTCCGTATCCGGTACGGGTCCCTATTACTAAGCCTACGCCGTCTGTCTGTCCGTCCGTCCGTCCGTCTGCCCGTCCGTCCGTCCGTCTGTCTGTCTGTCCGAAGGCTGTATCTCTTGAACCGTAATAGGTAGCTCGTTGAAATTTTCACAGAGTATGTTTTATTATGGCCGATATATTTTAACAACAAATAATAAAAATAAGAAAAAGTAAAAAATTCACGGTGGCTCCCATAGAAGAAACCAAAAAAGTGTATGCGCGCGCGCCATCTACCGAATAGAGCGTGAAGCATTTTAACTAATCATGACATTGAACTATTAAGAAGCATTTTATAACACGCCATAGATGGCGTGAGTGGCGCTAAACATGACATGGCGATAAGGAAGCCTCGGTGCACGAGTTCGACTCGCACTTGCCCCTTTTTATCTCGATCGTGTATACGCACTCCGGTTCCGGTTCAAGTAGTCGAAAGTGCTCCCGGTCGGCCGCGCCGTCGAGCCGGAACCGTGTTGGAACCGGCCACGTGTAGTCGCGGCTTTAGCCGACGCTGTTCGATTCGTGGCGTATGGAATATTTACGAGCGCGTTTGTGATTAAAATAGCGCGGCGTGAGCGAGGTGTATGGCGTATGGCGTAACGATAAGTGCATCACAAGCCCGGAAGTTATGTGGCTTCAGTGTTACCAAAGGAATCTGCTATCGTTTTCTAGTCAATTTTGACGTTTATGTGCGAAAACTTTTAAGCCTGCTAGCTCTATGCAAAATTAATTCCTTTCGAAAGTGGAACGTATTTAGATCTACTATAACTATTGTCTTTAATATAATATATTAAAGACAATAGTTATAGTATATACTTAACATATTATGTTAAGTATATATTTTGCAAGGCCGATGATGTGATTGGTAAACCATTATGATAATGGACTTTGTGTATAAGTAGCTATTATAAAAAAAAATCAAAATACCTATGAAATCAAAAATAATTATTTAGATGAATTCAAAGAGAAGTCTTCGATATGCCGTCTGCATTCTATGAGGTTTTATGGCTGATCGGACCTTGTGCTTTGCCTCCTCTGACGTTGAGTCACATATATCAAATTAATTAAAATTTCTTTATTTTCACATTTCTTCATTTCATATATAAAATATACATACATACATATCACACACGCTGAATCCCGACAATAGGGGTAAGCAGAGTAATCGATGTTGTGCTGCAAGGACTCTGGTAAATTACAGCACAACAACGACCACCACGTTTCGCAAAGTATTCGAACAAGATTCAGTCGACCAAGCAGCAAGTAATGCACGAAGACCCACCTGCTGCATGACTCGGTGGAAGTACCGTGCCAAGGTGAGAGGTGGCGAGCCTGTCGCCCTTGAGCACGGCATCTTGTCCTTATCCCTTAGTCGCCTTTTACGACACGCACGGGGAGAGATGCAGTGGGGTTATTCTTTTTAAGTACCGGCCCCACACGGTAATAAAATATATAACGGACTTTAAGTGAGCTAAACTTGTTATACCCTTATGTATATAGGTAATTTTTTCTCGGAAACGGCTCTAACGATTTGGATGAAATTGTGTATTTAGATAATGTTACTTTTCCAAGTTTACCTAGTTATGTGTATATACATAGGTACTATAATATAAAAGAAGTATGTACAAGTAGACAACACCATGAAATTATAACGAAAGAGATTTCTGGAACGAGTTGAAATAGGTAAGTGCTTAGTTTTCACCATCACACTTTTTTTTTTATGTAATCCGGTATGGGTGTCTGAGTCGGAGGGGCCAAAGCGCATGCTCCGACCAGCCAATATCACCTCCGATAAGGTAGGTGCCATACCGGAGACTTCCCTGGATTGCTGGCTATACTGGACTAGAGGAGAACACAACCGAGGCTGCTATGCGGCCATCTTACATCCAGTACGGTGGTACCAACCCAGTCGGCTACAATTTGAGCCTACCACCTAGTAAGGGGCAAGGGAAGGGACCAGGGATGTTGCGGATATTCGCATCCGCATCCGTAAATGCGGAGCATCCGCATTGATTTTGACATCCGCATCTGCATTCGCATCCGCATTAAATCGATGCGGAACTCATGCGGATGCGGATGTCGTGCAGGTTGAGACTTGAATGAAATTGGGCGGAGTCCGCGAGTGGCGCGCGCTGCAATTGACCAATAGGAAGGGAATATGCTGTGCGACGGTGCAGTGCAGTGCTGACGACTTTGTTTTCCATTATTATTGCGTCATTTCATTCCGTCACGTTTCGTGTATGCATGCGTGTCTAAACACGCGCGACGACGCGTCTTCTAAGTTGAAAAGGCAGCCAAGTTACTTTTCATTAAATACAATAGCCCAATCTTGAAATTTTCTTACTAAAACTTGATTGATCAATAAAAGATATTAAAAGCATAATCTCTTTTATTCAAGGACTTAAACTAACCGGCTCTTCAAGCAATCTTGTTAACATCCGCATCCGCATCCGCATCCGCGGATGTGAGCGTCCAAAAATCCGCATCTGCATCCGTATCCGCGGATGTCAAATAAATCGCATCCGCAACATCCCTGGAAGGGACCTACAGTTTTACACCGGTTCCGAACGGTGAAGCGGCAGGTGTAGGTATGCACGTAAATTTTTTCGTCAGAAAAAACTCATTGGTACACGCCAACCGGATTCGAACCTCGGACCTCTCGCATGAGAAGCCGATGCCCAAACCACTCGGCCACCCGCCGCTTTAACCGCTTTTACTTGCGCGATGTAAGCGATCCTGTAACTTCAGATAATGTGAAATGGTTCTCATAACCTCATCTATTCGTACAAATCATGTTCTATGCAATGTTCCGAAGAAATACACAGCGCAGACACGCCATTGTAGTGTATTGCATTATTCATTGTCAAAATGTGGTCTGCATGCAGTACATTTGTGTTGTACAGAGTTTGAGTACACAAGTGTGGCGAAGATAGATATACCTTCCTATTATATTAGCTATTATTTTAATTAAAATGTATTTTATATTAATTTTTAAATTAAACAGACTTGCCTCCTATATGCTACCACCGGTTTTTTATTTTTTATTTTTTATGTAAACCAGCATGGGTGGCTGTGCCGTGGGACCAATGGTGCAGTCGACAGAGCCAAAATCACCTCTCCTTGCGAAACCCCGCTCAGTTAGGTGCCATGCCAGGAGATTTGCGGACTGTTGCTAGGCTGTCTATCCCGTTAATACGACGCTTGAAGACACCCAGGTTAAAGGATTCAGGAAATACACTCGCCGGAAGACATTTCCACGCTCTAGCGGTGCGACAAAGAAACGATTTAGAGAAACGGTTTAGATGACAGAGGCTGTTTCACAATGTGAATTTATTTTATTTATATAGGAGTACATTTAAGTCTTACTTAGTATCACAACATTACACAAGATTACGTGAAAGTTTAAAATAAATAAGTTGAATTATATGGAAGAGAACAACATTTACTAAACAGCTAAAATTATTTAAAATTAAATTAAATTTACTGATAATTAATTATCTAATAAATATAGAAACAACCTGAAAATATGAAAACTAAAACTAATTACTTGATTACAAACATAGCTAAGAACCATCTCGATTAAACCCCCTTTCTAATCCGCATCCAAAAAATCGGTCTATCCGTTTGGGAGCTACGATGCCACAGACCGACACACACACACACACACACACACACCCTGACACACCCTCACACATCCCGACACACATTAAACTTATAAGACCCCTCCGTTTGCGTCGGGAGTTAAAAACAAATTTTGACTAAACTAAAATTTTCAGACCCGCTACAGCTTGAACATCTGGTCCAAAGCGCCCGAACCGGAACAGCCACGCCGTAACAAGCACGCTGGTCGCTAATTATTAGCCTTGTACTTAATTTTCGTTTTATGCAATGTTCTTTCACTCATTGTTTTCTGATCACATTATCGCTAGACAAGTATATATCGATATTACATACATGTACAAGCCGTATAAAGATTTTTTGTGTAATCCGGTATGGGTGGCTGAGTGAGAGGGCCCAGAGCACATGCTCCGACTAGCCAATATTACCTCCGAGAAGGTGCCATACTGACGGTTTCGCTTTTAAAATTGATATCACCATCAATCAATACTAATAATAAATCTGTTAGGGATGGTCATGGAGTAAGTTACTTTGTTTTATATGAGATACTTGTGACTGGGTTGCGTTTGTGGAGTGGATATATGGTACTTAAACTATAATGACGATTTTTTTAAATATTTTCTGTATGCATGTATGTATGATACTAAAACTAAATTGACGATTTTTAGAAATATTTTCTGTATGTATGTATGTTCCTCCATAACTCTTAAACCGATCATCCGAATTCGATGACACTTAGTACAAGCACATTTAGCTATACGGGACACACGATAGGCTAAGTAAAATTTTGTCCCGGTTACGCTAAGACGTGGCTCTCATACAAACCGAATTGTTTCGCGCGCCGAAATAGAGGTACGGTAGCGGGCTTACTTAGTTTCTTCTTTTTAAATACGAACTTCACGCGAGCGAAGCTGCGGGCAAAAGCTAGTATTATAATATATTGAATAGATAAAATGATTTTGAATTTTTTTTAAATGATAAATTGATTTTGATAATATGAAATATTTATCGTGATAAAAATGAAATTGGTTAGATTTTTTATTTTGTATCAAAGGCTATATTTTGTTTAGCTAGTTTTGACTGTCTAGGTTTTTTTATTGAAAGGACCTCTGTAATGAAGGTCCACGGTACATCCTTACACACCCTGTATAAGCAGTAAGAACAGATGAACACATATTATGGCAATATCACAATTAATTTTTACGATACCCCTTCTATTAACCTTAATTCTTCGCTCTGTTTCTATTCCAATTCGTACTCCTGCTCATGCGCAATCGAATAGAGTCCGTCATTTGTGAGTTCTTAGTTTGCCCGCGTCATTAGAGGGTCCACCTGCAAACGTATACTCAGCAATTAGAGCGCTAGCACACTGCAACCAGGCCGACTTCACACCTCGCCACAATGAATCATTGTTACTGTGTTACGTGCGCGCTAGGAGTTGTGTAGAGCTATCTCTCGGTGCTTACTACATCGACACTAATGTCGTCTTGTTTATGAATTAAATAATTAAATACAACAACGAATAGCTATTAAAAGGCTTCACTTTGCCTAGGATATCAAAGAAAAGTGCAAAAAGATGCAAGTTCAAATATTGTATTATGTCATCTCAAGTTTAATTTGTTTTTTTTTATTGCTACCGAACTGGGTGGCTCTGTCCGAGGTCGCAACCTCAGGGGTAGCCAATTTCACCCCCGAGGAGGTGCCAGTCCGGCTTGGAGGTGGACTAATGTTGCTGGGGAAAGGCTATTAACCCGCGATTTGAAGATCCGTGGATTGTAGGAGTGGGGGAAGATATTCCCTGGCAGCCCGTTCCACGCCTTTGCAGTGCGGCACAGGAACGATTTAGAGAATCGCGCAGTTCGAAGAACTCTTCTGTCGACTACAAACGGGTGTTCCGCGAGAGTATGGCGGGTTTGGCGAAGGCGAACAGGAGGAAGCAAGTTCGTCAGAGCAGCGGCCATAGTAGTACCGATAAAACATGTATTGTTTTTATGTAATCCGGTATGAGTGGCTGAGTCGAAGGGGCCAAAGGACATGCTCCGACCAGCTAATGTCACCTCCGAGAAGGTAGGTGCCATACCGGAGACTTCCCTGTATTGCTGGCTATACTGGACTAGAGGAGAACACACCCGATTTTACTTATGTTGGTATAATTTTTGCCAAACGTTGTTTCCGCTCGTGCATTGTTCACTCCATGAGCTTTGCACAGAGCACGGGGAAGCGTACGATACATTTAGATCAAATGTACCGCACGCTTCCCCGCTCCACCTCCTCTCACGCTGAAACCTCATCTCAACTTCTACGCAGCACAGTGAACATCGCACAAGCGGCAATAAAGTTCGGCGAAAACTGTATCGTATGTATTGCAAACGGAATGTTAAAAAAAACGTATGGGAACTCCGTTTATTTTTTATTTTTTTATTATTTCTTGTTATATTCGCCATAATAAAACATATTCTGTGAATATTTCAACCGGTTACAGTTCCAAAGATACAGCAGATAGAACACACAGACAGACAGACAGACAGACGGCGGCGTAGGCTTAGTAATAGGCTTCCGTAAGGAATACGGAAACCTAAAAACCGGCCAAGTGCGAGTGAAACTCGCGCACCGAGGATCCCGTATCGCCATGTCACGGCTAGCGCTACTCACGCCATCTAGATGGCGTGTTATAAATTGCTTCATATTAGTTAATGTCATGATTTATAATCTATTCGGTAGATGGCGCGCGCGCAAATACTTTTTGGTTTCTTCTGTGGGAACCCCCGTGAATTTTTTACTTTTTCTTATTTTTATTCTTTGTTGGTATATTGGCCATAATAACACATTTTTTGTGAAAATTTCAACGGGCTACCAATTACAGAGACCAATTAAGAGATACAGCCCTCGGACAGACGGACGGACGGACAGACAGACAGACAGACAGACGGCGTAGGCTTAGTAATAGGCTTCCGTACGGGATACGGAAACCTAAAAATGAAATGAGAAAATGTTAACGAAGTAACAAGAAAAAATATGCAATATGGTTTCTGAGTACCTATTTATTTATTTGATTATTTCTATGTTAAACGCACACTCGAAATTGTGCAAAGATGTATCTCGACACCTTTGACTCGGCGTACGTCAGCAGAGTGGTAGTGCTTATTAGTTTACACTACCTCAATTTTCTCTATAGAAAAAACCGGCCATGTGCGAGTCGAACTCGCGCACCGAGGTTTCCGTATCGCCATGTCATGGTCAGCGCCACTCACGCCATCTATGGCGTGTTTTATGAAATGCCTCATATTAGTTCAAATTCATGATTGGTTCAAATGCTTCATACACTTTTCGGTAGATAGCGCGCATATACTTTTTAGTTTGTTATGTGGGGTCCCCCGTGAATTTTTTTACTTTTTCTTATTTTTATGATTTGTTGTTATATCGGCCATAATAAATAACACATATTCTGTGAAAATTTCAACGGGCTACCTATTACGGTTCAAGAGATACAGCCCTCAGACAGACGGACAGACAGATGGTATAGGCTTAGTAATAGGGTCCCGTACGACGGATACGGAACCCTAAAAATTGCAAAATTACCACCAAACTTACTACAATAAAACTGATAGTATTCAATAAAATACTTTAAATTAGAACATGAAACATTGCATAATAACTGATCTCAATATAAAGCAGGTTCAATAGGTTTTACATTTTCAAAATAACTTTCTTTTTTTTTTCATTCATACATAATATAGAAAAAACTTCAAAATTAGTGTTGTAGGAATGTTGAGAGCAGTGAGCAAAATTGTATGATGTTGATGACACTGTACGAGTATGTTGATATCATCTATGGTTGATATTGTGAAGGGATCCCTTACTTTATTTTTTTTTATATTTATTCGTCCCTTTTCAGGACAGGCAAAACTAATTAAAGTATACAGCCTTTTCTGTTGTACTTCTAATGTCTGTTGGTTTCTTCTCGTATTGCGAGAATCTCAAAAATATACACTTTTTTTTAACGACCTCTTTACGAGATAGGCAAGGGGGCCTTACAGCCTTGTCTGTTGTTATTTTTTATATTATTTATATATCGCCAATAAAATTTTTGAAGTAATGAAATCGTAAATCGTAGAAAAACAGTCTGTGTTGGCAATTAAATCTTGAGTGAAGCGCGGCATATTATCAGGTGTTTTATAAATTTTCATTAATTTATTTATTAGCGAATGTCGTTCAATGTCAAAAGGCATTCAAAACCATTTCGTATTGATACCGTGCACCGCACCGAATGACAAATCGGTCGAAGCGGGTATGAAAATAAATAGTTCGTGTTTTACTTTCACTAGACTGAAATTTGACGTAATTCGCAAAAGCGTAACGGGCCGACAGCACGGGCAGCTTACCAGTTCATCGTAGTAGTTAGCTATCTCCGGATATATCAAGGCGTCGTAATCCATTAGCATAGCTCTTCGTTGACCGCAGCCACTGAACAGGATGACCTCACTAAACGCACAGCTTGAATGTACGAAACTCTTGCACTTATCACTTTGCTTAAATGCTTTATTGATTCGTACTAAATAAAAAACAAATCACCAACACCTTTTTTTTTTAACTTGAACATTCCAACGTTTAAAAGCGTCGCAAATTTCGATTAAAAAACTTCACCAACACCAGAAATGAACCCGTTAACTGTATTTCGAATGCTTTAAATGAAGGAAGCACAGCGTTAACACCGGCACGTCGATATACGAAACATCGGGCGAATAGCGCTCCGCCGTGTACTGGCGTCTGTAAAGCTAAAATAAGACCAAATTTTAAACACAAATCGTAGGCACCGCGCCATATCTATATGAAGCTATTACAGCGGCCCGCGCACGCGACCAGCACATATTGAATGTGTGGCGGCAATCGACTTAAATTGTTGCAATTCGGGCAAAATAAAAATATAAAATATCATGGTGAACATTGTTAAATGTAATATTGTGGAGCTTGGTTTAACTCGAAATTAAACTCGCATTGTCTTGACCTGGTTAATAACTGCTTTAGCTTTTGCCGTATTATTACAGGTTCATTCAATCAATAAATTCAACCTATGTGCTTAAAAATAAACAGCTTACAAATTTACGAGTTTAACGAGTATTTTTTTTTTATTTTCAAGGAATTTCCTAGTAAGAAGTTTCATTCTACTCACAATTTGTATATTGACTGAGAATTATGTTCCTTTTGGTGTTCAATGCAATAACCATCAATTAACTTATAATTGATTCAAACTGAAGTGAAAAACAGGTAGGTGGGTCATTGGTTGACGATGTTCAAGATAAAACGATGCTTCGTTCACAGGTCCGCTTCCAAAATAATGTTCTGGCCTGAGCATCCGCTGGCACACTAAAACAGTCCTGGCAGACCGATTTATTTCCTATAGTGAATCTTGGGTTCACGGTCGAAGAAGGAAGCGAGTTATGACTTTTACACTGAACTCAGAAGTTGTTTAAAATATTTCGTGTGCGTTACTATTTCATACCAAACTTCTTCATCCAATGCGCAGTAAGGTAAGTACTCAACCAGTACTCTTTCTAAGTATATATAGTATATTTTATTATTACTAGCATTAACTTGTATGCAGGTAGGTTGTGCATAAAATGTATATTTATGAAAAATTTATTAAGTATTTGACTTCAGATTCTAAGATTATATTTATTGTTTAATGCATTGACTAGATAAATGTGTATTTATATTGATTATTTAATTAACAATTATTGACATTCATTGGCCGTTATTGATTTCTATTTTTAATTATATTTAATGGTAAATTATTTAATTTTATTAGATTAATGTGTAACTTTGTTCGGACTTTGTTCTGTACTGTGTTATATGTATCGATGTATGTATGTACAATTTGTTATCATGCCACGTTGATATAAAATGTAACAATATTATGTGGTCAATTTTGTACATATTAAAAACAATTATTTTTAATATGTACAAAATTAGTTTTAAGTAAATGTGTGAATAAAGGAATAAATATATGTCAAAGGATTCTAGAACTAATAAAACGCTGAAAATACTGCCCCGATGGCAACCTCCGATGGTGTGCAACCCTCACTGCACGGCTCCCAACAGCATCTGGCCCCTCTCCGCCCGCACCGGAAGCGTCGATGACCCGTTTCGCTCGCCAGTCGGCCCTCTGTCTCGCTCTGCCGCGCGTCCATTGGATAGGTAGCCCTTTCGTTCGCTTCTTCAACGGAAAGTGGCGATAACAAATAAATAAATAAATAATAAGTTAAAGAACACAAAATTTTAAACGACGAAAATGATTATCAATTTTAAAAAAATATAAAAACCGCCTTCAAAAATGTATGAAATAAAAAAGGCGAAGGCTGTCGGTTATTTTTGCTTGCTTTAGCACCGCCTTCAACTCTAGTGTTAGATTTTTTTTATTTCATACATTTTTGAAGGCGGTTTTTATATTTTTTTAAATAGTTTTTTATTTCACAGTTTTTTTAGTAATTTTTTGCTATTAATGTACTCGGCGGAATCGCTTTCCAATCCGATCTTGACCAAATTGAAATGGAACCACACGGAAAGCACCAGCTTTCAAACAAAAAAATAATTTTCAAAATCGATTCACCCAGTCGAAAGTTCTGAGGTAACAAACATAAAAAAAAATACAGTCGAATTGAGAACCTCCTCCTTTTTTTGAAGTCGGTTAATGAAATATTCCACCGTTAAAATATCAGTTACGGCCTCAAATTATTTAGTTGTAAATTGGCGTGTAACCGCAGGGGGCGGGCGGTGGCGGCGCGGTGGTAGCGCGACCGCGTGTGTGCGGCCGCGGGGTGGTCGGTCGCATATTGCGGAGGCTGGCACGCAGTTGCATCTGCCACGCACGACCTGTTGCTGTTGCTCACCAAGATGGCTTAAAGCTTATTAAGCCATCCCGGCCGCTGGAGCGTATCCAGAGCCTAAGTGAAATATGTTCATATAAGAGAAAGCATTACTGCAGTGCTGCGCAGCTTATTATTAACATTTTTCAATGTTCATCCGTGCCCGTGCCAAGTGCGTTGGATTCGGGTTGTTCGGGCAGTTTATCTCCCCCCGCGGAGCTGTGCATTGCGCCAAGCGTTTTATTGATGTCGCTTGGCGTTGCTTTGCCAGTTGTTATTTTTCGGTTAACAATTTAATGTAAACGCAATAAATGTCTGTGGCTTCGGCCAGATGGAGTTAAGCCACCGCTATTTCTTGGAGATATAAATGGTTTTGGTTATATAATGACTTTCATTGCATATTTTTAAAAAAATCGGTCAAGTGCGAGTTTTACTCGCGCACGTCGGGTTCCGCAGATCCGCTATATCACAAAAACATATTCGTATATCTTCTGTCTTTCTACAATGCAAAATATAAAAGCCCTTGGCGCTATCTATTATTCAGTAGTGTGACTAATCGATTCTTAGCACGTTTCTTATATGGGGATCCCCTTCTTTTTTTTTATTTTTGCTTTTTGTATTATTTGTTGGCACATCCGCCATAATAATACATATTCTGTCTAAATTTCAACCGGCTACATATTACGGTTCAAAAGATACAGCACTCGGACGGACGGACAGACAGACGACGTAAGCTTAGTAACAGGTTACCGTATGGAACAAATTCACCTGACACTTTTAGCTTCCTCCAACAATTTTCTCCTGATTTCGAAATTTATAAATTACTTTTTGTTCTTAGTAAAGTTCGAAGCCAGCAGAAACATGTTAAATCATGACCCTCAGATGATATGGACAGGACAACGATGTTATAGGATAGCATACATCGTTGTCGTGTATCTAGCAACTAACATGACCAAAGGCTGCATAATAAAAATTAAAAGAAAATAGGCTATTACTATAACAATGAACCAAACGAGAAAAGTGACAAAAGAGTTAAATGAAAGAGATAGAGCAGAGATAAAAATATTACTCCACCCTCACGACTTGCCTGAAAAGACAGCCACGACGAACGCCTCTACGCCTAACGACATCTATGAACGTAAAACTGAAACTTTTATTATAGAGCCTCGCGCCTATGTACGGGATCACCAGGAGATTTACGCCCAAGCGATCTCGAGTTTAACCTCAGTTGAAGGCGACTGGAAACCGCACTTTCGGCGTGGCTATATACCTACTCCTGGAATACTTGTATGTGTGTGTGTATGTGTACAACGCCTTCCCAAGGTTATGCCTCAGATACGAGTAGGTACTTTGGTGTTTTTGAGGCGAGGCCTCCGAGGATTGAACCGCACGAAACATTTTAGCCAAATTTTCATATACAAATAAGGACTACTGCCGCTGAATATGTAACGACGATACGGCGGAGGCGAAGCGCCTGTGTGCTGCGGTTAGTTTAGCGGGATTGATATTGTTCCTTTTGTGTACTGCATAATCACAGAGCAGCGATCGACGGCCGCCTTCCCCCGGGGGCGCGACACGATTTCTTGCTCTGTGTGTATAATCCTAAATTAAGACACCGAACTAAATACTTGAAGCGGCATAGAGCGATGCAACTTGTTACCTGTCGGTAAAAAAAAATTGGTGACAAACGGATGTGAAGGCATTCACATCCGTTTGTCATCAATCAATCATCAATATCAATCAATATCATCATCAATACTAATAATAAATCTGTAAGGGGTGGTCATGGAGTAAGTTACTTTGTTTTATGAAATACTGAGTTTTTAGACTCTATGTATGATACTATGTAAAACTAAATTGACGATTTTTAGAAATATTTTCTGTATGTATGTATGTTCCTCCATAACTCTTAAACCGATCATCCGAATTCGATAAAACTTAGTACAGGCACATTTACCTATACGGGACACGGGATAGGCTAAATATAATTAAGTTCCAGTCACGCTAAGATGTGGCTCTCATACAAACCGATTTGTTCCGCGCGCCGAAATAAAGGTACGGTAGCGGGCTTACCCTACTTTCTTTTTTTTAAATACGAATTTCACGCGAGCGAAGCCGCGGGCAAAAGCTAGTCATGAATATTTTCAAACGATTGCATTACAGGCTGTCCCCCGGTATGAATGCTCCTTACGTGTGTATTTGCGGACACAAGACGATAAGGTGACCCATACTATATCAGTCATTGTGAAATCAGCAAGCTTACAAGCTCCTTTCGTCGATGACATGGGAGTGATGTATAACAAAGTCTCATCTAGTAGGTATTATAGCTGAGTGAAATAAGAACCCTAATATGGTATAAATCTCAGGGACCTGACTCGGCTAATATTCAGAGTAAATATAATACAGTAAGAAGTTATAAATACTATAAAATTATTAGTATGAAAGGCTGAAAGGAGACATCATTTTCATAATAGGTTCGGGACAGCAGGGCCGACCGTCCCTTTTGCATAATATTAAATAAAACAGTCCAACCCTCTCACGAGTTTATAGCGCACAAACGTTTTCGTTATAATATTAGGGCCGAGCTAAGCCAACTTTTCGTATTTTTATAGGCCTGAAGCAGTTCGTCCTGAATTCCATGTTTATCTTAAACGCCCCCTCAGCGCTCCCCCCTCCCCCTCCCCACCGCCTCAAGCCCCGCCGCCCCAGTCTTCGCGCGGCGGGAGGTGTTTTCGCATATAAGTGATTTATACGCAGTTTATATTGTTGCATGGAATATAAGATTTCTCTTTCATAAAAAAAGGAGAATGTATAAAGTGCGTGCGAGCTGCGAGGTAATGTAACGGCGCGGGGCGGGGGCGGGACCGGGGCGGGGGTACTCATGTCACCAGACGACGGCGAAGTGTTAAGAGAGTTATTTATGGAAGGCATTATGTGCTCAAAATTTCTTATGTTTGAATTATTTAATCCACTTTTCCATTAGGGGTTTTGCAGAATGATACACTTTATATTCAGGAGGCTCTTCGGCCGAGTCGTGTGTTCGGCTTTATGCGAACGTTATGGGCCGGGATCAAAAATTAAAAGTGGATACCTCGGGAGGCCGCTACCTTTTTATGAAGATTATGCTATTTGCATACTTTACCACGATTGAGTCATAAATTATTTTGCTGGAATTTTCGGGTAAAGACGTGAAGGCATTCTGTTAGCATAAATGATTTTGAAAGATAATTTTTCGTAGAGTTTATAGTATAAATTTATTTATTTGTAAGTTAATTAAATTTGTAATAACTAGACATCGACAAACTTTAGGTTATGTCGTTATAAGTACAAGTAGTTAAGTCCGTAAATTTTCGAACAGTAAAATAGTCAGATCATACTTTGTTTGACAGAGCTAAAAATACTGGAAGTAAAGCCTCTCCTGTTTTACCCGACTGTGGCGAATCCAAAAGAATATTATGATTTTACCAGAGTATGTATGTATCGTATATTATGTTAGTTTTTAACCCCCTACGCAAAAGGAGGGGTGTTATAAGTTTTCACGCCTCCGTTTGTCTGTCGTTGTGTCTGTGTGTGTGTCTGTATGTCTGTGTGTCTTACACAAAATTAGGGTGAGGCCACCAGGATCCCCTAGAAGGATCCCAGGGGAAAATTATGGGCGGTTTTTTTTTTATCAACCTGGTTTAACCGGGATGGTTCTTAGCTATGACTGATGAAGATCAGGTCAGCCAATTCGAAGATCATCGACACTTTTCCTTATTCATGAGGGAGTTTTGCTGTAAAATGGAAATTTATTACACTTTCACTCGTCTTCTTTAAGTAAATAAACGGAAATTATTATAAAACTAATTTATGCATATTGCACCACTGGTTGGTGATTTCTTGGAGTGGTGGTGGTGAATATAGATTAAAAAACCTTCTTGACGATATGAAGTATTTACTTGAACTCATATTCAACAACATTAGATTTTGGAAAGTTCAAATTACGTGTCTTAAAATGGCTTAAAACAAAAAGGTTTTTTTTTATTTGTAATGTTGTTATATGTTTTTGTATCGTTAAAGAAATTTATATTGTTTTTGTATTTATCAGTATAACTGTTTCGCTCATTTTTCCTGTATAGATGTTTGCAGTTAAATTGATTTTAATAAAACATTTATATATATCCACGACTACAACATAATATTATTATGTGCAAGTAAATACTCACCCCAGGTAACGTGCGTTTCTCATGTAGGGCCGTCTGCGCGCTCGACGCACTCTCCGGACTGAAGTAGGTCAAGAAGGCGCATCCTGAAACAACACACACATCGCCCACTTAAAGAGAGGTATAACAATTTATCTTCTCTCTATCCAGAAGTGAATAGGTACTGCTCCCTCAAAGACTCGCTCAAAGATTCCGACACAGAGTGACAGACAGACGAACGGATGGACGTCACTGGCTGCAGAACCCTAAAAATATCGCTGGCTATAGAATTGTTTTTCACATAAACTGCAGTGCTGGTACGGGTGGCCGTAGCCGAGAGTCCGACGGAACACCGGATAGTCACACCAGCGTAAGGCGGACAAAAAATACCTACCTAAACGGAGACGATTCGAAGCTCAAACCAACAAAATCCAAATAAATATATGAACATACACATTGATTTAAAGACTTCCGGTAACATTTTAAATTCGAAACTCAAAAACTAAGATACTATTCAACACAGAGCGTAGAAGGAATCCGATACAAGCCAATCGCTCGGCACGCGCACTGAATTCCCACAATAGCTCAGTGAGAAGTAATTGTCCATATCTCGCGCTCCGCAGTAATTCTAAACATGTACCCGCTATAACGCATCAATGCAGCGCAGCTTCCACCGCCCACCGCATCGGCGGCGCGTGGCGCGAGAGCCCACCACCGCCGACCGCTGAGCCTTGCGACGCAACAAAGCGTCTTTGCAATATTGAAACCGAGTGCGCCAAAAATCTAGAGTGTGCAGAATGAAGAGGGAATAATCGGGGTGGGAGTGATCCGAGCGACTGCCAATCGAATGCGGCGGCGTGTCTTATGCACTTCCAGCACATTAAAATACTTAGACGAGAGACGCGCTGATGTGGGGCACCCTCGACCTGATGACGGAGGCACCCTCGGCCTGATGACGGGGGCACCCTCGACCTGATGACGGGAGCACCCTCGACCTGATGACGGGGGCAACCTCGACCTGATGACAGGGACACCCTCGGTCTGATGACGGGGACACTCTCGACCTGATGACGGGGGCACTCTCAATTTTTGACGCACTCTGTTTCAATATTGCAAAGACTGTTGCGTCCCTAGGCTTCGTGGTCAGCGGAGCTCACGTACATACAATTCTGCAATTGGAAAAGCGGCCATATTTATTTGGAACGGCGGCGGCGGGGAGCGGCGGAGGGATGCGGGGCGGGGAGGGAACCACGGCGGGGCCTCCCCGATCGGATTACACGCAGAGACGGTTTTATTTGTTGAGCTGTTGGACGGTAATCGAATGTGAATGAACTAACGATCACATTATCGCCGCTCGGCTATCCGGCCCTGACTTTATGTGACGCTTTAACGAGAGCCGCCTGCCTGCAGACTAAGCAGAGGAAACCGCTTCTCAGCCATTCAAAGAACGCCTCATTGGTGAAATTAAACGAACTACACGAATTTCTGCGAAAAGAGAAGTAATGAGTATTGCAGGACTACAGGACATATCGACATGCCCCATTTTTGCTACCTTTTAGTCGTTTTCGCCACCTCGGGTCAAGTGTCAAAATTTCATCGACCGTAAAGTGACAGTTCACATACGTGTGACAGCAGTCAAGTCGCCTGTAAGCAAAAGCAAAAGATGTGTGATAGCACAGGACGCGAAAGAGGCTATCTCGTAATTTATAGGCGGAAAAGTAAATCTCCTCTCTCTCTACACATCTCTCTACACACGTGGTGTATTAATCCAGAGCAGTGGTGAGCTACGGCGGCGGGGGAGAGCGCATGGTCCAGGGGCCAGTTGGAATAAATCGCCACCGTGACTTCCGGCCAGTAGCCATCTTGCAATGCGCTAACGGGTTCATTTCCTGGGCCTATACATTTCCGCTTCGGTCGGTCGCTGCGGGGGTGGTGCGGCGCTGAGGGGCGGGCGAGGCGGCGGCGGGGAGGTTACTCATATTTTTGAAGGCTCCACTAAACATGTACGGAGGCTGAGCTCGGCGCCATTTAAATTCTCTTGGCAAGAGTTCATGCGCCGATTTCGATGTTTTAACGCCGGCGCGGCCGCTATATTTAGACGGGCATGGCGGAGTGTAAACACCACTCACTCGGTCGGAGCTGATTCCAGAATGTTGAATCAATTAAATTGCTAAATGTTTTGTAAAATCGACCGCAAGAAATTGATGTATACAGACATATCCTCACTAAGTATTGGTAGAATAAAGAAAACAAACGAATCGCGTTTTTGAAGCAACATTTCAAAATAACCGTATATTATTGCATCGTTTGGTTATAAAATTCCACAAATCTTCCCGCTATTTATAGAGCTATCAACGAAAATACAATATCGAAGAAAGTTTTCATTGCAGAAAATCCACAGCTCCAGGGATGTGTGATTTTTCTGCAGTGAACAAAGAAGTGTGACTTGTGACCAATATTGTCCCAATGAAAAATACATAAACTAAGATTCCTTAATATTATTGCCTTTCATATATGACAAGCTTGTGATATTATGCAATTTAGTGGATTTTAATTTGATAGGTAGTTTTCATTTCTATTTTAATTTAATTCTAATTAGTTTTATTTATGTTTCCTTGTATGTATCGGTGTCTGTATTTTGATTCGTTAATTTTATGTATTTAATTATTTAGGTGGCATTACAAGACACGCAATCCCAAAATGCCACTACACATATAAATCTACATCGTTTTGTTAAAAATAACTGAAAAGTCAACTATAAATAGAGAAATCTGTGACATGCAATGATAATAAATTCTATTTCAATGCGAAGAATAACCTGACAAACTTCGCAAGTCACACTGTTTTGTTAGTAGGTACTTTATACGTTTTATAGTTACTTACAAATAATTGACCCGTACTATCGTTCACAAAGACATTATTATCTTATCTAATCACTATCTCTATCTCTTCTATACTTCTAATAAAAGGGAACGTGTCTGTATGTATATTTGAAGTAAACTCCGGAACCACTGAACAGATTTTGATGCGGTTTGCACCAATGGAAAGACCACTCTGCCTATTAACATTTCCTACAACTGGCGCATAAGTGCCATCGTCAATGTTGATACGTAAAATAAAAATAAGTTCTTTTTACTGAAAAGTTTGGGTTCATTGATATGTGGTGTTTCTGAAAAGCGACTCCATGTTGCCACGAATATCTTTCCTGGGAAGTCAAAAACGTACAATTGGACGTATGAAAATGCGATATTGATCAGGAAATACAGCGCCATTCGATTGTCTGGCCTCGCGCCGAGGCTCATATCCATTACTTCCTATGCACCGTTTTGTTTCCCGGTCCCAGTGGAAGACAGTTGAAAGGGGAATCGGTGCATTCGCATCAGATTGGGGGGGCTCATCGCTTGGACGCTATGCCACTAATTAGCAGTTAGGCTGGTTTTATTTCCAACTGGCCGGCCGCCGCACCGCCACCGTCCGCCTAACGCGCCCCGCCCCGCCCGCCTAACGCACCCCGCCACCGTCCGCCTAACGCGCCCCGCCCCGCCCTCCAAGCCGCTGGTTATCTCTTCAACAATAATCTGCCTTTGTAACGCCTCTCTAAGCTTGCTCGGGGGCTTTCGGTTAGTTTCCGTCTAGTTAGTTCCGTAAGTATACAGAGTATAGGCCGGCCACTGGACGCTACTGTCTACATCTGCTTTAATTACAGGGCGAAAATGTGTGCCCGGGAATTCTCCGACTCGTTTGTTCTTGCGTGCTATTTTTTGTAACCTTCCATTACTAAGTAGATAGGTGATAGATAAGGTTCTACTTAATGCTATTTTTATTTATAGAATAGGATAGAATATAAACTCTTTATTGCACACAAATTGAAGGAAGAACAGTACACGACAAGAAACAAGAAATACAGGAGTGCGCAAAGGCGGACTTATCACTACAAGTGATTTCTTCCAGTCAACCTTTATTATTTATTTATTCAGGTTATTTTTTATTTTATAAGGAAACTTAACAGATATTTACATAATATATTTACACAACTTAGATAAACGCCTCAGCCAATAAAATAGTTTTTAGGGTTCCGTATCCGGTACGGGACCCTATTACTAAGCCTACGCCATCTGTCTGTCTGTCTCTCTGTCCGAGGGCTGTAATATCTCTTGAACCGTAATAGGTAGCCCGTTGAAATTTTCACAGGATATGTGTTATTATGGCCAATATAACAACAAATAATGAAAATAATAAAAAGTTAAAAATTCACGGGGTCCCCATACAAGAAACTAAAAATCGTATGGGCGCCATCTACCGAAAACAGTATGAAGCAGCGCTGGCCATGACATGGGCACATGGCGATACGGAACCCTCGGCGCGCGAGTTCGACCCGCACTTGGCCGGTTTTTTATTTTATAAGGAAACTTAACAGCTATTTACATATAATATACTGTATACTGTGTATATGTATATTCACTTTTAAATCTTACGTTTTGAGCCTACCATCTAGTGAGGGGAAAGAGAAGGGTCCTACAGTTTTATACCAGTTCCGAACTGTGAAGCAGCAGGTGTTATATAGCACGTTTATGTATATATTCTTTATTGAACACCAATTTATACAAATTAGGCACAATAGGTGAGCTTAATGCCGTGAGGCATTCTATTCTAACCAACCTTTGGGATGTGGGAGAAGTATATGCAGGCGATCAAGAATAGTTTGTGGCAATGTAATCAGCAATAAAGCAATATGATAAACTACAAACGAATACTACATAAATATTTTAATACGCATATATATGTATATAATAGACCTACATTTTATATACATAAATCAGTGGTAAACTGTTTGTCAATCCAAACACAGACAATAAAATAATTTATCAGGTAGACATTTGAATTTCCGCGCAACTAACATACTGACCAGATTCTTTTCTTTCTACCCACATTAAAATTAGTTTTTCTCCATACCGATTTTTTCCTCCTACTTCACTTCCTTCCTTACACAAGTAAGCACCAAAAAATTCCGCTGCCGCGCGCCGTGCATCGCATCGACGCCATTGTCGCCGTGAGCTCCCGGGTACGCATATACGCCGGTCGAGAGGACAGCAGAAAGTCCGCGTGTGCAACGGTGCAGGAGTGTGTCTCAGTAACGCTGGGAAAGCCATCAAAGTCAAACGGCAGGCATCCAGACCGTCGCAACAACCGCACGTCCAGGCCTGGACACACAGCTGCGTGCGTCGCTGGAGCGAGTCTGAAAATCCATCCATCACACGTAAATGGACACCAGGGTGAGCGAGGAGGCGACGCTCAAAGTCGCCGGCGCATGAAGGAACCAGTGCGTCCTCTATCCTCCTCTCCTTGGCCAGACCAACTGTTGTATAACACCATCAACCGAATACTGTATAGTATGTAAGAGTGATTAAAATGTATATCACCAACATATTCGACATCATTAACACTTTAACTTGCCTGACGAGTGTCCCACATCATATTGAGATTATTTTTTAGCCACAATATAAGTAAGCAACGCATCATTCAACCCGTCGACCACATCACACGCGGCTGTCTTCACGGATTCCACAACAAAGCGGTAATGCTTCTATTTTTGTGCACGTCTATGACGTGTTTACATTAAGACGCGTTATGATCTTATTCCAAACTGTTGAGGAGGGGTATTCTGGACCGAATCTCGCTATAATCCAAAATTTAGAACAACATGATAGTGCTATGTACAAATATTTAATCAATACTAATCGGTACTTCCACCGAGTCATGCAACAGGTGGGTCTTCGTGCCTTACTTGCTGCTTGATCGATTGAATCTTGTTCGAATACTTTGCGAAAGGTGGTGGTCGGTGTTGTGCTGTAATTTACCAGAGTTCTTGCAGCACAACACCGATTACTCTGCTTACCCCGTGTTGACCCCGGGCGTGGCTCCGGCCTCGGAGACCCCGGCAGGCCCTTTCGATAGTCGTTAGTGGACTGTATGAGACAATAAAAGTGGTTTTCCTTGCTGTGCTTTTATATTTGCCTTTTTTCACAAGAAGTTTTTATGACAGACTAAACGTTACCAAGGCAACGAACAGATTAAAAATTACATCAATTTATTTTTCGTCCGTCGCCAACACACTCCCCTCGGTCGAAGGCTGGTCTCCGACGACCTCATGGACCGGAAGACGGACGATCCTCTTCGCCGGACGTCGCAGCAGTCCTCCGACGGTGCGTACGTCGACCACTCGTACGTGTCCATCTCGGCCTGGCAGGACGCGCTCGATGACTCCTCGCTGCCAGACATTGCGAGGTTGAGCTGCATCCACTATGACGACCAGGTCGCCAACACGTAGTTCTGGGCGAGCCTCGCCTTGTTTGGGGCGCGGAAGTAAGGTCGGCAGGTACTCGCGCACCCAGCGCTCCCAGAAGTGGTCTGCCAGCCGCTGAGCCGCGCACGCACGCACGAGGTCGGTGTCGTCGAAGGCGCCCGGTGTAGCCACACCGGACGCGCTGCCCAGCAAGAAGTGGTTAGGCGTTATCGCCTCAGGGTCTGCAGGGTGAACTGAAACATGGGTGAGGGGCCGAGCATTTACAGTATGCTCGGCCTCTGCGAGCAGCGTGGCAAGCACCTCGTCCGTGGGTGCTCGCTGGTGAAGTGTGGCGCGGAGAGCTCGGCGCACAGAGCCCACCAGTCGTTCCCATGCACCGCCCATGAATGGGGCGGCCGGTGGGATGAAGCGCCAGTTCGCGCCTCTGGTGAGCGCGAAGGTCTTAATCTTCTCCAGGTCTAGCTCCGCCCAGGCCCGGCGAAGCTCGACGTCGGCACCGTGGAAGTTGGTGCCGTTGTCGCTGTAGATCTCGACCGGGGCGCCCCTGCGCGCCATCATGCGTCGCAAGGCGCAGATCGCCGAGTCGGTTGTTAGGCTGGCGGCGATCTCCAAATGCACCGCGCGCGTCACCAGGCAGGTGAAGACCGCGCAGTACCTCTTCTCATGTCGACGGCCCACTGTCACGTCGAATGGGCCCATGTAGTCGACGCCACAGTACGTAAACGGCCGGTGGTGGTGGCCGAGGCGCGCCGCCGGAAGGTCTCCCATGGGTGGTGTCTGTGGTGTGGCGGTGCGCAGACGGCAGACTTGGCACTGCCGTGCCACGGCTCGCACCGTGGGCCGCAAGTGGACGACCCAGTAACGCTGACGTAGATGGTTAATCACGGCCTCGTGGTTGGCGTGGTGCGCGAGGACGTGGTAGTGAAGCACCAGCAGCCGAGTGATGCGGTGTCGGCCACACATGATCACCGGCTCAGCCGTGTGCTGAGGGATGCCCGGCGCGGCGCTGGTCCGGCCGCGCAGGCGTATTGTTCCCGACGGGTCAAGGTAGGGCGACAGATGCTGCAAGCGGCTACCGCGCGGCAGAGGTTGCTTGGCTTGCATACTTGCTAATTCAGCTCCGAACGCATCCTCTTGTGACTTCTGAATGAGTTGAATCTCGGCCCAGTCGAGGTGGCGACGCTCCAGTCCTCCGATGTGGCGTCCTCGGCACTTCTCGATGAACAGCAACACGAAGGCCGCGGCGCGAGTGAGACGCGACCAGCGAGAGAACCGCGCGGCGTCCGGTACGGCTCGCTCGCGTATGCTAGTCGCGTAAGTCGCTGCAGTGTTGCTGCTTGTCGCTCGGGCTGTCTTCAGAAGTTCTTCGTCGCTCGCTGTGACCTTGGTCGGTTGAGCAGGCCATTCTTGCTCGAGTTGCTGTAGAAAGTCGGGACCGTGGAACCATCGATGCTCCGGTGTCAGTTCATCGAGTGATCTCGTAGCATCGTCTGCCACGTTATCCACCGTTGGCACCCAGCGCCATTCTGCTCTGTCAGTTAGTTCGTCAATCTCGCTCAGTCGGTAGGAAACAAACGACTTGTAGTTGTGCGCGTCACTATGAATCCACGCGAGGACGGTGCGCGAGTCTGTCCAATACACTTGTCGCAACGGACGAAGTGTGTGTTCCTTCTTGATCGTGGCAGCAAGTCGACTTCCGAGGAGAGCCGCCTGGAGCTCGAGGCGAGGAATGGAGACCGGTTTGAGCGGAGTGACGCGTGACTTGCTCGCTACGAGCGCCGTGTAGACTCGCTCGTCGCGCAGGGAGAATCTGAAGTATGAGACAGCCGCGTAGGCGTCCTGGCTGGCATCGCAGAATGTATGGATCTCGATGTCGGCTCCGGCGACGCCTTCGAAGTAGCAGCGAGGCACTCGACACGCCCATGAGACGCGGAGCCTTTGCAGCCATAGTGCCCACTGGGAGGCTTCTTCGTCAGGGAGATACTGGTCCCACGTGATGCCGGAACGCCACACTTGCTGCAGGATCACCTTCGCCTGAATCAGAATCGGAGTCAGGAGCCCGAGAGGGTCGAAGATCGACATGATGACGCTGAGCATCTGTCTCTTGGTCGGTCGGCGCCCTCCAGTCGCGATGTCGGTCGGGACGCGTGCCATGTTCAAGTTGAAGCCCAGAGTGTCATTCGCCGTGTCCCAACGCAGTCCGAGCGTTTTCTCCTGTATAGTCTGTAGATCTAGGCTCTTGAACTCGGTGCCCCTGTTCGGGTCTATCCTCAGCAATACTTCTGGGTCGTTCGAGGCCCACCCGGTAAGATGGAAGCCGCCTCGCCGATTAATCTCGTCGACGGCACGCGCAATGCGTGTCGCTTGCTCCGCACTGTCGAAGCTCTCTAGATAGTCATCCATGTAAAATTGTTTTTCCACCGAGAGAGCAGCCTCGGGGAACTCTTCTTTGTAGTCAGCAGCGTTCTGGTTTTTAACGAAGATGGCCGTAGTGGGTGACGAAGCGGCGCCAAAAATCATGCTGGTCATTTCAAACTCTTGAGGCGGCTCCACTCGGTCCCACCCCCGCCACAGGAATCGCTGAGCCGGTCG
Source organism: Nematopogon swammerdamellus (assembly GCA_946902875.1). NCBI lineage: Eukaryota > Metazoa > Arthropoda > Insecta > Lepidoptera > Adelidae > Nematopogon > Nematopogon swammerdamellus. The sequence continues at coordinate 23,224,354 of OX336339.1, forward strand.
GTCGTCGGGTGCAATCTTCACGCGCAGAAACATCTCGCGGACGTCAGTAGAGACGGCAACTCTTCTTTCGCGGAACTTGAAGAGCACACCGAGCAGTGATTGTAGCAGGTCGGGCCCAGTTAGCAGTTCGTCATTAAGCGAGCGACCGCTTACTCGGGCCGCTGCATCGAAAACGATCCGAACTTTTCCTGGTTTATTTGGATTTGTGACCGCGAAGTGAGGCAGGAACCACAACTTCGGGGAGGTGGTCGGTGACACGATGGTAGCGTAGCCGGCGTCGATGAGTCGGTCCATTTGAGCGACGTAAGCTTCACCAAAGTCACGGTTTGCATCCATTTTTCTTTCCAGGCTGTTTAGCCTCTTGAGCGCGCTATTACGGCTGGGTGGCATGGCGACATCCTCGTTGCGCCAGAGTAGACCCGCCTGCCATCGCTGTCCCTCTCCAACTCGGCGGCACGACCGCTCCAGAGTTCGGAGCGCCTTCCCGTCGTCAGTGCTCTGCCGCAAGATCGTCGAGACGCCGAGCGCCTCAAGCCTGTAGTGCTCTTTGATAAGCGCGTCCAAGCAGTCATCTGAGTGCGCCGTGTGCCCGACAAAATGTTGCGCGAAATAGACTGCCCGATGGTGGCTCCCCCCGGCGCCGCCGTGAAGAACCCATCCGAGTGGCGTTCGCGAAGCAGCTGGGTTGTCGCGGCTACCGCATCGCAACTCTTCCGTTATGAGCAGGTGCCAGTTGTCCTGCCCAATCAGCAGCTCCGGGTCGGCGTTACTGTAGCACCGCACAGGTACATCTTGTAGGTGCGGTAGGTGCGTGAAGCCATCCACGGACTGCACCGTGAGTTGCAGCTGGTCGACGGTGCGCGCGTCTTGAAGCGTGAACCGCTTGCCGTTGGGGCCGGAGATCTCGAAGGAGACGCGCCGGGAGTCGGGGATAGCGCGAGACGATCCGATGCCGGAGATGGAGAGCGGCTCCTGAGGCCCGCTTGCGCCGATCCTTTGTGCCAGGCTCGTCTTCACGAGCGTGATCGTACTACCGTCGTCCAACAGAGCGAAAGTCTTATGGCTGCCATGCGGCCCGTGCACCGAGACAGGAATGATCTTCAGTAGGGCGCGGCCGCGGCAGGTCTGAGCGCAGGCAACGGTTTCCGGCTGCTCTTCGGGAAGGTCCACGCTCGCGTGCGCTTCTGTGGTAGTCTGCGCCGACATCTGCGGCGCGCCGTGAAGCAGGGTGTGATGTCGTCGATGACAGTCCTTAATACTGCATCCCTTCTTCGTGCGGCACAGGAAGGATCGGTGTCCAGATTGTAGGCAGCGGAAGCATAACTTCGCCGACCTCACATGATCCCATCTCGCCTCCGATGACGCCTTCTTAAACTTTCCGCAGTTGGAGATGCAGTGCACGGTCGAAGCGCACATAGTGCATGCGGCGCTGGCCTCATCGGTGGTCGCATGCACACCTTGTTTCTGAGCTCGCTGGGGGGCTGCCGGCGGCGGTTGCGCGCCGCGTGTGACCCGCGCTCGCTCCGCCCGTGTATCTTGCGGCGGCGGCGGCGGCGCAGAGCGCGGCGGGTTGGTCGCGGTCGGCGTGTCGCGACGCTCAACTCGCCAGGTCAGGGCGAGTTTGTCAGCATGCTCAGTCAAAAAGTCACTTATCTTGACTAGCTCCGGCGTCGAGTCCTGCAGTCTGGGAAAGGCGTAATCGGACCACGGCGTCATAAGAGCCTGCATCTTCGCCTTGACCGCGCGAACGATGTCCGTGTTCCTGAGGTACTCCTCCTCATCGAGTGCTCGAAGGGCAGCCACGGCATTTCGTACCCGACACGCGAATAAATTTATTTGTTGCGGTACGTCCGTCATCATCGGAAGGTCGCGCAGGCCCTGTAGTTCCTCGTCGATAATGAATTCAGCCCGACCAAAGAGCCGCCCGAGCGAGTCCATTATTTCTTCTGGTTGGCCTTTCCCGATTAACTCGTGGCAGACGGCCGCCTTGGCCTCGCCGCGCAAGCACCTGCGCAGGCGAGCCAAATTTTCTTTAATCGAGAATTTGGTCTTGCTGTCTTCGTAGGCCGCTTTGAAAGCAAGCCAATCGCCGGTACTTCCGCTGTAGTCGGGCAGTTGTAGCCAGTAGCGGTCGGGGCGGGAGCCGAGCTCCGCAATCGCTTTGGCTAGCTGCGATATTTCGGAAGTCCCTCCGGCAGCACGTGTGTCGTCAGTGCGCCTCACGCCGTCGTCGCGTCGGTCGCTGGATAACGGCGGGGGGCGCGGGGGTGCGGTGTCGCGCACCCACTGCTCTGCGCGTTCCATAGACTTCCTGAGGTCATCGTTAGCTTCCTGCTGGACATCAGAAGCTTCGTTTTCGTCGCTGAGTTCTGCCTCCTCATCTGCAATATTTTCAAGCTCCATTTGTAGCCTCTTCTTTACTAAGTCAGCCTCAAGCTCTAACCTTAGTCTCTCGAGCGCGGCAAGCTTCTCAGCCGCGGCGAGTTCAGCTTCCCGCTTTCGTCTGGCTGTGGCGGATGCGGTGGTTCGCCTCGACGACACTCTTGAGGCGGTTCTGGGCGGGACGACGGACTGGTCTATCTCCGACGATCTCACCATAGAGACGACAGACTGGTTGAGCGGATCGGTCGGCAAGGCAGGCTGGCCGTCTTGCTCCTTTGCCGTATCGGAGCGCGTCTTGACCGTCTTCGGCGAATGTGCGGGCGGACGACGGCGAGGCATTGCGGAGCGAGCGCGCCGAGCGAGCGGCGCGGAGCGCGGGTCGAGAAGCGCTTGCAGTACGGAGCGCGCGGCACTCGCAGTGCGTGCGGTCGTGGTGCGCGCGACGCGAACGGAGCGAGGTGCGAGGCGAGACAGCGAGCGAACGTTCCGGGCTCTATGTCGAGAAGAGCCGGGAACTGCACAGGCAAAGCACAGCTCGTCTATGCGGCGAGAAGGTCCAAAATGTTGACCCCGGGCGTGGCTCCGGCCTCGGAGACCCCGGCAGGCCCTTTCGATAGTCGTTAGTGGACTGTATGAGACAATAAAAGTGGTTTTCCTTGCTGTGCTTTTATATTTGCCTTTTTTCACAAGAAGTTTTTATGACAGACTAAACGTTACCAAGGCAACGAACAGATTAAAAATTACATCAATTTATTTTTCGTCCGTCGCCAACACCCCGATTGTCGGGATACAGCGTGTGTGATATGTATGTATATGTACTAATAATAAATCTGTAAGGGATGGTCATGGAGTAAGTTACTTTGTTTTAAATATATTGTATGTTCCTCCATAACTCTTAACCTGATCATTCGAATTCCATGAAACTTAATACAAGCACATGTTACTATACGGGACACAGGATAGGCTAAATAAAATTCAGTTCTGGTTACGCTATCATACAAACCGAATTGTTCCGCGCGTCGATATAAAGGTACGGTAGCGGGCTTACTTACTTTCCTCTTTTTAAATACGAATTTAACGCGAGCGAAGCCGCGGGCAAAAGCTAGTTATAAAATATGTCTTACTAAATAGATTCTCAGTGAGCATTAGCGATGACTATAATTTAAGATATGAAGACTGACTTTTTTTTTATTATGGAAACTGACACGGTTGGCTATATCACCTACAACATCCGTGATGTCAACCCATAACACCGGGTGAACTAGGTGCCACGTCAGTGCTTCCCTTCACGTCTATTTATCTAACATCATCCTAACATACATACATACATACATGTCACACACGCTGAATCCCGACAATCGGGGTAAGCAGAGTAATCGGTTTACCTAACAATGATCAAAATTAGGGTTCCGTACCTACCTCAAATAGGAAAAAAACGGAACCCTTATAGGATCACCCTCATGTCTGTCTGTCCGTCTATCACAGTTTATTTTCTCCGAATTTACTGGACGATAAAAGTTGAAATATTGTACATACATATACAGGGTGTAAAAACGGCGAGTACATTAAATTTAGGAAATAGTTATTGGGATCAAGAGTAACAAAAAAGTCGAATACCTTTTTTCTGAATTCCCTTTAAATAAAAAGTTACAGTTTTCATACGAACTAATTGATTATTTTAGTGTAAAAATGACCTAATGACAACAGGAAGGCGCGGAGGGGGGAAGAGCGGGTGAGACGTGAGCGCCTCGGACGAAGGTGTTGGCGGGAGGGGCGGGGGGTTGGCTTTGTGAGTGGAGGACTGGAGGTCGGCAGGCGGAGGGTGCGCAGCTGCAACAACGCGTTTAATTACACTAGACGAAAACATACATTTCAAAAATTCATATCTCAAAAACTAGACACTTTAGAGAAAAACTTCATTCGCTTTTTTGACTAAGAAAAACATGAGGATTGCGCTGGCGAAATTAATGTACTCGCCGTTTTAACACCCTGTATAGAGTTTGATGACCCTGCACGGACGTATAGCGTAAATCAGGGATTTTCAACCTTTTTTATTAACTTAATTTAATATTAAATTAATAAAATCGATGTAAGGGATAAGTCTGCCTTTGTACCTTATCTAAATGTTCTAGTGTACTTAGAGTTCTGTAAAATGGTTCTTGGAACAATAAAATATTTTCTATTTATACATCAAACGTTGAGAATTGACCTGTTTATTGAACCTAGCACGCCGCGCAACACATCTACTGCGGTTTTTATACGCTTCTTCCGTAATAAATATTTGATTTTACTTAAATGTCTAGATACCTACGGATATACCTACTTGGGGCCGTGGAGGAATTGTATTGTAAACTAGCTTTTTCCCGCGGCTTCGCTCGCGTGAAATTCGTATTTAAAAAGAAGAAAGCTTGTTGTCAGCCTCGATAGCTCAGTGGTGCATACAGTCAACTGTCGCTATTGAATGTTAAGCAACGCTGGGTGCGGTCAGTACTTGGATGGGTGACCGCTGACCGTTGGAGGCTGACCGAGGTTCGGATTCCTCGTAAAACTGTAGGTCCCTTCCCTCCTAATCTTACTTGGTTGTAGGGTTTAACCCGCCCGGGTTGGTACCACAGCACTGAATGAAACGTCGGTCTAAACGGCTATGTAAATAGTTTGTGTTTTCCGAACAGTTCAGTGTAGCCGGCACGATCAAAGGGGGAAGCACTGACATGGCACCTAGTTCACCCGGTGTTATGGGCTGACATCACGGACGTTGTAGGTGATGTAGCCAACCGTGTCAGTTTCCATAAAAAAAAAAAAAGAAAATAATTAAGAAAGAAGTCTGAGCTACGTTAAGGTAAACAATAAACCTCCTCGATGAAAGTAAGTAACTAAGGGCGAGGCCCGTTACCATATCATTATTTCGGTGCGCGTGCGGTGCGGTTTTTATGAGAGCCACTTCTTAGAGTAACGGGAACTGAATTGTATTTAGCATATCCTGTGTAACGTATAATCGACTGTGCTTGTAGTAAATTTCATCTAATTCGGATGATCGCTTTAAGAGTTATAGAGGAACATACAAAAATAGAAAAAATATTTTTTAAAATCGTCAATTTAGTTTAAGTATCATAAATAGAGTCTACAAACGCAGTATCTCATAAAACAAAGTAACTTACTCCATGACCATCCCTTACAGATTTATTATTACTATTAGTATTGATTGTACTGCAGCACTCCCTGCCCTGAGTCCAAGCAAACCAGTCGACTCTATGTCAGTCAGTCTATGAGATAAACGGTGCCTTGAAAGGACTCAAAAAATAAACACAAGGCTCTAGATGAGGACGGGACGTGTTTAGCCACAGGTGGCTAGTCTGTCGCCCTTTAGCACAGCAACTTGTCCTTATCCCTTAGTAGCCTTTTACGACATGCAAGGAGAGATATGCAGTGGGGCTATTATTTAAATTAAACTTCTATGCAAACATTTTTTCATTGAATTCCATTAATAGAAATATAGAAATTAATAGAAAATCTAAATTTTAAATGTTTTTTTTTAGTAATGGTTAATAAAATAACAAAATTACGTTTAATTTACTAGAATTAATTACCTGAGCAACCTAATTTATTCTAGACAAATCGGACAGTTTATACTCCGCTTAGTTAATATTTCGGGCTTCCAAAGAGTAAGATTTGTTCCTTCTCAAGATGTAAGCAAACACAGTATCATTGCTTACAAAACGTTACACAAAAGACGTTACACTGACTCAGACCCTATTGAAACTGCTTCAGACCGCCCCTAACGATACAAAAAGCACTTGAAGGTTCAGACGCCGGGCTCCAGTCGGAGGTTCGCAGGTTCAGCGGGGTGCGAGATTCCATACAAAGACCATCGTCATTTAGGCTTCGCTCCAGAGGCGCCTTTTACGTCCGATCCCTCGGCGCTCAAACTGGCGTTTTAGAATAGGCATGGAATGAAGAAAAAAATAAATGTATATAGAAAGGGCGACATTGTATGAACTTTAAACTGGCAATGTATGTATGTATTGTATTATTGCCTGTTTGCATTTGTATTTCGAATTTACCTATCTAATTAAGTGCGAGTAAAACTCGCGCGGGGAAGGCGTTGTTGTACCGTTTAGTTTTGCGTAAGGACTTTAAGATTTAGGAGTAATTTAGGAAAGTAGGACAAAGTAGCACGGTTCGAGAGCATTCGTCAATTCTACTAGAAGTGCGAGGCGATATTATGTTCTGTGGGCCCCATCGATACTTTGTATGTTGCGATGAAAATGTTGGACTATGTGAATTAAATGTAGATTTTAGTGCATCGTGTGTTTTATGTTTGGGTACAGCTGCACGGATGATTGCAATATATTCAGGTATACCACACTTTTAGGACAGCTGTCGTTTGTAAGGAGATTGAATGTAGTGTTGCAATCCAGTGTTACGTTACAATATAAACGTGTATGACAATGGAACGAAGCGCAATGAACGTTGCACGCGTACGTACAAAGAAAGTGATACTTACAATGGTCGTATAAACGACTATTTTAATTTCACTAAACAATTATAAATTATTTAGGACCGATTTCACGACGGTCAGCTAAAACGGTGCTGCCGGTTAGCCCTGATTTGCAAAATGTCACTCTAAACGACCGATAAATGTTAACTGAGACTTAACTGGAGGTGGAGAAATCGGTCCTTACTCCTGACGTGAAATATGACGAATTAAAATTATAACGAATTACTAAAATGAGTCGCGATGACAAAAATGTATATTCGCACACATTTTTAGACCTTTCATTTTAACTAAGGGCAAGAAGTTCTTTTTTTTCATCGTCGATGAAAACTTTTAATTAACACCCCGGCTTTACCCGCTCCAGCCAATTAAGAACTCGAACAAAAGCTTTCTTCCAATAAGCACAGCCACAAACATGTATACATTAAGATACTCTGAAATACTTTAACTCATTAAAAGTTCATTTCACTCAGGAGGTACATAAAAATCGCGAGAAAAGTAAAATATTCGCGGTCGGCAGCGGGAAGTTTCCGCTCACGAAGCCGATGAAAAGATGCAGGGTCCGCGCTCCACGCTGTAGCTCAAGACACCCGCTCCTAGCCAGACAGAATTTGATCTTACGCCTACGATCATAGAGGTTATAATCAATTGGCTGATTGTCGAAGTATGCTCATTACGATGCAGTTGAAAATTTAACAATAGTTGCCAGAATTAGTTCACGTCATGTCAGCGACGAGCGACGCGGAGCAGGATTTAGCCCAGTTCGCATGGCGTCATTAAAACCGAAGATGGGGCTTCCTTTAACAGCACACACTCGTACAGCAGACAAAGCACACTTCTTATGGCGCTGGAGCAGTTGAGAGCAGCGTTGCAAGATCGTACTATTAGAACGAATGGCGTACTATGACTTGCACAGAGCAAAAAAGTCCGGTCTTGTCGCCCTCCGGTCGGTGTGGCCCGATCGTTGTTCTGTGATGGATGAGTGATGACTTGTGTCATACCTAATGGAGTACTACGCTTATCAACGACTAAATTTTAATTCAAATCATAAATATTGGATTTCATCCGTGTGTGTTTTTGGAATAGAGCAAGTCTTTATAGTACGTACTAGCTTTTGCCCTCGTTTCAACATTCGCTTCGTATTTAAAACGAAGAAAGTAAGTAAGCCCGCTACCGTACCTTTATTTCGGCGCGCGGAACAATTATTCGGTTTGTATGAGAGTCACATCTTAGCCTAACCGGAACTGCTTTTATTTAGCCTATCCTATGTCTCATATAGCTAAATGTGTTTGTACTAAGTTTCATCGGATTCGGATGATCGGTTTAAGAGTTATGGAGGAACATACATACATACGTACAGAAAATATTTTTAAAAATAATCAATTTAGTTTTTGTATCATACCTAAAGTCTACAAACTCAGTATCTCATAAAGCAAAGTAACTTAATCCATGACCATCCCTTACAGATTTATTATTAGTATTGATGTTATATTCCTGTACACACATACGCACTTTATAGCATGAGTGGTGGAGTGTTTTATTTTATTTTGTTTTTTTTTTTATATTTTATTTTATATGCGTATCTATTTAATATCAATGATAATGTTTAGGTAGTTTATGAAAATTCGCCGATCGTACTTCTAGATGAATTTTCATACCATTTCAGGCACCCGGACAACGACGTACCAAAGTGGGAACATACCCCGACAATACTGGTCGAGAGTGTTAGTACCAACTGAATCTCGGTAATAAACCGCAGACATAAAATGTTCATTTGGTTCAACGTTGCTTTTGTGGCTAAGTACTCATTCCGCGACTTAGTAGTGAGGGCAGTGTAAGTATTATCGTTCATAATCCCAAGATAACACAGAGCCTTCCCCAGTCAAATGGGAGAGATAAAGAAAAGTATACAGATAGTGTAAAATGTACAATGATTAATGCTTCAAGATACAAAGAAAGGAGGTAATGTACTCGTATGTGCCTACTCTTGATAATGTTGCAGAAATGTTTTAAATTCGTAGTTTGTATATACACGGTGTTACATTAAAAATATAATTACCTGATAGATAACCTGAACTGAACAACCTTTGATCTATGTTTTTTTTTTATAAAAACCGGACAAGAGGTTTCTGCACCACAAAAAAACGTTGCAAAACGACCAGCATTAATTTTTAACTTTTATTATTTTTTTATTATTTGTTGTTATAATCGTGTTAATATTCTGTGAAAATTTTAACCGACTAGCTGTTACGGTTCCAAAGATACAGCCATCGGACGGACGGATGGATGGACGGACGGACGGACGGCCAGACAGACAGACGGAAAGTTGTAGGCGTAGTAATAGCCTTCCGTACGGGGCACGGAAACCCAAAAAAAGTGGCAAGCTAATAGAACATTTTGATATTAAAAATATATATAGATCTACAATTTATTTACTTCCACAGATTAAATTTTCGGTAAAATTGAAAAATCTACCACCCAAAGATATAGCACCGCATATTTAAGGCAGAAAATGCCTTAGGCATTAAGTTTGAACTATTTTATTAAAAACAATTAAAAGTTTTTTTGTTTGAATTTAACTGAACAGCATAACCGTAACATACTTATCATAATTTTACAAGACCGATAATGCGGAACTCCATCAGGATTTTAAGCTAAGAGCGTCCACCGTGAGCCGCACAGCGCGAGGCTGCATTCAATAAAGTCTATCCTGAAAGGACGTTCAAAATCTATCGACTAAAATCCTCTGCAAGTTAATTGCCCTAATCCTCCCCGCATACGTGCCCTGTTTGCTCGTGGACATAGATAACTTGAAAATGATCGTTATAATTTTATCGGACAACGTGCAGCCTCCACGTTTTCATTAGGGAATAATCTGGGACATCCCTGCGCCCATCGGCTCATCTCTGAGATTTATAATATGCGACGCCGCCGCGCCGGTGGCGGAGAACCTTCGTATAGATAGAGGCTTACTGATAGTTTACGCTCGGCCGAAGCATCACAGTGTATGTAAAATAGGCTGGGATTATTCAATTCTACAAAGTAGATAAATGTGTGAAATAGGTCAACAATTCGCCACCCCCTCATACGCACACGACCGAATGTCCGTGAGCGTCTAAGACGCCTTATCGGTGGCTCGGCGCCACAAGTCGCGCTAATCAACAACAAATTTATTGACATTTGCATATTGTACCGTGTGGGGTCGGTACTTAAAAAGAATAGCCCCACTGCATCTCTCCCCGTCGCATGTCGTAAAAGTCGACTAAGGGATAAGAAAATTCGTCAGCTTCGGTAGCTCAGTGGCGCGGTTGGTTAGTCAACTGTTATTAAGCAACGCTGAGCGCGGTCAGTGATTGGATGGGTGACCGCTCGACCGTTGGAGGCTGACCGTGGTTCGGATTCCACGTTAAACTGTAGGTCCCTTCCCTTCTTACCTTACGAGGTGGTAGGGTTTATCCCGGCCGGGTTGGTACCACCGCACTGAACGAAACGTCGGTCGAAACGGCTATGTAAATAGTTCGTGTTTTCCGTCCAGTTTAGTGTAGCCGACATGAAATGAAGGGAAGCACTGACATGGCACCTAGTTCACCCTGTGTTATGGGCTGACATCACGGATGTTGTAGGTGATGTAGCCAACCGTGTCAGGTTCCATAAAAAAAAATAAAAAAAAATACATAAATTGCATTAATTTTATTAAGAGTTAGTAAGTGGTGAAATAAAATTAAATGAATATGAAATGATTCATTTGATTCATTTTCACAGCACACAACTTGATGGCGCAAAAAAACGGTCAAGAGCGAGTCGAACTCGAGTGGAGAGGGTTTCTTGCTATTCCGTTTTCCGTGAGAAATGTAAGACTTATAATTTTCGTTTAGGTTTCCTGTAAACTATAAGAGAGGCCTTAGATTCCCATTTTTTTTTTTCCTTATACATTTTAGACTTGTTTCGGAGATAAGGAGGAGAGCTCCTTATCTAATATACGTGGGCTGTTCCGAAAATTGGTAGCCACAGAATAAATACAATTTAATTTTTCCTGAAACTATTTTGATTTGACGGCTAATTTAAATACAAATCTTCTTGATGAAAATTATTGGCCACCTATGTGTGGTTCTTTTTTTTAATATTTTTAACGGTTATCCGTCACTCATATTTTATTTGCAACAATGGACGTCTCGCGAGAAGCTTTTCGTATTATGATTTTCTATGCTTATAAACTAGGGTTAACCTTCAAGGAATCTCACGAAAATTTGGAAGCTGCTTTTAGAGAGTCTGCTCCTGCGTTAGCAACAGTTACTTATTGGTTTTCTGAATTTAAACGTGGTCGAGAGGCCTAAACGATGACCCCAGACCCGGCCGAACATCAACTGCAGTCACTCATGAAAACGTCATCAGGGTAGAGTGGCTATTGCGGGAGAATAGACACATTACACATCGAGAGATTCAGGCTGAACTGAAGATTGGTATTGCGAAGTTTGTCTGACTCAAGCTTTCGGGGAGTTGAATAGCGAGCGCCCAAGGAGCGGCGTCCGTGGCATTCTTTTTCACCAAGATATCGCGCCCGCTCACACACCGGTAGAAACATGGAATATTTGACAAATTCGGGGGTACAAAGGTTATCCCATCCTCCGTACAGCCCAGATTTAGCTCCATGCGATTTTTTTTTATTTCCCACGGTAAAAAAAATGCTTCGCGGGCGAAAATTCAACACTGCAGACGAGGCCGTCCAAGAATTTCGGCGGTTATTTTTCGACCTCCCGCAAAATACGTTTTTTAAATGTTTTGAAACCTGGTTCACCCGAATGCATAAGTGCATAGGGATTGGAAGGGAATATTTTGAAAAGCTGTAAATATTTTTTTTTCATATTCTAACTATTTTTAATTTCACTAACAATTTTCGGAACAGCCTATGTATATTTAAACTATGCACGACCAGTGTTTAGTTTAGTTTTATTATTGTTTTTAGTTTCTAAATATTCATTATTTGCATTGAATCGCTTATTTTGTTTTACAATTTTATTATAATTATCTTCTCAGTGGAATTTTATCTTTACTGAGTGGGATAAAGTGTGCATGTGAGGCTTGAAATCAAAGTTTAAGACGTAAATGATGTGACGTTGTTTTTAAATATTCCATATTCAGCAAGGAATACCTCTGTCATCGCGACAATTCCAACATATCGTTTTTAAGGTTTCCGTATCCCGTACGGATTGCCTATTACTAAGCCCACGCCTTCTGCCTGTCCATCCCTCTGTCTGTCCGAGGGCTGTATCTCTTGAACCGTAATAGGTAGCCGGTTGAAATTTTCACAGAATACCTATGTGTTATTATGGCGAATATAACAACAAATAATAAAAAATAAAAAAAGTAAAAAATTGAGGGAGGCTACCATACAAGAAACGTATTTTTTTCAATATTTTTTTTTGTGGTGCGGAAACCTCGGTGCGCGACTCCGACTCGCACTCTGCACGTTGTGAAACATTGTTAAGGCAATACAGTGTGTCTACATAAGGTCGTCGATACTCGTATTATCCGGCCAGGTGGCGCCGCCGCCGCCGGGCGCCCGAGGGGCGGGCGGGAACAGAATATGAGCCACAACGTAACCTCATGTTAGCATGCAGCAAGAGCCAGCGAGCCCACAGGGACAATAAACCGAACATAAAATAATAGCTCCCGAGCTTACAACACCTTAATGTTAGTTATTCCTAGCGTATACGGTGGCGTTCACACTCATGTGCTAATATACTAGTAACGAGTATCTTGACACTCATAATACATATCTACAGAACATTTAAACCGAATAGAAGTGCCGTGAGTTTTGTTACGTTGAAATTATAATTTAATACTTTTTGACAAATTCTTTGTGAAGATATCATGTTTGCACTGAATATAGCATGTGTGTGTAAGCATATTTAATAATTGGGAAGCCAAGAGGTTAATGCATTTATGTATTTTTGATTAATGGTTTCTGCATTATGCATGACAGGCGACGGATAAGGACGGAGATGACCTGCGCGGAGTTTCGCTTACTTACTTGTGACACGCACAACATCGTCTTTAGGGTTCCATATCTATACGGAAGCCTATTACAAGCCTACGCCGCCGCCGCGCCGTCTGTCTGTCGGTCTGTCTGACTGTCTGTCCGTCCGTCCGTCCGTCCGAGGGCTGTATCTTTTGAACCGTAGAAAGGTATCAATAGGTATAATAGGTAGCCAGTTAAATTCTTTACAGAATATGTAATATTAATGCGCATATGCCAATAAATATTAATAAAGCGGTCAATCGAGTCGAACTCGTGTTTTCCGTGAGAACTTTAAGACGTAAGATTTTCGCTTAGATTGTCTTGTAAACTATAAGAGAGGCCCTAAAAATTAAGGCGGGTTTCTAATTTCCTTTTTTTTTGTGGTACGGAAACCTCTGTGCGCGCATCCAACTCGCACTTGGTCGGGCTTTTTTTAATCGCTTGTATGTATAGCGACCACTTATACGAGTTATAGTTTCTGTGCCTTTATACGGTGATGAAATAGTGACGTAAATACTTATAATCAGTTTGGTTCTCGTGCTCATACAGGTGCTAATTAATATGTAACAGTGTACGTGTATGCGTTTAATGTTCCATACTTAAATTATTGTAAAACATAATATTTTAGTGAACTTCCAGACATAGAGGTACTCCGTGTTTACTACCCGGGGTGTCAAAGGTCCTACATTAATCATTTTGAACATACACACGCAAACCAAATCTAATTTATAAGAATACCTACAGATATAATTATACTAGTTGCGATTCATGTTTAAAACAATATAGAAAAAAACTGGCCAAATGCGAGTCGGACTCGAGCACCGAGATTTCCGCTCTACAAAAAAAAAACATTGAAAACACAACGTTTCTTGTCTGAGGAATCCCCTCCTTAATTTTTAACTTTTTCTATTTTTTGATATTTGTTTTTTTATCTGCCAAACAAAATATGCTGTGAAAATTTAAACTGGCTAACTAACTGTTACGTTTCCAAAGATACAGCCATAGGACGGAAGGACGGACGGACGGACAGACAGACGTTGTAGCCTTATTATTAGGCTTCCGTAAATAGTACGAAAATCGAAAGACCGCTTGGGCAATATTTGGGGTTTAATAAATAAACAATCAATTTCGTATGTTATGAATACAATAAAGGGCGCGATTTATTGTTCTTCCTTCCATAAAAAACATAACCCTATGTTTTATAAAATTTTAGGGGCGAATCTAAATTCCAGAACGAAGCATTTTTAGCAATTTAAAATGATACCGACCGCGGAATGTTGCTTATTTCTCATTTTACCAACGAGCACATTTGGCACCCATTAACGGGCTCGGAATCGGCAAAACAATTGGAAAGCTTAAAATGGCCGCCGGCTCAGCTGGAAAAATGTTTCATAATGTTAAGCCTCCGAAATAATAAAAGCCGGGACGAATAATTAATTTCTCGAGTCTATTTTTTACAAATATTTTTTTACATAAGTTTTTAACTATTTGTTTACACATAAAATATAAGAAGAATAAACAAAAACATATCAAATGATTTTAAATTTGTTTTTTTTTTCCTATTTATAGGTACGGAACCCTAACAATGGGTCCTCCTGAGTGAAGCGGAAGGTGCGCGTCATTTGTTTCCTTCAAGATATGAGAGCTCTGCTTATGTGACTCGAACTATAATTTGAACGTAAAATCTAATTCAAACTACGAATAAAAGTTTATTCCAACAGTTCAACAATATTACATTAGCATCAGATGCAAAAATTATAAACAATATTATGTGTGCTATGTGGCCTGGCTTCTTGAATTGTACGATTTCCCCTATTGTTATTTTTATGAATAAATTTTCATCTATTTAATTGTCTCTAAGGATCTTCAAAAGGTTACTTGTTTCAAACGCGACTCCTACATTATAATACAACGAATTTGAACGATCTTGAAAATACACAGACGCTAGGTGTCTTTAAAGTTTCTACAAAAATAAAAAATAAAAACACTTGTCTTCTCCAAAAGCATTTCTCTATTTCTGAAATTCTTAGTCTTCGTTTACATTGCTAGGAAATGAAAATATTTCCAGGGGAAATTTGAAGTGACTCGGTAAAATTCACATCGGCTGTGGAGCGCGTGACTTCGCCGCAAATCGGAAACCGTCATGATGGCTATATTGTCAGCATACGTACGTGCACACCACGTTCATCATGCATACGTTTTATTCATAAAATAAAATTACCTTTAAAAATAATTCAAAAAACAATATTTGATTTAGTAAAAGATTTTGATCGTAGCATAACTCACGGTTAGGTCGACATCATAAAGTCCTAAACATGTTTATTATATTGGATAATTAATTTTATTAATTACGATTTAATCTATTGTATTGTTCTTATTTATTTTTTATTTCTTTCGTTGTTATATTATGTGCAATTATTTTCCGTACATGATAAAAGATTTCTTAGATTTTAGCAGACGCTTATAGCGTTCCCTCTTTCAATTTCCATGCTTATGCGGCGTATTAAGAAATCCTTGGCACGCACGTCACCGGACTAGCAATTTTCCGATTAATTAATTACTTGATTTATTAATCGTTTCATATGGAAGTTATTTTATAAATAAAAGTAGGAATAATTTAGTGTATATTATTAAGTAATTTGATGACTTGATTAATAAAAAACTGTTTTAAAAAACATTGCACCGACTCCAAAAAACAACTAGAACTGAAAAGTGTTAAATAATATTTTGATTCATATTCGGACCCCTGAGGTGAAGGGGGTACAAAAGCACAAAAGGGGTCCATCTATCAATTTTCAGGTGTTCTTTTGTACCGCCTCCACCTCAGGGGTCCGAATATGAATCAAAATATTATTTAACACTTTCAGTTCTAGTTGTTTTTTTAAGTCGGTGCAATGTTTTTTAAATAGTTTTATATTTCACTCGTTTTAGTTATATTACAAGTTCTGCGTAGAATTGGGCGTTAAACTGAAACGACGACGTGTTTTTCCGGTGATTGGTACACACTTAAAAGTCCATATCTTTAAAACAGCTACTGAACCGATTTTAACGAAACTTGCACTGTTCCCCAAGTTGAAGTAAATGTAACCCAATAAAAAAAGAATGGTTACAATCCGATGATTGTACGTTTTTATTTTTGTTTTGTTTTATGTAATCCGGTATGGGTGGCTGAGTTGGAGGGGCTAAAGCGCATGCTCCGACCAGCCAATATCACCTCCGAGAAGGTAGGTGCCATACCGGAGACTTCCCTGGATTGCTGGCTATACTGGACTAGAGGAGAACACAACCGAGGCTGCTATGCGGCCATATTACATCCAGTACGGTGGTACCAACCCAGTCGGCTACAATTTGAGCCTACCACCTAGTAAGGGGCAAGGGAACGGGGGCACGGTTAAGCGTTTGATAACATTGTAAACATCGGTAACTAAATCATTTGAACTTGCTACCGCTTAAAAGACGCGCGATGAACATTTTTAACGAGAATCAAAAAGCAACAAGAAGCAGTGTCCGCCTTAACGAGCTATTCGGTAGGAAAGTTGTTTTATAAGCTATGAAACGAATGTAAATTGCGGCTCTAACGCCCTCTAGCTGTGGCGGGGGCGGGGCGGGGAGGGGCGGGGACCGCCGCGGCTGTGAGAGACGATCCAGTCGGCTCTACACCGCAGGAAAAGATTTTACTTTTGCAAGAACTTGAAACATTATGAGAGTGTTTGGGAAAAACAAATCTGCGTTTTACTGCGTTTTCTATTTCCTCACAATATTCTCTGTCGTTCATTCATTTTTAGTGTTCCGTATCCGGTACGGGACCCCATTACTAAGCCTACGCCGTATGTCTATCTGTCTGTCTGTCTGTCTGTCTGTCCGTTCGTCTGTCCGAGGGCTGTATCTCTTGAACCGTAATAGGTAGCCGGTTGAAATTTTCACAGAATATGTGTTTTATGGGCGATATAACAACAAATAATAAAAATAAGCAAAAGTAATAAAGTCACGGGGGTTCCCATAGAAGAAACTAAAAAGTGTATGCGCGTGCGCCATCTACGGAAAAGAGTATGAAACATTTTAACTAATCATGAATTTGAACTAATATGAATCATTTCATAAACATGCCATATGTAGATGGCGTGAGTGGCGCTGACCATGACATGGCGATAAGGAACCCTCGGTGCGCGAGTTCGACTCGCACTTGGCCGGTTTTTATTTCACTCGTGTTTTGCAAGAGATTAAGGATGTTTGAAGTAGCCAGACTGCTCTTTCATAATTATCTTAGATGTTTTATTTTGTCACGTCATCCTATACTCAATTATAAAATACTATATTTACCTGGGACGAGCGAGTTCCCCCGTGAATGTTTTAAAGTTGCTAAGGGATAAGGACAAGATGCCGCGCTAAAGGGCGACGACGTGGCCACCTCTCACCTTGGCACGGTCATTCCGTCGAGTCATGGAGCAGGTGGGTCTTCGTGCCTCACTTGCTGCTTGACAGTTGTTTTGTCCTAATACTTTGCTAAACGTGGTGTTCGGTATTGTGCTGTAATTTAAAAGAGTACTAGCAGCACAGCGCCGATTACTCTGCTTACCCCGCTTGTCGGGATACAGCTTGCGGTGTGCATGAGCGAGTTCGCGGGTCGTGCACGCGCTTATAAGTTAAATAAATTTTTACTTTAAAATGCAACAACTTTGCCGGTGTGAGGGCACTGCAGTGCTATAAAGATTAAAAAATACGAGCAAACCAGTAGCCGATGGCTAGTTTAGATTATATTATATTTAAAGCTAGCACGAATTTTTGCTTCATTACTGGGTAGATCTCATGTTAGAAATGTTACATTGTTCCTCACGCCAATGTAAGAGTTTGTGTAAACCTATTTTTACCCGACTGCGCGAAGCAAAAATGAGGGTAATGTTTTCGAGTGTATGTAGCTATGTAGATTATGTCTATGTCTATGGCACGCGATGTATCCTAAACTGTATCCTAACGTAAATATGAGGTGTCGTTAGATTATGTGAAAATTCAAAATGGCGGTCATCTTGTCAAACTTTGAAAATAGTTTTTCTTCAAACCCTTCGATCATAAAATATTGTTATTTTTAGGGTTCCGTATCCGGTACGGAACCCTATTACTAAGACTACGCAGTCTGTATGTCTGTCTGTCTGTCTGTCCGTCCGTCCGTCCGTCTGTCTGTCTGTCTGTCTGTCTGTCTGTCTGTCTGTCTGTCTGATTCATTAATGTCATTGTTTCCTTAATGTTTTAGCAGTTGGGGTTAAAAAAAATATTTTTTTTTAAATCGCTTTTTCGAGCTCTTTACAATGATACGCCACTCGATGGGGTTTGAACGTAGACGGAAAAAAACCGGCCAAGTACGAGTCTCAGCACTCGAGCACTCAGGAACTACTGCATAACTGTGGAAGGACCGTGCCAAGGTGAGAGGAGAGGTTGACCCTTAGCAAGGGATGTCGTGGATACACAGGGAGAGATACAGTGGGCCTACTCTTTATAAGTACCGGGCCACAAAAATTGCAGAATATTGTCTCTTAAAAAAATCGAGGTTTTCGATTAAATTTCCATAGATATACTTTGTTTTCTGTAAACCAGGTGCCGAAGGAACAATGTTACAGTCTATTTATTTATTAATTTTAGGTACTTCAACAGAGTAGTTGACACAATACACGAATTGCTTACCATATTTCAAAATCAGTCAACTCTCCAAAATTTTAAGTGCACAATAAACTGGCTAACAAAAAACAATGATAAGTCGGGAATACTACCATATACAATGCGATAATAAGCGATATATCTCTACAAATGTAAATTTAATTATAGGTAGGTAGTAATGCAGGCAAATAGGTTGATTGATTCGATTGGAGTCCAGCCAAGTCAGATTTGAATTCGATAGGACGTCTGCTTGATTACGTTAATCACGGAAATACATTTGTTTTCATTTCATTTCTTCATCTATACATATACATACATATCACACACGCTGAATCCCGACCATCACGGTAAGCAGAGTAATCGGTGATATGCTGCAATAACTCTGGTATATTACAGCACAACACCGAACACCACGTTTCGCAAAGTATTCGAACAAGATTCAATAGATCAAGCAGCAAGTAAGGCACGAAGACCCACCCGCTGCATGACTCGGTGGAAGTACCGTGCCAAGGTGAGAGGTGGCGAGCCTGTCGCCCTTTAGCATGATAACTTGTCCTTATACCTTAGTCGCCTTTTACGACATGCATGGGAAGAGATGCAGTGGGGCTATTCTTTTTAAGTACTGGCCTCACACAGTACTTAAGTACCGGACTCACAGTACGTAAGTACCGGCCTCACACAGTCTATTGAGGGATATTTTGAGAAAATTCATGGATATTATGTAAGATTCGGCTGAATTAAGTTCAGAGCCACACCGAGCGTCTTTTGCACAAAAGTTTGCACTTCGATATGTCGACGTACTTTGCGCATGGTGCGGAGTGCAACATTTGAATGTAGCGCAAAGTATCGTCATCGTCATCAACATACCGTATCAGTTCACTGCTGAACATAGGCCTCTCCCAAGGCAGGAAGAGCGGAAGGAAACGATCTTCTCATCCATCCATTCCCGCCTACCTTTTTAGGGTTACGTACCTCAAAAAAATAAAAAACTGAATCTATATTGGATCACTCTCGTGTCTGTCTGTCTGTAACAGCTTATATTCTCGGAATTTACTGGACGAAAAAAGTTTAAATTTGATATAATTATGTTATACTAGCTTTTGCCCGCGGCTTCGCTCGCGTGAAATTCGTATTTCAAGGGAAGAAAGTAAGGGAAGAAAACTAAGGCCAATCTGCGTTAAGGTAAACAATAAACCTTCTCAACTAAAGTAAGTAACTAACAGCGAGCCTTCAGGCTGAGCTGCATTATGTAAGACAATAAACCTTCTCGAAGAAAGTAAGTAACTGAGGGCGAGGCCGAAGGCCGAGCTGCGTTCAGGAAGACTATAAACCTTCTTGATGAAAGTAAGTAACTGAGGGCGAGGCCGAAGGCCGAGCTACGTTCAGGAAGACTATAAACCTTCTCTAAGAAATTAAGTAATTGAGGGCGAGGCTGAAGGCCGAGCTGCGTTCAGGAAGACGATAACCTTTTCGAAGAAAGTAAATAACAGAAGGCGAGGCCGAAGGCCGAGCTGCGTTCAGGAAGACCATATACCTTCTCGAAGAAAGTAAGTAACTGAGGGCGAGGCCGAAGGCCGAGCTGCGTTCAGGAAGACCATAAACCATCTCGAAAAAGTAAGTAAATAAGGCCGAGGCCGAAGGCCGGGCTCCGTCCAGGTAGACTATATACCTTCTCGAAGAAATTAAGTAATTGAGGGCGAGGCCGAAGGCCAAGCTGCGTTCAGGAAGACGTAACATTTTCGAAGAAAGTAAGTAACAGAAGGCGAGGCCGAAGGCCGAGCTGCGTTCAGGAAGACCCTAAACCTTCTCGAAGAGAGTAAGTAAATAAGAGCGAGGCCGAAGACCGAGCTGCGTTCAGGAAGACTATAAACCTTTTCGAAGAAATGAAGTAATTTAGGGCGAGGCCGAAGGCCGAGCTGCGTTCAGGAAGACTATAAACCGTCTTGAAGAAATTAAGTAACTATCGCCCATAGTTACTTACTGTCAGAGTCTTCCAGGATACAGCTCGGCCTTCGGCCAGGCCCTTAGTTACTTACTTTCTTCGGGAAGGATTATAGTCTTCCTGAACGCAGCTCGACCTTAGGCCTCGCCCTCAGTTACTTACTTTCTTCGAGAAGGTTGAAGGTCTTCCTGAACGAAGCTCGGCCTTCGGCCTCATCCTTTGTTACTTACTTTCTTCGAAAAGGTTTATACTCTTCCTGAACGCAGCTCGGCCTTCGGCCTCGCCTTTAGTATGTTACTTACTTCCTTTGAGAATGTTTATTGTTTATCTGAATCCAGTTCACCCTCCGGCCCCGGCCTAAGTTAAGTAACTTTCTTCTTTTGAAATACGACTACGATTTTCACGCGAGCGAATCCGCGGGAAAAAGCTATCGTTATTAAAATAAGAAACTTCAGTTAAAATAAATGAAATACTTTAGATACCTAACTAAGTAAAATATTCCACCTATTAGCGTAACCGGAACTGAATTTTATTTAGCCTATCCTGTGTCACGTATAGCTAAATGTGCGTGTACTAATTTATTTGAATTTAGATGATCGGCTTAAATTTTATGGAGGATAGCTTTTGCCCGCGGCTTCGCTCGCTGTAGACTCGATCTAACAGTAAATCCGATTTAAACGCAAATATGATAATAAACTGTCGTTTCTCTTATATTCTCCCTCTCCCTCTCCCTCTCCCTCTCCCTCTCCCTCTCCCTCTCCCTCTCCCTCTCCCTCTCCCTCTCCCTCTCCCTCTCCCTCTCCCTCTCCCTCTCCCTCTCCCTCTCCCTCTCCCTCTCCCTCTCCCTCTCCCTCTCCCTCTCCCTCTCCCTCTCCCTCTCCCTCTCCCTCTCCCTCTCCCTCTCCCTCTCCCTCTCCCTCTCCCTCTCCCTCTCCCTCTCCCTCTCCCTCTCCCTCTCCCTCTCCCTCTCCCTCTCCCTCTCCCTCTCCCTCTCCCTCTCCCTCTCCCTCTCCCTCTCCCTCTCCCTCTCCCTCTCCCTCTCCCTCTCCCTCTCCCTCTCCCTCTCCCTCTCCCTCTCCCTCTCCCTCTCCCTCTCCCTCTCCCTCTCCCTCTCCCTCTCCCTCTCCCTCTCCTTCTCCCCACCCTCCTTCCCCTTCCTTCATCCCCTACCTCCGCTCCTCTCCCGACCCTTCCTCCCTCCCCTCCCCCCCTTTGGCGACCCCTCCCCCCTCCCTTCCATCTCTCTACGTCAACCTCCCCTCTCGCCCCTCCCTCACCTCCATCCACCACCCCTCTCGCCCCTCTCTCACCTCCCTCCCTCTATGTCTCTATTTACCCCCACCCCCTTTCCTCCTTCGTTCCGCGTTCATAGCTCCCCCTCGCTCCCTCCCTCTCTCCCTAATCGAAAATCCTACGTCTTTTCTCACAGAAAACGGGATGGTACGGAACCCTCTTTACGCGAGCTCGACTCGAATTTGACTACTTTCTTTTTAAATTATGTTAACATGGGATATACACTTCATTTACAGGAAAACCTAAACGAAAATCCTAAGCCTTCAAGTTCTCACAGAAAACAGGATGGTACGGAACCCTCTTTACGCAAGGTCGACTCGAAATTGACCACTTTTTTTATTATGTTACCACCTAAACGAAAATCCTAAGCCTTCTAGTTCTCACAGAAAACGGAATGGTACGGAACCCTCTTTACGCGAGGTCGACTCGAACTTGACCACTTTTTTTTTCAAAATTATGTTACCATGGGATATACACTTAATTTACAGGATAACCTAAACGAAAATCCTAAGTTTTTTAGTTCTCACAGAAATCGGGATGGTACGGAACCCTCTTTACGCGAGCTCGTCTCGAACTTGACCATTTTTTTTCAAAATTATGTTACTCCGGGATATACACTACCACTATACAAAGTTTCGTCAAAATCCGTCCAGCCGTTCAGGCGTGAAAGAGGAACAAACAAACAAACAAACATACTTTCACATTTATGATATTAGTGAGATAGTGAGACTAGTGAGATGAGATAGTTTGATGACCCAATAACGGACGTAGGTATGGCGTAAATGAAGAAATTTCGATTGAAAGGTCAAATTTGTGGGAAAAATTAGAAAGTTATTTTTTCGAGTGCACCAAGTGACGTATCAATGGAAAAGACTCGTTATAAAATACAATACAGGAAATACAGTTTTTTTTTATATTTCAATTTTACATGCATAGTTGCAAAGATATTAGAGAAAATATACGAAAATCGAGCATTATCCTCCCCCCTTATCTCCGGAACTATTAAGTTTAAAATTTAAAAAAAAATTTTTGAATATAAGGCCTCTCTTATTAGTTTACAGAAAAACTGAATGGAATTATTAGTCTAAATTAAAATCCTAAGTATTAAAATTCTCACGGAAATTAAATTATTTTAGGGTTAACGTACGGAAGGCTTAGTAATTTTACAATAACATACATAAGTAATACTTTGTATACCTACATATTGAAAATAAGTTATTTAGCATATTCAGCACACCGCAATAACAAATACCAGATACACGATTAAATCAATAGATAGGAAAGCGATTAGTACGGCTCTCGTCGAGTTAATAAAATGTTCCGTACGTATCCCCTGTGATTGCTCCACAAGGTCCGCACTCCGCAGTGTACCTACGTGCGAGTAAGCCTACCGCACGGAGCCGCGTCACAGAGAAATCAATAGATCTGCTAGAGTGATAACTGTTCGATTAATAACATTCGGGACTCGTCGAGTTCCGGCGCAGTGAGGTGGAAGTGAGTTATTTCCGGTTGTCTAGTAGTCAGAAGCGGGTGCTCGGGTTACCGCGAGCACCGAGCGGCCCGCCCCGCTCGCGCCGAGGCCCGTTCTGTCCGTGTCAACTGGTCACCCCGGTGGAACTTATTATTAACCTGGAATTTTGTGTATACCATTGAATGAGCTTAACCGCAGCTTAAGGGCCAATAGTTGCAAAAGAAAAAGGGTTCAGTACCACCACACAAATATTTGTGTTATTTGTTTACCAAAATAATCATGTTTTCGAAAATAACGAAACGCTTAAATAAAAACTACAGCAATGATTTGACAATCGTGTATTTAAAATATAAAAAATAATTTTTTTATGCCGGAACTATTAAAAACAAAATATTTTTAAACTCCTTACAGTTATTTTAGCTTTCTCCAGCGATATCTTAATTAAAACTTGTTTTTATTGTTACCGAACTGACCCCTTATATTAATCTAACATAAATTTATATCTAGTTATTGACCGTAAATAGGTAGCCGATATTAAACATTTTAACTACAAAATATGAAGGGTAATCGATAGATGGCGTAATAAAAATATGATAGAAGGCGTGATAGATGGCGGGAACACATGTAATTAGTTTGCCATCTTACTTCCTAGATACGAAAGACTTATTATATCAATACAAAATAACCTGTGCCGAACAAGAGATACGCGCGAGTAGTGCGACCACGTGATTGCTGCGCTGTACACTCGCTACACTTGCATAAAGCTACGGAACCCTCTGTGTGTGAACAACGTTACATAGGTAGATAGATAGAAAATTCTTTATTGCTCCAGTAAACATTAAACTTACTGTTTAATGTTTACTGGAGCAATAAAGTACAAGTACATTGTAAAATTTACATAAGATGCAAAGGCGGACTTATCCCTTACAGAGAACGTTCTCACTTAACAGGGTTTTTTATTTCCTCTTTTGAGTTACGGAACCCTAACAAGTGGCATTATGACCTTGTTACCATTTTGTGATGAGATACAGTAGCACACATAAACTGAAAATCTAGAAATTTTTGTAAGCAACAATTGTTGGCAGACTGGTCAGTGGCGGTGTCTCACCGTCTCAGAGCCGGCAGCAGAGGGCGTGAGTCAGTCGACGCCGCAACTTTGCTCCAAACCGCAAAATGGCTACTGCGGCCACAGAACATAAACAAAACTAGTAGAAGTAGAGCAATAACCTATTATTATGAAGAAGTGTCACCAAACTCATAAAATTATAAAAATTAAATGCAGGTACATACATAAACTAAATTAATAACTTGTAATTTACCGCCTGTAGAATTTTTTTGTGCGCTTCGTTCTTGCAATAATGTTATATAGCATATTGTATAATTTTTATATTCCCCTGATGGTTTCCGTGACAGTCATGAAAGGCTATTGATATGGGTCAAACGAAGTGCGCGGAATAACGCTTACTTGTCGTACAAGTGACCCGCCCACATATAACTTCTAAAGTAAGCCTAGGTTGTGATTTGTGCCAACCTCACAAATGCCTGTGTGGAAAAGAAGTTGGCCCCAAAGGGCGTCATGGGCCATAGCCTCTGTTGCTCCCAGAGCGCCGGTAGACTTTCTCGTCACATAGCCATGAATGACATCATTAAGCGAGCCCTAAATTCAATAAATGTTGCATCAGTTTTTGAACCAGTAGGCCTGAGTAGGGATGACGGGAAGAGACCGGACGGGATGACACTGACACCTTGGTTCAGGGGCAGGGCTCTGGTGTGGGACACTACGTGCGCAGATACTTTGGCTGATTCCCACGTATTTGCGTCTTCACGGACAGTTGGCGCCGCTGCCGAATCAGCCGCTCGCTCAAAGCATCTAAAATACTCGGCAATTAAAGCTAATTATGCGAGTTCGCCGTCGAGACTATGGGTGCTTGGAGTAAAGAATAAAAAAAAATTGTGGGGTCAATAGGTTCTATATTAACAGAAATGTCAGGAGTACCTAACTGTGAGACATTCCTCAGGCAACGGATAGCCCTTGCTATTCAGCGTGGAAATACAGCGAGTGTTTTAGGTACCCTTCGCGGTCATTTCGGATAAAGTTTAAACGAGATTTTTTATATATTATAGTTTTTAGTTAATTGTCTATTTAGTACCTATTTTTGCTGTTGAATAAATAAATTCATCTATCTAACTTCTAAAATGGTTCTGTTCTGTGACTCTGGCACTGGGGCTGAGGGCGGGGCCGGTAGGGGCGCAGCGCCGCCGCCGCCGCCGCGGCCGGTCCCCGGACCCCGTTCATTATGATAGTTTTCTTTGCTTTCAAACTCCAATTTGCACTTTATATTTGAGTAGCGGCGACTGGAGGCTATCATCCCGTGCCCGCCCCCCCGTGGTGGCCGCGCCGACTCTACCGGGAAGATCGCCGATTGCATGACGGTACTGTGTTGTGTGAGTTTATTTCGTTATAAAGAACACACGATTGGTGTCAAAACTGTACAATGACTCACCGTTTTTATTGGGGTGTCGTATCCGTCTTACGGGACCCTATTACTAAGCCTACGCCGTCTGTCTGTCTGTCGGTCTGTCCGTCTGTCCGAGGGCTGTATCTCTTGAACCGTAATAAGTAGTCCGTTGATTTTTTCACAGAATATGTATTATTATGGCCAATATAACAACAAATAATAAAAATAAGAAAAAAACTCCTGGCGGTCCCCATACAAGAAACTAAAAAGTGTATGCGCGCCATCTACCGAAAATAGTATGGAGTATTTTAACTAATACATAGACGGCGTGAGTGGCGCTGACCATGACATGCCGATACGGAACCCTCGGTGCGCGAGTTAGACTCACACTTGGCCGGTTTTTTACTCCTAATCTTGATGTCAAAATTTACCAAAAGTGGATGTTGATATAAATGTAAATAAAGGATTGTCTATGCATCAATTTATCATCGTTCGACATATCCCCAGCAGCTACCACTTTGGGGAGAGCCCGCATCCACTATCGCAAACGAATGGTACTCCTGGAACGACAAGGATCGCAAGAAAGGAATGATTTATAGATGTGACATATCCCAGCGCGCCTTCAGATAAAGCATCGGTACGCCGGGCTCCAGGGCGGCTTGTACTGGCGTGTGTGCAGTGTAGGTACCGTGCCCAGCCGCACCTAGGACAACGCATAACAGACGGCTTCGGGAAGTGCAAATGCGCATCGGCCTTGCGGTCGCGCCTATTCATAAATCAACGTCGAACCTGATTTACGTGCCACCTCGGAAAATCATATTTCTAAACAAGGCAGTGGCTAGCCGGACCACGCCGCAGCGATGCACCGATTTACCGAGATGCTGTTTGTAAGCGCTGCGATGCTCCTGAGAAATTATCAAGATTGATTCGCTAGTGATATACACGGTGTTGCAGTTGCCCCCGTAATATTTTTAACTGACATAAGGGGGTTATTCTATATGTGAAACTAAACTTACAACTTCTGTGGCGAAAAAAAAATGTTAACCTAAAAAAAAATTATTTTTCCATACAAATTTTAAATACATATTCCCAAAATGTATGGAGAAAAAAAAAAAAATTTTCTTCAAATTAAAAAGTCGTAGAACAAAAGTTGTTCTATTTCATGTACAGAATCAGCCCCTTTCGGGTTTTACGGTTGGGGTTGCAACACCGTGTATAGGATAATGTTCTCTTCAGTCTGATGCATGCTCGATGCCGGTACGCATTTGTGATAAACTTCGCACGCACTCTTTACGTTTTTTTAGGGTTCCGTATCCATACGGAACACATGACAACAACCATAATAAATAACACATTACAAAACAAGTGCAAGTCGAAATCGCGCACCGAGAGTTCCGTATCGCCATGTCATGGTTAGCGCCACTCACGTCATCTATGGCATGTTATGAAATCCTTCATATTAGTTAAATGTCATGATTAGTTAAAATGCTTCACACTCTATTCGGTAGATGGCGCGCGCGCATACACTTTTTGGTTTCTTCTATGGGAACCCCCGTGAATTTTTTTCTTTTTCTTATTTTTATTATTTGTTGTCACATCGGCCGTAATAACACTTATTCTGTGAAAATTTCAACGGGCTACCTATTACCGTTCAAGAGATATAGCCCTCGGACAGACGGACGGACGGACGGAGAGACAGACAGATAGAGGGCGTAGGCTTACCGGATACCGAACCCTAAAAAGTAAAAAATTAAGGAGTCCTCATCCAAATATGCCGACTATGCCGGCTCGAACTAGCATGAAAATAAAATCAAATAAGTTTGTGTATGAAGTATTAGTTAATTCCATAGACTTAAGGTTTTTTTTTTTTATATTTCGACAGTTAGGTAATTCATTTGTTCGCCATCTATAATATTTCTATGAAATTTCTTTACCTTTCAAATTAAAGCTATATTTCACGGCTGTCAACACTCTCAATTACCCTTCCGTCCATTGTTCCGGAGAAATTCCAGGTAACAACAATTTTCTTTGAAACCTAGAAATTTGCGGCGATACGAAATGCATTGTTTCGCCAGAGGCGGCGGCGGCGGGGCGGAACTGGTTGGTCGGCGGGGGCTACGCTAGGTGGGGGGGGGGGGGGGGGGGGGGGGGGGCATTAGCTAGCTCTGGAAGAAAGGAAGAAATAAGCAACAAAGAATATATTATACCGCAACACCAAGTTCAAACACAGCGGTAATTTCTGTTGACGAGATCTCGCCTGGATGCCGCGCGGTACCGGCGGCGCCAGCGCGACGGCGGGGTGGTCTGAAGGGCGAGGGGCGGGGTGGAGGGGGGGGGGGGGGGGGGGGGGCAAACTCTCTTCTCTTCACTGCTTCAATTAGTGTTTATGGCTTCTTCATCTTAGCACGGCTAGTCGGTCGCTCCCTCGTGCGAAAGAATTTTCTCTTTACAGACGCGTGCGCCGTTGTCTCTCGTAACGCAATTTGTGTTTATTAGAATTAGTTTTGTGTGCAGTGGTGAAAGTGCACGATTTGTTTTTCTATACTATTGTGTTACACTTTACATTGCAGCAGAGTATACATTCGGAAATTAAATCAAATTGTAGGTAGCTTTATATTATGGCATTAAGTTTGTCTTTTACTAACATGTTATGTTTAATTGTACAATAAATAATGTCGAATTTTTTTCTGTGTTTTTTCATATGGATCAAAGAGAAGCACTGATATTGCACCTAGTTCACAAAGGTGTTATGGGCTGAGATCTGATGTTGCAGGTGATGTAGCCCTAACCGTGTCAGATTACATCAACAATATTTAAAAAAATGTGTCCACACCTTGTTTATTGATGTGTGAGCATTTATATCGTTGGTAGAGTAAATTGAGATCTCGTCTGCCGCGTGACGCTGTAAAGCTGTAACGCTGTTATCAATTGACTTCAAAGGAGGAGGTTCTCAATTTGACTGTATGTTTTGAAAATGTTTTTGTATGTTTGTTACACGATTACTCCTACAATTGGTGGGACGATTTTGAAATTTGTTTTGTTTGGTAGGTCATACTTCACAGGTGGTCCCATATAAATTTTATCGAAATTGATTCAGCTGTATTTGAAAAATCAACAAAAAACTATACCGAAGCATGTCGTTACCTCAGCACTATACTGCAACACGCTCAAAATTTTGCACTTTGACACGTAACGAATAATTCTGTATCACTTCAACCCATGTCGATTGTTCGATTTCGATTATTATTTTTTATGTAATACTGCTAAAACGAATGAAATAAAAACTGTTTTAAAAAACATAAAACCGACTTCCAAAAAAAAAACTAGAACTAAAAAGTATTAAATCAAATTTTGGAATTTTCTATGTCATTGTATTGAATTACGCGTATGTGAATCGATATCGTGATTCATATTCGGACCCTTGAGTTGAATTCGGTACAAAAGCACACCTGAAAATTGTTAGATGGACCCCTTTTGTGCTTTTGTACCGCCTTCAACTCAAGGGTCCGAATATGAATCACGATATCGATTCATATATTTCAATACAATGACAGAGACTATTTCAAAATATTATTCAATACTTTTTAGTACTAGTTCTTTTTAGTCGGTTTTATGTTTTTTAAAACAGTTTTTTTTATGTAACACTTCAACTGCTAGTCCTCGGCACTGAAATATTGTTTACTTAGGTATTAGGAATAATTATGTAGGTATATTTATATGTATTTAGAATCATTCACTAATGTACAATAAAATTAAAAAGGTAAAATACAGCTAAACCTTCTATGTGCTGCTAATCAACACCCACCCCTATAGTCGCCATGATGGCGCTGGTGGCGCCTTGTAGGTGGCGGCGGCACTAACAATCATCTCAGTTATTTTTATAGAGCCACCGATAAGGGCGGTTCGTTAGCGCTCTGGGGCACGTCGATTTTACTGCTGTTTTCACGACTTTTTTTCTAGTCCGGCAATAAAAACGGCTTAATTACCGTAGGGTGACATAAAGGGCGTACTCCGCCGCCGCGGGCGTGTTATTTCCGCGCGGACGCGCGGCGGCGGCGAGTCGTCGAAACTAGTTTTCCTTCCAGTCGGACACTATTACGTTGCACACAGATTGCGGTTTTATTGCCGATAACATTTGTTAGGGATTTTATTAATGTAATGACCCGCGATTACAGCGCTGCTGAAACATTATGTTTATGCCCCACACACGGCAACCGCAGCGCCGTCACTGCCCGTCCCCCACGCTTGTGCCGCGGCACACTCGCGCAGCCGACGACGGTGCATTTGTGCTCGTAAATTGTATTTTAAATTAAACATCTATAAAGGCATTATCGGAATACAATAATGGCTGCGTTTGTCGTATCGTACGGGATCATATTACTAAGCCTATGCCGTCCGTCCGTCCGTCTGTCCTACCTCGCCTTGCCTTATTTAAAGCTCAGTCGTGTAAAACTTCACAAATCTTAAGAATGCACTAGTATTAAAATTTTTACTCTGTATAATTTTCCTATAATCTGAAATTGATTGAATTTAAAATGACCCTACCTATGTGTTTTTTTATAAATGTTATACCCATAAGTTTTTGGGATATGGGGGGTGAGGTGTGGCGACGTATCACAGACAAACTTTTTGGCACGTTTTTGTAGAATGACTGATTAAAAACACAGCCAAAAACATCCTCAAAGGAAATACATACCTAAGTACATAGGTATATTTTTTTTTGTAGGGTACCTCATTTTTTCAAGAATTCAAAATGGCGGCCGTTAGTCGCCATATTGGCAAACTTCAAAAATAGTTTTTCTTCAAATCGAGTGGTGTATCGTTATCAAGAGTTCAAAAAGGCGATTTCAAAAATACACCACACTTAATGGTTTATTACTAAAATTAATTAAATGTAAAATAAAAAAAAATAATTGTGAACCAGACTGCTAAAAAAATTAAGGAAACAAGTAAAGATCAGTAGAAAATGCTGTAGTCTGGCGTCTAGAAGGATTCGAACAGACAGATAGCCCGACTACAGCATTTTCTACTGATCTTTCCTTGTTTCCTAAATTTTTTAGCAGTCGGGATTTTTTACGTATGAATCCCCGAAAGTTTGTATGTTATAAATTTATCTATTAATCAATCAGCAGGGCTGTGACATACAGACAGAAATCTCACTATAAGTGTCACTTTTCTTATCATTTTGGTACGGGAACCTAAAAAGTGTTCTCAAGCACACGTATATAAATACCTACAATAAAATATGTTCACATACTAAGCCGGATTATAAGTATTTTCACCAAGCTGATAGCGAAGCTATAAATCTGGGCCCGTCCGAGATTCGTATCTTAGTTTATATGCACCTACTTATCTTTTATCTGTGGGAGACTATAGGATCGGAGAAAAACATTGAAATCACCGATACTGTCCTCGTACTTTCTTCGCCAAATATTTCTCTTTCCACTTTTATTAATAATATGATATCCACGTTTCAATAGCCCGCAGGGCTAATGGCATAATAGAAAACGTATTTTACTGTTTCTGCAAGGCGGAATATTCAAATTAGTTATTTACAATTCCGCGTAAGTGTTCTGTTGGTGGTTGTGTATTTTTATTGATGCAATTTTATAGGTATTTACCTCGACGTCTGAATACGAATGTAAAATAAACATACATCAAATGCATATTTATTTTCATGCATGCATCCGGTATGCAAAACTGAACCGTCAACGCGGTGACGAATGGTGCTGTATTGAACTATTGATACAAATCTTCTATATAAATAAAAAATCGGCCTAGTGCGAGTCGAACTCGCGCACCGAGGGTTCCGTATCGCCATGTCATGGTCAGCGCCACTCACGCCATCTATTCATTGGTTCAAATTATTCATACTCTTATTAACACATCGTATTAACACATGTATGGCTTGTATTTTACTAGCAATACTAGCATGTACTTTTTAATAATTTTTTATTTTTTTTATTTTATTTATTCAGTAATCATACAGTACATAACTAAACAATTAATATGAAATATTTAACAAACTAAAATCCAGCTAAGATTACATTAACATATAAGTAGGTAGTAATATTTAAACAAAAGAAAAAGTATAATGCTAACTTAAAGAATACACAATTTTATTGTAAACAAAATGTCAAAAGAGAATAACAAAGCTGTAATCCAAACTAATAATATATTTAAGTATACGAAAATAAATCAAATATTGAAGGAGAAAAAAAAATATTTATAAACTTAATCATAAGCTAATGAAACACTACGAGTAAAATTTAATTTTTTTAAGATTGTCGTGAAATATGTCAACATGAGAAAATTTATTATTATAAGTTACACAAGAGCGGCGAAGAAAAGCATTACTAAGGTAGTTACAATTACTTTTAGGAATATTAAATAAACTTATATGTACATACATATTATCACACACGCTGAATCCCGACAATCGAGGTAAGCAGAGTAATCGGTGTTGTGCTGCAAGAACTCTGGTAAAGGGGTAGGTGTGTACGGTTCCGCTACAAAGTTTTTACCTCACAAGAATGTTATAGGTACCTATTGACCATAAAAGTACCGCAATACATGACCAGAAATTCGATGTAGTAAATGAGACGTCTATTGAGACCGGAATCAGCTATTGTTGCCACTTGCCCCTGGCACCTTCCTCGGTCAGATACCCTAATAAATAAAGCGAAGTTTCTATGGCCGTGTAACTTACGTCAAAATATGAATATCCTTATAACTCGAGAACCACTTCATAGATTTACATACAGTTTTCACTGTTACATTTTGCTACTTCACAAGATGATTTTAAATCATAACGGTGCGTCATCGGCGGCCTGAGATGTGAGCAAGAAGTCACGCGAAGCAAAGCCGCGGGCAAAGTTTTTATGAATGAACTAGCTTTTTAACCCCCGACGCAAAAAGAGGGCTGTTATAAGTTTAACGTGTGTGTGTATGTATGTATGGGTGTGTCTGGCTATGGCATCGTAGCTCCCAAACGGATGGACCGATTTGGATGCGGGTTTTTTTTATTAGAAAGTTGATTTAATCGGAGTGGTTCTTAGCTATGTTGTAATCAAATAATCAAGTTATTATGTAATCAAAAATTTATTATCTTAAAAAGTGGACCGATTTGCATGCGTGTTTTTTTTTAAAGCTTGAAATAATAACACGGTCGGTCGCCCATAGAAACTTCTCTAAATTTATTAGCGTTTTAAATTAATGAAATAGGTCATATTTTCCGTCCAGTTCAGTGCAGCCGACGCGGCCAAAAAAAAAATTACTGCCATGGCGCCTAGTGAACCACGGTGTTATACGCTGGCACCACGGGGAAGTAGGTACGTAGCGAACCATCCTAGGTTTAGTAAAACAATATTTTGTAATAATTTAACAAGGTTACACAATCGTCTGATCAGATAAATCCTCACTGCTCGGGTTAAGGGGTCTTGAGATATGTTTTGTTATTCCTTTCCGCTCAACCCGGCGAGTGAGCTTCGCAGTCAACAGAAAAACAATGTAGTCCCCTCTTCACAACAAATTTACGCGAGGCGGGACGTATTAATCTACATTACTGGCGTGCAGCGGAATTGGGCGAATATTATATTGATGGATGTAGGACTGAGCGGGCAAACCCTTTCCAGCCGTCCGAATGCGGACACCAGCGTCGCAGCCCTAATGGAACCCCTGAATCAATAACAAACATCTTTGACCGCGGAATACTCGCCCGCATCGAACGCCAGCCGTCAGATCAAAAGCTGCCTAAAGGCGAAGACGTAAAGTCTATTTTGCATTCGAATATTAAATATAACAAGGGCCCTTATCGCGACGAGCGAGATATAAAGTGTCAACCCGTCTCTTCCTGCTGGGTATAATACGACAGGAAAGAAATAATGACCAAAGCTCTGGAGACCGGATCTCGAGTAATTTATTAAAGATGATGGGGCGTCGGCGTCGGTCGGGCGGCGGTGCCGGCGGTACGACGCCGGGGGCGGCGGAGGCGACGCGACGCGAACCACACGTGTGAATAAATCCCGCCGAGCCTGGCTTAGCAGGACACTTGTTAAGAAAATGTATTAATTATTTATCTCGACCGGCGCGCGCCAATTACGAGAGTGCCGCTTCTAATTAGTGATAAAAGCAGGAATTAGAAACACATCATAGTGAGCAGGGAAAAGGGTGCGCGTACAATATGAACGACCCCACAGTATATGTGCTTCAGTTACAATATTTTATGGAAACATCTCGGCTGTCTGAAAGTGTGTAATTATCGGCGTCGCTTCTATCGACAAATTGTTTTAAAACTCGATACACACTTGCGTGCATACATCTACGCACGCTGTATCACGACAATTGAAGTAAGCAGAGTATTTGGTGTTGTGCTGCAGTAATTCACAAACAATACAGCACAATACCGACCCCTACGTCCAGCAGAGCATTAATAATAAAAATATTGCACTTAATGCCACTTAATGTGTTGCAAGGCGACCGTGAGGCTGGCCGTGGTTTGGATTCCACGTAAAACTGTAGGTCCCTTTCCTTTTTACCTAACTAGGTGGTAGTGTTTAACCAAGTTTCAAGTTCTGTGGTTTTAAAGATTAAAAATAAATAAAAAAAACATAAAAAAAAGTTTCTTGTATTGGAAACCCCCTTAATTTTTAACTTTTTCAATTTTTCATTATTTATTGTTATATCCGCCATAACAACATCTATGAAAATTTCAACGGGCTACCTATTACGGTTCAAGAGATACAGCCCTCGGACAGATGGACGTACGGACAGACAGACAGACAGACGGCGCAGCCTTAGTATTAGGCTTCCGTACGGGATACGGAAACCTAAAATTGTGCAAAAAATTACCGTTTCTATAGCTAAAATTTTGATTTTTATGGTGTTAGATTAGGTTTTTAGGCAGATTTTTTTCGAAAATGCAATATTGTAGGGGAAAAAATATATTTTTGTTTTAGTACGGAACCATAATTTGTGCGATCCTGACTCGCTCTTGGCCAGTTTTCTCTATCACATCCCGCGATTAACCCAAGTTCACGCGAGCGACGGACAAGTTTTACATTCCAGATGGTCCAGCGGACGGAGCTACCTACATATATATTTTCCTCCGCTATTCTCATTTTCCGAGTCGAGAGCGGATTGAAGCTATTGTTTCTACCCCGTCAATAAAGCGGGCGCCCCTGCATTGAAGAGGTATTTCCGAAGCCCTGTCCAAAGAACTTTGCCATGCAAATTTCGAGCGCTGCAATAGTGAACTTCTGAGGCCTACGCCTACCTATTCAGCAGCGCAAACCGACCGTGCAATAGGCGGCTGTGGGCGGGCGCGAGGGCGCCGGGGAGTGAGGGAACTGAACAATGCTGGTGAGAATGAAGAACACGGGAAAGGTGAAAAAAGTTTAATCCTAGCCGACGAATCGGGTTTCTTGTTACTTGTATGGACGATGTGTAGACATTTTTTTTTTTTAATTCGTATGTTTAAAAAATTCTATTTATATAAGTAGGTATTTGAAAGACGCACTCGAATTTCGTTACTTAGATATTATTTGTACAGTGTAACGGAGGGTGTTCTAAGGTTAGCGTGTATGTGTATGTGTGGATGGGTATGCTTTGGCATCGTAGCTCCCAAACGGATGGACCGATTTGCATGCGATTGCTTTTATTAGAAAGCTGGTTTAATCGGGATGGTTCTTAGCTATGATTGTAATCAAGTAATTAAGTAATGGAAAAATTCATTATCTTAAAATGTGGGCCGATTTGCATGCGGTTTTTTCAAAAACTTTTTACTGGAAGTCGTGATCGGCCTCATCATCTAGAATCATCGCTGTCTCGACCTTCAGCATCGTCCTTCATGTAGCTTGATGTAATTTGTTTTTTTGTTAGGGGACTCGAATATTATACTTTGAAACATCGAGATCTCTTACAAAATAATTCACAAATTCTGACACCGAATTGATGTCGGCTGCCTACAAAACTGGCATAGTTTGAAATGTTAAAATGTTGTCTTTATTCAAATACTTGCTACATAATGTTACTAACGCTGAACGATACTTCAAAATATCGTAACTAAGAATAGTCCGATATATGTATTATGTATATGAATAACCTACTGGTGCAGAAAAAAATCGGCCAAGTGCGAGTCGACTCCGACAAATAAAGTTTTTGTGATATCGCACGTTCTTTCCGTGTACCCTTCTACTTCCTTGTGCGGCTCGAGTCGGCCTTACAAGACATACACGGGCGCGCGCGCACTCAGACGGTGGAATTGTCGAAGCGTGATCTCACCGTAAGCGATAGGCGCCGAGTGGCTAAGGAGCGTTTGAAGTGGAGGTGGCGTAGAGGGGAGCCGCTGGAGAGCGGAGGAGAGGCGTGGGTAGCGGAGGAGAGACGTGGGTAGCGGAGGAGAGGCGTGGGTAGCGGAGGAGACGCGTGGGTAGCGGAGGAGCGCAGTGGGTAGCGGAGAAGATGTTAGGGGAACGTGAAGGAGGTCGGGCGTCCAGTTGTTGGCCTTTATGTCTATGTCTAGATAAGGAGCAGCGCTCATTGTGGGAGATAGCGCCGCACAAAACCGATTAATTCCCGATTGGCCGCGCCCAGTCCGTAGCGGCGACGCTGGAAGCATGTCCGCTAAGGAGATATCCTCGACCGCTATGTGAGGGAGAAATTTGAATTTATGTCCCTTAAGCCTCTGGATATTATCTAAGAAGCCCAGAAGAGCTTCCCCCAGCCGGTTCGCCCTTTAGACGAGGTTTCTTGCTATGTGGTAATAACCTACATATATTCTATAGTCACTGTATAAGGTTATAAGCACAGACATCACAACTTATAATATGAACTATTACTGCATAAAATCTGTTATTTTGTTGTGGTTATTATTGCATGTAAAAATTACAAAGTACGAACACATAAATACGGTATATTTTTACGATTTTACATTTTTTTCTTGAACAGATGTAGGGATCATTGTATTGAGTCAGCGAAATTAGTCACATGACAATAAAAATATTTAGTCATCACTCTCTTTCGCCGCGTACTATCTATTTATATAACAACTGGCTGTGCCCGCGGCTCCGCCCGCTCTCATATTTGACTTCACTGCTAACCTCATAAGCCACTTAGCGTGATAGTAAGTAGCCTATAGATGATGGGAAGAATCAAGCTATCCGTAGAATTTTTTTTTTATTAAAATCGGTTCAGTGGTTCTCGAGTTATAAGCGGACAGACAGACATACATACACTCAGACAGAAAGCAGACGTTGGATTTTATTATAGGTACAAGCTGTGCCTGCGGCTCCGCCCGCTCTCATATTTCACTTCACTGCTAACCTCATAAGACATTTAGCGTGATAGTAAGTAGCCTATAGTTGATGGGAAGAATCAAGCTATCCGTAGAATTTTGTTTTATTAAAATCGGTTCAGTGGTTCTCGAGTTATAAGCGGACAGACAGACACTCAGACAGAAAGCAGACGTTGGATTTTATTATAGGTAAGGAAGGATAAGGAAGGACTTGCACGCACATGTCTACGAACAAAGAAAAAGCAAGTCAGTTATTTTCAGTCATCCAATTAAGAGAGCTTGTAGCAAGAATAAGAGAAAGAAATAGAAACTAATTAGGTAATAATGAAAGTTTTAATAATTGCAGTAATCCTTTAACGGTTCTCATCTTCCCCTAGAGCCCCCTAATGAAATGATTGTCAAATGAGCCTTAAAATAAAGCGAAATCGTAAAATTTTTAAGGTACTTACTTACCTCTACACGACGGAGCAATTTGTGCGGATTACGCCCAGACTCATAATTACCCTCTGAAGAAAATCCTCTAAAATTGCTTTAATCCACAATTCAAAACTTTACCGCGGCGGCGACCGGGCGGGCGCCGCAGCCACGAGGCGGGGGGAGGGAGAGGGCTGAAGCGCGCGGACAATACTTTGTGCCGGAGGGTTCAAATTGCCGGAATAACATCTCCTCTGAACGTTTTAACGTAATTAAGTACATCATTAAACAGTTCGTGGAACAAAAACCTAATGAACCCGCGAGCCTTAGTTCTTAGCGGTGTCCGGCGTCCGCGCTCCGAGATGGGCGTAGCAGGCGCATTGGATGTAATGCGTGCTGGAATAAGCCATTGCAATGAAGTAAGTAGTAATGGAACATTGTTTCTTGTAATAATATCTATTAAGAAAAAAGTAGATTTTTTTTTATTGAAAGCTCGACATGTGGCGCCGTTGCCACCCATAAGATGTCTAACGACGCTCATGGACATTCGCCACACGCGGAGGTTGCAAATGCCATGCCGGCCTGACAGGTGCCGATTCACGGCCCCCTTGAAGGACCCGAGACTGTACTTAGGGGAAATATATGGTCAGTCTACGCGGATAGCGTTCCAGAGTCAGAGCCAGAGTAGGGGAAAGATCTGCAGAACCGGTTAGTACGCATCCGCGGTAAGACCAGCGTGTAGGGATATCATCCTTGCCCGAGGTGCGGAGGTGGAAAGGGGCGCCTGAAACTGCTCTTAAAACTTGGCAAAAATATATATTATGCTGTACACTTCGGCTTCCTCGGACAAAATAGTCAGCTAGCGTAATCGCATACTTACTAGCGTAATCGAACGAAAACAAAATAAATATAAAATAACTTCAAAACCATTTCACATAGGTTAAAGTTTCGTTAGGTTACGTTAATATATGAGCCAAGGTGCAAAACATGCATGACACACAGAGGGTTCCGTAGCCATTTCCTTCTTTCACGCATAGCCAGTGCGCGCAGCGATCACGCGGTCGCACCACCGTTTGTCGCTCCCGGCGGCGCCCCGCGCTTTCAACTACAATTTTATGTTTTCTCAATAACCGTGTAAGATATAAAGTTAAAAATTGTTCTCATGCCGGCAGGAATAAAAATTTACTTGACTAGTTGACTACCTTATACTTTTTTTTAACCCCCGACGAAAAAAGAGGGGTGTTATAAGTTTAACGTTTTTGTGTGTATGTGTCTATGGGTGTGTCTGTCTGTGGCATCGTAGCTCCTAAACGGATGGACCGATTTGGATGCGTTTGTTTTTATTAGAAAGCTGGTTTAATTTGGGGTTCTTAGCTATGTTTCTAATCAACTAATCAAGTAATTAAGTAATAAAAAAAAATTATCTTAAAAAGTGAAACGATTTGCATGCGGTTTTTTTTAAACTTATGGATTTATTGACCTTCATGTTTCGGAGTAATCACCTCCGACAGCGCGTGTGACAGACACTGGATAATAAGGGTCCCTGCTAGCATTGCTGATTACCGAACCCTATAAATGGAGAACTAGAGAAAACGTTTGTAGCACAACAAAAATAAGTAATTTTTTTAATACTTTCATAAATTATTTCTCTTTTGTATCTGATTTGTAAAGTGCCTTTTATAATCGGCCGCCGACATACTCTTTGGCCTGCATGCACCGTTATCATGATAATATCCCGACTCGACATCACTATTCAAAGAGTCTCCTTGAAAGAATATACTATAAATCCCGCTTGACTGTGCTCTTCACGATGCATTTGCCCTCGAACCGTTAAAAATCTAGGCGATTATATTAAAATGCTGCTATGCTGCCGCATTTTTACCCGACTACAACGAAGCCAAAAGGAAGGGCTATGAGTTAAGCGCTAATAGTATTGATGTATTTACGTACGCATGCGACTATGGTTCCACGCACAGCCTAAAATACCTTGGACTTGATAAGAAAGAGGGTAATTTAATTATTCTCACTGGGGTAAGTACCCATATTATTTTTTATTCATTTCGGGCCCTTATCTTATTGCCATCAATAAAAATAAAAATACATATACAAACATCAACAAGAGGGGTATCATTGTATAGAGTTTTCAAAAAAGTGCTGCGCATTCGTTTAGAACTAAAAAGAAGTATGTAAAAAAAAAAGTAATCTGAAGAAAATTCTTGTAAGACCCGACTAAGAAAATAAAAGGAAATAAGGAAAATTCTTAAAGAGCATTCGAAAATTATGTAGGTAGTCGGGCGTGTGGAAAGATTCGAATAGAAACGTCGGTCGAAACGGCTATATGTAAATAGTTTGTGTTTTCCGATTAGTCCAGTGTAGCCGGGACGATCAAAGGGGGGAAGCACTGACATGGCACTTAGTTCAACCGGTGTGATGCATGGGCTGACATCACGGACGTCGTAGGTGATGTAGCCAACCGTGTCAGTTTCCATAAAAAAAAAGACAGGGAGACCGATTTAATAATTTTTTACTGTCTTTTAAGATCAAAATTCCTTGTTTCCTTAGTTTTTCGTAGTCGGGTTTTAAATTTCACTGCAATATTAATATTTCCGAAAAGACAGCGTACGAGATGGATTATTTGTAAGGAGGCAGCGCGAGGGAGCTACGCGTCTACTGCACCAAGGTTCACCAAGGTGTTGTGGGTTAACATCCCGGGTGTTGCAGGCGATGTAGCCAACCGTGTTAGTTTCAATAAAAAAAATATTATTTCATATTGAATAAAAAATACCTTGTTACGATTTGTCGGCATGCTACAGACATAACATTGTTTAATTTGGTTAAGTTTTGTTTAATTATTTATTATAGAGATGCTGAATAGTTTAAGATTTGGTAGTTATAATATAATATATTATGTTCGTTTTGTTTTTGTAAATACTTTGTTCTTTGTGTTTGCTGTAAATATTAATATTTATATACATAATATCTTTAGGGGTCAGGCTTAAAATGTGTGTTTTCTCGATTATGGTGAGAATTAAGCTGTGCCTGATACCCATATACCAAACGTTTATAACTATTTTTATATAATTTATTTATTTCATGTATCTCTAATCTTTTATTATTTTATTTCCCGTATTTATGAATAAAATTGTTTTGAATTTGAATTTGAGTAAACAATGTAATAGGAACATAAACTTATTTATTTATATTTTATTCTATAAGCACTTTTATTTTACATCCCCGGAAGTTAGTACTCCTTCTAGGTATTGTTTGCCCTGTAGGCTGCTATCTACCTCCCAGATTGTCCGCCGAGGGAGGGAGGCACACCGCCGCCGCCGCGCCCCGCCGCCGCCGCGCCGCCACCGCTCACCGCCGCTATATTATGAACACTCCCCAGTTTTATCTTCTTTACGAAAAATATGCAAATTCTCTTAAAATATTAACAATTCAAATTCCGAACAGGTATATTGTAAAGTATTAAACCGCCTTACCTCAGCGGTGTTGCAGTGCCTACGTAGTACATGTAATTGTACCTATGTACACATATAGCCGTGTGCTCCTGGGACTAATGATGCGCGTCTGAAGCGATACGAGCGTAGGATTTAACTTGGCTCATTATAGTGCTATGAAAACAATAATAAAAACAATTAGCTTTTTTTTTTTATGTAATCCGGTATGGGTGGCTGAGTCGGAGGGGCCAAAGCACATGCTCCGACCAGCCAATATCACCTCCGAGAAGGTAGGTGCCATACCGGAGACTTCCCTGGATTGCTGGCTATACTGGACTAGAGGAAAACACAACCGAGGTTGCTTGCGGCCATCTTACATCCAGTACGGTGGCTTCCTTACTTATTATCTCTTTCAAATGATATTCCACAGTACATGTTAATGTTGTTTTTTTTTTATTGACCAAACTGACTTTCTAAATTAAAATACAATATTATGTAGTTATTGACAGTCGATATATATGCGCGCTTTCAAGATCTTTTTTTTTTTATGTAATCCGGTATGGATTGCTGAGTCGGAGGGGCCAAAGCGCATGCTCCGACCAGACAATATCACCTGCGAGAAGGTAGATGCCATCCCTGAGACTTCCCTGGATTGCTGGCTATACTGGACTAGAGGAGAACACAGCCGAGGCTGCTATGCGGCATCTTACATCCAGTACGGTGGTACCAACCCAGTCGGCTACAATTTGAGCCTACCACCTAGTAAGGGACGAAGGAAGGGACCTACAGTTTTACACCGGTTCCGAACGGTGAAGCAGCAGGTGTAGGTATGCACGTAAATTTTTTTCGTCAGAAAAAACTCATTGTTTCACGCCGACCGGATTCGAACCTCGGACCTCTCGCATGAGAAGCCGATGCCCAAACCACTCGGCCACCCGCCGCTTCCACTCTGCCACCCGCCGCTTATCTCTATCATCATTATATCATAGATCTATCAGTATGAATAATTTCAAGTTTCTACGTTACCTAAAACTTTCCATAAAAATAAAAAAAAACCTACTTAGTTTTCGAAAAAAAAAACCTCTGTGACGGACGGACAAGGGAGTGATCAAGTGTCGAAAGGCGGACTTAAAGCCTAAAGGCATTACGTGCCTACCATTCATGTCTGGGGTTGCAGGTAAGGTTAACATAAGGTTAAGGGAATTAGGCAAATAGGATTTCCCAGTCGACTGAATTTGCTTACCATCACGGGATTCCTCGTTGAATATTATGTAAGCTTCAAAAAAAGCTCAGTGAACTGTTTGAATTGAAAACTATACAACTGAATTTTAATGGCGATTATGTCGAAAAATATGAGTTATAGAAAAAAATATTTAGCTTTTTTTGAAGGGAAGCACTGACATGACACCTACTTCACCCGTTGTTATGGGCCGACATCACGGATGTTGTAGGTGATGTAGCCAACCGTGTCAGTTCCATAAAAAAAAAAAAAGATTCCCTCTGCTGTAAGCAAATTCCGTCGAACTGGAACACCGCTATAGATTTAACACACAAATAAATCATTACATACATACTTACATTAATACTACAAATACATCAAAACAGTGGAAATTATTTATTAACAAAGAAACAAATAAGGCTAAAACAGTATATAAATGCTTATATTTAGATTTTTTTTTTTTTTTTTATGGAACCTGACACGGTTGGCTACATCACCTACAACATCCGTGATGTCAGCCCATAACACAGGGTGAACTAGGTGCCATGTCAGTGCTTCCCTTCATTTCATGTCGGCTACACTAAACTGGACGGAAAACACGAACTATTTACATAGCCGTTTCGACCGACGTTTCGTTCAGTGCGGTGGTACCAACCCGGCCGGGATAAACCCTACCACCTAGTAAGGTAAGAAGGGAAGGGACCTACAGTTTAACGTGGAATCCGAACCACGGTCAGCCTCCAACGGTCGAGCGGTCACCCATCCAAACACTGACCGCGCTCAGCGTTGCTTAATAACAGTTGACTAACCAACCGCGCCACTGAGCTACCGAGGCTGACGAATTTTCTTATCCCTTAGTCGACTTTTACGACATGCGACGGGGAGAGATGCAGTGGGGCTATTCTTTTTAAGTACTAGATTATATAGTATTAGATTAAATATTTTCGATTATTTACAAGCTCAATATGAGAATATTATTAATTAAATTCATACTTTCAGCGGTAGAACAAAGAATTGAAGGCCACACCGAAGTCAAGCTGAATGAGAGTAATAAGATTTTTATTTCGCGAACTCAAAAGAAAGTTGCCACCGACGTTGAAGGCAATACATTTGAGGCTGAAGGGGGTAGCGAGGAGGAACTTTTTACAAAAACTTCTAATACTTTTTCTTTATTGTACTTTTGGGATCATTCACATCTGCATAATTTTGCCGAAATTATGCTAGAGGGATCTAGGGAGGCACTTACAAATTATGTAAATAAAA
Source organism: Nematopogon swammerdamellus (assembly GCA_946902875.1). Taxonomy (NCBI): domain Eukaryota; kingdom Metazoa; phylum Arthropoda; class Insecta; order Lepidoptera; family Adelidae; genus Nematopogon; species Nematopogon swammerdamellus. The sequence goes on from OX336339.1 coordinate 23,267,696, forward strand.
ATGTTAATTTGAGGAAAAACGTTAGCTTCAAGTTTTAAGACGGTCAGTTGGGTGCGCGCTGAAAGCCCAGTGCGCTAGCGTCATGTCTTCGTGAAGTTTTGATGGTTTCGTGCGCGTACAACGTACGACCGATCTGCATCTTCATATTACACTAGAAATAAAAAAAATACTCTCCTTTTGCATTGCAACATTGTACCTGTCAGGCCGGCATGGCATTTGCAACCCCCGCATGCGGCCGAATGTCCATGGGCGTCGCTAGACACCTTATGGGTGCCTCGGCGCCACATAACGCGCTTTCTATAATAGTTTTTTTATAAAACAACGTTTTTCAGTGTGTAATTATTTATTTTTCACAGTTTCAGGGAACATGTAATTTTGTAAGTACGGATATAAGGCTGCATATTATGACGTTAGAAAAACTATTTAAAAAAATATAAAAACTGCCTTCAAAAATGTATGAAAAAAAAATCGAACCCTAGAGTTGAAGGCGGTGCTAAAGAAGGCTTCATCCACTCATGTTTTCTTTCGTGCATAATTTTTGCTTGCTTTAGCACCGCCTTCAACACTAGGGTTCGATTTTTTTTATTTCATACATTTTTGAAGGCGGTTTTTATATTTTTTTAAATAGTTTTTTTATTTCACATTTTTTTTTAGTAATTTTTTGGTATTAATGTACTTGGCGGAATCGCTTTCCAATCCGATCTTGACCAAATTGAAATGGGACCACACGAGAAGCACCAGCTTTCAAATAAAAAAAGAATCATCAAAATCGGTTCACCCAGTCGAAAGTTCTGAGGTAACAAACATAAAAAAAATAAAAATACAGTCGAATTGAGAACCTCCTCATTTTTTTTTTGTCGGTTAAAAAGAGCAGGATAGGGCGATAGAGAATCGGCGAGAGAACGAAAGGGATAGACGCACTCGATAATTTATTACAACATAAGTCTCAAAGTTTAAGTAATTATTTTTTACAGGGAAAATAATGGTTATTTTTAACCCCCGACGCAAAAGGAGGGGTGTTATAAGTTTCACGCCTCCGTCTGTCTGTGTGTCTGTCTGCATTATAGCTCCAGAACGGATGGGTCGATTTGGATTCGTTTTTTTAATTAGAAAGCTAAACTGTTTATTACACTAAATAAATATAATTTTTTATATTTGTAGGTAAATTATATTTGATAGGTAGTTTTAGTTTATTTAATAATTTTAATTTAATTGCTTGTAAATGTTTAGATAATTAAATGTATTTTTGAACATAAAATAAATTACAATATTTATTATATTCCCAACAAAACCATTCCGTTGCATCGAGGTTACAACGCGTAGGTGCCTATTTTATCAAAATTATCCGGAATCGAACTTCCATTATTGTCGTTAAGAAGTCATCAAAGGAATCCCAAGCAACTCGACAATATGTTTATTTCAGATACTGTTCCAGCACTTGTAGGTATATCAGTATAGAGACGCCATTAAATTACACTCGGTGCGTCGCATAGAGACGAGAAGGCGTAGAGAGAGCCTAACAAAATTGTCAGATGGGCAAACACAATAATTGTCAGTGACACAATTATTGTGTTTGGAAACCATAATGGTTACATTATTATATGTACTTACTGTCGGACTGAATGCTAAATGTTAAATGTTATAACATATATGACGTAACAGAGTGCATTGTACCTACTGTCTATGGATGAAAGAAGAAAAGATTTTTTTTATTGTTATACATAATAGAGCACTTTAAAAAATGATCCCTGTTTCCGAAAATAGGATTCCCAGAGCTATGGGAAACAAGGTCTCTCATCCGGTCGTTCACTTACACTTATCTGCCTACTGTACATTACATAAGATTGCAGCTTCGTTCCGTTGTTTGTAATAGTTAGTATGTTTGATGATAAATAAAGAATAAACTAAAAAAACACTAATTATTTTACCTGGCAGTAAATAATGTACATCGAGCTTTAGAAAGAGAAAATCCGGTTGTAGAGCGTCGTCTCTGTCGCACAGAGACGTGAGAGTTCGTGCGACAGAGGGTACTGTACGTTTACTCTCACAATGGTTCTTTCCTACAATGTATTGTGGGCACTTTTATATAATCGAAAAACTCATTATGATCAACAAGGCTAGGTCGTGTGTTTTAAATGTGTTTAACATTTGTTTAATCATAAAAGTGACAGATTTTCAAAATGCAATTACAGTTTATTCGCGTGCTCGATGTCATGTTCTCTCTTTGCCGCCGCTCGTACGGTCTCCCCGACGCGACACTCGTTACATCTGCGAGTTTACTGCCGTCAGCGATGGGGTGGGGCGGAGGCGCGGGGGCGGCGGCGGCGCCTCCGCCGCGAAGCGTGGAGGCCGACACGCGACGAACGCACGCGCCGCGCTGCGTCACATTTTTTTCCGGGCGAACTCGAAACCCATTTTCCCGATACGATCTCTAAACAAGCGCCTCTTCAGTTAATCACGACGCCTCTCCCATTTCCATAATGTTTCCTTTATCCGGCTAAGGAAGTCGACGCCCCAACTCGGCTAAAGGTTCCCAGAAGGTGGACGGAGCCGGGGTTAGTTTAGAGTTTGTTGGGCGAAATTTGTATACATCCCGACCCGCCCTGACGTAGGCCTGAAAAGTTTCACGATAAGTCTGAGGGGGTACAGTTCCAGAATATTCAATGTTTGTTTACCTGCTGAAACAGCGGGAAGTTACGCGCAAGTCTTCGCGCTCCTCCCCCGCCGCCCCGTGATAATATATTCACACACACACACACACACAATGAACCTAGTTCACACTGCATTACTCAAGAAGCAAAGTATTTTTTACCCGACTGCGCGTAGCAAAAAGGAGGGTAATCTTTTTCGAGTGTATGTATGTATGTAGCCTGCCTGTATCCTAAACGGCTTAAAGTAATGGATAATGACATATGAGGTGTCGCTATAGATTCGTTTTAAATTGTGGAATGTGCTGAAAATCAGAAAATTCTAAATAGCGGCCGTCAGGCACCATCTTGTCAAACTTTTAAAATAGTTTTTCTTCAACCCCCATCGAGTGGGATATCATTGTCAAGAGATCGAAAAGGCGATTTAAAAAAAATTTATAAAACCCGACTGAAAAAAAAAATTAAGGAAATAACAAGGAAAGATCAGTAGTAAAATACAGTTGTTACAAAATACAGTTAAGTCGGGCGTTTAGTAGGATTAGAATAGACAAATACCCCGACTACAGCATTTTCTTCTGATCTTTCCTAGTTATTTCCTTCATTTATTTTGCAGTGGTTTTTTTTTCAAAGTCAAGTTCAAGTTCAAATTTTTCTATGAATTTAGCGGTTGCAAGATGAAATAAAATAATTTTCCCAGTTAATGTATTCCACAAATGTGGCATGCACCGTCATCAGAAGCGCAGCATAAAAGTCAATCGCAGCGTTAAATTTTCCCCTGTAACACAATTGGTGCTCGTTTCACGGATAATCGAACTCTATCGATTCGCATATCCAACCAGCCGACATTTCACGCGCCGCGCACCGCAGCCCGCGCGCCGCACACCGCGGCCCGCGCGCCGCTACCGCCTCGTGCAACCGCGCGCGATAAAATAAAAAAAGAGATTATTAACGCCGTTAATACAACTGCGGGCTACTAAATGAGAAAGAATGGCCACTGTGCCCTTTTACTAAGCGGCTGGCTATAGCGACCCCGCAATGGTACTCGCTGCTCGTACGTGGGGCCTACTGACATTTATGCTCAACTGCCTCTCGACTCCATATCCGACTCGTAAATGGGTCGTCCCTTACAAAGTACAGTTGTAGTTGTAAGAACATGGAGATAGAAGATTGTGGTACGAGTCTATCGAGATCTCTATGATACACATTTCAACCTAAATTTACGTGTAAACGTTTCAACTGTACTCCAAGCACTGGCGAGACCGCATAGCAAGAAATCGCGTCGCGGGGTGGCCGGCTGGTGGAAGACGGCCTCTGATCGCTGTTCTGTGAAGGAGAGGAACAAAAAAACGGAACTCTTTTAAAATCACTAGCAAATTTACACAGAAGATGTATAAAAAGATATACAGTCTTCATTTGTATCACGCATTTAAAATCGCGTGTTTAACTCGAAAGTGTCAAACTCTAAAGTTAACTGCGAGACATTTTAAACTTAACATTTCACATTTATTTCACAGCGTGCTACGTGAAACGTTAAATAATGTGTTAAATGACTTAAAAACTATATAGAATACTTTTCTATGTAATAAGGTATGGGTGGCTGAGACAGAGAGACCAGAGCACATGCTCTGACCAGCCAGGATCACCTCCGAGAAGGTAGATGCCATAGGTAGACTCTCCTTTTGGATTGCTGGCTGTACTGGACTATAGGAGAACACAACCGAGGCTGCTATGCGGCCATCTAGCATCCTTCTTACTAGTCCAGCTATCCAAAGATTAATCTCCAGTATGGGACCTACTTTGTATTGTATTGTTTATTGATCATGCATATGGCAGCATGAGTGCACTCGAATTAGTCACGATTTGTTCTATCCGGTTCGATTACACCCACGAAGAAGAACCGGCAAGAAACTGGGCAGGATACTTTATTTATTCATACATATTGTGACAAGTATTTTAGTGACTAGCCACATAATTAACAAGATTATCAATTTTACTGGCAGTTTCTGACTACAAGGACTTATTAATTGTATTAAGTGTACCAGGTGTAAAGAGCCTTCGTCAAACTATGATAGGTAATTACGTAAAAAAAAAAAAGAATGAATAATAATAATATTTAAATATTAAGATACCTAATTGAAGTATCAAGCTGTCAATGAATGAATAATAAATCTGTAAGGGATGGTGATAGAGTAAGTTACTTTGTTTTATGAGATACTGCGTTTGTAGACTCTATGTAGGTATGATACTAAAACTATATTGACCATTTTTAACCGACTTCAAAAAAGGAGGACGTTCTATGTTCGGCTGTATGTTTTTTTTTATGTATGTTCAGCAATATCTTCCCCAATTATGAACCGATTTCGATGATTCTTTTTGTGTTCGGTTCAGTCTAGCTCCAAGGTGGTCCCATTTTTTTTTGGTCAAGATCGGATTGGAAAGCGAGGCGGAATCGCGAGGCCGAAGGCCGAGCGATTCCGCCGAGTACATTAATAGCAAATAAAAATTACTAAAAAAACTGTGCAATAAAAGACTATTTAAAAAAATATAAAAACCGCCTTCAAAAATGTATGAAATAAAAAAATAAAAATCGAACCCTAGAGTTGAAGGCGGTGGTGCTAAAGCAAGCAAAAATAACCGACCGCCTTCAACTCTAGGGTTCGATTTTAATTTTTTTATTTCATACATTTTTGAAGGCGGTTTTTATATTTTTTTATTAGGAATCTTTTCTGTATGTATGTATGCATGTATGTTCCTCCATAACTCTTAAACCGATCATCCGAATTCAATGAAACTTAGTAGAAGCACATTTAACTACACGTGACACAGGATAGGCTAAATAAGATCAGTTCCGGTTACGCTAAGATGTGGCTCTCATACAAACCGAATTGTTCCGCGCGCCGAAATAAAGGTACGCTAGCGGGCTTACTTACTTACTTTCTTCTTATTTCACGCTAGCGAAGCCTCGGGCAAAAGCTAGTGCGTTAATAAAATTGAATATAACCTTCTCGGAGTTGATATTGGCTGGTCGGAGCATGTGCTTTGACCCCTCTGACTCATCCACCCACGCCATGATTACAATAAAACTATCCTTATAGATACTAGCTGCTAGAACATGACATTCCTATAGTAGGTACTTATAATAGAAGTAACATGTCATAGAAGTAGTATAGTATAGGAGTTTGTGATAGGAGTCGACAAGCTCAATACAATATGGGTTATAGTCGCGGCAGGTGACACAATAGATGAAGGGGTGCGATCTATTGTGTAACTTCACGCTATTACTCGCATACTTATACAATTACATGCACACTGTTACATGTAGGTAGATGGTCAGCGTTAATGACATGCAGTAACATCTGAATATATATATTTTAGGGTTCCGTATCCGTCGTACGGGACCCTATTACTAAGCCTACGCCGCCGTCTGTCTGTCCGTCTGTCCGAGGGCTGTCAGCATCTCTTGAACCGTAATAGTTAGCCCGTTGATATTTTCAGAGTATGTGTTATTTATTATGGACGATATAACAACAAATAATAAAAATAGGAAAAAGTAAAAAAAAAAAACACGGGGGTCCCCATAGAAGAAACTAAAATGTGTATGCGCGCCATCTACCGAAAAGAGTATTAAGCATTTTAACTAATACATAGATGGCGCGAGTGGCGCTGACCATGACATGGCGATACGGAACCCTCGGTGCGCGAGTTCGACTCGCACTTGACCGGTTTTTTATGGAAACTGACACGTTTGGCTACATCATCTACAAAATTCGCGATGTCAGCCCATAACACCGGGTGAACTAAATGTCATTTTAGTGTTTCAACATGAACTATTTACACATTAGCTGCTTCCACAGACCATTCATTCAGTGTGGTGATACCAACCCGGGCGAATTAAACCCTACCACCTAGTAAGTTGAGAAGGGAAGGGACCTACATACAGTTTTACGTGGAATCCGAACAACGATCAGCCCCCGACGATCGAACGGTCATCCATCCAAGTTCTGACCGCGCCCAGGTGTGCAACAAATTATGGTTGGTTAAGTTAAAAGTTAAAATTTCCGTATGGATACAGAACCCTAAAAAAATAGTAATAAGACTACGAGACAGTGCAGTGACGTCCACTGGACAATGTGACGGATCAATATTTTGTTATTATTTAAAGGAGGGTGAAAAAGAAGGGTCGGCTTCGGCACAGGGGTGACTGAACTTGCAAAAAAATTATGCATGTTTTATAATTGTATGAATTAGTAGTTTCTCTCTCTCTCTATTCTTGTGGACATATAAATTAAGACATTTATGCCGTTCGCTCTGTGTCCGTATTTTTCTGTTTTTTTTTTGCTAATAGTTTTTATTTGTGTACTAATGTAAAAATTAAACTAAAATTAAGAGAAATGATAAAACTAAACTAAAATAACTTATAAACTAAACCTAAAAAATAAATAAATAAATAAAAATTAAAACTACCTATAAATAATATATTTCATTAAAATTTGACAGAGTCGCTGCACCGGTGCAAGTGTCAAGTACGCACGCCGCGTTACACCTCTGAATCTCAATGGCGATTCGCCGAACAAAGAAAGGTTTGGCAGAAAATTAGAGCTTTGAAGAAAGCTTTTTTCTGTTTAATATTAAAATGACAATAAAATTATAGTTAGTAGAATAAAATGTCAGTCGGACTGGTAGCTATATTCTTTTTAGGGTTCCGTTGCCAGCTATGCCACCCTATAGTCACTTCATATAACCTGAAATCTATTGAATGTATTCTACCTCAATCTTTAAAAAAAAAAAAACATTGCACCGACTTCAAAAAACAACAAGAACTTAAAAGTGTTAAATAATACTTTGATTCATATTCGGACCCTTGAGTTGAAGGCGGTACAAAAGCACAAAAGGGGTCCATCTATATAAATTTTCAGGTGTGCTTTTGTACCACCTTCAACTCAAGAGTCCGAATATGAATAAAAATATTATTTAACACGTATAAGTTTAATTGTTTTTTTTAAGGCGGTACAATGTTTTTAAACAGTATTTTTTTTTCTTTTTGCTTTATTTATTATTAATTGGCATATCCGGCATAATAACACACATTCTGTGAAAGTTTCAACCGGCTACTTATTATGGTTCATAATATACATCAATCGGACGGACAGACGGACGGACAGACATACAGACAGACGGACGAGGTAAGCTTAGTAATATGCTTCCGTATGGATGCGGAACTCTAAACATGTCTTAATTTCTTCTTCCAGTTTGATAATTTCAGTCGCAATTCGTAACCCCACACACGTCAACTAACACAGTCAATAACACTATGTAGCTCCCTTCAGGTTCACTGATTATATGTGCATAATTTGCCGTTCAAATAAGACATAATGTAGTTACATAACAAATGGGACATGTACAAATGCGCGTGCCTGCGAATGACAGATATTAAATTCACATCTGCGAAGAGAGGCCTCGCTCCGCTGCCTACAACAGCGGTCACCAAGCTATATATTACGGGGACTGCGTATCGTGAGCCACATATCATTCTAGAACTTGGTTTAACCTTCTTTGGGTAATAATTATGTAATTGTACCTACTACTGGAGAAAGCTCATGTTTATGAGTTAATTTACATATATGTAGGTAGACATTTATATATAGATTATTTTAGATACGTTTAGTTCTTTTAGATTACATTTTAGGTTTATTTCTTACTAGCTTTTGCCCGTGGCTTCGCTAGCGTGTAATCCGTATTTGAAAAGAAGAAAGTGTCCGCTACAGTACCTTTATTTCGGCGAGCGGAACAATTCGGTTTGTATGAGAGCCACATCTTAGCGTAACCGGAACTGAATTTTATTTAGCCTATCCTGTGTCCCACATAGTTAAATGTGGTTGTACAAAGTTTAATCGAATTCGGATGATCGGTTTAAGAGTTATGGTGGAACATACGTACATACAGAAAAGATTTCTAAAAATCGCCAATTTAGTTTTAGTATCATACATAGAGTCTACAAAATCAGTATCTCATAAAACAAATTAACTTACTCCACGACCATCACTTACAGATTTATTATTAGTAGTATAGTATTGATGATTGATGATTGATTGATGATGTGATGATTGATGATTTTTAAATAATTTTAAATAATATCAAACAAGTAAGTTAGTCAAACACACTCTTTTGTTCTTTGTCAGATTGTTCATAACCGTTCTGCGTGTATTTTAATACAAAACTAGTAAGACTCACCACCCAAAGAGAGTTGATAAAAATACTAATTAACAGCTAAGTACATCCACTGAAATTCAGGAAACACTTTTGTCGAAAAACTCTGGAACTGTATAAGCGGGCCGTATTCTGAGAGTAATGTAGGCTGAGCTGAACCTTTAACCCGTTGACTGTGTAGCGGTCGATATCGACCGCTAAAGTACTATGTACCGTCATCTATGGAGCGGTCGATATCGACCGCCGCGTTGTCAGCGAGCTCCAAACCGCTGCATCGGCCGAACAAAAGATATTTTTTCGTTCTATCTCACTTAGGAGTGTTTATTTGATAGACACAAAGTATAAAGTAGAATTATTTAGCTACACATCGGTACCACTAACTTGTTAAACAGCTCCTTAACAAAACAAAGAAAATGGCGCAACAAGAAGTCAAATTACATAAGTCCAACTTCACAAACGCGACCACAACGAGACCAAAACGGCCTCCGACCGCAATCGAGGCACTCGAGCTGCAAGAAACGATAAAGCGTAAACAATCAAACCACTGCACTTATCATGTCTACCTCGCTCGAAACCGGGCGGACACGATAGTGCTGTATCCGGCGGTATGTTCAATTACAAATTTATTTATAAGTAAACCAGCTTTGGCCGGCGCACTATGGATCGAGAATCGGCCTCCATAGTATTAGGAGATTTTTTTCGCAAACTTCATTTTTTTGGAAAAACTGTTTTTGTTATATTTAGGGTTACATAAGATAATACTAAATATATAGTTGTAGTGATATCAGTCAAGTAGATATTTTATTAAAAATACTTGAAGTTTTCAGTTGTATGGGACGGAGAATGTTTAGTCGATTTTTTCAAAAGTCTTTCGAGGTGTCGCAGATCTTTTAATACATCATGAAGTAGACCACGAGTGTAATAAGACCACATAAAAACTGTAACCCAATTCGACCCGGTATAGAAAATATCTAAGTCCGAATTTATAAATTTTCGTCTATTTTCTTTATACATTATTTATGGTTTAACTTTACAATTAATTACATTTTCTTGTGTTTTGTGATTGCCAAGTGTGTAAGATATACTAATTTGTACATTATGTAACAACTGTACCTACCACTGTGGTCGAAAATACCCTCCAATATTTGTAGCGTTTTAAATGTTTATTTGGTATTCATAATTGATTTGAGGACACATTAAATAAACAAATATGTGAAGACGCGTAGCTTGACAGTACGTATGTATGTTAGGTTCAAATATATAAAGTATATATATATTTTTTTTATATTTTAAAATTTGCAATGTATGGGACGGAGAACATTATATTTATTTTGCCGGACTACAAAGATGTGTCAAACTCTTATTAGCAAAGTTGTGTAGCACAACATAAAAATAAACACACTCAGTAAAAAAAATGTTAGAAAGGTGCAGCCTTCCAAGTATAAACAGGTCAAAGTATAGCATTTTTTACCTTTTTTCTTTAACAGTAATTTTTGGTTACATTATGATTGTACAATTATTAAGCAGGTATGCAAATATGTGAGGCATATAATTCTATATCAGATATGTACACACCTTTCCGATTAACAGTGTAAAAAATAGCAATATTTTTATGATGATAGGAGACTAACGAAAGAAATTTATGAAGCAAATGTGAGTGGAAGAGTCGGGAAGGGTCGCCCTAGACGCACTTACCTGGACCAGATCGGGCATGTGCTCAAAAAGGGGCAAGTGCGTAGTACCCGTAACCGACGAGCATGCATGAAGAACATTATGGGAGTGGAAGAGGCGGCAGAGGTGTGTCAGGATCGTGGCACGTGGAGATCCGTGGTCTCTGCCTACCTCACCGGGAAACAGGCGTGACGCTATGTATGTATGTATTTTTATTTAATAAAACTGAAAACATTATAGTACATTATTCGAAACTGTTAAGAACTAACAAAGTCTTAACAGTAACGTGATGTTGAACGTTTTTTTTACGGAAAAGAGGCTGTACAAAAAGAAATCGTGAACAGTTGCACTTTCTCAAGATGTTAAAAAATTTTCTATTCAAAATTATTCACCAAAATAAATACAAGGTTGAATAAAAACAGAACAAATTAATAAACCGAACTTATAAATAAAAGATTCACCAAAATTAATTTTATAAAAAAATTGTTTTATATAAAATTCGAGCCGGTATAGAAAATGTGTAAGTCTGAATTTGTAGATTTTTGTTTTCTTTCCTTATAATTTACAATCTTAGAATAGAACATACATACAAGGCTTTGCAGCTCATTCATTATGACGACGCATTAGATACTAATTATCATTCGGTAAGACGAAAACATTCCCACATCCCTGTTTGTGAAACCCCACTATATTTGTAAAAACCGGTAATTAGTGTCCTTTGGTCGCGAATTTAAGTTTATTATCTGTTCAACGCGCGTAAGTGACGGATCTCTCCTTTCGGCACGAGTTATCGCTGTTTTCAAATACTTTCCTTCCTGCATTATTGTATGCTGCAAAAACACGTGCTTCCACTTCCGTGACCTTGACACTTTCTTTCGGACGGTAACACTCGACCTTTTTTTTTGGAGCTGATAGTATAAGGGATACAGTTCAACTCCTGCTTCAATTGCCGTTGCCCGTAGTTTGCAGTATTGCGATTTGGAGAGTTGCTGGGAACTGAAGAGGCTGAGGGCTTTCTCCGGCGAGTATTGTGTTTTTTTTTTTTTACTTTAATGTATTCCTTTATTCTACCAAGCTCATCTGAATTTTCCAGAAGAAACTTAAGCACCTCAGCAACATCATATCTTTCCGTATTAATACCTTTACTCACCGCAGCGAATGCGAGCTCGTCGAAGTCATTTTCCGTACACAGATGTGCGGTTCTGCGCCTTTTTTGCTGGTAGTGAAGTTCGTGGAATTGTTTTCGAGGACTGAACTCTGGTTTAGGAGATGTTGAAGCTTCTGAATGCTGTTTCGCTGGTTCCGCTCCCTCATGTCTTGGTTCTTGAGGTATGTTTTGAACATATTCGGGCCACTTTATGTCTGACGTCAACCATGTTTCAAATTTTCATCTGAAGAAACTGAACGAATAATTTGTACTTTTCCACTTTTTATACATATTAGACAAGTAGGTTTTACAAAAACACTTGAATTGATCACGGTTTTCATCAGATATATGAACGGAAAACTTGTCAAATAGTATGTTTGGGTCGGAGAGGCCTTGCTCGTTTTTTAAGAAAACAAAAAGGTTCAGATTTGATTTAAACTCTTTCATTTTGTAAAATGTTAGAGTTCGAACCGAAAATGTACCTAGTTTTCAAGTAATAATGCAGGAAGGAAAGTATTTGAAAACAGCGATAACTCGTTTCGAAAGGAGATATCCGTCCCTTACGCGCGTTGAACAAATACTAAACTGAAATTTGCGACCAAAGGACACCACCTGATGTACTAAACCTTTTTTTACCAATATAGTGGGGTTTCACAAACAGGGATGTGGGAATGTTTTCGTCTTACCGAATGGTAATTAGTATCTAATGCGTCGTCATAATGAATGAGCTGCAAAGCCTTATATTTATGTTTTATTCTAAAACTGTAGATTATATTTAAAGGAAAGAAAACAAAAATCTACAAATTCGGTCTTACATATTTTCTATACCGGCTCAAATAATTTTTTTATAAAATTAATTTTGGTGAATAATTTTGAATATAATTTTTTTTAACATCTTGAGAAAGTGCGTTCACAATTTTTTTTTGTACAGCCTCTTATCCGTCACGTTCAACATCACGTTACTGTTAAGACTTTGTTAGTTCTTAACAGTTTAGAATAATGTACTATAATGTTTTCAGTTTTATTAAATAAAAATATTGATATTTTTTTACACTGTTAATCGGAATGGTGTGTACATATCTGATATAGAATTATATGCCTCACATATTGGCATACTTGCTTAATAATTGTACAATCATAATGTAACCAAAAATTACTGTTAAAGAAAAAAGGTAAAAAATGCCATACTTTGACCTGTCGATACTCGGAAGGCTGCACCTTTCTAATTTTTTTTTACTGAGTGTGTTTATTTTTATGTTGTGCTACACAACCTTGCTAATAAGAGTTTGACACATATTTGTAGTCCGGCAGAATAAATATAATGTACTCCGTCCCATGCATTGCAAATTTTAAAATATAAAAAATATATATTTATACTTTATATATTTGAACCTAACATACATACGTACTGTCAAGCTACGCGTCTTCACATATTTGTTTATTTAATATGTCCTCAAATCAATTATGAATAACAAATAAACATTTAAAACGCTACAAATATTGGAGGGTATTTTCGACCACAGTGGTAGGTATAGTTGTTACATAATGTACCAATTAGTATAACTTACACACTTGGCAATCACAAAACATAAGAAAATGTAATTAATTGTAAAGTTAAACCATAAATAATGTATAAAGAAAATAGACGAAAATTTATAAATTCGGACTTAGATATTTTCTATACCGGGTCGAATTGGGTTACAGTTTTTATGTGGTCTTATTACACTCGTGGTCTACTTCATGATGTATTAAAAGATCTGCGACACCTCGAAAGACTTTTGAAAAAATCGACTAAACATTCTCCGTCCCATACAACTGAAAACTTCAAGTATTTTTAATAAAATATCTACTTGACTGATATCACTACAACTATATATTTGGTATTATCTTATATAACACTAAATATAACAAAAACAGTTTTTAAAAAAAAATCAAGTTTGCGAAAAAAATCTCCTAATACTATGGAGGCCGTTTCTCGATCCATAGTGCGGCGGCTTCGCTCGCATAGCCTATGTCCATCCTGAAGGTCCATTCTAAATATTGGTCAAAGAATTTTTTAAATCATGAGTATTTTCGGAGATTACCTCCTACATCCAATCTTCGATACACACAAGTTTTACGTAAATTACATAGTTTCTAAAATAATGTCCGTGTCTGTCACTAAAATCGAGGCCGATGTTTACGTGAATGCTAAATTAAATAAAAGAAAAAACCGGCCAAGTGCGAGTCGAACTCGCGCACCGAGGGTTTCGTGTCGCCATGTCATGGCTAGCGTCACTCACGCCATCTATGGCGTGTTATGAAATGCTTCATATTAGTTAAATGTCATGATTAGTTAAAATGCTTCATAATCTATTCGGTAGATGGCGCGCGCGCATACACTTTTTATTGTTTTCTTCTATGGTAACCACCGTGATTTTTTTACTTTTTCTTATTTTTATTATTTGTTGTTATATCGGCCATAATATGTATTATACTTAATATGTAGTATGGAGACCCTCTTAATTTTTCACTTTAAATTTTTTTTTAAAACACATATTCTGTGAACATTTCAACGGGCTACCTGTTACGGTTCAAGAGATACAGCCCTCGGACAGACAGACGGACCGACGGACAGACAGACAGACAGACAGACAGACGGCATAGGCTTAGTAATAGGGTCCCGTAACGGATACGGAACCCTAATAAAAATTAAACATTGTTAGTCTTTTTAAGATCGCGATGTGTCAAGCCACTTTACTTGAGTTTTCGTAACTTAGCCTGTTGCTGGACACTGTACTAAGAGAGGCAGGGGCGGCTCATGTATCGTTAACAGAGAAAACGTGGCGAAAACAAAAATAGCCCCGGAGAAACCACCTGAGCGGCTGCTGGTCTTCATTGCGATTCCGGTGACGTTGGCTACAGGGCTGTCTGTCCGGTGCAGGCTATCTTTATAGTTCCTCTTTCATGGCCTTCCTTAGCTCTTAACGTTATTTAGTTTATCTACAGTTTAGAGCATTAACTCAACTCAGTCGGGGAAGTTAGTGTTATTGAATTATAAACTTAAATTTAAGTACTTCGGTCTTTGTAGATATGCTCACGGGACTTGCGGTGTTTTCAGGAACGATTGAATCTTTGCTTAAGACGTCGCTGTTCATATTATGGACTGTTGACATTGTGTTATCTTGGTATGCCTATGTTTATAATTAATTAAAACAGAATAGAATATATGAGAAACTCTTTATTACACAACTGAAAGAACATCAGTACTTACATGAAAAGAAAAACAGTCAAGTGCGTGTCAAACTCGCGTGGATAGGGTTCCGTATCATTTGATTTTCCGTGACAACTTTAAGACTTTGCATTTTCGTGTAGGTTTCCTGTCAACTATAAGATAGGTCTTATATTCCCTTTTATTTTAAACTCAGTAGTTTTGAACATAGGGGTGGGGGGGTTGCTCGATTTTCATATATTTTCTTTAAATATTTTGAATCTTAAAATTCTAAATTCGTTCATTTACGCTATCGGAATGATTAGGATATCAAACTCTATATACCTGTGTACCAAATTTCTACTTTTTTGGTTTAGTAGATTCGGAAAAAATAAGGTGTGACAGACAGACACAAGAGTAGTTCTATAAAGGTTCCGTTTTGTCCTCTTTTGAGGTACGGAGGCGGACCTCAAAAGAAATATATTACAGTGGACAAAAGAAAATATAGGAGTGTGCAAAGAACCATTTATATTTAAAAGTTTTAATTATAATGGTTATAATTATAAGTAATTTTTTTATTAAAAGTGCGACATGTGGCGCTGATACACCCATAAGGTGTCTAACGATGCCCATGAACATTCGGTGACACCGCAAGGCAAATTTGAGTCATGAGGAATACAATTATAAAGAAATAATTGCGGGAAGTACAAGTGAAATGAAAGGGAGGAGGAATATAATTTATATTCTGATTTGCAATATTTGGCGCACCTTCAACATAATTGGCTTTATTTAAACTTGACTTAGTTTTTTATAAGAAAGAAA
Source organism: Nematopogon swammerdamellus (assembly GCA_946902875.1). Classification (NCBI taxonomy): domain Eukaryota; kingdom Metazoa; phylum Arthropoda; class Insecta; order Lepidoptera; family Adelidae; genus Nematopogon; species Nematopogon swammerdamellus. The sequence continues at coordinate 23,283,381 of OX336339.1, forward strand.
TTGTATTTAAATATGTATGAAATAATGACGACTAATGGTGAATGACCGCAATGTAATACAAGTTTTGTATGTGTGAATTTTTTATTCACGAAATTGAGATGCATAAGAAGACGAAGACTAACTCAGCCTGAAAATAAAATTATTCATCGATTCACAAATACATTAATGAAAATAAAAATAAATCTTTACCGTTGGAAGCTGACCGTGGTTCGGATTCCACGTAAAACTGTATGTCCCTTAACGCTTCTTCCCTTACTAAGTGGTAGGGTTTATCCCGCCCGGGCTGGTACCACCGCTCTGAATGAAACGTCTGTCGAAACGGCTATGTAAATAGTTCGTGTTTTCCGTCCAGTTCTGTGTAGCCGACATGAAATGAAGGGAAGCACTGACACGGCACCTAATTCACGCGGTGTTATGGGCTCACATCACGGATGTTGTAGGTGATGTGGACAACCGTGTCAGTTTCCGTAAAAAAAACCTTCTATAAATTACTGTCTGTCCCACAGATTGTCCGCACGTAGCTAGCGAATTAGTAGGCACGTAGGTACATACGTACATACTTCTCTGTTCTAGTGCACGAGTGAAATTGAAGCATCGTCGACATCCCTAATTGCGATCGGGTCTCTAGGGCCTCCTTCAAACGCGACCGGGGGCGGGGGAGGGGCTGGGGCGGGGGGGGGGGGGGGGGGGGGGGGGAGGGGGGGAGTAGTCCGGGGGCGGAGACTCGGGCGCGGTGACTCTCGACCGCCGCCCCCGCCTTGCTTCATTTCGATAAGTGGACCTAGCACTGACAGTATTGTTGCCGCTGTGTTTTATTAGCTAAAATGTTCTTTGTTTCAAGGTTTATTTATCTGTTTATTTAGTAAGGCAGCTGCGTTAGTAAGTAGATTTATTAATTAGTAAGCTATTAGCAGGCCTCACGCACTCTATGTACGTGCGCGCGCTAACTACCTACCGCCCGGTAGACCGCCGGCGGTCTAATTCAGTGCCAATTCGTCAGCCGCGCGAAGCATACCTACACGCTCGCCCACGCAACTGCGCGCAGCTGCAAATCAATAATCACTTTACACTCGATCGTTTAGGTTCATTTTCGCACGCAGCGATTGGCGACGTAAAACAGTAGGCTATTAAAGCCGAAGGTATGACACTTTTTATGGAGTGATTTCTCTGTTACGAAGTAACTATTAAGTAATCTGTGCTATTAGTCTTTTATCCAAATAGGATACGAAATTATTATCCAAGTTTTTTTAAGCGAAGCTATTTAACGCACGTTTGGGATGGGGACCTAACGCAGAAAAAGTAAAACGTCACGAAAGTACGAATGGAAGTTGCAATTGCATTGGCTGCGAATGAGGAGCGTTGGCTGCGAATGAGGAGAGCTGGCTACGCTGCCCAGCGCCATCTGTGAGTGTGTTTTGAAGTCAAACCATTGTATAAATTGAAAAGAATATCGCATAGATGGCGCTATCTCGATCGAAATTAAATTAACAATTTGATTTTAAATACAAAGCGTAAGAAGCTTGGCTTCTGTTAGGTGTCCAACGACACCTCATATTTTATTTCGGCTACCCACATATTATTTTACCCTACGCAAGTCTCAAACATCCAAAGGTTGGCTGGAAGAAAACTATTTAAGCAATTAGTCTGCCTTTGGTTCGAATGTAATTTATAATCACTGTATTCTATGAATGGTATATGGAGAAATGAATATTTTCTAAGTACAGTCGACGAAACGAAATATCGCCACAAGAGAGCACTCACACAGCTACAAACATCCATGTGTACGTTACGTCCGTGTCGTATGTGTAAATTCCTGCAAGTGGTACCGTCGGCAATACATGCGGATAGTTTATTAGTGCGACTGTATGTGTGAGGCAAACTTTCGCTGCCCGTACTGATCCTGTCTATCAATCTATAAGCAGAGTTATTAGGTTTCCGTATCCCGTACGGAAGCCTATTACTAAGCCTACGCCGTCTGTCTGTCCGTCCGTCTGTCTGTCTGTCCGAGGGCTGTATCTCTTGAACCGTAATAGGTATCCCGTTGAAATTTTTACAGAATATTATGTTATTATGGCGGATATAACAACAAATAATAATAAAAAATAGAAAGGGTAAAAAATTAAGGGGGGTTTTTTTTCTGTTATTTTTTTGTGGTGCGGAAACCTCGGTGCGCGAGTCCGACTCGCACTTGGCCGGGTTTTTTTTTGGTACTAGCTCTTTTCGCGGCTTTGCTTCGCGGAAAATGTAGGTACTGTAGATATCCAGCGTTGAAGAAAACGTTAGTGAAAACCCGGTGTGAATTGATTGAGTGGTTCTCGACTTAAAACCGGCAGTTAGATCGACGACGGCGCCCTGTCGGCGCGCCGCTTTAGCTTTCCTGGTGTATTAGTTAAAACTTAGGCGAGATTCCTTGTTTCATGCAGATGATAAAATTTGCTGCAAAAAAAATTTTTTTTTTATGGAAACTGACGCGGTTGGCTACATCACCTAAAACATCAGCCCATAACACCAGGTGAACTAGGTGCCGTGTCAGTGCTTCCCTTCGATCGTGCCGGCTACACTGAACTGGACGGAAAACCCAAACTATTTACATAGCCGTTTCGACCGACGTTTCATTCAGTGCGGTGGTACCCACCCGGGCGGGTTGAACCCTACCACCGAGTAAGGTAGGAAGCAGTGGCGGCTGGTGACTTACGTGACCGGCAGTGCGCTAAGTACCTACCTAGGTACTTAAATACCAAGTTTCCCAACACATTCCCGTCATGTTATTTTAAGATCGGGACTTACGAATTTTTTAAACGCCTGCGTACGTACCTAGCATGAATATTCTTAAGACACTCAATGAGTTGCAAAAAAACAAGAAAATAAATCCAAACAAGTTTTTTAACTCATTTTTAGTACCTTTATGAACACACCCATAGACCACAACATTACTGCAGCTTTCAAAAAGAAAACAGTAGTAATGTCCCAAAAATACTTCAAAAAGTATATAAAAATAAAAGCATTTGAAAAGTAGGAATTGAACCCGGGATCACCTGATTGTAAAGCCTTACCTTTATCCAACGCTTAGGCAAATATCGGCACCACTTAATTCACAGTATCACGCGACAGAAAGCACAAAACCTAACCATATTCCATTTTAAATATTCGCGCGCTAACGGGTATGTGACATCATCACATGACAGCGCAGCGCGCTGACTCTAGGCAGACGGACTCACAAGCAGAACGAATCGCCCGCGACGTGTCGCACGCGCGTCTTTCCACAATATACTGTCCTTCTTTTTCCGTCGTGTGTCACACGCAAAATGCAACCTTGTTCCACACATAATCGTATGAAGAGTGTTTTGTTTCACGCGGCGGGGCAGCGGCGTTTGACATTTTCTCATAGTAGACGTTCGCGGTGTTTTGTAATTGCACTCGGCGGCGAGCTCGGCGGCGAGCTCGGCGGCGCGGGCGATACGTCGTATGTAGTACGTATTACGTACAGCAAAATCGTGCCTTGTTGTCTAGGAAATAGGAACGAATTCAGTTTGATATTTTTACTTCGATCGGTGACAATCATGGAGAATGTTTAATATTTTAATTGATTTATTTCTTTCGGGCGAAGGCGCTATATTTTGTAGTAGTGCGGCGCACGAGCGCACTTAAGGGCCAGCCGCCACTGGTAGGAAGGGAAGGGACCTACAGTTTTACGTGAAATCCGAACCACGGTCCGCCTCCAACGATCGAGCGGTCACCCATCCAAGTACTCACCGCGCCCAGCGTTGCTTAACAATCAATAGCAATTAGTCGGCTGTCTGCACCACTGAGCTATCGAGGCTGAATTATATTATGGCTGAAAAATATTACAATAAAAAATGTTTTCCCAGTTCTCGAGAGTTAGAACAATTTTTCAACAACTTTAGTTAGAGCAGCAGGAGGCTAGTGTGGTTTTCTTGAAACAATGCCAGAAGATCTCACCGCCAAAAAGGAGGAGAAAAAACATTTGGCTCTACCTAATCTGGAAACCGAGGCTAACTAACTGTACGTAGTATGAATTCTGTCGACCGAACGGGGAGATAAGGCGAACACTTATTTGTTTCAGGAGTGAGAATCGGTGAGAATCGGTGAGAATGTAGGCACAGGCTGATTCCGCAGTGGCTACATTTCGTCACCGCAATCCTCGCACTTTGCGGAGAAAATAAGTGAAGATTGAAGCGAATCTTTTTAACGCACGTTTGGTATGGGAACCTAATTCAGAAAAAGTGAAACGTCACGATTGTAGAAACTGAATTTGCAACGCTCCTTATTGGCTGGGCAGCGCGTATTGTTGCCCTGAGCGCCATTTATGAAAGTATTTTGAATTCGAACCATTGCATTACATAACTTGAAAGGCGTCCCCATTATTGGCACTATCCCTATATTAATTAAATTATATTAATTGATTGTTGGAATTTATATACAAAGTGTAAGAAGCTTCGTTTTTGCCGGGTGTCTCACGACACCTCACCTTTTTATTCCGTATGCATATACGGAAGCCTATTACTAAGCCTGCAACGTCTGTCTGTCCGCCCGTTCTAGACCTGTATCTTTTGAACCGTGCTAGGCTACCTAGCACGGTTCAAATTTTGTTCACAAGTTGAAATTTTCACAGAATAATATGGGCGATATGCCAACAAATAATAAAAAAGCAAGAAATAAAAATAGAACAGGGGCCCCCATACAAGAAACGTGCTAACAATCAATTATGTTTACGCTACTCAATGATAGATGGCGCGACAGGCAGTATAGTATGGTAGATACAAAAGATAACCGATATGGTTTTTGACAGGTATGTATGGTATAGCGGATCTACGGAACCCTCTCTGCGTGAGGAAAACTCGCACTTGGCAGATTTTTATTAGGTTCCCGTACCTGTACGCAAGCCTATTACTAAACCTGTGCCTACGCCGTCCGTCTCACTCTGTCTCACTCATTCGCAGGCTCACCCTGTATATTTTCCCAGGTCCATTCCAGTTTGTAGAGCTGATAAAGTAAACATCAAGCATTCTTAGATAGCTCGTGAATCATGTGTGGGTCTATCCGGCGAGCGCGGCGGTCGCGAATGGGTCTCCAATGTAGAATAAATAAGAATTGCATCTGGAGTAATGTCGGCAAATTCATCTGTCTGCGGCGCACTCTGGGCGCGGCGGAGCTCTAGCCTCACCCACCACTGAGACTAGAGACCACACGTCTTAAGACGGGACGGAAGTTAACTTTCTCCATACAAAATCGTCTTTTTTTTATTTTTTTTTATTGAAACTGACACGGTTGGCCACATCACCTACAGCATCCGTGATGTCAGCCCATAACACCGGGTGAACTTGGTGCCACGTCAGTACTTCCCTTCGGTCGTGCCGGCTACACTGAACTGGACGGAAAACACAAACTATTTATTTAGCCGTTTCGACCGACCTTTCATTCAGTGCGGTGGTACCAACCCGGGTGGGTTAAACCCTACCACACCTAGTAATATAAGAAGGGACTCATATCCCTTAGTCGCCTTTTACGACATACAAGGGCAGAGATGCAGTGGGGATATTCTTTTAAAGTACCGGCCCCACACGGTACAGACAGTCGGTACAGTCTTTCCGCATTTATGTCTCTAGCCCGCTAAACCTTATACGATTTCTAAATTATGTTTTTTCTTGTCTTCAGGAAAGTCCAATCTACGTTCCTGTCGTTTTTTGTTTAAATGAAATATACAACACCGGAGCTAAAAAAATATTTTATTTAGATTTTTGGTGTATTAATTAGATTAAGTCATCACTGGTCACCGGTAAATCAACCGAAAAATAATAAAATTACATCGAGAGATTCCGCAATACGAACCACTTCACACCACGTAATACGCCATGTGGCGTTTGGCTTTTTTTTTTACTTTTTCTTTCCAGGTACTTTTTAGGGTTCCGTATCCGGTACGGGACCCTATTACTAAGCATACGCCGTCTGTTTGTCTGTCTGTCCGTCCGTATGTCTGTCTGTCTGAGGGCTGTATCTCTTTAACCGTAATAGGTAGCCCTTTGAAATCTTCAGAGAATATGCGTTATTATGGCCGATATAACAACAAATTAAAATAAGAAAAAGTAAAAAATTCACGGGGGTTCCCATAGAAGAAACCAAAAAAGTGTATGCGCGCCATCTACCGAAAACAGTACGAAGCATTTTAACTAGTCACGAATATTAACTAATATGAAGCATTTCATAAAACACGCCATAGATGGCGTGAGTGGCGCTGACCATGACATGGCGATACGGAACCCTCGGTGCGCGAGTTCGACTCGCACTTGGCCGGTTTTCAATATTGCAAAGAAACTTTGTTACGTTCCGAGGTTCAGTTGTCGGTGTCGAGGCTAGACGGCGGAACACAGGGCGAGAGTTATTGCCTAAATAAGATGCTGGGACCAGATAATGACTCCAGTCGAATGGAACCGACTCCCGGAGGAACGAAGACGTGCGACGGACCCTCGTCGTCCATTATCGGGCAGCAGGGGCTTAAAAAATATCTGCGTACTGTACTGTACTGGCAGTGCAGGAAGGAAACTCTGATAACGTTTAGGGTTCTGTGTAACCCTTGGGGAGTTTCCGTCGTCTGTCTGTTCAGCTGTCACGATTGGAATTCGAAACCTGCTATTTTCATTTGGCGAGTTTGACGTAAAGCGGAAAATCGGACTTCTTTTATGTTAGGCAAAACATATCGGACGGTGTTAGGTAAATTGATGGGTACGAATACTACTTTATTGTTACATAAACATATTACAGAAATGAGCACAATATAACATTTACATGATGTGCAAAAGCGGACTTATCCCTTAAAGAGATATCTTCCAGTCAACCTTTGGATGCTTGAGAGTCGTACGTTGTGAAATATTATGTAAAGAAAAAGACTTTAGTGTAAAAAATAACACATATTCTGTGAAAATTTCAACGGGCTACCTATTACGGTTCAAGAGATACAGCCATCGAACAGACAGACGGACGGACGGACGGACGGACATACAGACGGACGGAAGGACGGACAGACAGACAGACAGCGGAGGCTTAGTAATAGGCTTCCGTACGGGATACGGAAACTTAAAAACAATAATTCATATTAGAATTATTGTCTAATGCTAAAATTCTGGTTTTTTAAAAAATAAACACACAGTTTCACAATTTCGCAGAAGCTATTATTATTCTATATTATAAACCGTTTTAAATCTCTGTTTATTATTATGACAAGCAAATTTTTGTAACCTCGTTTCTGTAATAAAGCCTAATAAATAGCATTAAATGGAATTACATTACAGAATTACTTAAGGGCTCGCTTCGAAGGACAAATTTACATAATAGACTTGAATTCGTTTCCAAAATACCAATAAATTCCGCTCGAGACTTTTCGCAAAATACCGACCTCATTTTCTCGGCGTCGAATAAAATATGAACGTTTAAGTAGCACGCAGACTCCCGCCGCCAATCAAAGGAAATTAACAAATGGAAATTCAAATCAAGATTTTGGTTCCTGCGGGCATGAAATCCAATCATGAGAGAGAGATCGTTCGTCCAGGCGATAGTGGCGCGCGGACGACGGGCAGGACGTGTGGATCTGCTTTGAAAAATTCTCAATTCTGATTTCTGAGTCGTCGAGCAGAGCTGCCTGTGTGAGAGGTGTACGCACACTACGCGGCAGTATAAATAATGCACAATCCGCTTGTAGAGCATCGTCCCTGTCGCACAGAGACGTGCGTGTTAGTGCGACTGAGACGACGTACTATTTCTCTCGTTACGTTGTTTCGTGTGTGTGTATACATACAGTGAGTGCCTACATTTTGACAAGAGGTGGTCTGGTTGAGAACATAAGAACATAATACATTTTTGTCAGTCAGCGCGTCTACTCCTGGACATACCCCTCTTCATTTTCCTCCAGTCCTCCCGGGCTTTAGCGGTACGGAACTACTGCTTTCCGCCGACGTACTTGATTTCGTCGTCCCACCTGGCGGGTGGTCTTCCCACGCTCCGTTTTCCTGTTCACGACCGCTAGTGTAGGACACGGTTACTTCAACGGTCGTCGTATCTTCAACTGACGTGCCCAGCCCACGAATGGTTGAATGATTGAATTATTTAGTTCATTCGTATTGTAACGGTTTTTTTTAATTGCGTCTGAATAAATAATTGTCTTAATTTCTTTTATATTTCGCAATGGACTTTTTTATCTTATATATACATATAAATATTTTGTAAATTTTATTCTTATTGTTTTTTGTGTCTATGTAAACGTTTGTGTATTTATATGTATTTGTTTTGTTTTTGTTTTTATTTTGTTTTTATTTTGTTTCTACATCGGCTTCGCTTTGCGGTAGTAGAAAGTATGAAAGAAGTAGCCTCTGACCGTCCTCAGGTTGAGCCAGAAAACGTTTTATTCTCAACTTGTCACATTTTTTTCTATCCGGTTCGATTATACCCACGAAGAAGAACGGGAAAGAAACTTCGCAGGGTATTTGTTTTTTTTTTCATACAATGTTAAGAGCGTGTCGTGCGAAATGACAGGCGACGGTGCTGCCACTCAAGTAAATAATATATATCTCTTAAACAAAGCCATAACTGGAAAAAACAAGCCATGAAACTGTATTTGATTTTGATTCTGATATTCTAAGATACTGAAAACAGTTTTGTATTGCTCAGTTTATGCACAATCATTATAACGGATTTCGATGGCCACCGTAATCCGTTATAATGATTGTGCATAAACTGAGCAATACAAAACTGTTTCCAGTATCTTAGAATATCATATTCAAAATCAACTACAGCTTCATGGCATGTTTTTTCCAGTTATGGCTTTGTTTAGGAGATATATATTATTTACTTGAGTGGCAGCACCGTCGCCTGTCATTTTGCATAGTGACTAGCCACATAATAACGCCAACTGAAGTCTACCGTAATTACAGCTTGAGAGAAAGATATTACATAGGGTACAGATATAGTACCTACATAATAATATTTAAATCACTGCGCGATATGCAAGTTCCGGGAACGCTTTGGCTTAGCTATGCTGACATTGAAGATATCAATATCTGCAAACGACGGCGCATTATGTAGGTCGTTACAGACTTTACTAAATGTTAGGATAAACTATTCAACTGCGGTATTCAGTGAACAGCAAGATTACTTTGATTCCCGTATTTTAATTTTAATTTTATTTAAATTTTTCTGCGACGGGAAATTTATTTTTCTTTATGTACCTAAAAACGCCAATAAGTGGCCAGTACTATCAACGTAAATAATATTGCCTCTTTAACTTGGAACAAAGCCAGTGGGACTACGAGTCATAAGCTATAGCGATGACTCATGGTACCACCAAGAAGTGGTCCCATCAGTCCAGAATATTAGGTGTAGTGGGACCATGAATCATGGTGCAACTATTTTATTTCGTTTCTTGACAAATTTGATGTTCCAATGATTTATGAATTTATTTTACTTGAAAATTCTTTTGGTGGAACTGTATTATTGTGTGTTTTATAGTATGATTATTTCATGATTAAAATATACACGGTGTTGTAGTTGCCCCCGTAATATTTTTAACTGACATAAGGGGGTTATTCTATATGTGAAAATAAACAACTGTGAAGAAAAAAAAAATTTTTGAAACAAAAAAAAAATAATTTTTCCATACAAATTTTAATTACCTATTCTCAAAATGTAAAGAGAAAAAAAAAATTTTTTTCTTCAATAAAAAAAGTCGTACAACAAAAGTTGTTCTATTTCACGTACAGAATCACCCCCTTTCGGGTTTTACGGTTGGGGTTGCAACACCGTGTATAATAAATTATGTGAATTTTGTGAATTTTATTATGTCTAAATACGGTTGCCTCATCTCAAGAAATATTGGCTAAATATAACCAATGTGTACATGATGAATCCAAGTGTTCCGTAGGTCTCAAAGGATAATAAATAATATACAAATATACAAAATATACTAATAAGATTACGTACAAACATGCACACCGTATTAAATCAAAACCATTCCTTTTAGCACTGCTATATTCGAATAAAACAGCACGCTTGACTAACTTCCACCCCCATCGCTCCCTCGCCCCGCGACGGGTTATTTTAGTAAGCATAAAATGCATTTGTTACCTATCGAGAGTCTCTGTCGACGGTGTGATGCATCGCCGTGCGGGAAAACTTCCTCTGCAGTTTGTCAGCCGAGTGAAAGTATTGCGAACCCGGCGGCTTATAGCGCCGACTTATGCCGGTATTACATTTACAAAAATGAATTGTATTATTATCGTTGCGACGGTATTATTATCGTGTAACCTTCGGCGTCCGGTTGGAAATTTGGGCGCTTTAAAAAGTGATTAGACGCATGGTATCCCTGCTAGAAGATTTGCATGTGAAGTTATTCAATTTATTTATTTTATTTTATTTACCTAATTACTAGGTTAGATTAGGATAGGTTAGGTTATTACTATAAATACCTAACTTAACCCATCCTAAACATTTTACCAATTTCCGCATTGCTAATACATAGGCGCTTTGCAAAGCTTAAGTCTACGAATACCGTCGGCATAGCGCTTTGTAAAGTGCCTAAATTTACAATAGCCGGCATTGCGAATCGCGAAAATGTTTTGTTAAAAAAATTCACTTCAGCATGAATAGGCATATGTCAGGCCGCCATGGCATTCGCAGCTCTCGCATACGACTGAATGTCCATGGACGTCGTTAGAACCTTTTGGGTTCCTCGGCGAGACAAGTCGCGCTTTCAATAAAAAAAACCGTCAAGGCTTTCGCGACGAATTTTCATTAAATGTCAAATCGGCTTTAATGTCAAAACTTTTTGTGTGTCTACTGTGTTTAAATGTAGCTATTTTCGGCGCTTTTTGCACTATTTGCTGAGTCGATTTCTTGGAAAGTTTCTCGATTTTGCAATCCTGCTCAGATTAATGGGCAGGCTTAATGTATGTGGTGTTTGGTGGACGCGGAATTGCGCAGCGCGGTTGAGAGGTTGGGGAGATTTATATTCGGTGTTGCTTTCGAAGTTGCGGGGGTGAGATGTTGTATTATTTTATGCTGACTACGTGTAGACAAAATGGACCGGGCAGCGGGCACTTCATCTCAGTGAACTTGTCTCTTTTCTCAGCTAATGTTGGTCAATGAATTGTACGGTGACGTCATTACATATTATTTTACAAAATTATATAACGTTGTGAACGTAAAAATAAACGATGAACACCCATTGACGTAATTATAGTGTAATACTATTTTATTTATTTGTTTTTATTATTTTTTATTTTACTTGTAATAATTATGTGCTATTTCGGCGCATATAACTAATAACAAAAATTTTAAAAAGTGCAAAATTAAGGGGGGACCACAAAAATTACAAGAAAAGTAATTTTTGTGGTACGAAAACTTCGGTGCGCGAGTCCGACTAGCATTTGGCCGGTTTTTTTATTATTTGTTAGAATATTCCACATATTCTGTGAAAATTCAAAAGCAACGCTGGGTGCGGTCAGTACTTGGATGGGTGACCGCTGACCGTTGGAGGCTGACCGAGGTTCGGATTCCTCGTAAAACTGTAGGTCCCTTCCCTCCTAATCTTACTTGGTGGTAGGGTTTAACCCGCCCGGGTTGGTACCACCGCACTGAATGAAACGTCGGTCCAAACGGCTATGTAAATAGTTTGTTTTTTCCGACCAGTTCTGTGTAGCCGGCACGATCAAAGGGGGAAGCACTGACACGGCACCTAGTTCACCCGGTGTTATGGGCTGACATCACGGACGTTGTAGGTGATGTAGCCAACCGTGTCAGTTTCCATAAAAAAACAAAAATTTCAACCGGCTACTTATTAAAATTCAAATGATACAGCCTCTTAAAGGTAGGACAGACGGTCACAGACGGGATGGACAGATAGATTAAGCTTAGTAACGGAAACGTAACTATGCTGAAAATAAGTGATAAATAATAATCTTCGAATAATTTCAATATTTTCCCCCCGCTGAATTTTAGTATTTGTAGTCAGAACTCTCAGCTAAATTGTTAATCTTGCTCTCAATCTGTGTTTTCGAGAGACTCTAAGCGATGTTATTATGTGCCTAGTCACTAAAATACTTGTAATAAAATATAATGTGTATAAAAAAATACCCTGCGCAGTTTCTTACCGTGCCCTTCTTGTTCCTCTTCGTGGGTGTAATCGAACCAGATAGAACAAATTGTGACAAGTTCCAGTGCAGTCCAACTGCCATATAAATGATCAATAAACAATACAATACAATAATGATTTATCTGAGAATTTATTTAGGTCAACATTTACATATTTTAAAGCAATATTGATTGTCAAATATAAAAACATATCACAAACTAAAAACTATTCTCTTAGCCAATTCGCATGGCTGTCATTAATATCCATACAATTTCCCACAGGCTACCTACAACGTCAACAAATCAACATCCGCACGCAACTAATCCATCACAGCGTCGCGACAAGACACGAGCCATTCCCGCGAGACTCTTTACGAAGCAAAAAAAGTGCGCGAAAAACGACCGAGCGGCTCCCATTTTACTCGCCTTCTCTCACGTTGTTAAAGAAATGAGTTCTATCTATGGAGATGCGCGAGGATGAATTCAAACCAGGGAGAGACTCGGAAGTTCGCACAATGCCTGGCACACAGAACGTTGAATCATGCGCGCGGTATATGAGAATATAATTCTCCGGTATGGCACCTATACCTTACCAGTGATATTGGCTGGTTGGAGCATGTGCTTTGGCCCCTTCGACTCAGCCGCCCATACCGGATTACATAAAAAAAATAAGTTCTCAAAGCGGGTCCCCATCTCGATAGGCCCAAATAGCCATAAAATGGTCATTGTCTTCTTTACGGCGAAATTAATATCTGAATATGAAACTGAAATATGTGCCCTGTAAAACTGACGGTCCCTTCTTTTACCTCGATTGGTAAAAGAAGGGACCGCACTGAATGAAGATCGGTCGAAGCGACTATGAAAAATATTTCACCTTTTTCGTTCAGCTTCAATGTAGCCGGTACACGGAGGATAGAGTACAGAAGGGTTGTTGTTACCTGTATTTTCTAATAAAACTTGTCTCGCCAGTGATGGGAGTGGCGGAAAAGACATAAACTTCTCAGTTTACTAATCACGCACCATTTAATGTCGCGACCACTCCGCGGACACAACTGATGTAATACCATGCCCACTTCGATGGCGTATATCCCCAGTTGGTGGCGACGTACCCAGTTGCTTGCACTAACAGCTACCTACTCTCTAATTTCTCCTCCACGAGCCCTGACATGACATCTATTGCCACCTAGTCTGAGGCCCTAAGTATTGTGTTAATTTTTTCGGTTATGCGGTAATTTATTATTAGATGACTTACTTTGGTCGACGTTTCGTCTCCCGCTTTGGATACATCGTCAGGACTCGAGTTCTAACTAATAATTACGTAAGTAGGGTCCTAACTATTGTTTTAAGGTTTTCAGTTATGCAGTAATTTATTATTAGACTACTTACTTTGGTCGACGTTTCGTCTTACGCTCTGGAGACTCGTCACGACTCGAGTCAGACTTCGAGTAAGTAAGTAAGGTCCTAAGTATTGTGTTAATGTTTCCGTATATTCGGTAATTTATTATTAGACGACTTACTTTGGTCGACGTTTCGTCTCCGGTTCTGGATACATCGTCAGGACTCGAGTTCTAAGTAATAAGTACGTAAGTAAGGTCCTGACTATTGTTTTAAGGTATTCGGTTATGCGGTAATTTATTATTAGACTACTTAATTTGGTTCACGTTTCGTCTTACGCTCTGGAGACTCGTCAGGACTCGAGTTTCCGTTTATGCGGTAATTTATTATTAGACGACTTGCGTTGGTGGAAGTTTTATCTCCGGCTCTGGATACATCATCGTCAGGACTCTCGAGTTCTAAGTAGTAAGTAAGGTCCTAAGTACTCCTAATATTAATGTTCATTCCTCTATATGTGTTTTTTTTTTCGTTCTATGGTCGGATCACTGCCGCGTCGACCCGCCTCCACCGAGCGACCCTGCCCCTCGCCGCTCCACCTCGTCTCGAGCAACCTTCAATATTTAGCGGTCCCGGAAGCTTTCATTCATTTTTGCGAAAATGAAAAAAAAATTGCGTAAGCTAGAGAAGCCGAGCCGCGGTTGCAGCGGAAGTTACGATGTACGCCGCGCGTTACTGTCGCGTGAGCCGCGAATTTACTTCGGGAATATTTATTAGTGGAACTGTGCGTGTGGGAAAACATCTGTTTGTACCTACGTAGTGGGAAATTATTTCTCATATTATTTAGCTTTATATTATTTTTGATTAAATTATATTACATTTGTTTTCTCTCATTCCTATGATTCCCAGTGTGTAGATATCGTGTGTCTAATTCATCACAGTTGTAATCTTGTCAGAATGCTCCTTTTCATTTGATAATTTAAAAAAAGCGGTCAAGTGCGAGTCGGACTCGCGCACGGAGGGTTCCGTATCATCACGCAATAAAAAATGTGTTTTCTTTCATTCATTCATTATTTATTGCCTTACTTAATCACACCAAGATTGACGCTGGTATTTATTACCGTTTTTACGATAGATAAAACAAGTTTCTACTTCCCTTAATTTTTTACTTTTTTTCTTTATTATTATTTGTTAGGATATATTTTGTTAGAATATAAAGACACATATTTTATGAACAATTTCAACCGGCCACCTATTACTGTTAAAAAATACAGTCCTTTAAATTTAGAACAGACGGACAGACATACGGCGTAGGCTTAGTAATAAGATCCCGTACGGAACCCTAAAAACAAATGAATATTCATAACAAAAACAAATTTATAAACGATAATTTGGTCAACCATTTCTGCTACGCATACTATACGTATGGATTTTTATCACATTTATTGAAAAGTTTATTTAGGTTCGTCCACTTTTTAAATTTATTTTTTTAGTAAACACAATTAATTGATTATTTATTATACAAAACTATTAATAAAGTAAGGGTTAGCATACCTGCCATCGGTGGCGGTTTGAACAGGCTGAGCATCGGCTCGGACAAGAGCGGTCCGCCGGCTTCTGAAAGCAACAACACTCTCCGATCAACCCACGCCTTCACTTGCCGCAACTTTAATACAGTTCACCTATTTATACGGAAACATTACGAATTATGTATACTGTAAATACAAATATTTGTCATACACAATGCTTCAATTCGTTTATAATGACCTTTTTAACAATTCTATTTTTTGGAAGAATGTTTTTAAGGTAGACACAAAAACAAATTTCCTATATAAAATTATTTCAAAATATTTCGATTCCTCCATTATTATTTTTTTATATTGTGACAGTGAGAATGTCGAATAATTTTGTTTACATAAAAAATTGAAGAGGAAAAATAAAATTGTTTTATTTTTTACTTTCAGAACCACTTCCGGAAATATGGTTATAACCAAATTTCCTTCACCAATAACACGCGGTATCTTCCAGTTATAACTCTTGCTCTCTATTACAACATATTTTGTATAATTGTTGTAAATACACACCTGTTACTCTACACTGTGACAACACACTCGGAAGAGAGTTATCAAAAAGGCTGAGGAATTAATTAAATATCACTCACACTAATTTATGTAAGTTTTTGTAATAATTGGAAAATCTGAAAAATTGCTTACCTCCACACAGGAGCGACATCGGGCCCATTTAATCTAATTACGTCTGATATTAGAAAAGTAGATAACTTGAGAAAGTTACTTAATGACTATTTATTATTACAGTCACTAGCGAGTACCATATAAAGCTTGCGTTATAATATTATTCACTGAGATTTATTACTAGGTAAAATGCTACAGGCAAGGCAAGATTTTCCAAAATTTGTACTAACGATTATATTTTATTAAACGGCTAATTTTAAAAGTTGTATTGTGCAACTGCAGATCTACAGACGACTCCGGTAACGCACGGCACTAAAAAGACACTATTATTACGTTTAAGAAATACACGTTTTCACACCAAAACTAACTGAAAGCTCGTCACCGAGCGAAACCGAAGCTGCTTATCGAGTCTCGTAAAACTTATCACATCGAAACTCTTTCCGGTAAACAAAACTTTCCGGCGAAAGGAACGCGAGTCGCGGTCGGAGGGTGGCGGCAAGTTAGCCGACCATCATAACGCAGCAGCCGTCATGTTGGGCGGCGATGAGGGCGTGCGGTGCGGTGCTCACGTGGCGCGGCGGCGCGCGGGGCCGGCGGCGGCGCGGGCGCGGCGCGGGCGGCGGCGGGACCGGCTGGCTGTGCGGCTCGCAGGCGGCTCGTCGCGACTGCCAGACTTCCCGCGGAGCCTCGTGCCTAGCGTGACGTCACCTCGCGCCACGAGGCCGGCGCGGCCGGCGCATGCTCCGCGGACATGCGCCCCCGCGCCGCTGCCGCATGCCAGTCATGTGGCGCAGTGTAACTATACACACCGCCCCCGTTCCACCCCCCCTCCACACACCACCTAATGGAATTTACGCGGACAATCAATCAAAACTTCCTGTTCACACATTTTTTTGCTAATTTTCTTGTATGCGAGCGTCGAAGACATTAATAGTTCCGCAACTTGAAGTAAACATAGGTCATTGTTCACAGAAAATACTTGTGTTGAAGAATAATTCTACGCCTGAAATACTTATTCAGCGTTTATTTCGTACATCGTACAGTCAATCTGTTCGGGGCAAGGCAAACAAGGGTCAATCGTTTATTTTTTATTTTTTTGTAATCCGGTATGGGTGGCTGAGTCGGAGGGGCCAAAGCACATGCTCCGACCAGGCAATATCACCTCCGAGAAGGTAGGTGCCATACCGAAGACTTCCCCGGATTACTGGCTATACTGGACTAGAAGAGAACACAACCGAGGCTGCTATGCGGCCATCTTACATCCAGTACGGTGGTATCAACCAAGGCTATAATTTGAGCCTACCACCTAGTAAGGGGCAAGGGAAGGTCGTGAGATTTCTTTGACATTTCGTTGCGTACAAGTAACCTGATCAAGTAAATCACTGTTTGGAGAAAAGATGCAGTTTCTCTAGCGGGCCAGTTAGTACTAAAATTGCCATAAATTGCCTATATATTGACTGGCTGGCTGTTTACTATAGCACTTTTGTACTCAACGAAATGTAAAAAAATCGCACAATCGAGCCTCTACGTGATATCGTGTTACTCTGGTCAATTACAGCACAACACCGGCCACCACGTTTCGCAAAGTATTCGAACAAGATTAAATCGATCAAGCAGCAAGTAAGGCACGAAGACCCACCTGCTGCATGACTCGGTGGAAGTACCGTGCCAAGGTGAGAGGTGCCAAGGTGAGAGGTGGCGACCCTGTCGCCCTTTAGCACGGCATCTTGTCCTTATCCCTTAGTCGCCTTTTACGACATTCATGGGGAGAGATGCAGTGGGGAGAGATGCAGTGGGGAGAGATGCAGTGGGGAGAGATGCAGTGGGGATATTATTTTTAAGTACCGGCCCCACACGGTACACGGTTCCAATTCACACTCGAAATTAAATATATGTACGCATATGCACCACAATACTTCATCTTCAGTGCACTTAGCCGAAGCACTATTGTTAACAGCTGTTAGATAAATAAACATAATATATTTCATTTCATTTCAACGTGCCACGAAAAGAAACAAAATTTTTTCTCAAAAAAAAATCCTAAACCAGTCCGCTCACCTCACGTCCTGCCAGAAGAACACTTCCAAACGTGATTAGCGAAGCGTGTGTTGTACTGAGGGCTTCTGTAAGGGGGGAGGGGAGGAGGAGAGGGGGGGGGGGGGGACTTGAGTCCGACGTTGAATTACAGTGGGTGAGCATTCATTTATTTTCTTTTTTTAGTTTCGGCCGAGCACCGCTGCTGCCTCACAGCCATTGTACTGGCTAACCTGACTAGCCGTTACTCATCTAGTACCTAATTTTTGCACATTACTTATTCGTGCACTGTACATAATACGGGTGGCTAAGCTCAAGTGGTGGCAGTGGTCTGGGCACGTCAGCCGTAGATACCGTAACCGTGTCCTACACTGGCGGCCGTGAACAGGAAAACGGAGCGTGGGAAGACCGCCCGCCAGATGGGACGACGACATCAAAGTACGTCGGTGGAAAGTAGCGGTTCCGTACCGTTGAAGGCCTGTAGGACTGGAGGAAAATTGGAGAGGCGTATGTGCAGCAGTCGACGCATACACGCTGACTGACTGCCATAATTATACATACACCTGTGTCTTAATAGGGGATAGGGTTTTCTTTGTAAAGTAAAGAAAATTGTAAACGATAATAAATGTATTGTACTACTTCCGTTTACTTGTGAATTAGCTTTTGCCCGAGGCTTCGCTCGCATGAAATTTTAAAAGGACAAAATTAGTCACATTTTATGGATTAATTACTCTCACAAATAGAGCCACTGCTTAGTACCCCAAGTACTGGCGGCTGGTCCTAAAGTGCGCTCGTGCGCCGCACTACCATACCACGAGAAGTCTTCACTTCACTCAAAATAAATAATATCTTACAACATACCTACATTAAAACCATAATGATCGTACTCCAAATAAATACGAATGTGAATTCGACCTTATTTTATAGATCACAAGGCACTTTTTTGCGTTTAAACGCGCGCCCCGTGCGGAATCGAGTAACGCACGCTGGTCTCCCATACTGAATGTATGGGGATCGGCAAAACACCGCTGGCGCGTGAGACAAAAGATACTTCATATAAACAGTATGGGCCGAAATGGAGTTCTGCGTGCGACGCACGAGCGCCAAAAAAGGACGCTATATCGTGAATAGCCGCGCGTGCGACACCTCGCGAGCGATTCCTTTTGCACGAGTCCGTCTGCCTAGCTAGAGTCAGCGCGTTGTCATGTGATGATGTCACATACCCGTTAGCGATGGGATATATGGTTAGGTTTTGTGCTTTCTGTCACGTGATACTGGAATGAAGTGGTGCCGATATTTGCCTAAGCGTTGGTTAAAGGTAAGGCTTTACGATCAGGTGATCCCGGGTTCAATTCCTACTTTTCAAATGCTTTTATTTTTATATATTTTTTTGGAGTATTTTGGGACATTACTACTGTTTTCTTTTTGAAAGCTGCAGTTAGTGTTGTGGTCTATGGGTGTGTTCATAAAGGTACTAAAAATTATGTATCATCACGTTATATACTTGGGGTCCCCAAGTATATAGCGTGATGATACATAATTATGCTAAAATGACCTCAAAGAGTTCCGAATCTAATGAAGTACTTAATTGATATGCAATTCTGATTTGTAGTTTTTTTACAAAAAATCGTGAACATAAATCTGCGGAAAGACAGACAGACACATTTTTTTTTATTTTCAAGTTTCTAAGCAACATTTTCTTTTTCTGATTACACAGGAGGATAGTACCTTTGGTTGTCATCGTAATTATAGGAAATAGTAAGTCTAGTTAAAAAATGGAGCAATGAGCCTTATTGTATTGCGCTCTAGATTGAATAATTTTTGTATTTTATTTCTAAAACTACTCTTCATAATTTACTCTTTGAGGCAATTTTTCTATTCATTCGTTATTTTATTGTTTAACAATACTTGCACCTCAAGTAGATTTATACGTATATACGTTTACGTATAAATATATACGTGCTTGTTTCTGTAAAATATATTTTGAAGCAATTCTTATTCGATCTAACTTACATACAATAAAATACAGCAAACGCAATTAAAACTCACCAGAATAAGTTGGCCCTTCGTTACTCATTCCGCGATCTGGCTCGCATATCAAGTGTCTGGCGACCCCTCATTATGAGGCGCGCTCGATACCTCTCTAATTTTTTTTACAAATTAATCAAGTTTCAGGGGCGTGCCGGTTGACCTACAAAGCTGAAGCGTCGGATATTATTTAATCGATTATTCAGAGGGCGTGTCGTGTCAGGTATAGAGCGGATGGAGTGCTGCAGCGGCTGACCTATTGGACGACACTGCGCTTCAAACTCGCTTGATACGCTAACGAAGTGAAAGTTTCAGTTAAAATAGTCTTTGGAACGCCTAAATGACATAGATTTTTATAGGGCAAAAATCGCCGAAAAGAATGCACGAAGAAGTGAACTATTCGTGATAAACGTAAGCGTTTAATAAAATAAATATATATAGTTATAAAATATATATTTTAAAATTAATTATGTAAAATAACTCAATACGAAATTATTTTTTTATAAAAATATAGAAAACACTTTTGGCCTAATTTTAATCGTTTTTGGTGGTTTAAAGACATTACAATTACGAACTCTACCTTTGAAACTCTGAATTCAGAATGTTGCGAGAAACAAAGGATTTGTTTCTCGCAACCACCAAAGAAATGGATCGCATATTTGTTTTTATAGAAAGCGCGACATGTGGCACCGAGCCACCCATCATAAGGCCTAAATAACGACGCCCATGGACATTCGGTTGTACGTACAGGTTGCGAGTGCCATGCATATTATGTAGTTTTATGCCTTTCAAACCATCAATTAAGTAAACAGGAAATTATTGTATTAGGTATGTTGTATGTTCCGTATGTGTAAAATCTTGGAATTGTAATAAGATCGTCACACCTGTATAATATGGTGTTACAGACGAATTTGAAATAAAATAAATGCATTATTCAAAAACAACTGAATAAGTTTAGAGTTGATGTGCTCGCTTATTATCGTAAGTCAAACTATAAAGCGCTTGCATCGCTTACCGATCGCGCGCCGCGGCCGCTCCGATGCGATGTTTGAATTAAAGGAAGTGGGGCCAAAGTTTGCAGCTCGATCGACGCAATCAGCCGCTGTCAATCAGCGCGCTACGCTGCGCTGGCGCTGGCCCGGTTCATTATCGTCGAACACCTATCAGGCTTGCGTTGTATCGTAATAGATTTCTTAGTAACAAGAAAGCGACAGTCATTGGGGGCACGCCAGGTCATTAGAGTGCGTTGTTTGGGCGGCGTCGGCGCGCGGCGATCGCCCCTTAGGGCTTAGGGTGAGGTTCGTTTAGGTTTTATTTGCACAAAATACCTGTAGGGGTGAATTTACTGAGTATTAAAATTATATCTTAGTGGCTGTAAATAATCGAACATTGAGAATTCAAAACGAAAATTAACTAAAGAATTTGGCTATCGAAAAAAAAATCGGCCAAGTGCGAGTCAAACTCGCGCACCGAGGATTCCGTATCGCCATGTCATGGTCTTCTTATATGATGCCCCCGTGAATTTTTTACTTTTACTTTTGTTGTTATGTCGGCCATAATAACACATATTCTGTGAAAAGTTCAACGGGCTACTTATTACGGTTCAAGAGATACAGCCATCGAACAGACGGACAGACAGACAGACGGCGTAGGCTTAGTAATAGGGTCCCGTAGGACGGATACGGAACCCTAAAAATGTCGTAGTTTCGCCTCAAGTTCCCCTAAGAAATTATCTAAAGGACAATTTAAATTAATATTTTGACCATAGTTTGCATATAAGCAGGCGGTTACATTATTTTTTTTTTTTATGGTAACTGACACGGTTTGCTTCATCACCTACAACATCCGTGATGTCAGCCCATAACACCGGATGAACTTGGTGCCACGTCAGTGCTTCCCTTCGGTCGTGTCGGCTACACTGAACTGGACGAAAAACACAAACTATTTACATAGCCGTTTCGACTGACCTTTCATTCAGTGCGGTGGTAACTACCAGGGTGGGTTAAACCCTACCACCTAGTAATATAAGAAGAATTTTCTAATGTAATGAACTAATGACATAAGAGTCATACTTACGCATTTATGCCAATAAAATATTGTTTCCAATATTGAGTGTTCTTAATGACGAAATTGATACATTCAATCCGAATTTGAAAGAAAAATACTTTTTGCTCTATCATTGAATTAATTCTAATAATATTATGGTTGGTATTTGGCTTACCATGGTTGAAATTCGCGGTCACTGTGGCCGACGTTTCGGACTGGCGCGTGCAATTTCAACCATGGTAAGCCAAATACCAACCATAATATGAATATCCATGGTAGACTAAAAGTATTTAATTCTAATAATACTGTGTGTCGGCCGGTACTTAGAATACAAAGAATAGCCTCACTGCATCTCTCCCCATGCACGTTGTAAAAGGCGACTAAGGGATAAGACAAGATGCCGTGCATAAGGGCGACAGGATAGCAACCTCTCACCTTGGCACGGTCTTTCCACCAAGTCATGCAGCAGGTGGGCTTTCGTGCCTTACTTGCTGCCTGATAGTTATCTTGTCCGAATACTTTGCTAAACGTGGTGGTCGGTGTTGTGCTGTAATTTACCAGAGTACTTGCAGCGCAACATCGATTACTCTGCTTACCCCGATTGTCGGGATATGGCGTGTGGTGTGTGTATTAGACAATTTTTTTTTTTTCATTTACAATGGCAACAACTTATCATTGCGCACTATGGAAGGTAAGCTTCGCTCGAGTGCGCTTCGATTTCCAACAGGAAAATCCAATAAATGCCACACAAAGGCAACACTAAACTCCACCCTTCAATGGAAGAAGCCGAGCTCTCGCCCGTGCGCCACAAAACCTTGTTTGCACTTCCCATTAAATAGCACAAAAGGAAAAAAAAAAGCTCTCCAAGAGCGACCAACAACAACTAATTATTTCTAACGAAAGAATTATTAATTATTTCCCCCGGCGGCCTTTGAAAACGTTCGCATACCGAGACCGACTGCTACAAAATATACAAGTGAAATTTCACCGCAATTATTTAGCGAACTTTGGAGTTCGTGATTTCAGATCGGAAGCAGTGTTGTGGCAGCTAAAAAGGCAGCAACATTCAACACGGGTTCCCGCAAACTGTTTTAAGCCTGCACTTTTGACGACGTAGTTTTATTTGGTCGCTTATCGAAATTTTATTACGAAATTGTTTTAAATTGTGTAAGTAATCGGCTTGTGTTTTTTTTTTTGTTTTGTAGCGAATTGTACGAGGCAGGTGAACTCGGTCACGCACGCCGCTCCTTCGCTAGCATTCCCTAGTTCATTCCTAGGAAAATGTATCACTTAGTCGATCCAAATGTAGGTAGTAATTAAATGTACAATTTTGTTTTTAATAATTTTTCTATTATTTTTCTAATAATTTGTGTTAATAATTACTTCCACTGAGTCATGCGGCAGATGGGTCTTCGTAACTTACTCGCTGCTTGATAGTTATCTTGCCCTAATACATTGCTAAACGTGGTGGCCGGTGTTGTGCTGTAAGTTACAAGAGTACTTGCAGTACAATACCGATTACTCAGCTTACCCCGATTGCCGTGATACAGCGTGCTTACTATGTAATTTAATTGTGAAATTTGAAAATTATGCAGCGATTTTTGTATAGAGATGTTATCGCTTACGAGAACTATTTATGACGCTTCCGGTCAAGTTTAGAACCGAAACATAATAAAAATAGTACTATTCGCTGTGGCGCTTACGTCGTTCTATCTGACTTCCCAAAGTGCCCGCGAAAAAAAGAAAGAAAGAAAGAAATAGGTAATGTTTATTTTCCCTATTTTAAAATACATCGTTAATATACAGTAGAGTGAGAAGGGAAAAAAAGATCTGGCATAGCCTATGCCGCGACACACCAGCTGTACGGAGTACGGAGGCTGTGTGTGCGGCGCTGATTTTAAGCCAGTCCAGTGTGTCAGCCAGTTATTTCAAATACATAACAAATTTGAGAGGCCAGACACCGTAACTTAATGTTTAACTAATTTTATAATCGAAAATTTCCTTAATACTAATTCTACTAATGCACGCACACATATACCCTAACACGTTCACACATACATATACCTATACTTACCTATACGTATACCTAAACATCGAAACACCGAAAACATCTCTACTGCCTATACTTAGATAGGTACCCAAGTCTGGACAATATTCTCCATCAATATTCTTCATACATAATGCACGTGCATGCAGCGTACGACCGATCATACTATAGAATAGAATAGAATAGAATATACTTTATTGCTTTCCAATACAAAATTGTACAAAAGGCGGACTTATTACCTAAGGCAATCTCAGCCAGTCAACCTGACTTAATTTTGAACACTTATACAAGGGTAGCAAACAGAGTAGAAGAATGACACAAACTTTTGTCAGCCTCGATAGCTCAGTGGTGCTATGACAGTCGACTGTCACTATTGATTGTTTAGCCACACTGGGTCGGTCTGTACTTGGATGGGTGACCGCTCGACCGTTGGAGGATGGCCGTGGTTCGGATTCCACGTAAAACTGTAGGTCCCTTCCCTAATTACCTTACTAGGTGGTAGGGTTCAACACGCTCGGGTTGGTACCACAGCACTGAATGAAACGTCGGTCGAAACGGCTATGTAAATAGTTTGTGTTTTTCATCCAGTTCAGTGTAGCCGGCACGACCGAAGGGAAGCACTAAAGTGGCACCAAGTTCACCCGGTGTTATAGGCTGACATCACGGATGTTGTAGGTGATGTAGCCAACCGTGTCAGTTTCCATAAAAAAAACTTTATAGTAACAAGACAATAAAGCAAACAACGACGTACTACACCGTACGGTTAACGCAACATTCCATCACTGTGCCGACGACAGCCGCAACACCGTCGCGGCTTTGCTACGCGGCCGATCTTTGAGCCGTTTGAGCGCACGTTTTATTTCACAGGAAAATTCATTATTTGCTAAAAGTTTTCAATGAAACGGGAAGACAATCGATTTCCGGTAAATTGCCTCCATTCCGTGTTGCAAAAACGATAAAAATAACGGTTTCGCCCGCGGCGGAGGCGGCCCGCGGCGGCGGCGGGCGTGGGTGCGGGGGGGGCGGGCCGGCCGCGCGGTGCAGGTAAGTGGAATCGCATAAATATTCATTGCTGAAAAACTTTTCAATGGCTCAGCCAGCAACAATGAAGACCGCGGCGCGCGGTAACGCGAGCGCAACTTTTAACAAATTCGAAAAAGGAGAAAATGACAAATTGTCCACAGAAACGCATTCGCCTTTCATTCGCGCGCCTATGAGTAATAGTCGGCGTATTGTTGCCGCGATCCTTCACTGCTACTGCAGCGCCCGAGCGACGCCGCTACCACCTACCTCGGTACACGCCGACTTCGCAGCACGGACCGCGGTACCATATTTTTAGGGTTCCGTATCCGTCGTACGGGACCCTATCACTAAGCCTACGTCTGTCTGTGTGTCTGTCTGTCCGTCTGTCTGAGGGTGTACCTATTTTTTAAGTAAAAGTAAAGTAAGTAAAAAAGTTTTTATTAGTTAATTCTAAAACATATACAAATCACATTATTCTCACAGATTTTTTTACATTATGTATTGCATGTTTTAGATAGACATATTATATGATCACTCCCATATAAACTGGCCATTAACATGGCCATCTCTTGAACCGTAATAGGTAGCCCGTTGAAATTTTCACAGAATAAGTGTCATTTTGTGTGCCGATATAACAAAAAATAAGAAAAATAAGAAAAAGTAAAAAATTTACGGGGTCCCCGTACTAGAAACTAAAAAATGTATGCGCGCCATCTACCGAAAAGAGTATGAAGCATTTTAACTAATACATCGATGGCGCGAGTGGCGCTGACCATGACATGGCGATACGGAACCCTCGGTGCGCGAGTTCGAATCGCACTTGGCCGGTTTTTTCTTATTCCTTTCGCTTATAATTCAACACTTACGTGTGACGAGCGATCACGCAATCGTGTCATAAATATGACTCGTACACATAGTAGCAAATTCTAAATTGTTGAGGGTGTACGATTGTTCGCGTCGAGCACAATGCCCTGATGGATTTAGTGCGACTGGAGTTTGCTCGAGCTTCGTATTAAAAAGTAATAGCGTGAGGTTCGAGATAGTGTTTATGATTAGTCAGTCAGCAGTAAATTAAGGTCCACGCCCTAGGATAAGCGTGCGGAGGAAAAAACTCACCGCTCGATTTAGTTCCACTGCCAGCAGGGCTCAACCGGCAAGTTATATAACTTGGAACTGATTCTAAAACTTGGAACACACGTGAGAACGTAATAATCTCTATAATCTTCCGCAAGATTTAAGTGGTCGGCTAAACCGCTCTCATTCTCAATCAGAAACGAAAGAATTGAACGACCAAGAAAAGCAAATATACGAATCATTTTTAAAGGACGAGGCAACTAACAGCTGTTGTCTCGTCCAAACAGGAACTGCAACACTTTAACAGTCTTCCGGGCGTCTGTGGTTTCAAAATGCCGAGGATAGAAGAGACTTGTGTCGTCTTGGTGAGTCCTATTTCCAATTGTGGACAGCAGTAGGTCAACGATGGCGATAATGAACTAGTTAAGCTGGTGGCGCTGGAGAATGTTTTTTATGTAAACCAGCATTTTTTTTTTTTTTTTTTTTTTTTTTTTTTTATGGAACCTGACACGGTTGGCTACATCACCTACAACATCCGTGATGTCAGCCCATAACACAGGGTGAACCAGGTGCCATGTCGGTGCTTCCCTTCATTTCATGTCGGCTACACTAAACTGCATGGGTGGCTGTACCGAGAGACCAATGGTGCAGTTGACAGAGCCAAAATCACCTCTCCTCGCGAAACCACGCTCAGTTAGGTGTCATGCCAGCAGATTTGCGGACTGTTGCTAGGCTGTCTAGCCTGTTAATACGACGCTTGAAGACACCCAGGTTAAAGGATTGAGGAAATACACTCGCCGGAAGACAGTTCCACACTCTAGAGAGGTGCGACAAAGAAACGATTTAGAGAACCGATGGGTTCTCAGAAGCCCAATGTCAACAACAAAAGGGTGCTGAGTCTCTCTGCGACGAGTCATGAGGAGATAGGACGGGTGACAGGGAATAAGGGAGATGAAGTTGTTCGAATCACTCACCCTTGTGCATGCCGGTGTGCTTGTCCTTGAGTACGGTGAACTCGTATATGTTGCCGAACTCCTCGAACATGGGGCGCAGGTCCTCCTCCTCGAGGTGGCGCGGGATCTGGCCCACGAACAGCTTGACGGCGTCCTTGCCAGCGCCGGGCGGGGCGCCGGTGGCGGTGCCGGCTCGCTCCGGGGTCTGGCGGCCCGAGCTGGCGGCGGCGGAGGCGTGCACGGGCGTGGCGGGCGCCGTGCTGCCAGGGAGGCTGCCGCCGCTGCGCTGGCTGGCGCTGGACGCGCTAGGCGGCGGCGTGTGCGTCAGACTCAGCAGCGGGTAGCCGCCCACCGGTATCGTGAACGTGCCGCCCGGCAGAGCGATCATCCCCGGGTTCATGCCGGCCGAAGACGTTATTAACATTTCACGGCGTTTTTATATAATAACACATATGCGTTCTTAAATTATCGGCTCGATATCACAATTTTCAGACTTTAAAATGACTTATAAACTATTCAGGTAGCAAATTTTTGTACGTATCTGTTCTGTCAAAGTTCATTTGTACTATTAATTACAAATTAATCTAATCACTGAGCGTGTATTGCACGAGGTAATCTATCACGATATGAGATCTGGGTTACCTTAAGTTAAAACTAAGGCTATTTTGGCGGGAACGACGGCGTTCGAGTCCGGTGGGATTTCCGAAAGTTCAAGTCTGTCATAACATTAATATAATCATATTAGCCGGCGGACGAGGCTCGTAAAAGTCTCCGGCGCTACGAGCGCGCCATTAATGAAATCGTCAACGGGGTGCACGAAAATATTTACATTCGGAGAGCGGATAGAGTATTGGAGGCTCGCGGCGCGCGGGGGGTGCGCGGGGCGCGGTGCGGGTGCGTAAGCGGCGGGTGTGTGGGTGCGGCGCGGGTGTGTGCGGGTCGGTCCGCACGCACGCACACAGCGAGCCGCAGGGAAGAGTCACAGGCGTTGTGGTAATGCGTAATATTATCGATCGGTATAGAGCGCGCGTAGTGTCGGCCGGGGCGGGCCGGGCCGGGCTCGCGCGCCGCGCTCTGCTCGCTGCGAGCTGCGGAGAAAATACGAAACTCAACGGCGAGCACACGTGCTAGTCTCCCATCCGAAAAACGATTTCACTCTGTATTTTCGCAGTTTTTCTCTTTTTCACTTCACTCGCTGTAGGAAAATAAATTTCCCATTTCCGCACAACTTTGAGCGCGTGTCGGACCGCGCGCGGGTTATTTTATTAAAGTACTGCGCCCGGCCGGGTCGTCCTTGAATGTTTGGTTTTGGCACCGAAAGTGAATCGCTTTAAGCGTTTAAAGTGGCGTGACGATAAGTTAATTTAACACCAAACCAAAGTAAACGCAGACAGAGACAAACATTGAGAAAGAGGTAAGAAGTCACTCGCGCGCTCGCGCTGTGTTTACAAACAAACACTTTTCCAGCGCGTCGCGCCGCCGCTGCCGCCACCGGTCCCGTTCGCCTCACGCAAAGTCACAATCACACGTCAATGTAACAAATTCCTCGCGATATTTCTTCGCACGCCCGCGGAGACACCAAAGATCATACACAAACACAACGATTGATAACTGTAAAAATTTGAGCAAATATTGTTGAAATGTTTTTTTTTCCTTTTCCCTGTTTCTCCGCGATTCAGCCTGTTTTTCCACTGTTTTATATCCGAATTTAGAAGAGTCTAACGTATATTTTTTACAAAAACACTAACGCTATTTTCACAAAACACTAAGTTAAAGTAAGTACGAGCTGCTAAACACTACACACAATCTTACGACTAGGAGAGGACGCGACAACGACAAACGATGACGCGACGAACAGAAAGAAAACACGAGACAACACGAAGTAAAGGAGGGCAACAATATTGCCGTGTGCCCGTCTATATCCCTACATGTCCACTAACCTAAAATTCCCTCCGAGAGGGCTCCCTCGCTCGTGACTCCGCGCGGATGGGGGAGCGACCGGTCTTGATAGGAGGGGCGCCGTCGGGTGCTGCGCCCTCCGGGGCAACCCCTCGCTCCCGCACCGCCCCCCCCGCTCCGCCTCCACCCGCGCCCGCCCCCGCCCCGCCGCCCCCGCTCGGAGGAAACGCATTTCACTAAAATGACGCTAAGATGAAGATATTTCGGCGTCTCTGTGAATTTGCTTTGCGCCCGCTTTGGGTAAGGGATTAATTAGCCCGGCGAAAATTGTTATGAGATCTTGGAAATATTTAATGAACTTTTGGGGTCTAATTAAAAAATATCTATTACATAAGGCGTTTTATTTACGCTGATGCTAAGTGTAGAGGGTTCTACGAGAATGTAAATAATAAATCATTTCGAATAGATGAACGTATTTAAATAGTTTTTTTTTTATTTCAAAATTATGTATTTGCTGATATAGAAAGTAAGAATTTAAAAATCATGTTGAATCTGTGAAATAATTGTTATAGTTTGTGTGTGATAGTGTTATTTATAGTGTTATAATTATTTGTTTCAAAATTAAGTTAAAATAAGTAAACACACAGATTCGGGAAATAATTAAATCAGGGTTATAAACTCACACAAATGTTGGAAATATAAAACAAAATATAGAAGTAGATTATTCTTTCCTGCTGAAAGAGAGCAAACAGCCTGGCGGCTCGGCCGCCCCGCCCCTCCGCGCCGCCGCCGCAAAGGTAAACAGACGTACACGTTCTCATTCATCAATAATAACGCCACACATCAGCCTGAGTAAAAACTTTTTCCGTGAATAATTTAGCAACCAAAACGCTTACGACTGGGCTATAAAGCCGCTCGCAGAATCCGAAATAAAAGGTCTCGATCGTTCGAGCGAGCTACACTCGCCGAGTATAAACAGTAAGCAAGGGGGATATCCCGAATTTTCCTCTCGGCTCCAGCCCTTGGTCCCGCCCGCCCCGTGCGTACCTTCCTCCGCCCGCCCCGCCCCGCGCCCTGCCCTCGACACGCTCCGCGGGGGAGCAGCGGCGCGAGGGTGCGGTCGGGCGGGGCGGGGAAGCGATGGCCGAAGAGGGAGGGGGTGCGGTTGAATCGTCAGTAGTGGTGTGCGATTTTATTTGTCCTCGCTTTTTGCGCGGTGGAAATATCGTAAAATCACTTTCATTTCGACTCTTTTCGGCTCGATTGTGTCGACTACGCCGTCGATGCGACGCTGTACCGCGAGTGGAGCAAGACTACGACGAACCTTAACCTTAAGTCGGTTCCACAAGTTGACCAAGTGAGGCAAACATTTTAGTTTTATCTCGATCTAACAAATCAATTAAAGGGAGATGAAACTAATATTATTGCCTTACTTGACTACGTGTGGGTCCGGTTTTGTAAAGTAAAAATGTTACGCACGCATTATTTCGTATTTTAACCTCATGGTTTCCCACGTATTAAGAATATGCTTACATACATAATATTTCTTAGTTACCGACGGTTAATATTAAAAATATCTGCATAACATAAATTTTATTCATTTGTAAACTCTCTCAAAAAATGTGAGGTTCATATCGCGTTTCAACCTCCACTGTTTCCAAGACAATACGCGTACGTGCGTACCTTCTTGCCACCGTCCCCGCCGCGCCGTCGTCGCGTCGCCACCTATTCCTAGGAGGTTATGACCTACCTGCACCCTCTTAAGAACGGGGGAGAGCACCGCACCCTAACCTATTTAAATCCTTATACGTAGGTACATATACTTACGTGAATATATGTGGACTCTTTTGCTACTATGTAAGTAAGTATGTAAGTGTTGAAAAAAAATATGATGTCGGTTTAATTTTTATGACAGAAGCATAACCTTTTTCTACGATTTATGTAAAACATTAATTTCCACTTCCCCCTTTTAATTCTGCGAAATATAAATTAAAGAGCAATTATTTTACGTGCTCCCTCTCAGTAACCTGTAAATAATTGCTTCTACAACCCACACAATTATTGCAATATCACTCGAACCTCGCACGCAGTTAATTTTCCACACGCACATCAACCAGCATTCTATTATTTCATCCTGCGACACTTGGGCGATCCTGGTTGCGGCACCACTGAGACGGCGGCCACCCCTCGGTTCGGACGAGTGGCTCTGGCGTTCATTACTCTGCGAGTGCGTAATTACTGGCAAACACACACAGAGCTAGCGTCGGGGGAAGAAGCGACATTCATAGTGGCTACATTCAGTAGGGATTTTTAAAGTGTTAATCAAACAGAATTCGCATACGTGACCGAAAAATTTAAACATAAAGCTATTTATGTCTTATCATTGTTTTAATTTTAGTCCTTAGATATAATTGTATATTTTTGGTTACGACAATAGATTTTTTATTTTATATATATATATATTTTTTTGTAAACGTGTGTAGTTATTTATGCAGAGGTAAGTATTGTACTTGGGGCTGATACGCACTTACAATTTGTCACTCGTATAATATATTATTTAAAATATCTAATAATTGTTTAGTTACCGTAATAATATTGTATCCAATCATTCCATGTATAACTGCGGCAACGGCTGGCTCTGTGGGACCAAATGCCCCCGATGTTTGCGGCGAGTGATTATTCGCAGGAACACAATTTCGTAATGTCCGTCCTCGTCCGCCGCGTAACTCTCCTAATGCCATTTCAATTAAAATGACTCATTTCATAACAGCGCGACCCCCGCCGTTCCGCGCGGCAGTAAAACAAGCGTAATGACAGTGGAACTTCCGCCGAAACACGATGTTGTCAAATGTATACGAACGTGATATGAAATTTTTGGGGAACGGGATGAGAGAATGGCAGGTGTTGCCATTCGATCTCAGTTTTTATTTTATTTCTACTGGGATGGTAATGGCTTACATTCGTATGAAATTGCGTTTACGGGTGTTATGGTAATTCGTTTTTTTTTTATTATTTTCTAGTTCTTAGGGTTCCGTATCCGGTACGGGACCCTATTACTAAGCCTACGCCGTCTGTCTGTCCATCCGCCTGTCTGTCCCAGGGGTGTATTTCTTGAACCGTAATAGGTAGCCTTTTCAAATTTTCACAGAATATGTGCTATTATGGCCGATATAACAACAAATAAGAAAAATAAGAAAAAGTAAAAAATTCACGGGGGTTCCCAATTTCCCATAGAAGAAACGAAAAAAGTGCATGCGCACGCGCCATTTACCGAATAGATTGTGAAGCATATTAACTAATCATGACATTTAACTAATATGAAGCATTTCATAACACGCCATCTAGATGGCGTGTTATTGAGAAAATTACATCGCTGCGCTGCGCACACTCGCTATGCGTGCAAGAAGAAAATGGCAACGGAACCCTCTGAGTGTGAACAACGTTCGCACTTAACAGCCTTTTATAATTTAAAAACAAAGCAATGCAATATTAAA
This sequence comes from Nematopogon swammerdamellus, assembly GCA_946902875.1. Classification (NCBI taxonomy): domain Eukaryota; kingdom Metazoa; phylum Arthropoda; class Insecta; order Lepidoptera; family Adelidae; genus Nematopogon; species Nematopogon swammerdamellus. The sequence goes on from OX336339.1 coordinate 23,315,638, forward strand.
TATTTTATTTAAAATAATTAACAATACGCTCGATAGGAATAATAAAAAGTTAAGAATAACAAAAATAATAATAATAAAAATATCCCGTCGCCGGTGGTGGAAACTACGTTTATTTTTATATTAATTTTAGGTTTTAATTTTTAATAAAAAAAAATTATAATGTAAAATTGATATAAAAAGACACGTGTAAATGAATGGATGAAATAAAAATATAACGAGTCGTCGAATTTCTAACTTCTGAACTCCACAAATGCCAACGAAATAACATTTTAAAGCTGCGAATAATATTAAACAGCAACAAAAAATATTATGTACCGTTCTACAAACCTTTTCTTTCATTTTTGCCAAAATGAGAATAATGAGTACACGATGCAAAAATTCTTTGCAAACTAAGCATAAGGCACGCGCCGCGCACCCAGTCTCCGACACGCGCGCTCTTTCACAAAGCCCGTTCGCCCGGTCACCTAACCCTCTTTCCAAAATCCAAGGTCGTTGAACCCCTTAGCCCTCCGAGCGCCGCGAGCGAAAGGGAGACGAGGCCCTAGCTAGTACTCAGATTGCGACCCATTTAAATCTTTGTAAAGAGTTTTAGAGATAGAAGCATCGATAGGCGAAGAGGAGTGATTTGCATTCGTTTAGTAGAGCACGGGGGTTTCAGATAATGTATGAAGTTTTGTTGGGCCTCTGGGGCGTTCAGCTTGCGAAAACTGAGAGTAGATAGTTTTTAGATTTCCGTAACCCGTGCGGAAGCCTATTACTAAGCCTACAATGTCTGTCTGTATCTCTGTCTGTCTGTCTGTCTGTCTGTCTCTCTGTCTGTCTATCTGTCTCTCTGTCCGTCCGTCTGTCCGATGACTGTATCTTTAGAACCGTAATAACTAGCCGATTGAAATTTTCACACAATGTGTTATTTTGACAAATAATAAAAAGTTGAAAAAGAAGGGGGATCCCTATACAATAAACGTGCTAAGAATCGGTTAGTAAATATTCACGCTACTAAATAATAGATTGCGCCAAGTAGTTTGCATCATTGCAAAAGATAGACGGATATGGTTTTTTTTTTGAAGGTATGGTATAGCGTATCTACGGAACCCTCCGTGCGCGAGTAAAACTAGCATTTGACCAATTTTTACCTTTATTTGCTACCATTTCAACCGAGTGAATGTCTACTTAATTGAAAAACACTATAGGTATTTGGAGAAATTCCAAAAATATTCCAGTAATATGCCCCGAGCTTTCTAGTACGTATACGTAACATCGATAGAAAATACAAACATCTAGGCATTGACCAGCGTAAACAAGAGTGCTAACAAGCCGAGAAAAATGATCAAATTTTCTCGAAAAAGGTCGTACAAACGTTATGTTGGCTCAAATAAGATCGGATCGGCTCAGTTAGGCCGCGGCGCGTCCCCTGACATTTGGTTGGTTGTTATTTCTGCTGATATTGAACTTGCTTCGTTTATTTATTTAGGTGCGGTGGCGACAAGTTCAAACCAATAATAACAGTAAATTATTGGTTTCCGCCGCGCACGCGATGTACTGGAAAGGCCGGTGGGCGGAACATTGAAACATTGTAGGTAGTCTTTTCTGTACTTGTATGTATAGAAAAAATCGACATATGACAACGTTCATGTTATCGTAATCTAGCTATGCGTTGAATATTGGGCACTTTGGGCACAGCCACCCGTGCCGGTTGTCCATAAAAAACATATTCGCGATCCCGCCGTCCCCTTTCCACCTCCGCACAACGCGCACTGGGCAGAGATTGCATCCCTATACGCTGGACTTACCACGGATGCGTACCAATCGGTTCTGCAGATCTTTTTTTCCACAGAACTGGTAAACTCTGGAACGCTCTCCCTGTCCACATATTTCCCCCGAAGTGTAGTCTCGGGTCCTTCAAGAGAGGCGTGAATAGGCACGTGTCAGGCCGGCATGGCATTCGCAACCCCCCCCCCCCCCCCCGTACGATCGAACGTCAATGGGCGTCGTTAGACACCTTATGGGTGGCTCGGCGCCACATGTCGCGCTTTCTATAAAAAAAAATTCAAAATGCAAAACATAATTTATGAAAATGTGAGTAAATTTTCTTAGTTTCTGTTTTAATTAGGTAAATAAATCCATAATCAATAATAATAATAATAAATAAAGCCCATTTTCTACAAACGTGTAACGTACGTCAATTAGTATCTTTATAACTCGAGAACCGCTTTATAGATTTACATACGGTTTTCACTCTTACATTTTGTCGGTTCTTCAGATGGCTTTAGGCTATAAAATATAACGCTACGTCATCGGCGGCCTCAGCTGTGAGCAAAAAGTCACGCGAAGCTAAACCGCGGACTAAAGCTAGTACTGTATAATTAACTAATCAATTAAATTATCACTGGAATGTTAGGGTCTGGTCTAAGTCGCTAAGTCTCGGTTAACTTTTATCTGCCGGTTGAAGTAATACTTCAACGTTTACGTTTTAGCGGAAGGTGGTGGGATCGGCGCTAAATGGTGTAACTTCATTAGTCAAGAAATACATAATCACCTGTAAAATTACTCATGTATCGATTTGCCTTGCAATATCTCAACAGATGTTAGCAGAAGTAAATAGGTACCTCAAATAGTCTTCTAACTAAGTTAGTCCCAGTTAGGACTTGGGCAAGTACTTGCGCACGTCCAAACTTTCGTTATACATCACGAAGGATACAACCGCAAGTCCGTAGGATATACTGACCGAATGAAATAGAGAAAAGGAGTCGGGGGACCGCTAAGTAAATTCCCGCGCAGCTCTGAGTTTTTAAATTTTATTTACTTAGCGGTCCCCCGACTTCTTTAAGTAAGTAAATGGAAATTATTTTTGACTTTTTAAGGGTCGGGGTTTTTTTTTAATTTGTTATTTAAATTCTATTTCAAGCTTTTTAAAAAAAAACCGCATGCACATCGGTTCACTTTTTAAGATAATTAATTTTTTGATTACTTAGGCTTAGTAATAGGCTTACGTACGAGATACGGAAACCTAAAAAGATATTGCGATTACGAATAATACGTAACATGCTTTGAAATTCTGATGAATTTTGGTAGGATAGTTCAATTAAATTTAAAATAATATATTTGCTTCCAATTTGGTTTCTACGTTCACTATGCAGAACAATAATGTACTATTTTTTTTATTTTTCATTTATTATATCCTTACATATTTAAAACTTATATAATAGAACATACATATTTTATACATATTTAAAACTTATATAATAGAAACCAATAAGAAGAATGAGTTAAGAAATATTTTTCAAAAAGTATTAAATATTGTAAAACATTTCTCGCAACAAATTAACGCGCCGAACATTAAGATGGGAGAAAAGCCCAGCCACATTATCCTAGGTCATCCTGTCCGACCTTCATTCAACGTCTCCCAGCGATTCGCCTAGTCATTCCCGTTCAAACATCTGCTCGTTCATATCCATGGTACGTTTTCTATTGATCGGACCGTCCAATAATCTGCTTCTAAAGATTTTGTTTTTATTTGGAATATTGTCCGAATTCAGTTTTCATTTTGAACATAACATAATTTAACTACCTATCTTGCTCTATTCAGCGAGTTTTCATGTGTAAACATCTATATACCCAGGAATTTTAAAGTGCTGCTGGAGTGAATTGCGATTTGGTAACAATGACACCTACTACAGCGCCTCGCACGCAGAGAGTGATTGAATCGATCTGTGGTGGATTTTATTATAAAATAGCTTTTGCCCGCGGCTTCGCTCGCTTGAAATTCGTATGAAAAGTAGAAAGTAAGTAAGTACATACGAACCTTTATTTCAGCGCGCGGAACAATTCGGTTTGTATAAGAGCCACATTTTTAGCCTCATTTAGCCACAAACATTTAGCCTATCGAATTCGAATGATCGGTTTAAGAGTTATGGAGGAACATACATACATACATACAGAAAAGATTTCTCAAAATCGTCAATTTAGTTTTAGTATCATACATAGAGTCTACAAACGCAATATCTCATAAAAGAAAGTATTATTATTAGTATTGATTATTTACATTTGTAAGTTCAGGAAAAGCTTATTTATTTCCCAATTTAGATTTTGGCTATTAATTGCGTCTCTTTTCCGAATACAGTTTACATGCGACCTCAAAATATAACAAAGAGTGGGCTTTTATCTCAATACACCGAAACCTTTTGAAATTGAAATCTATAAATCATGATAGGATTTCTCGTAAGCTTCGTAAAAGATCACATTACGCACTATATCAATCAAGATCAGTAAATCCCGTTTCGTTCTTCCGATACGGACGCCGCACGAATACATACACACTTATTTGTCGCACATAGGTCACAAGTTAGCTACCAACACACACGCGCCGAGATTCTGAGATCGCGCGGTACATAATTGACTATCTTCTTGATCGTGTGCTCTTTGCCAAGTTATCTACCCTACTTATACATGTATTTGGGTGAAACCAAGCTCCGTTTATAGGGTAGAGAGCAGGAAAACGATAGAGCTGACAGGGAGCGAACTTTCGTGTCACAGACGTAAACATGTTTTTGCTTTTATAGATGGAGCAATTTGCCGGTAAAATATGATCTTGAACTTTTTATAGCACTTTTTCTGTCAGTAAATGAGTGTAATCTAACAAGTGATTGTTTTAGAGTTCCATATCCGGTACGGGACCCTATTACTAAGCCTACGCCGTCTGTCTGTCTGTCTGTCTGTCCGAGCGCTGTATCTCTTGAGCTATAATATGTAGCCCGTTGAAATTGTCACAGAATATGTGTTATTTTATAAATAACAATATAACCGATATAACAACAAATAATAAAAATAATAAAGCGTAAAAAATTCACGGGAGTAACCATAAAAGAAGCTAAAAATCTTCCGAAAGCAGTATGAAGCAGCGCTGACCACGACATGGCGATACGGAACCCTCGGTGCGCGAGTTCGACTCGCATTTGGCCGGTTTTTTTGTGTTTCATTATCTTCTTTTTGTCAGCCTCAATAGCTCAGTGGTGCGATCGGTCGACTGTTGTTCATGATTATAAGCACACCTAGGCGCAGTGGCACCTAATTCATAATCATGTGTTATGGGTTGACATGTTTTAAGAATATCATGTTTTGAGAATGATGTTTTGAGATTACGATGATTTGAGAATATGGTATTCAGCGCCTGAGGGCACAGATGTTGTAGGTGATGTAGCTAGCCCTGTCAGTTTCCACTAAAAAAATCTTATTTATATACGAAGACACGTACGTATAATACTCGTATATCTTGCAAACATCTTGCAAACAAAGTGTAGATGTCTACATGGCAGTAACCACAAGTGACCAGTGGTTCCATATAGCGCGTCGACCCGACTCTATTCCGGTCCGTGGGGTCCTCCCTAAATATTGAGTGGTATATGAGGGAGGGTGAACGGGGCGCGGGGCGGGGGTGTAAGTGACGACCGGCGGCGCGGGACGGGAAGAGGGGAGAGTGATACGGTGCGGAGACTTCGAACGACGAGATATTGATTTCTCCGTTTTATTCTAAAACTGCTCGCCAAATGAACATTTAATTGGACATGCTTAAGACGATACCCATAGCTGGCTGCTTTGCATAGAAAAAGGTTGTAAGTCGGTGTTGTTTTTTAATTTTAAAAAAATTATGGCAATAGAATTTAAGAATCTACAACAATAGAGTTCTGTACTTGTGGTTTAGTTATTTATCAGTGCAATAAAAAATTCGTTTTATTCATTCACTTTTGCGTAAGATGAAAAAAATTATTTAGTTTAGATTTTTTTCATCTGACACAAAAGTTAATAAAAAAAAATATGTTTTTATTGCACTGATAAATAACTAAACCACAAGCACAGAACTCAATTGTTGTAGATTTTTAAACTTTATTACCATAAATTTTTTTTTATTAAAAAACAACACCGACTTACGACTTTGTTCTATGCAAAGCAGCGAGTTATGGGTATCGTCTTAAGCACTGTACGCACTAAATAATTAAATATTTTAATAATTTTTGTTATCTACATACCGTTTCACAATAAAATATTTCTAAATCATGGCCACTCTTTGTTCGTTGGCCTACGCTACTGGGCAGAACTAAATACATAGTATTCAGCCTAGTAGCGATATTTTATTCAAAATAACTCAGATTTAATATTCGAATTAATATGAATCTGAATCTGCTAAGTAATATATTTTGTTAATTGTTGCCTTAGGAACACACTTTCAATCAATACTAATAATATGGGATGGTCATGGAGTAAGTTACTTTGTTTTATAAGATATTGCTTTAGTAAACTCTATGTTTGATACTGGAACTAAATTGACGATTTTAAAAATATTATCTGTATGTATGTATGTTCCTCCATAACTGTTCACCTTTCATCCGAATTCGATGAGACTTGCATAAGCACATTAAATTAAAAACCTATCCTGTGTCACTTATAGTTAGATTTTAATATACTTGACACAGGATAGGCTAAAAATAAAAGCTAAGATGTGGCTATCATACAAACCGAATTGTTCCGCGCGCCGAAATAAAAGTACAGTAGCAGGCTTACTTACTTTCTTCTTTTTAAATACGAATTTCACGCGAGCGAAGCCGCGGGCAAAAGCTAATATTATATAAAAACAGTATATAGTACCAACCCCCTCTGCACTTTAACAAAATATTATACAGGCATATAATTGTGTATAGTGCAAGAAAATGTAAATTAAAAATGTCCTGTTTTTACTCTATAAAATAAATTTAAAAATAATACAAGGAGTCAGCCTGCCTCCGCCCGCGTCACAAGAAAGTACGATACAGCCACCGCGCCGCGCCGCCTATGAGCAAAAAGATGAAGGGCAGAGACGACGGTTTAGCCTTGGGGTAAAGTGTTGAGATAAAATCGATACCTTGCACGCACTCCCTTCCCTCCTTAGCGAGTAAACTGTGCGGGCATCTACCAAGGAAGTCCATACTATAGATACGTCATTTTGATACAATGCGTTCAAACATGTTAGGTAGATAGATAGATAGATAAATCGATAGACAGATAGAGAGAAATCTTTTTTTTTTTTCACCAGCGAATAGGGCTAAAGATTCAAAGGGGCAACGCGGCTAGTGTTTTGGGTACGGTGGGGGAGTCGGCGCAGATGGTGATTTTTCTTTTATTTAATAGGTACTAAATTTAATTTTATTTCATTGTTATTGTGTAATTAAATCAAAATAAATGAAAAAAAAAAGATAGAGACATAGTAGATAGACAGATAGATAGACAGAAAGACAGACAGATGGACGGACAGCCAAACGGACAGACAGACGGACAGACAGATAGAAATACAAACAGACAGAAATACATACAGATAAACAGCTAGATAGATATAAATTCTTTATTTTTACAAATTTATTTAATTTAAATAAATACATATTCGAAAAATTAAAATTTTTGCGCACTCTCCTTTCATCTCGTCGACAAGTTAATCCCTTTTCTATCTGTTTTAATATTATAGTATCTACCTGTCTCCTGCACCGTGCTGCCTGTGCTAAACAAATCCAATCTCGTCTTGGGAAATATATTTCACACCCTCTTTTATAAACATAAAATATTATAGTCCTCGTAATGGGAAAGGTTTTAGGACTGTAAGTATTTTATGCACAACGTTTTTTTTAATATTGTATTGTTTTCAGTCAGTCAGTCAGTCAGTCAGTCAGCGTGTAAGCGTCCACTGCTGGACATACGCCTCTCCAATTTTCCTCCAGTCCTCCCGGCCTTCAGCGGTACGGAACCACTGCTTTCCGCCGACGTACTTGATGTCGTCGTCCCACCTGGCGGGTGGTCTTCCCACACTCCGTTTTCCTGTCCACGGCCGCCAGTGTAGGACACGGTTACTCCAGCGGTCGTCGTCTCTTCGGCTGACGTGCCCAGCCCATTGCCACTTGAGCTTAGCCACCCGGTATCCAATATCGACTACTTTGGTGCGTCGGCGGATTGCCTCGTTACGCACCATATCACGTAGCGTTATTCCCAGCATGGCTCGCTCCATTGCTCGCTGGGCAACTTTCAACCTTTGGACAACACCGACCGTCAGCGTCCACGTTTCACACCCGTACGTCATAACCGGGAGGACACACTGGTCATATATACGGGTTTTTAAATTTTGTATTGTTTTATTTATGTAAATTACATTATCTTTATTATTACTTATATTATTTTGTCGTAAGTTTAAGTGAAAGTACACATTTCGATTCACATTAGGGTCTAAAGAATAAAAAAATAAATTAACAAATTCAAAAGTAATGTGTAATGAAATAATTATATACGTCCACATCAGTGTAGCCGGCCGACCAAAGGACATGACTGACATGGCGCCTAGTTCACCAAGGTGACATCACAGGTGTTGTAGGTGATATCGGTACCCATCCATGTAAGTAAAGTACCATAAAACATGAAAAAAAAATTAATATTTGGCATTCTTTTATTATAGGAACAAAATTGTATTTAAAATTGTAGTAAATATATTTATTCACTGAAAATAAAAAAAAATAGGTCAAGTTCCTCTACTGTTAGCGAAATAATTCAACGTACACTCATTTATATTTTCAGTGTGATGCATAATATGGAAAGGAAAAACTCACATCACAAAGATGGAACTAAATTAAAACTCTACGCTTTTCATATTTCAGAAAAGAATATTCCATTCCCCAAAATACTCACTGGAAAATTAAGTTGAAATTTTCTAACATTTCCGAGAAGAAAGTGGTAGGTAGTACAAGATTTAAGTAAACTGGAGGTTATTCTTTGTCACGGAGACTACACGACTACGCGGTGCGCGGTGATCCACTCACCAAACAGGAAAATGTAGGAAACTCTCGCCCACTTCACAGGTACGGATACCCCATTCGATTTTCTGTTCGAGGGAGAACGGATTTCTTAATTGAATGGATTAACATAACCAAGGTTCCAATAAGTTTAGCAAGAACATTTAATAGGTATGGACGTCGGACCTTCCCCGCGCCAGCGTAACACGACGTTTGTATAAACGTACAAATTCCATTCGTTACCAACCAATCAGAGCGCGATACCGCCCGATACCACCCAATCAGAGCGCGCGCCGTCCTCTCCGCTACCCGCGGAGCTCGGCGACGCTGTTTCTCATATAAGCATTGGACAGTCTGACGTCCATACCTATTTAAATGTTCTTGAAGTTTAGTATGTAACCCATATTAAAAAAAGCTCTATAAAGTTTCTTGGCCGATTTTTTCTTATTTCTTATAGATAGTATTGCTGAACGGGACAAAAAAAAGGCGGTTAAGTGAGAACGTTGTTCACCCGTACAGGGTTCCGTAACCCCTTCCGCGGCCGCGTACGTAATTGAGTTTCGTAACTGGTTGCGGTAGAAGAATATTTATTCTTCGTTGGTAACTGGTTTCCGTAAAAGAATATTTATTTACTTTCTTGCGCGTATAGAGTGTGTTTCTGCTTCTGTATTGTTTTTTTTTTTTTCTATGAAAGATCAAATAAACGATAATCTACTCTACCCTGCCCTGCCCTGCTCTGCTCTGCTCTGCTCTGCTCTGCTCTGCTCTACGCTATTCTACTCTACTAAAATCTACTCTACTATAATCTACTCTACTATATTCTATTCTACTATAGACTATTCTAGATATCAAGACAAGTGCAAGTGTAAAGTGACACGGGCGTTGTTTATATATAGGCACTTGAATTCGTGTCTTTGAAATTGAGTTACCGCGTCAAAGACTTACTCATACATAAAAAAATATTCTCACCGGTCGCAAGGGCGAGCGATCGAGCCGCTCTGCCCCCGCCGCGCCCCCGCCCCGCCCCCGCTCCGCCGCGGAGCGATTAGCGCAGCCGATGCCTGTTACGAAGCCCGGCCTCAATTTCGTCGACACTCGGCGAGAAACGGCTCCGTCACCGTGAAAGGCTACACATAAACACTCTCTCCCCGCATTCAGCGTGATCAAACGTTCGGTAATAAAGATAGATTGATGGTCGCCCTTCCTGGGCTAACTATCTCGATCTCGTACCGTGCGTAGTACGTATCTATGCGCGCACATGAATTTCCGAACGCAGCTCTAGTGTACCGTCGGGAGAGCAAGCTTTACGTAGCCGATGTCGGCGTTTTGGAAGGTCAGCTGCGAAAGGGAGAAAATTATGTTTGTTTGACAAAATTATAGATAAACTTACTTTATTTATTTATTTATTAAAAATGTTTACAGTTTGTACAAATATATATTAGCTCGTATAAAATAACAATGTATTTTTTCGTATTTTTTTTAATAGTTTTCGTGGTAAAAGTTGCTCTACTCAATTAAAAAAATATATTATTACGAGTGTACAATCTTGTGCAAAATGTGATACCTAGGGGCGGAAAATTTTTCTTCCACAAAGTTTTTGGTCTTATTAAGATATTTTAGTGTGTTGATCTTTCAACATAAAAGTACCTACACAGGGTAATATTGGTAACATTCCGCAAATTTAGAGGGTTAATCGTTATCGAAAACTATGCAGTTTTCAAAAAAGAACGGTGGGGCGAAATTGTAAAATTTAATTTAAGGCCTCCATACATTTTCATAAATACATAAACTCAAAAATGTATGGAGGACTCAATTTTTTTTTTTACAATTTTGCCACCGCTGTTTTTGAAATCTACTTAGTTTTCGATATAGATCAACCCCCTGAAATATCCGGCATTGTAACAAAATCAACCAGTGTAAAATCTTATAGTTCTCGATAGTTATATCCGCCATAATAACACATATTCTGTGAAAATTTCAACAGGCTATCTATCTATTACAGTTAGAAAGATACAGCAGTAGGACAGACAGATGAGCAGACAGACGGCGGCGTAGGCTAATTAATAGGCTTCCGTAAGAAGATGACCTAAAAATAAAGTAAGGTCGCAATCAACCTCTGCAGGTGTACAAATAGTTACATCGAAAAATTCTGCCTATCCTCACCAAAGTGAAATTCAAACAAGTATGTGGAACTTGAAAACTTTTTGTGCCAACTGTACCGCTAGGCGCACACTGAAAGATATAATCTACACTTACTAGTAACGTCTTGATTTATTTTGTAACATTAAAAGTAAAGTATTTTCCTTCAGGGATAGTGATTTATAGCACGACCCTAAAAGGTCAAGTGCCCAAATACTTCTGCAGTAGATTCGCAAAAAAAAAACTTAATTCCTTTTTAACGGACCTTGTCTTAGGGTTGATAGATTTATCTTTACTCAGGCTAAGTACATTTTTAGGCAATGGCACAGTGAATTGCTCTTTAAGTAAGTAACTATTTCCTAATATATAAGATAGTCTTGAATTTTTACCAGTGCAGAATGTTATTAATAACTAAAATTTACTTTAACAAGGTTACTGATAATGTGAAATGAAATTCCTTAATAGATCAAACAAAGGAATTATTAGAATATGAAGGATATGCTTGTATTAGAGGCATTTACGAAAATCTTACACATACTCAAATAATTTCCAAACAAAATACATGCAAAGATTTAATGAGTTAGGCGACAGGCTATAGCCACCTCTCACCTAGGCGCTGTCCTTTCAGCAAGTCATGAAGCAGGTGCGTTTTCGTGCCTTACTTGCTGCTTGATAGTTATCTTGTCCGAATACTTTGCTAAAAGTGGTGGTCGGTGTTGTGCTGTAATTTACAAGAGTACTTGGAGCACCGCACCGACTACTCTGCTTGCCCTGATTGTCGGACTGTACTTGGGGGAGGGGGGAGGGGGGGAGTAATATATGGGCTGGGAGAGCGTTCCAGAGTTCTGTGGAGGATAAATCTGCAGAAAAAAGCAGTATGTCATATTGACAATATTATCGTAAATTATCGTATATAGAGAAAATATATTTCGAACTGTTTTTCGCGCCTTCTCGAACGCAATATAGAACATTGTTACACTCCAAACACCTGAAGGGTGAACAGCCAGCGCATCGTTTTCTCGCTCAATAGCGAACCCCTTTTTTTATTTTATTTTCGTTTCGGTTGGAACGTTCGAAGACCGAGGCGGCGGCGCGGCGGCGGCCGTGCCCGAGGCCGCTACATGGAAGGGGTAGCGCCCAGATGTCGCGCGCCGACAAATTATTTACTACCCTCCTTTTGTCAGAATATGCATCTACATAGTCGATAAAGGAACGGGGATTCGAGCACGTGCGGCGAAGTTCGGTTATTTTGTGAAAATACACCCCCGTGCGATACTCGCGCACCTTCCGCGACGAGACTGCCTCTCGATTGCGACCGAAATGCGCAGCCCGTGAGCTTTTTATTGGCAACAGTGGAGGGAACACTCATTCCGACACGTTAGACGCTGCACATTCTACTCGAGAAAAATTCAGTATACCGTTGTATTTTGAAAACCAACTGGTGTATGAATACTTCTTTATACATTTTACTTTTATAAAGTAAAATGTACCTATAAAAAAAAAACTGGAAAAAAAACATCAGCTGTACAAAAAACTAGAAAATAATAAGGACACAAGCCTGGGCCTTCTTAAGATTTTACGTCTAGGTAAGAAATCGTGCAATACTAGCGTGCTGTCTTCTCATGTCGGATGCCACAGGGCACATTGTGTCGCTGCGTCAGCGGAATAAGTAATAAATTGAGACTTTTAACAGACTAATATAAAAACGTGGGGCGCATGTTATTTTACGCATATTATACGCCCCACGTTTTTATATTAGTCTGTTAAAAGTCTCAATTTACTACTTATTCCGCTGACGCAGCGACACAATGTGCCCTTTGGCATCCGACATGAGAAGACAGCACGCTAGTATTGCACGATTTCTTACCTAGACGTAAAATCTTAAGAAGGCCCAGGCTTGTGTCCTTATTATTTTCTAGTTTTTTGTACAGCTGATGTTTTTTTTTCTAGTTTTTTTTAATAAAACCGTTTAACTTAAAAGTTTTTTTACCTATTTTTTTATTTACTCGTTTTTAGTTTGATTTTTGGCTTGTATCATTCATTACGCAAACTCCTCATCCTTTCCAACTCTCTCATTGCATCTTTGTTACTCGGTTTCTTACCTGTCAATTTCTCACAATCAAGCTCCTCAATACATAGCCCTTCTAAAGACTTTACGCGACTCAATGCAACATACGCTTGACCCTCCTCAAATAGTCTGGAGCCCAAATACACGACAGCATGGTCAACAGTACTGCCCTACATTTTATGGACAGTGGAGGCCCATGCCAAAATTTTCGGTAACATCCGTCTCTCAGCTGTTCCATAATTAAACTTTGCTGGAAACTGTATGGCTTTAGGATGGATAAGGTGCCCGCCGTCCCTCTCAAAATCAATTTGAACAGATGGTATGTCTGTTTCATTTTGCGTTCGAGAAGTATGGGACACTCGCCCAAACAAACCAAATGAGCCCAAACTCGAGGGGGTTACTAGTAACGGTTAGAAAATTCCACTGTACACATCCTGACTCCATCATCAGACCCTCGTCACCAAGTGTATTGGTAGAAGTATGGGACACTCGTCCAAACCAACCAAATGAGCCCAAACTTGAGGGGGTTACTAGTAACAGTTGAAGAGTTCCACTGTACACCTCCAGACTCCATCATCAGACCCTCGTCACCAAATGTATTGGTAGAAGTATGGGACACTTGTCCAAACCAACCATATGAGCCCAACCACGAGGGCGTTACTAGTAACGGTTGAAGAGTTCCACTGTACACCTCCTGACTCCATCATCAGACCCTCGTCACAAAGTGTACTGGTAGAAGTATGGGACACTCTTCCAAACAAACCAAATGAGCACAAACTCGAGGGGGTTACTAGTAACGGTTGAAGAGTTCCACTGTATACCTCCTGACTCCATCATCAGACCCTCGTTACCAAGTTGAAATTATCATAATATTGTATTGTCACGAGAACTCAATGTGTGTGCAAAGTTTCATAAAAATCGGTTCAGTAGAAGTAGTTGAAAAGGTTGTCGCAAGATTTGAAACAAAGATAGTAACAAACAAACAAACAAATATACGGAGTCAAGCTAAATAAAACCGTTTAAAAAGTAGAGAGATTTTAATGCAAAAAATTATTAATATTTAATATTTGATTATTCTGACACTTATTTATTTCACCATATAGACATATATGCATATTCAGTATGGTTCGTTATTAGGGTTCCGTATCCGGTACGGAACCCTATTACAATTGCATTGGTATTACAAAGCCAACGCCGTCTGTCTGTCTGTCTGTGTGTGTCCGTCCGTCCGTCTGTTCGAGGGCTGTATCTCTTGAACCGTAATAGGTGCCCGTTGAAATTTTCACAGAATATGTGTTATTTATTACTTATTATGGCCGATATAACAACAAATAATAAAAATAAGAAAAAGTAAAAAAAATCACGGGGGAACCCTAGAGTCTACAAACGCAATATCTCATAAAACAAAGTAACATACCTTACATATGTATTATTAGTATTGATAGAGACGATTGCTTCCATCTCGGTATGAAAGTTATATTTTGAACTTCGATAATCATAATATTCATTATTTTGATGACACGAAGGAAAATTACAGAGCATACCTAAATAAGTAACCACAGATCCAACGGGGGCACTCGTGTGAGTTAGAGAGAACAGGAACTCCTATTACAATAATGAACCATTCAAGGAGCCACTTACTACGTGTCTACGAAGTTAGATAGTGAAGCGTGGCAACGTGCGGTCGGCTTCTGAAAGTGGATGACAAACTGTGTAGTGCTCACCAAAAATAGTTTTGCCCTACCATACACTTCTTAATTTTTTGACGTGATAACGTCACGTCTTATAAATTGATGAACACCGGCTGCACGCACAAAAAAATGTCACGTTCCATCTGAGCCTGTGTGTGCAAGCGAGAGCGCGTAACAAGCGATCGAGAGGCACAATCGGCCCAAGCCGAAAGCGAACCAAGAGAATCCGATATTCGTTTGGTCGTTTATGTGATTTCGTGGCTCAGTGGTAAGAGTGTAAGATTTGTATTTTTTGACCATGGGTTCGAATCCCTCAAATTTTTTTTTTAAGCAATGTTACGGTGTTTAAATTTGTTTAGGGTGTTTAGTTTTTTTTATAACCACCTAAGAAATATTTTCGGAAATACAAACGTAACAAAAACGACTTGCGTGGCCTTACCACTTTATGACGTTATCACGTAAAACTATCGTCCGTAAACCGATTTTACAGACAACCAATTTTTTTTTTTTTCGGAAACTAACATAGTTGCCTTCATCCATCACCTACAACATCCGCGATGTCAGCCCATAACACCTTAGTGAACCAGGTGCCATGTCAGTGCTTCCCTTCATTTCATGTCGGCTACACTGAACTGGACGGAACGAACGAACTATTTACATAACCGTTTCGTTAGTACGTTTCATTCAGTGCATCGGTATCAACCCGGGCTGGGTAAACCCTACCACCTATTAAGGTAAGAGCGAGGCTGACAAAGTATTCTTAGAACCCATCGCTTCTCATATACTTAATCGTTTCTTTGTCGCACCGCTAGGGTGTGGAACTGTCTTCCGGCGAGTGCGTTTTCCGAATCCATTAACCTCGTTGGTTACGTCTTTCGTTACGTCCTTTAATCCCTTCAAACTTTGTATTAATAGGCAAGACAAGACAGCTTAGCAACAGTCCGCAAATCTGCTGGCATAGCGCTTCTCTGAGCGTGGTTTAGCGAAAAGACGCGAATTTTACTCGGCACAGCCACCCATTTTGGTTTACATAAACATGTATATTCTGGCCGCAAGTGGCGCAAATCGGTCGTTAGACGTCCAAAAAGAGTAAGATCAGTGAATAAATGCTGTTGATAGATTATCTGGGCGATTAATCTCTAAATTTATCTGACTTTACCATAACTTTCTCTAAGCAGCGGGTGGCCGAGTGGTCTGGCCGTCGGCTTCTCGTGCGAAAGGTCCGACGTTCAATTCCGGTCGGCATGTACCAATGAGTTTTTTCTGACGAAAAAAATTACGTGCATAACTACACCTGCTGCTTCACCGTTCGGAACCGATCTAAAACTGTACGTCCCTTCCTTTGCCACTAGGTGGCAGGCTCAAATTGTAACCGACTACGTTAGTACCACCGCACTGGGTGTCCGTACTGGATGTCAGATGCCTCGCATAGCATAGCAGCCTCGGTTGTGTTCTCCTCTAGTTCAGTATAGCCAGCAGTCCAGGGAAGTCTCCGGTATGGCACTTACCTTCTCGGAGGCGATATGGCTGATCCGAGCATGTGCTTTGACCCCTCCGACTCAGCCAACCATACCGGATTACATAAAAAAAAATTCAAATGGCCAAATGAAATGTTCCTGATTATGAAACGTTAATTATCGGATCGCACACACTACAGGCATGATCCGCTGAACTCTGTCGTGTGCTCCGCACGCAACAAATACAATTCAACTTTAACGTTATTTGAACGCTCCGGCTAACAGACAAATGGACATATTCAGAACAAAACGAAAACGCGACACGCAGCTCGGACCGCATTGTTCCCTGCATATTTATTTCTATTGGAACCTGTGTTAACCGACCGCTTTAAATCGCATATGGCGGAGAAATCGAGATTTAAAACACAACCAGTCGACTCGGGGGGCGGAGGGTGCGAGCGAGCGGGGCGATGAGGGGACAACGCTGTGACAACAGCGCACGATACAAGCCGGGGTAAAAATAATAAACGAAACAGTCGTAAAAAAGTCGCAAGCAGCTGTTGCAATAACGTACTAGAGCGGTCGCAGTGTTTCTCATATTGTATATTCTGTAATTACCATTATTCCATATTCGCCAGTGACCGGTCCGATTCAGCGGAGGGGGCGGGGCGGGCGGCAGCGGCGCTCGGTCGATTCCAGGCGGCCTGTCACTTGTTCTGATCTATTTTTAACCCCCGACGCAAAAGGAGAGGGGAGTTATAGTTTCACGCCTCTGTCTGTCTGTGTGTGTGTGTGTGTGTGTGTCTGCTGTGGCATCGTAGCTCCCAAACGGATGGGCCGATTTGGATGCGGTTTTTAGGGTTCCGTACCTCAAAGGAGGAAAAAACGGAACCCTTATAGGATCACTTTGTTGTCCGTCTGTCTGTCTGTCTGTCAAGACCTTTTTTCTCAGGAACGGGTAGACGTATCAAGTTGAAATTAATATCAAATACTAAGGTCTACGAAACCTTTGAGGTGTAGAAAATGCAAGCTTCTAGGTCAACGGAATCACTAGATACGCCCATTTAAGTCACATATTTTGCTACCGGCAAATCAAATCAAAACCTATAGAGTACTTCCCGTTAACCTAGAATCATGAAATTTGGTAAGAAGCAAGGTCTCACAGCACAAGTAAAGGAAAAATCTAAAATTGTAAATTTATAGTTATGTGACATTAAAAAAATTGTTTGTTTGTTTTCTATGTCAAGGTCCCTTTTTCTCAGGAAAGGATCAAGATAACAAATTGAAATTAATACGAAATACTAAGATCTACGGTCTCTTTAATGTGTAGAATACCAAAGCTTCTAAATCAACGCAATCAAAAGATACGGCCATCTATGTCAGATTTCATACTCGCAAACTCACTCCAAACAAATCAAAACCTATAGGGTATTTCCCGTCAACCTAGAATCATAAAATTTGGTAATAAGCAAGGTCTCATAGCACACGTAAAGGAAAAAATCCTAAAATTGTAAACTTGTAGTTATGATATTAAAAAAAATTTGATTGTTTTGTGTGGCAAGTCAAGACCCTTTTTCTCAGTAACGAGTCAAGATATCAAATTGAAATTAATATGGAATACTAACGTCTGCGATCCCTTCGAGTTATATAAAATGAAAGCTTCTACATCAATATAATCAAAACAAACGGCTATTTATGGCAAATTTTAATACTTGCAAACTCATTCAAATGAAATCAAAACCTATAGGGTACTTACGTTGACCTGGAGTAATGAAATTTGGCAAGAAGCATGGTCTCACATCACAAGTAAAGAAAAAATCCGAAAATTTTAGATATTATGTCGTTATGTCATAGTCATAATATAAGAAATATATTTTTGTATAACTTCACGAATGCCGCACAGTCAAACCATTGCTGTAGTGTTTATTTAGGCCTTCGTGATTTTCCAAAACAATTGTTTTTGTACATACCTACATAATACAAATATATTGAGTGATGCTGATGATACGGAACCCTCGGTGCGCGAGCCCAACTCGCACTTGCCGACTTTTTTCTTCACTAGAAAGCTGGTTTAACAGGGATGTTTCTTAGCTGTGTTAGTAATCAACCAATAAAGTATTTATGAAGGAATAAAAAAATTACGCCCCACGGATGGACAGATTTCCAACAATTCCGACCCTTAAAAAGTCAAAAATTATTTCCGCTTACTTACTTAAAGGATTCGGGGGACCGCTAAGTAAATAAAATATAAAAACTCAGAGCTGCGCGGGTATTTACTTAGCGGTTCCCCGACTCCTTTAAGTAAGTCAACGAAAATGATTTTTCACTTTTTTAAGGTTCGGGGTTTTTTAATGTTAAAATCTTTCACATTTCTAGGGATCCGTAGCCAGTCACGCTGACAGGCACCGATTTGAATGAGAAAACTTTGCACGGCTATCAAATACATAGCCTTTCGTAGACTCGGCATGGCCTCTACCGCGCGGCCACGAACCGCTCATAAATGAAAGCGGCGTCTTTATCACCCAGCCGCGTCGCTTCCCTGCTGCGTCGTTGTGCAAAAAGTTGCATCGTTTGGCCGACGCGACGCTGTGCGGCCGACTCGGGACAATATACACTTCACACATTGGTGGCGCCGTAAATAGCGGAGGCAGCTCGCTGCCACCGGCCAGAGTCCAAGCCATCACTCTGGCCCGTCCGCAGCACCACTCCGCCCCCCCCCCCCCCCCCCCCCTCCGTCTTCACCCCCCTCAGTCGCGCCGCGTCCATCGTGACGCCCGCGGCGCGCCGCCATTTTCGGAGTTCTCTTTTTGAATTCTTGTGTAACGGCATCCATTTGTAACTTTTCAATTATTTTAAATCTCTTCGTTATAACAGCGGTTCTACTTTCGGTGTTGATGTTCTGCAGGCACATTGCCGCCCATTATTAATACAAGTATTATTGCGAAAATACTTACCCAAATATGGAAGCATTTAGAATTGTAGTTATTTTGTAATACTGTTGCAGACAAAATTGTATATATGTTTCTTGTTAATTTTCAATTTATTATATGTCCGCACCGGTAAAAGAAAAGTATAAATACATATATCTCTTTTCGATGCGATTGTGTCCACGAAGCCTTTTTTTTATTGCATTCCTTTTTATAATGTACGAGTATTATTTATGCGGAGAATTTTTATTAAATTGTATTATTTTTATTACAAGAGCCAATAGTGGCATATTGTACTGTAAGTTCAATTGTACTTAAATTATAAATAAACACAATAAATATATAATTATATATTAATTATATTAACATTAGTAATGTAATAAATAGTTATATTACGAAGCTATTGCTGTAAAATGTCTGTCTCGAGATCACAGGCCTATGAAGAGATTATTTCGATAAGTGAAATCGGTGTGCTCTTTCGCCTGAATGAAAGATTGTGCGGTATTGTACCGCGCTTGCGTACTCAATTACAAACACAATTAGTCGAAACGATGTTTGAGAGAGAGATAATATAAGAGAAGTGATAGTTTTTTATCATATTTGCGTTTAAATCGGATTTACTATTAAACCGACTTTAACGCGAGCACAGTCGCGGGCAAGAGCTCGTCTACACTATAATATAATTAAAATATTATAAAGAGATAAAGTTTGTAAGTTCGTAAGTTTGGATTGGACTTCAGAATGGACATAGGCTATGCGTGCGAAGCCGCGGGAAAAATTTAGTGTTAAATAAACTCGTAATTTGAGGCTACGCGCGCACTGTGCTACGATAGCGGCGGGCGCGCGCGCGCGCCGTAGCAACAACGCGGCGTAGCAGTCTCGTAAACGCCTCGCGTAGATTTCGTAGAGCCTCTACGAAATTTAATTTATACTCAAAGCGGTCTGCGTTAGCACTCTCATTTCATAGCTCATGCCAGTTTAAATGATATTACAAACGTTACATTCAAAGTTAGAATTAAACAAGTGAACGTAAAGTTACAAGTTAACAACACTTATCAAACAAGGCTTACACTCAACTTCGCCAGCTATTCCACAACCTACATTCCCAAGCTCGAACATTTTCTTTACCGCAGGCGTATATAGTTTCTAGATTTAAGCGCACAGAAACATACTTAGACGCAGCATTGACTTCTTGAAAAGGGTAAGAAGGTGATCAAAAACTAAATTACAAGTTGCATCAGTAGTCGTTTTAACAAATACAACTTGTTTTGGTGTTAAATAGATTTTTTTTATTTTTATGGAAACTGCCACGGTTGGCTACATCATCTACAACGTCCGTGATGTCAGCCCATAACACCGGGTGAACTAGGTGCCATGTCAGTGCTTCCCCCTTTGATCGTACCGGCTACACTGGACTGGTCGGAAAACACAAACTATTTACATAGCCGTTTCAACCGACGTTTCATTCAGTGCGGTGGTACCAACCCGGGCGGGTTAAACCCTACCACCAAGTAAGATTAGGAGGGAAGGGACCTACAGTTTTATAGATATAGATAAAGAGAACTAATCTAAGCACGTTTTCTATTATAATAATGTATTTTTAACCCCCGACGCAAAAAACGGAGGGGTGTTATAAGTTTGCCGTGTGCGCGCAGGTGTGTGTGTGTGTGTGTGTGTGTGTGTGTGTCTATGTGAGGGAGGGTGTGTGTGTGTGTGTGTGTTAAGAGAGGGTGTGTGTGTGTCTGTGTCTGTGGCATCGTAGCTCCCAAACGGATGGACTGATTTGGATGCTGTTTTTTTTCTATTAGGAAGCTTGTTTAATCGGGATATTTATAATCAAGTAATTAAGTAATAAAAAAATTATTATCTTAAAAAGTGGACCGATTTGCATAGGTTTTTTTTTTTTAAAAAGCTTAAAATAAAAGTTAAATTACAAATTTAAAAAACCCCCGACCGTTAAAAAGTAAAAAATAGTTTTCGTTGACTTACTTAAATAAAATATATAAATAAATCAGTGCTGCGTAGGAATTTACTTAGCGGTTCACCGACTCCTAAGTAAGTCAACGGAAATTATTTTTTACTTTTTAAGGGTCGGTTTTTTTTTAACTTATAACATAATATTACCAGTATCATTTATTTGTGTAAGCAGTTAAGCATATTGGTCCGCAGTACCACTTCAGTAGTAACAGTACTTGGCTACGTAGTACCTAGTTTTAAGATTTCTAATTTAATTTTACGTAAGTACTTCCAGATTCCAGAACGACTCGAAGTGTGGTTTCAATTTTACCGTGTCATTTCGTATTTTTTTTTAATGTAACTGACACGGTTGGCTACATCACCTACAACATCCGTGATGTCAGCCCATAATACCGGGTGAACTTGGTGCCACGTCAGTGCTTCCCTTCGGTCGTGCCGGCTACACTGAACTGGACGGAAAACACAAACTATTTACATAGACGCTTCGACCGACCTTTCATTCAGTGCGGTGGTACCAACCCGGGCGGGTTAAACCCTACCACCTAGTAATATAAGTCCCCCCCCCCCCCCCCCCCCCCGCCCCCGACGCTCCAACGACGACGCATTTTAGCCAAATTGGTGAAACAGTGAAATTCGCACTGACTCCCCGGTAAAAGCAAGCAACACCTGAGCCTACATGAAATGAAAAATGTCCTTCCCGCAGCAGCAGAGCATGCTATACACGAACATTTTCACCATCGTCCAGTGGACTGGTAATTCGAAGTATTATTTCTAAAACGTGATATTAAAGGTCACAAGAAATAAATTTATTGAACATACTAGGCATTATCCAGCTATCAATCATTTCTTGTGTATAATTTTTTATTATATCTTGTGAGAAAAAATCTAACTTGAAAATGTTATTAAAAAAAGTATTAGTCTTCAGTTTTATTTGTATATTTATTGAGCACCGTGAGATTCTAAAATAAGTAAGTCATTTTTTTTATTTATAAAATTGTCAAATTATAATCTACTTATTTCACAAAACATAAATAAGAAAACACCCCATAAATTGAGATTTATTTATTGCTTACGACCTCCTCAATAGAGGAGTTAGGGCCAATTTCATCACCTTCAGCTAAAATAGAGCTGCCGGTTGATTCCTGTCAACAGTCATTTTAATTGGCAGGTAACTGTTAGCCGAGCCTTAAACGGAGGTGATGAAATCGTCAATTAGAAGTAATGCATCGAAATACAGCCTGTATTTTTCCATCCGGAAACGTACACACTGTGTCACGGACAGTTTCGTGACTAGCGAACACAGTAGATATTCTGTTAGAATCGGTTCGAATGCGCAATGATTACATTTGCCCGTCTCGGCGTAATCAAAGAGCAGCGGCGAGCGGACTATCGCTTACTGCTTCACTCAATACGCACTAACAACGCCTCTAACGAGCCCACACATTGCGACAACACGCAACGAACAACGCCGCTCGAACTTAGCGCGGAGTTGGGCGCAAATAGGTGGCGCTGTTTGTCCGCTGTCCGGCGATGCGCACAATGGCCAGATTAGGCGGCGCAGTGTATTACTGTAAATAAGTTTTCGGTAAATGGCCGCTTTTCAGGATTCCATTATTAGCTTAATGCCGCATTCTCGTTGCTGAAAGTTTCGATATCCTCACAAAGGCCCCGTCGAGTTTAACTTAACGTTAGTTGTTGATTAGGTCCGAAAGCGGAGGCCATTGCTTTGTGCTATTACTGCTTCGTACTGGCATAGCAACATGTGCGGTTCGGGTCGCACTGACATAGAAACAAAGATTCGAGAAGTCTATAATACTTAGGGTTACTTCTGACGTTTATATTTCAATTAAATGTTTAACCCCCGACGGAAAAGAAGGGGTTTAAATTCCTCTACCGAAACCAGTTACCAACGAAGTATAAATATTCTTCTACCGAAACCAGTTACCAGCGAAGAATAAATTCTTCTACTGAAACCAGTTACCAACGAAGAATAAATATTCTTCTAACGAAAACAGTTACCAACGTAGACTAAATTTTCTTCTACCGAAAATCGATACCAACGAAGAATAAATATTCTTCTACCGAAACCAGTTAACAACGAAGAAAAAATATTCTTCTACCGCAACCAGTTATGAAACTCAGTTAAGTACGCGGCCGGAAGGAGTTTGACGTCTCCGTCTGTGTGTGGCATCGTAGCTTCCAAACGGATGGGCCGATTTGTATGCGGTTTTTTTAAATTAGACAGCTGCTTTTACCGGGATGGTTGATGGTGATCAGACCAGCCGTTTCGAAGATCACCGACACTTTTCCTAATTGGTGAAGTGATCTCTGCTGCAAAGTGGAAATTTATTATATAAAACAAATGTATGCACTTGTAACCTAACCTAACTTGGCAGAATTATTACAATTTAAAATTTACAAATTTAAACAACCCCCGACACATCAAAAATCCTTAAAAAGTAAAAAATAGTTAATTAAAGGTGTCGGGGGAACGCTTATAAAAAAAATTAACTCGGTCTCCCGACACCTTTAATAAACTAAGCGGAAATATGTTTTTAACTTTTCAAGGTTGTTGATGTGTCGGGGTTTTAAAATTTGTAATTTAACTTTATTATATTCCTTTAATAATATATACATAAAATGTCCTGTGCGTGCATACGCACACATACTGTATCCCGATAATCGGGATGAACAGAGTAATCGGCGTTGTGTTCCAAGAACACAGGGTAAATAATAACGCAATCATCTATATACAAAAACATTTATTTCGTAATCTCTAAAGAAGCCATTACACAAACCTGGTTTCTATACATTTAATGTTCAACACCAAATTACTTGGACAAACAGACATACAATGAAAGTTCGTTATAAGGGTTGTACATAACCCTAAACGCGCTAAGATCTTACGAAGTAAATGAAGTCGTTAGCAGGGTAGCTAACTTACCCAATTGGGGAAGCTATTGTAAAGTACATTTTACTAAATTGTTTCCCTTAAAATTTTATCGCATCTAGGAATAGGGCTTCGTTATTGTAGTCACTAATTGGGCACATATTGCTTTCGCCGAACAAGTTTTAAGGCGCAGCACTACCAAAAATATGTTTCTCCCGATTGATAAATATTTTACGTAAACAACTAAGGTTGATGTTAAAAAAAATATGACTTTCTATAAGACATAGTGCTTACCACCAAACAGCCTAAAATACAACTGGATTTATTTGACTTGATAGAAAAAAAAGTTTCGTTCGAAAAACCTTGTTTCCGTGCCGTTCATTATATTATACACACTCGCACATACAATTGTACCACACGCTGTATCTCGACAATCCGAGTAACCAGAGTAATCGGTGCTGTGCTGCAAGTACTCTAGTAAATTACAGCACAACACCGACCACCAAGTTTAGCAATGTATTAGGACAATATAACTATCAAGCAGTGAGTAAGGCACGAAGACCCACCTGTTGCATGACTCGGTGGAAGGACCGTGCCAAGGTGGCTATTCTGTCGCCCTTTATCACGGCATCTTGTCCTTATCCCTTAGTCGCCTTTTACGACATGCACGGGGAGAGATGCAGTTGCGCTATTATTTTTAACTACCGGTCCCACACAGATAAAAAATACTATACTACTTCCCTTTAAAAAGAGTTTTATTAATTTTATTTTTAGAAACGTCTGACAGGCGTGCGGCCCGGCGGCGGCTGCACGGGGTACGCGTGGTGAACGGCCGGCACCAATACGAAGCACCAAGCGACCGAGCACTCACTCGTTATGCGTGCTAGAAGATAATACCTACGGAACCCTCTGCGTATGAAAAATGTTCACACTTAAAAATTTTTTTCTTTTTATCAATTTGTAGTTTTTCAATTCAAAAATTAAAACCGAATTTCCTCTTAAGTTAAAAATTCCATTGGTCTATCCATTGTAGTTCAACCCGATAAACCGTCGTCGTCCTTAAGACGAGACGGAAGTTAACTTTCTCCATACAAAATGGTCTTTCGGCATTTGTGTTTTCTAACCCCCTAAACCTTATCTGATTTTTACAATTATCATTTTTTTTCTTAAGAACAGTCTAATCTCCGTTCCTGTAATTTTTTGTTTAGATGAAATATACCTACAACACTGGAGCTAAAAAAAATTATTGGACCGAAAAATAATTGCATTTTGTTATTTTTGATGTCATGAAGTTCATTAAGCTTTATTGAGTCATCACTTTAGATATAAAAAAATGTAGATTCGACTGTCCTTATTACAACAAAAAAATAATTGTAAAAATCGGATAAGCTTTAGGGGGGTAAAAACATAAATACCGAAAGACGATATTGTATGGAGAAAGTTAACTTCTGTTTCGTCTTAAGCGTTCAATACATTCAATACGTCCGCATCGCAACCGTTTTTCGACGTTTAGCGCTGAAACACGACGCCTCTACGCGCCTCACGCAATATTCACAAGTCCACTGTGTTAACCGACCAAAAAGCAATTTGAACCTTTTGTATTTGCGGAGTTGTCGAATCGGCTCGCGTGCGTTCACATGAAATGATGCAAATTAAAAAATAAAGTGTTCATCGACGGCTAATACGCGCTCGGGACTCCGAATTGGATTTTAAATGAATTATCCCGCTCGGATAATTTTCAGAAGCCGCAACACGCCGCGCGCTCTCGTAACCATTTCCTCGTCCGCTTCTCACGAACGCGACGCAAGTCAATTTAGATTACATGAGACGATCTCCGGTGCAGACGTTACGCAATGCTCCGGTCATTGTGCGTTAATTGTTTCCTAGCGGAATAGGCGAAATGGATATAGCTATAAAAGTAAAAATCTAATTATGTTGACACAAACACGTCAACGGGCTCACGTCTCGTTGATCATATTTTATAATAACTATAAATAATTATAATAAAAGTGTTTTCCTATTGTAAATAAAAAAAAATTGCTGACTTGAATGATCAATACTAATAATAAATCTTGGAATGGTCATGGAGTAAGTTACTTTGTTTTATGAGATAATATTGCGGTTGTAGACTACATTTACATATATATGATACTAAAACTAAATTGACTGAATTGAATTGAATTAAGGTACAGTAGCGGGTTTACTTATTTTATTATTTTTAAATACGAATTTCACGCGAGCGAAGCCGCAGGCTAAAGCTATATACTATACGTCTTATTCCGTTTGATTGCCGCCGATTTTCCGCGATGCGGACGTGTGGAGGATTTTTGGATGGATCTCTACATTATCCTCTCATGTCGTTATCGTTCGAATAAAACATGAGAGTGAAATCGAAAATGGCATCCCGCGGAACAAAAACCAGGGGCAGGGCCCAAAGGACCCGAGGAGCCCCGAGGGCCTGAGGATCGGTCGGTCAAAAAACTAAAAAAAACACACAAAAAACTAAAAAAACTTAAATAACAAAAAACCAACTTATAACTTACAGAGAAGTATAACGTCTACCACGCGTACGTACCTAAACGCACAATTTATTTTATTTTATTTCATTTTAATGAACACTGTGTAAAATATTTTTTTTACACAAAATAAACGAAACTTTCGTTCAGTACATTTAATATAGAGATTGTATACAGTTAGACCGAATTTAAGATGAGCTGATAATTTGATCCAACTAAAGATTTTTCCGTTGAATTTAAGATGTTCAACACTATTTTTTTCCCGTCTACGGTTGAACACAATATGGCCACTTCAATCGCAACCCGCGGTTACGATACGCGTTCACAGCTTAACTACAGCAATACGAATAAACCTCGTTCTAGTTTTACTCCCATCCTTTCTTTCTCCTCTTAAATCCAATGTTGAGCGAAGCTCTTAAATCGCACGGCGTTATAAAATGGTGAGTTTACGAGTGGCCGACGCGGGGAGAGCATCGCTTTTATACCGAACACAATGTTGGGCCTCAGTTGCCACTTGCAGAAAACCGCTTGCAGAAAAAAATGCAGAAAATATTTAATTGAAACTTCACTGACAGGAACTGTCGGTTTCTTTGTACACTAACCGATTCTGTCTATAGCATGATTCGTTTTGTTTTCATGAAAGTTTTGATACAGGTTTTGCATGGAGCCCCTTAATTTTGTGAACATTTCAACCGGCTACCTATTACGGTTCCAAAGATACAGCCCTAGGACAGACGAACGGGCAGACAGACGGCGTAGGCTTAGTAATAGGCTTCCGTACGGGATACGGAAACCTAAAAAATGCCCAAAATAATGCTAGAGCGAAATTTGTTTCGTGACATTTGAATGCACGACCGAAGGGAAGCACTGACGTGGCACCAAGGTCACCCGGTGTTATGGGCTGACATCACGGATGTTGTAGGTGATGTAGCCAACCGTGTCAGTTTCCATAAAAAAAAATGTATCTACGTGTATATATACTTTAATTTCTAACTGGGGATAAACTAATTCCGCCAATAGTAATTAGGTATAATTACGAATTTAAACACTCTGGCCTCGCACCAAAGGTGACAAGAGAATACATTTTATTCGATCCGCACGCAGCGCAGACAGGTCACGCACGACTCTGACGCCACATCCAAAGCGTTATTTCGTTAGCTTGCTGAAAAGCGAGACAAGGTGTCGAGTGGCAGTCTCTACCTGTAGTTACTAGTTCCGCTAGTAAGTAGTTCTGTTCGGCATTACTGGCGGTCGTTCGCCGTTGCTGGCGGCAGTTAGTGCACAAGGTTTCAAGCGCCCTACAGACTGCCGCAGCTGCGTGCCGGCGAGGTGAACATATTGACTGCGTTAGATCGAAATACAGGTTAAGACGACTGACATGGCAATCGGACAGCTGAACCTCAAAAACTTCTCTTTACATTGGTGTGGTTTTTTTTTTTAATGGAAACTGACACGGTTCGTCACAGTTTTTTTTATTAATTTAATTATTTATAATAATGCTTATAATATCCGAAATAATATTTATAATATCCGATCTCTATATCTTGTTTTCGACCTTTTACGTGTAAAATTGAAAAAAAAAATCAATAATTCCGGCAAATCAAACCACAACACTGACCACCACGTTTGACCTTTAGATAGTACTGAATATTTACTTCATGGTATTAAATTCATCAAATAATATTTTTTTATATTATAATAATAATGTATTAACTTTTTATGTATTTTTTAAATTGTATATAATTAATATAAATATGTACATGATTGAGGCATGAAAAGAAAACGTGACAATAAAATATGAACCAACCTAATACCAATTTGTTAGTAAACTGAAAAGAAATCTTTACGAAGAGATTTGTTTTTGCTGTGTGATTGCCAAATCAAGATATTTTTTAGAAATGAAGATGCTAAATATGTATAGAGTAACTAAATATGGATTATTACATAATGTAAAATATAATGTATTGCAACATTGTTGAATTGGGGCTTCAATGATATGAAAAGACTTGGCTCTACGTGGGATGTTACAACTTTTTACGGTGGAAAGGTTGCGTGCGAGACTTGGTACATTATATGTTTTTGATAGGTAAGAGTTTTGCTAAATTTGTAATTTAGTCGGTGTTACGCTGTAATTCACTGAAACCGCTCCTTTGCCGCACACCACTAGGGTGTTGTGTTACCGAGGCTGACAATGATACCTTCGACCTACATTCGAATCATTTTCGAGCTACATTAGAATCCCTTTTGATCTAAATATATTGTAATTATTTTCGACCTATATTAGAATCAGTTTTGGCCTACATTAGAATCTGTTTCGACCTACATTAGAATCAGTTTCGACCTACATTAGAATCATTTTGACCTACATTAGAATCAGTTTCGACCTACATTAGAATCATTTTCGACCTACAGTAGAATCAGTTTCGACCTACATTAGAATCATTTTAGACCTACATTATAATCAGTTTACACCTACATTATAATCAGTTTCGACCTACATTAGAATCAGTTTCGACCTAAGTATATTAGAATTAGTTTCGACCTAAGGTCGACCTATCCGTCAGGTATGTAGGCGTACGTACTTGGCGCGCTTTATTACCATGTTAATTGTAAGCGTGTAGAGAAATTACGACGCCCTTAGATAGAGTTAATAGGAAAACTTGCCTGCAGTACACGACGCACTGTGAAATAATGCTAGAGGGCGGGGCTTCGGCTTCATAACTGTGTTACTGTAAGTATTTCATACGTTATGAAATTGTTCAGTGATATAACAACGTACGTAAAATTTTGTTATGACAAATTATCTAAAATGTGTTTTCTCTGGGCTGGCTCGCGGACATATTTTAAGGGTTCCGGAGTCAACGGACCGAACAACGAACGAACGTCCTCCCGTCCGTCCGTATGTATGTCACACGCGCTGTCTGACGTGATTACTGTGGAACATAAAGCTCAATCAATATAAAAAGTAAGGTATTCAATTTAGTCCTTACTGCACGAAAACTATTTTGAAGAAAACTCGCTATGCAAGAAAGAAAGAGCTACGGAACCCTCTGTGTAACAGGGCTCTTTTAAGTTCTTAGTCCTTTATTATATCATCTAGTACTAGGTATTCTATCTAAAGTTGTTATTACGTATGTGCTAAAGTTATACAGTCTCGTACTACGTGAAAAGTGCTTAAACTATTGCGGTTAAAAAGTGAAACTACCGGCAAGTTTAGTCTGAATACTTATACAATTAAAACCGCACACCGAACTATTTGAATAAACCCAAAACGTTCCGACGAAATCGGCGTTAGTTCTCGAACGGCCACGAGCCAGTGTACATTGCCGCATTTAATTAAAATGGTTTTTATAGCCGCCCGGACCATTAATTTAGCAGACCGCAAGCTCTTTTATTCGTCAACTGGCAGTCAGCGAATTCCGCGAGACTAAAACTATGCTTCGGCGCGACGCCACCCACTCTCCGGCGTTGCCGCGTCCAATGTTTAACTTCGTCATAAATCTGACTGCACCGCATTATTGGGATGAGTGCAACCGCCACCCCCGTTTCGTCGTCGCCCCGAGCGAGCCCGCGAAAACGCCACTAAGTATTGCATTGTCCGCGCTATGTAATTTTATGGCTTGGATATTTTCTATACTTTTTTTTAGGGTCCGTACCTCAAAGAGGTGAAAACTGAACCTAATAAAAACTGAACTCGTGCGTCCGTCCGTCTGTCTGTCTCAGCGTCTAAATTCTAAAACGGTTGATCGTTCCAAGTTTAAATCGGGTACGAAAATATAATAATATTTTTATTAGATACAGTTTTTGCTGACGTCCGGGCTTCGAATGGCGACGACATTTTGACAACAATCTAAAGTAGCTTCAACTCGAGATTTGACTACCACTGATGGATTTTGCTTCAAGATTAACGTGAAAAGTTGTGTCATGGAGACGGCTTTAAGTATGCCATCACAAACAGCTATGCCTTAGATAGGTTCAAAAGAAAATTAAAAAAAATATAGGAAGCGCCACATTTGGCGCCGAGCCACCCATGAGGTGCCTAACAACGCCCATGGACATTCTTTTTTTTTATGTAATCTGGTATGGGTGGCTGAGTCAGAGGGGCCAAAGCACATGCTCTGACTAGCCAATATCACCTCCGAGAAGGTAGGTGCCATACCGGAGACTTCCCTGGATTGCTGGCTGCACTGGACTAGAGGAGAACACAACCGAGGCTGCTATGCGGCCATCTTACATCCAGTACGGTGGCACCAACCCAGTCGGCTACAATTTGAGCCTACCACCTAGTAAGGGGCAAGGGAAGGGACCTACGGTTCCTTACGGGAGTTGCGAACGTCATGCAAGCCTGACAGGTGTTTAATTCACGCCCTGTTGAAAGACCCGAGACTGTACCAAGTTCATATCGCTCATAATATGCTAATCACGTTGATGAAATATCACGACCGGTACGGAACCCGGGTGCGCGAGTCCGACTCGCACTTGACCGGTTTTTTAGGGGCGCGAGAAGCTGAAAACACAATAACAACGGTCGACGCGGCGGGAGCGGGAGCGCGGCGGGAGCGGGAGCGCGGGCGTGCGGGGCGGAGCGGGCGAGGGGCGGGCGGGCGCGGTCGACGCCGTTACAATTTCCGAGCCCACTTCCACCGCTTCAGATTTTACAGCCTCCGCAAGATAAATGGCCGGCCGGGCTATTCGTTAACGCACATAAAATGAAAATGTATTCGGCGAAAGGGCATTTTTATTAAAACCTATACGTGTTTAGTGTCCGCTAGCGGGATTTAGTCGTAATCATAACGGAGGCTGTGAGAGGCTTCGCCGGAAGCCGGCGGCGCTCGTCTCCAGTGCCTCGTTCGAGCTTTATTTTTTTTTCTTATTTCCTTTTCATAATCTATTTTCTTATGACGTACAATTGAGCGATCTCACCTAAACAAAGTAAATCAAATCAATTATTTTTTTTCTAATTACACCCTTAATATAGCCGTGTACCCGACATGAAATGAAGGGAAACACTGACATGGCACCTAGTTCGCCCGGTGTTATGGGCTGACATCACGGATGTTTTAGGTGATGTAGCAAACCGTGTCAGTTTCCATATAAATTTTAACTATCAATGTTCAATTATATTATGTGTTGTCAGCTTAATATTTGACCTTACAGCATTTTGATCGGAACTTAGATAATCAGATTTCTTATTGTCATAATTATAAAAAAATTGCTATGTAAGTGATTTTTTTCTGGTAGCCTCTTGTTTTATTGTGACCTAAATATTCGCATGTTGCATAATTTTCTCCGGAACTCGTTTAAAAAAAAAACTGCGCGGCAATCGTCTATCAGTTTTATTACAGTACATTTTGCGCGCGCATTAATTAATGATATTACTCGTCGCTATCGCTCCGCAAACGAACTTATCGACGGAAAATATATGCAAATACAAATAACGATCAGCGCTCTCAATTATTTATTTAAATTGAATGAGTTATGAAGCGGCGACGCCCCGTTCGTATTTCGGCCTCCACTATGACGAGCCTCGTCTTGCAGCTCGTTTGCACGAGTGCGTAACCAATATTATATGCTATTTACTACTATTTCTCTCCTTAATAAAAGCCTCATTGTAAATGTGCCTAATAATTGAATTACCGTGAAGAGCAATCACTCGCAACAAATGCTTTTCTGCACTTTGACAAAATTGCAGAGAACCAAATACAAGTTCAAGAGAGTGCTACCTATAAGCAAAGAGTTTGTATTACGTCGCTGCGCTCCTATATAGGAGCGCAGCGACGTAATACAAACTCTTTGGCTATAAGTAACTGTATTTCTAAAAAGTTCAATATAGTATAAATACATTATTTACTCGAATAATAAATAAGTTGTACCTACCACAAGCAGAAAATGTCATCAGTAAAATTTGTACCGTGTGGGGTCGGTACTTAAAAATAATAGCCCCACTGCATCTCTCCCCGTCGCATGTCGTAAAAGTCGACTAAGGGATAAGAAAATTCGTCAGCCTCGGTAGCTCAGTGGCGCGGTTGGTTAGTCAACTGTTATTAAGCAACGCTGAGCGCGGTCAGTGATTGGATGGGTGACCGCTCGACCGTTGGAGGCTGACCGTGGCTCGGATTCCACGTTAAACTGTAGGTCCCTTCCCTTCTTACCTTACTAGGTGGTAGGGTTTATCCCGGCCGGGTTGGTACCACCGCACTGAACGAAACATCGGTCGAAACGGCTATGTAAATAGTTCGTGTTTTCCGTCCAGTTTAGTGTAGCCGACATGAAATGAAGGGAAGCACTGACATGGCACCTAGTTTACCCTGTGTTATGGGCTGACATCACTGATGTTGTAGGTGATGTAGCCAACCGTGTCAGGTTCCATAAAAAAAAAAAAAAATTACTAGTAGTGGCAAGTTAGCCACAAATATATTTGTTACAGCCAGTAGAGTCGCTAACATCTCACGTCCGCTTCCAAGAATAAGACAAACCTTAGAGGATCCATGACTATCTTCACATATAATGTAGATAGAAACTTGTAATAGTTATGTTAGAGAACTATTTTAAAAGGTTCGAAGAATGAGGACACCGGAATAGTGCCAACTCGGAAGGGGCAACGGGCATACCATGAAGTACTGAGGATCTAGGCTAGTGCCTGGTCCCAGGAATTGTGACAATTAGTTATATTTTACATTAGAAATAGTTTTTCTGTTTGAATTTATTTTGTTGTCGGCTCCCTAAGTGTGTTCTATCGCTATTCCATGGAGAATCCTCGGACAAACTATCTATGGTAAACTCTGAAACGCTCTCCCTGCCTACATATTTCCTCGCAAGTATATTCTCGGGTCCTTCAAGAGAGGCGTCAATAGGCACCTGTCAGGCCTGGTATGGCATTCGCAACCCCCGCGTACGACCGAATGTCCATGGGCGTCGTTAGATACGTTATGGGTGGCTCGGCGCCACATGTCGTGTTTTCTATAAAAAAATATTCTTTGTCTTTATGATTTTGAACCGTGTGGGGCCGGTACTTTAAAATAATAGCCCCACTGCATCTCTCCCCATGTATGTCATAAAAGGCGACCAAGGGATATGACTCCCTTCTTATATTACTAGGTGGTAGGGTTTATCGCGCCCGGGTTGGTACCACCGCACTGAATGAAAGGTCCGTCGAAACGGCTATGTAAATAGTTTGTGTTTTCCGTCCAGTTCAGTGTAGCCGGCACGACCGAAGGGAAGCACTGACGTGGCACCAAGTTGACCCGGTGTTATGGGCTGACATCACGGATATTGTAGGTGATGTAGCCAACCTTGTCAGTTTACATAATAAACAAATTATAATATCAATTTTAGGCCGGCTAAATGGTGACTGCTTGACATATCGACATAATATTCGTTTTTTGAAAATAATATATTGGCAGCGGCATCTAGAAACTAGGTTCGACCCCAACATTGGCGCCGTATGGCGTCGTTGGCGCTGGCGTGCTAAGACTGGAATGAAGTTCGCATGTGTGAAATCAGCATCTAATGGGCTCGATACCGACTCGGCTTATCGGCGGCCGTGACGCGGCTTCCTGCGCCGCGGCCGCATCCGGAGCGGCCGACCTCAGGAGCCACGCTGAAAGCCTGATCCCATCCGATATTACTACGCCGCCGCCGCCGCCGCCTTCCCAGTCTACAAGCAGCCGGGCGTCGGTAATGATGGCTAGAGAGTAAATATTATGCATACAACATACAATCATGCCGATAATCGGCGTAAGCAGAGTAGTCGGTGTTGTGCTGCAAGTACTCTTGTAAATTACAGCACAACACCGACCACCACATTTAGCAAAGTATTAGGACGAGACAACTATCAAGCAGCAAGTAAGACACGAAGATCCGCCTGCTACATGACTCGGTGGATGGGATCAGGATTCCCGTGCCAAGGTGAGAGGTGGCTAGCCTGTCGCCCTTACGCAAGGCATCTTGTCCTTAACCCTTAGTCGCCTTTTACGATATGCACGAGGAAATGTGCAGTTGGGCTATTCTTTATTTATGATTTATTACATTATTTTAAACCATCGTTTGCCCGCGGCTTCGCTCGCGGTAGACTTGGTTTAATAGCAAATCAGATTTAAACGCAAATGTGATAATAAACAATCGCTTCTCTTATGTATATTCTCTCTCTCTCTCTCCTGTCCTTACTATACATTCTTTGATCAGTAGCCCTAAAGCTAAAGCGTAATCATATATAGCCTATAGTGAGCCTCAAGAACTACTCTCTCCATTCGTAGAAACCGCATCAAAATATGTTCAGTGGTTCCGGAGTTTACCGGAGTTTACGGAGGTACAGCGGTACAGACACGTTGTCTTTTATTTGTCTTTTATACGAAGTAGAGATTCGGGCACAATATTGTCAGTTACTTAACGCGCAGGCATTAACGCGCAGGCAGAGACAGAATCTGAGTTGAAATTATGGAAAATATTTGATTTTAAAAATTCCATCCCGCGAAAAACCTATGAGTAGGCGCTATCGCCGCAGAATTTCACAGCGACGCAGAGCCTCTCTACGCGGTTACATGTAGGTAACTAGTCGAGTAATCGAACCGCGATCGGATCTCGTCCGCGCCAAATTCTTTCTTGTCATGCGATGCCTTCCATCGAAATATAAATATACGCCTTATCGAAGTCAAGGGTAGCTTTGCGTGACTCGAGGTGGTAGAGTTTTTTAAGAAAGTAATTACCACTAAATGTGCCTAGCTAGGTCTCTGGGCTCAGGGCCTAAGGCGGTGGGATACATTTGCATATTTAATTGAAATTAATGAATGGATTACGCGACATGAACACTGGATTTTTATTTTAAGAACAAAATACATAATTTAATTAATAACATAAAAATGGTTGACTGGAAGAAATATCTGTAAGGTATAAGTCAGCCTTTGCACCGGATGTAGTATGTAATATTGTGCTTATTTCTATATTTTTATTTTGTATATAAAGTCTTTTCTATCTCTCTATACACAATTATATGTAACAACTTAATAATTACTAGTACAAACTGTAATACTACTATCTAAAATCTATCTATCTACCTACATGTAGATAAGAGTCATATTTTTTTTAGGTTTCCGTAACCCGTACGTAAATCTATTCCTAAGCCTACAATGTCTGTCTGTATGTCTTTCTGTCTGTCCGTCCGTCTGTCCGTCCATCCGATGGTTGTATCTTTGGAACCGTAATATATAGGCGGTTGAAATTTTCACAGAATTTGTGTTATTTTGGCGGATATAACAATATATAATAAAAAATGGAATAGTGAAAAATTGAGGGGGGGTCCCCATACTAGAAACGCCTTTTTTAGACTTTTTTTATGGTGCGGAAACCGCGGTGCGCGATTCCGACTCGTACTTGGCCAGTTTTTTTTTTTTTTTTAAACTGACACGGTTGGCTACATCTCCTACAACGTCCGTGATGTCAGCCCATTATACCGGGTGAACTTAGTGCCACGTCAGTGTTTCCCTTCAGTCGTGCCGGCTACACTGAACTGGACGGAAAACACAAACTATTTACATAGCCGTTTCGACCGACCTTTCATTCAGTGCGGTGGTACCAACCCGGGCGGGCTAAACCCTACCACCTAGTAATATTAGAAGGGAGTCATATCCCTTAGTCGCCTTTTACGATATGCACGGGGAGAAATGCAGTGGGGCTATTCTTTTAAAGTACCGGCCCCACACGGTACATTGTTTTGTACACGGTTTTTTTTAATGTAGGTAAGTAATATTTAAAAATCCTGACTATTTTCAAAGACAACTATTTTTATATTATCTATTTTATTACCTTTCATTCAGAGCGGTTGTACAAAGCCGGGCGGGTTGGTACCACCACCGCTACCCACCCAACCCCTACCACCTAGTAAGGTAAGAAGGGAAGGAACCTACAGTTTTACGTTAAATCCGAAGCACGGTCAGGTTCCAACGGTCGAGCAGTCACCCATCCATCCACTGACCGCGCCCAGGTCTGCTTATGATCCGACCGACAGTCGACCGACCGCACCACTGAGCCACCGAGGCTTAAATATTAAAAGTACTCGTATAATAAATCCGAAAATAAAGTCGCTCCAACAGCGACGACGTCGTTTATTCTATATTCAGTCAGTCACGGATTATCCATTTAGGGAATGTAGCCAACTGCATATGGGAGGCCTCACGCACTCTTATGTACTTGCGCGCGCTAACTGCCTACCGCCCGACGGGCCGCCGGCGGCGGTCTATTTCAGTGGAAATTCGTCAGCCGCGCGAAGTATACATAGACGCTCGCCCACACAGCTGCGCGCACCTGTAAAGCAATAGCCACTTTACACTCGATCGTTAAGGTACATTTTCGCACGCAGCGATTGGCGAAGTAAAACAGTAGGCTATTAAAGCACGAAGGTAGGAACATTTTCTATGGAGTGATTTATCTTTTACGAAGTAACTATTAAGTATTCTGCGATATGGGTCCAGAGCCGCCTTGGGGGGCCCGCGGCCCATGAGAAAAATAAGTCAAAGTAGTTTTAATTTTATGCTTTCGTTTTCATTTTACAAATTTTTTAGGTTTATTTTTTATAGGACAAACAATTTCACAAAACCAATTTTACATTAATTACTTGTTATAAGCATAGAGATGATTGATAATAATAGTGATTGTTATAATTTTACTATAATCAGCATTGCAAGGATTGCATAAAATTACAATTACATAACCTGTGATTATTTTTGTTTTAAGAAATGACATACTACATTCATTAAAATTTGGTGTTGGTATAAGGTTTAATTACTACCTATCTAGAGACGAACCTGCCTAAAGGGAGACGGCCTCGAGACTTCCAGTGCCTAGCGGCCTCTATATGGCTTAATCCGGCCCTGTGTTCAGTTATAAGTCGGCAACTACTCAATCGAATCACATTCGAAGGTTACAAGATATTTTGCGGCGGATCGAAGCCGTGGGAGCAGCAAGTGTCTTCATAAAGGAAGGCTACATTGCAGTTCACACAGCTGTGTTCTTACAGAGTGTGTGAAGTGAACCGCACATAAGCCAGAGCACGAGCGCGATATTACATGGTCGCTGTAGTTGAGTTTTTGTCGCCATCTCATAAGGTAGGATGTTCGTATTCGATGCTTGGCTACGCGGCTCCTAGCAAGAACATTGATTTGTTATGCCCGACTCCGCTTAGCAGTAATGGCACTTTGTACTAGAGAACATATTATATAAGGTATTTCGTTAGTCATGTCAAAAATTTCGGGTGGGTTACATACACACTCAAATAAACACGTTACGCAAAAAAATATATCTTTTTAGCATTACTTTTCGAGAAATTTAACAAAACATGTTTGCTACCTAAACATTAACCTGTGTGTAACAGTAAGTAAATTGCATTGTACGGGGTCAATTACCGTACTATGTTCAAACGCAGAACAGCTGTTTGTTGTAAGTAAGTCACAAGGTCACTGTGATTGGCTTTTACAGCTACTTATTTGATTGAATTTTTTTTGTTTAGGAGAAAAAATTATCCTATAAACATATGTTTTTTTTTGCGTAAAGTGTTTGGGTGCGTATGTAACCCTCCCGTAGTTAATGACATGACTAACGAAACTCCTTATATAATATATATGACCGTGTGTACTCCCGGTTATGACGTACGGGTGTGAAACGTGGACGCTGACGGTCGGTGTTGTCCAAAGGCTGAAAGTTGCCCAGCGAGCAATGGAGCCAGCCATACTGGGAATATCGCTTCGTGATGTGGTGCGTAACGAGGCCATCCGACGACGCACCAAAGTAGTCGATATTGCATACCGCGTGGCTAAGCTCAAGTGGCAGTGGGCTGGGCACGTCAGCCGAAGAGACGATGATCGTTGGAGTAACCGTGTCCTACACTGGTGGCCGTGGGCAGGAAAACGGAGTGTGGGAAGACCACCTGCCAGGTGGGACCAAATACGTCGGCGGAAAGTAGTGGGTCCGTACCGCTGAAGGCCGGGAGGACTGGAGGAAAATTGGAGAGGCGTATGTCCAGCAGTGGACACTTACACGCTGACTGACTGACTGACTAGAGAACGTTGCTAAATATATCGTTAGGTATTGAAAATTGTAACCCTTACACTAGCTGACTTAAAGGCGTTCATTAAGGGAAATGTGTTGATAAATCCAAGAATATGCAATATATTCAATCAATATAAGTGGCCATAGCAGTAGACACTACTATACTGACAGCAAGAATAAAACGAACAAGAAAACGAAGAGGTGACCTTGTAACGTAGTTTGAAAAAATGTTTTTAACATTCGCCATTTCCTTTTCATAGAACTACAAAAAGCGCTAGTAAAATCTTTACCGGGCAATGTCAAAGTCAGCTCGGTTGTCCGAAGCGTTCCCCGTTCCCACCCGCTCCCGAAATTATCTTACCTTCCCTTTCTCTACCTTAACTCAACCTCCCCGCTTCTATTATATTATTGCCCCAATTATATTATTTGTAATTTCGCCGCCTATCCAAACAGCGATTGCAACACTACGCTAATTACAAGATGATCAAGCGATACCTGATTCCCTGCATAATTAATGCGTCACTAACACGACCTAACCCGCTCATGTCGACGTGTGCGTGCGTTGTGCAAACTACGTGCATTATTTTAGGCCGAGGCCGCTGCATTCCTTGCTTCTATTAGCGGGGTAACTGATGAGAATATTTAGAACGGCGGTTGAGGTGTCGGTGCGGTGCGAATACGTAATCGATCGTGAAGGTATCCCCTCCGCCGCCCGCCCGCCCGCACAGCCCGCGGCGCGACTCCTCCCGCCCGCCTCCCTACCGACGAGAGCTGCACAATCTGATGAGCTTCATATTGACTGATGCGCTGACATTATGTACGCATTATGTACGTACGCGCGCGCGCGGCCTTAATGAAACACAATGCGGAAAATTTCAACACGCCCGGTAGTTAGCTTAGTTCGTTACCGGTAAATAGAATTACGCCGGGGCGGTTCGGCGCGAACGCTTTGTATCTGACGGCGGCGACGGGGGAGTGGGGGGTAGGGGTTAGGGGCGGTCTGCAGGTGCATGGGGCGGGACTAACTTTTAGGCTGAATTACATTTTAGGAACATACTAAATACATACAAAGATACCAGCACGCTGTACCCCGAAAATCGGGGTAAGCAGTTTAAACAGTGTTGTGCTGCAAGAAGTCTGGCGAATGACAGCACAACGCCGATCTAGACGTTTAGTATGTAAAGCAGCATGTAAAGATACCTACAGCATGACTTTGGAAGTTCCGTGCCAAGTTGAGAGGTATCTAGTTTTACGTCGTTTAACACTCGTTCAACAAGTATAATCTCGGGTCATTCAAGAGAGGCATGAATAGGCAACTGTCAGGCCGATATGGCAATCGCAACCCCCGCATACGACCGGATTTCCGTGGGCGTCGTTAGAAATCTTATGGGTGGCTCTCTCTATAAAAAAACACGGCAACTTGTCCTTTCCCTTAGTCGTCTTTTACGACATGCTCGGGGATAGATGCAGTGCGCCTATTCTCTTCAAGTAGCAGGCCACACACAGTCACGAAAACACTAACGAAAAGTCTTTATCTTATCGGGGAAACCTTCGTTGTTCGGAGACATTTGTGTTGGAAATACGACGCCGACAATACTTCCGAAAAAGGGAAGTAACGTAATGCGATCATGCGCTGAGTGCTAACGTAGGAGACGCGGTATTAAATTCCCCGTCATGCAACTAATGTTTCGATAGTGAAAGTACGAACATTACGCGATATTCATGCGAAAATATTGTCGTGACGATATCTTTGCGGCTTATTTTCATAAATCTAAAATCAACTTTAAGAGCGGATGCTCACGAAAGGTGTATGGTGTAATATATTTGATATAGTATCCACACGCTCTGTGCAGTCGAATGCATAGTGCTCCATCGAGGAATCTTGTTAACCTGAAATTGCATATGGCCACACCGGCATAACCCACAGGAGAAACGACATCATTAAGTAAATCGGAAGCAATCGAAGACCCGGAAGCGGTTACACCAAATCACTTCTTAATAAATAGATCTTCAGGAGCTCCGCTACAAGGGAACTTCGACGATACAGATCTTTGCACTAGAAAGCAGTGGCGGATCTCGCAAAGACTGTCCGACATGCTTTGGTAGCGTTGGCTGCGTGAATATCTATCTACCTTTGCTACTTAGACGTACTAAGTGGACGTCTGAAAGTCGAAATTTTCCCTCGTGAGCGCGACGTCTAAAACGCAAAATGCCTAAAATCAATGTCTAAAAATCAATTTGCCTTAATAGCGAAATGCCTAAAACTCAAATTCCCTAAGATGCACAACATCCAAAACGTAAATAAGTTGAACAGCCGAATGCCTAAAACATAGATTACCTCAACGACGCAATGTCTGAAAAGTAATTTGTCTATGATATTGTTTTCAGGTTGGTGTCGTCGTTCTCATTGCAGATACAAATGTATCTCGTGGAGCTTGACTGAATGACATCGTCCAATCAATACAGCCAGGGACTGATGGCAGAGTTCGAGGGGTTAATGTAAAGACGAAGACTGGAACACTGAGAAGACCATCAGGGCGCCTAGTATTGTTGACAGAAGAACCTTTGGACTTGAACCGTTGGAAGAAGACTTGGACCTTTGGCCACAAGACCTCTCAAATCTCCAGCAGTGGACACATAAACTCTGACTGACACAAGGACACTCGCTCGCATCTGTCCTTCCTGCTATTAAGTATATGATTATGTTTAAAGTGTGAGTTAGGGCCTCTGATCCCTGTTGTCACTGCGACCTAGGAATATCAATGTGATCTCTCAAAAGTTTAGAGCTCCCCTCCAAGTCTGATTTCCGCTATGAACCGAGTTATATTTTTGGAGTTGAGTGCCTATGTATTCGGGCTTGGTTTAAAAATATAACCCCCAAGAATACGGCTTCTACTGTGAATGAGCACTTCACATTCAGAATGGATCTGTATGGGTGGTTCATCCTCTTTTATACAGAACCAGTACACCGGTGTGTCGCTAAGACCCATTCGGTGTAGGTGTTCATTTAGTCTACAGTGTCCTGTTAAGATTTATTAGGACTCTTACGTCGTTTCTGTTTAGGTTTAAAATCTCGGAAGTGAATTTACGCTAGTACCCAGAAAGTAGTGCCTTCACGTGCTTTTCCGGGTGCAGTTGGAACCAGTGCTGCTTGCTTCCTGCTTAGCGAATAGTAGATAACATTTCATGCTGCAGGCAAAATTTTGCACATGAAATACACTTTGTGAGGTGATACATTTCTGATAGTCTTAAAACACTAGTTAGAATCAACTCGGCACTGCCGCATAAAAATAAAATCACTGACAGTCGGACAAAAACGGTCATCCTCCTTACCTTTAATAAAATCCAACGTCTGCTTTCTGTCTGTCTGTATGTCTGTCCGCTTATAACTCGAGAACCACTGAACCGATTTTAATAAAAAAAAGTTCTACGGATAGCTTGACTCTTCCCATCAACTATAGGCTACTTACTATCACACCAAATAGCTTATGAGGTTAGCAGAGAAGTCAAATACGAGAGCGGGCGGAGCCGCGGGCACAGCTAGTCTCTTACAAATTACACTTTTGGACTAATGTACAATTATGCCGTCGGCTAAACTCCGCCCCCCCCCCCCCCCCCCCCAACCCCACTCGCCCGCGAGGCGGCACTGGCGCGCCGCCCACTACTGCCGGTTCGGAGGCAGTAAACTGCATAATTTGTTGCTGGTGGATTTCAATGAAAATTATAATATCGGTCGGTATGTAGGTTGGTATTTTTCATCAAACCATTAACGTCACGTCAGTGCCATTGGTTTACTAAGGAAAATGTATGGAATGACAACAATGCAAGTCAAATTTGACAAATTTGTATGTATTTTCTTCAGAGCAGAAGGCAAATAATTTATAGAATGTAATTGTTTCTAGTTAACTTTGCTTATACAATCTGACTAAATGTCATTGCGCACCATGTGCGAGTAGCCTTATTATATTGTTCTTCAACCAAGTCAAAATGTGGAACGCACTCCCTGCCCATCTATTCCCTCCCAAAATACAGCTTGGGGTTTTTCAAAAAGGCGTGAAAAGGCTCCTGTCTGGCCGGCATGGCATTCTCAATCCCCGCGCATCACAGAATGTCCATGGGCATCGTTAGACACCTAATGTAGGTGAAACGATGCCACATGTCCTGCTATCCATAAAAAAACATAAGTACGTACATAATATTTGGTTAATTTTTTTTTAGTTCGAAAAACTCTTAGGAATTAAGCTC
Source organism: Nematopogon swammerdamellus (assembly GCA_946902875.1). Lineage (NCBI taxonomy): Eukaryota > Metazoa > Arthropoda > Insecta > Lepidoptera > Adelidae > Nematopogon > Nematopogon swammerdamellus. The sequence goes on from OX336339.1 coordinate 23,358,385, forward strand.
GGTTTCAAACCTTCATAAATATAATCTTAATAAAACCGTATTGCGTATTCAACGGCTTAACAACTAGGCTATTTCATAAGTCCATTTTTATTTATTGTTGTAGGTGATGAAGCCAACCGTGTCAGCATCAATAAAAAAAAAAAAAAAAAAAAACTCCAGTAAGCATAAATTTTAATTAAATAAATTGTTGCAGTAACTCTGACCAATATTACGTTTTGACATGTGTTTTAGTTATTTTTAATATAAAATAATGTTTTAATTCGTTTATAATATGATCTGCATAAAAAAACCTGGATTAAACTTTCGACCTTTTTTTAAACTCTCTTCCGGCGGTGTGTAAGTATTCACAGAGATAATAAAGAACAAAGTAAAAAGAACTACTAAAGTAGATAAGTATGTCGGAGTGCACTTACTGGAGTAGCCTTCACCCAGCAACAGTAGCGTGGGGCTGTAGCCGAATGTGGTTAGAGCCTCCATCTGCCCGGCGCTGGCGCCTGCGTACTGGACGCGAGGTACCTGCAACAATTATACCGTATCGTCAATTAAAATATCATAAAAAAGTGGGTGCGTGTACTTATATACGCGCATTTAAATACTTCTATGGGTTGATTAAAATGATTTTTAATTCGCATACAAAATGATAATTTTTGCATACTAATATTCACAACCATCTATTGCTTTCAATACTTCGATAATAAAACTGTAAGGGATGGTCATGGAGTAAGTTACTTTGTTTTATGAGATACTGCGTTTGTAGAATCTATGTATGATACTAAAATTAAATTGACGATTTTTAGAAATATTTTCCTCCATAACTCTTACACCGACAATCCGAATTGAATGAAACTTAATACACGTACATTTAACTATGTGTGAAACAGGATAGGCTTAACAAAATTCAGTTCCGGTTACGCCAATATGTGACTCTCATACAAACCGAATTGTTCCGCGCGCCGAAATTCTTCTTTCGAATTTCACGCGAAAAAATAATAAGTTTCACTATGATTCACCAATATTCAATATCAACCACTACTGTATATAATTTGATAAACACATATATAAATTCTATTTGTATTGAAATCAAACGTGTTGTGAATCTATACTCTGGAATTGCGTGGAATTCTGACTGCTATCACTTTTGACATTTACGAGTACCTAAATGGTTCAAGTACACGCAGCTCAACCTTCGGCCTCGCCCGCTGTGACATTTTTGTGAAAGAATCCTTGCAATCGACCCATAATTTGAAAAAATAAAAGCTTTCACTTACAAAGTTATGAAACCAACAATGGCACTCGCTATTCTCTTCCAGTGAATAGAATCGGCGTTATGAATCTAAACACCTACTCTATCCTCCGCTTTCGGTTTCGGAGAGGGAGTACACACGCGACACGTCCGTCCCCCGGATCTATGTACGTGCGTCAGTAAAAGTAAAATCCAGCGAATTCAGCGAGGCGAGGATTGTGAAAGGGCTCCTAATTGGTATTCAGAAACTGACGTACAATTTCTGTAGCTCACTCGGCGGGCCTTAACACTTGCCGGAGACCCGCGCCGCGTACAGCCTATTCAGATTCCGACAGTTTCATAAGTTAGTCGCGGGCTTAAGAGTTTCCTATCGGTACGTAGAGCGACTGCTCTTTTCGGGAGTTTGCGCAAAAATAGCGAAACTTTTATCAACACTAAACTAACTGGGATTTGACTAAATTTACGTTTGTCGGGGCCAAAAAGGCGACCGGGAGAACACTGTCGAAGATTCTCAGATAACTCGGGAACTTCGTAATAATATTTTCGAAGATAGAACCAAGATATTCAGCTTAGTTTACTCGCTCTTAAGACGAGAAGGCAGTTAACTTTCTCCATACAAAATCTTCTTCGGCATTAAAATTTTCTAGCCCCTAAATCTCATCCTATTTTTACAATTATTTTTTCTTGTCTTAAGGATAGACAGACAGTTTTTGTTTAGATGAAATATACCTACAACACGAGAACTAAAAATTAGTATTTCGACCGAAAACATTTGAATTTTGTATTTTTTTATGTCAAAAGTTCATTAAGCTTTATTGAGTAACTTTAGATATTCAATAAATAATAAAAAGACAGGAACGTAGATTCGACTATACTTATTACAATTCTTGCAAAAATCGGATAAGGTTTAGTGGGGTAAAAAAAATTATGCCGAAAGACGATTTTGTATTGAGAAAGTTAATTTCCGCCTCGTCTTAAGACCCGTCGGACGAAATGACTGGCTCCCGTACTAATGGAGGCGAACGAATAATCAAAACCATTAGCCATATGTTTGAAATACCATGTCCTCAGTACTCGTCTCAGATAAACTGAACAACCTTTTGTTGTTGACATTGGGCTTTTTGAGGACCCATCGCATCTCAAAATCGTTTCTCTGTCGCACCGCTAGGGTGAGGAATTGTCTACGTACGAGTGTTTTTCAATACTTTCAACGTGGTAGACCTCTAACATTGTAATTGACAAGCTGGACAGCGCTCCTATATTCCGCAAATCTGCTGATGTGGTGTCTCGCTGATTGTGGTTCCACGGGGTGAGTTGGGGTTTGGCTGTTTCGGGTACTTCTAGTTCATTGGCTGTACTGGTTTTCATAATAAAAAAAAAGTAATTTATTATATTTGAATGCACAATTTAATTTTTTTATTTGAATGCACAAAGTTATTTCATTAAACTATTTTTAAAGCAATCTTATTTTGATAAAATTGTTCCTATAGAGACTTCAGTGCCAAAATCGATACTATTTTTTTTTAAATTCCTGAAATAGTTTTGAAAGTATCGTTCGATTGCGTTAGTATAAGAGCGGACTAGTACAGCATGCTCTTAATGACCTCATGTAAATGGTTCGCCTACGTGTAGTAAGCGTATAATTCGCAATAAGCCGCTCGTCTCATCTCGACGCAATTCTCGGAGAAGCCACGTCCGCGGCGCGGCGGGGGCGGGGCGGCGTGATGGAATTTCATTTAATTCCGAAAGGACCGGCCCCGCCTTCATAATCAGCCTTCTGGAATTTAGCTCACGTTCGCTTCTCGAGAGTGATGATGCTTAATGTACACATTTATGGTAAAATAAACGAGTTTTGTAATCATTATTTATTCCCTCTTAAAAAGACAATTTCCGAGCTGAAATTTTTTTGACAACTTTCCAGAAAATTTTCCCTTCACATATTGTTTTAACCGACTTCAAAAATAAGAGTGGGTTCTCGATTTATCGGAATCTTTTGGTATGTTTTTTAAACGATAATCCTTTACCTCGTGAACCGACGATGAATAATAAAGGTTAGCGGTGGTGGCACAGTGTGGTGGTTCCATATAAATTTGGTTAAGTTTTGATGATAGGATCCATGAGAAAATCGAATAAATTAGCATAAGTATGTCCATGACGCGATGGGCGAATAATTATATACTAGGCCAACCGATTTCGATGTTTATTTTTTTGGTGGAAAGGGGATACTTCAGGAGTTGGAGTCGATTTTTTACTATAAATAGTTAAGAGTTATAGATCGACACGTTATGGTGAGTAACGAAGCAATTTGCCGACGCACCGAAGTTGTCGATTCGATATTGTCGACACCGGGTGGCAAGCTCAAGTGGTTTATCACGTCAGCCGACGAGACGACACGATCGTTTGAGTAACCGCGTCCTACATTGGCGGCCGTGAACAAGAAGAGTGAGGGAAGACCACCCGCCAGGTAGGATGACTACACGATGACCCGTCGGCGGAAAGCAGTGGTTCCGTACCGCTAAATGCCTGAGTGCTGGAGGAAATTTGAAGAGGCTATGTCCAGCAGTGAATGCTTATACGCTTACTGACTGACCGATAGATCGACTGAATGATGTGGGCAGTGAACCATTTTGGAGATTAACAAAATTGTTTTTTTAATTCTGCTAAACAGTGAAAATATTTTCACTACATGGATCATGCAATCATCGGATTGGCATTCTGATAAATAAAACAAAACAACAACAATCAAGTTCAACTCAATTACCAGAGTTTCCAGAACCTAACAATATCTATTAAGGCCGAAACACAAAGCCTAATTGAAATCGAAGACTAAGTAGAATTGAAAAACAATTTGATTAAAAGAACAAAAGATTGTCCCTTTTTAAGACTGACAATTTTCCTTCGTAACGAAGTCTTGTCCAGCAGTGGACGATTACACGCTGACTGACTGACTGACTGACTGACGGTCTTGTAGGTAGACTAAAAATAAAACGCCTGTTGAGCGCGAGCGCTGTTCACACTCATACGGGTTACATTCCCTTCTTCCGCGCATATCTAACGAGTAGGCGCAGTGATCGCGCGGTTGCTTCGTGCCGCCGCAATCAACACAACAATCCAATTTCTCTATAAGTAACCCTTTAAGATAGAAACTTCGCTCGTGTGACAGACAAACTAACGGACGAACGGACGAACGGACGAACGGACGAACGGTCGAACGGACGAACGGACGAACGGACGAACGGACGAACGGACGAACGGACGAACGGACGAACGGACGAACGGACGAACGGACGAACGGACGAACGGACGAACGGACGAACGGACGAACGGACGAACGGACGAACGGACGAACGGACGAACGGACGAACGGACGAACGGACGAACGGACGAACGGACGAACGGACGAACGGACGAACGGACGAACGGTCGAACGGACGAACGGACGAACGGACGAACGGACGAACGGTCGAACGGACGAACGGACGAACGGACGAACGGACGAACGGACGAACGGACGAACGGACGAACGGACGAACGGACGAACGGACGAACGGACGAACGGACGAACGGACGAACGGACGAACGGACGAACGGACGAACGGACGAACGGACGAACGGACGAACGGACGAACGGACGAACGGACGAACGGACGAACGGACGAACGGACGAACGGACGAACGGACGAATGGACGAACGGACGAACGGACGAACGGACAGACGGACTGACGGACTTACTGACAGACACCTGATCGATTTTATAACGATCTTGCTACCATCGCTGGCTACGAAACCCTAAAAATGATTGAGCCTTTTCCAATAGAAATTCTAAACCCAATAGCTACGAAAGTCACTCAAAGGGGTTTCTTTTGTGCAGCCTACACGATAAATTATTTTTTTGTTTTTTTCAGTCAAGTTTTCTATCAAAGCGGCCGCCTCGCCGAATAACAACAGCTCGAATCTCCGATTCGTTTTTTTTTTACCGAATTGTTACCGCGCAACAGTGTTGATTGCATTAAGTGTGCTCTCTACCTGACAAAACGTAGATTGCGGCCTCTAGTACTTTTATTAATAAATTATTTTATAGTACTTTTTATTTTCTATATTATTACTCTTTTTTATGTTAACTGAGAGGGTTGGCTACATCATCCATGATTTCAGCTCAAACACCCTGTGAATTAGGTGCCACGTCAGTGCTTCCCTTCGGTCGTGCCGGCTCTGCTGAACTGGACGAAAAACACGAACTATTTACATAGTCGTTTCAACCGACCTATCATACAGTGCGGTGTTACCAACCCGGGCGAGTTAAACCCTACCACCGTTACAGTGTTACAACTGTGTTAATCCAGTCGGATACAATTTAAGTCTACAACCTAATAAGGGGCAAGGCAAGGTAAAGGATACAGAAAATGATTCTTTATTGCCGTCAAATCTTTTATTATGTGTATGTAGTTCTTTATTCTTTATTCATCATTCATGTACACTGCACTCGGATTCGTCTATTCTAAAATATGTTAAATGTAAAATTTAACATTCAGAATTTTGTCAGTTCGATTGTATATGTGTGTTGTGAATAAGGCGTTTGGAATTTGAATATGGAATTGATGGTTTGACAGCTCATTGGTCACTTCTGATAGCTCGTGCGCGCGAATTGATGTTCTATGGCCGACACACACGTATGTATACCTACCGTGCGCGTCGCACAACAAATCGGATAAAGCGTTACGCCGAAACTTGCAGACTCGATTTCACACAGAAACACGATTACCGCGCAGCCGGAACGCGCTACACGCCCGGAATTCGCGCTAACCTCTCGCCCCGCTCCTTTGGATACGCTGTAACAAGATCTGACTATCATTAATGGGCCGGTGCCCGCACACGATCTACCCTAGATGAGCTTTTCTCATACATAACTCCCGAAAAAACATGTCAACGACCAAATCAGCTCATCAGCTGAGTTCACAATGAATTATACTTGTGTTATATGGCCCATCTTACAGTCATATTTCCGCGAATGCACGAGTGAGGAGTGTTAACACATTCGTAGCATGAGATGACTCATCAATTAATACTAATAATATATATGTAAGGGATGGTGATGGATTAAGTTACTTTGTTTTATGAGATATTGCGTTTGCAGACTCTATGTATGATACTAAAACTAAATTGATGATTTTTAGAAATATTTTCTGTATGTATGTACACATGTATGTATGTTCCTCCATAACTCTTAACCGATTATCCGAATTTGATGAAACTTAGCACAAGCATATTCACATATACGAGACACAGGATAGGCTAAATAAAATTCAGTTACGGTTACGCTAAGATGTGGCTCTCATACAAACCGAACTGTTCCCCGCGCCCCGAAACAAAGGTACGGTATAGCGGGCGTAAGTGCTTACTTTCTTCTTTTTAAATACGAATTTCACGCGAGCAAAGCCGCGGGAAAAAGCTAGTAAAAAATAGGCAGATACAGCAATATTTTCGTCATAATTTGAAACGATACCCGACAACTAATCAACAACGGTGTTTTAAATTTAGAAGCGGCAATTTAATTTTGCCTGGCAAGAATTCACCGAAACAGCTAACGGCATGTCGCTTCGTTTGAAGTGTGGACCGCTCTCCGCTGACGTGTACGTACCTACGTACAACTCAGAACGGAGTAAAATGCAGCCGGCCCGCGCCCGCGACTCCGCAGGTCATTACTGAAACAATTACAGCGAGATCACGGTGCGGTGGTGTCTCCCCAGCCCGCGCCGGGCCTAATTGTTATTATTTCGTCGCGGCCAAACGAGCGCACTCCTCGTGCGGTGAATATTATCATATCACGCGTTATTACTAGCGAGTGCGCGGCACGTCGAGTCGTGTGCCACCCCCTCCGCCCCCCGCCCCCGCCCCGCCCCCGCACCGCCCCCGGCAGCTGGCCGCGGCGAGAGCGGCAGACAGATTTACAGAACACTGAACTTCTGACTGGCACAGCGGTTCGAATGAACATTGCCTACAATAATATACTCGTAGTTTATATAGTTAGTTACATTATAGTTTATCATAGTTATATTCATTACATACATACATACATATCACACACGCTGAATCCCGACAATCAGGGTAAGCAGAGTAATCGGTGTAGTGCTGCAAGAACTCTGGTAAATTACAGCACAACACCGACCACCACGTTTCGCAAATTATTCGAACAAGATTCAATCGATCAAGCAGCAAGTAAGACACGATGACCCACCTGCTGCATGACTCGGTGGAAGTACCGTGCCAAGGTGAGAGGTGGCGAGCCTGTCGCCCTTTAGCATGGCATCTTGTCCTTATCCCTTAGTCGCCTTTTACGACATGCACGGGGAGAGATGCAGTGAGGCTATTCTTTTTAAGTACCGGCCCCACACGGTACGGTATATTCATTATATTATGTAATAGCTGTGCCCGCGGCTCCGCCCGCTCTCATATTTCACTTCACTGCTAACCTCATAAGCCATTTAGCGTGATAGTAAGTAGCCTATAGTTGATGGGAAGAATCAAGGTATCCGTAGAATTTTGTTTTATTAAAATCGGTTCAGTGGTTCTCGAGTTATAAGCGGACAGACAGACATACACTCAGACACTCAGACACTCAGACACTCAGACAGAAAGCAGACGTTGGATTTTATTATAGGTAAGGAAGGATTTTGCTGCTAACTACAGTAGTCACAATGTACAAATGTGGGTACTAAGGTCGAGCTAGTGCAGGTACAGTGAACAAATTGAACAAAGAGCGTGACCTTTGGACCCATATTAGTACGTTGTGACTACCTTATATCTCTCTCACGACTCTCAAACATCCAAAGATTGACTGGAAAAAATCCCTGTAAGGGATAAGTGCTCATGTAAATTACTTGTCGTCGGTTACTGTAAAATTAGTTTGGTTTACAATGAAGTATTTCTATCTATCTAGTATTTTGGTAAGAGTGGAAATACCGCATAGTGTAGAGTAGGTATAAATTGTTTTTTTTTTTTTTTGTTGAAACTGACACGGTTGGCTACATCACCTACAACATCCGTCATGTCAGCCCATAACACCAGTGTACTTGGTGCCACGTCAGTGCTTCCCTTCGGTCGTGCCGGCTACACTGAACTGGACGGAAAACACAAACTATTTACATAGCCGTTTCGACCGACCTTTCATTCAGTGCCACGAGTCAGTAAGCCTGGATGCGAAATACGGCATCGTTTGTATGAGAACCGAGGTAGCCGCCAAAGGGGTGTGAAGTCTGAGGCGGGAGCGGCGCATGGAACGCCGTGATTGGCCGAGCGAGTAGGTAGCCAAGTGACGCCAGTCTTCCATACATTTGAACGGGATTCATACAATAAGTCGCTCATTGTGTCGATTCGCGATGAAAAGATGAAACGGATTTAACAATATTTAACCCTTCTTTACATCAAGGGAATAATATACCTTTCTCTTAAATGAACAAAGGCAACGCCCCTTTCACAATCTTGCGAATTTGCAGATTATCGCATAAACACGATCATAGTTCTAAGTTCTGAGATACCTCGGATACTTTATTATAAATCTACAATTGTGTATTCCATAATAAAAAATATCAAAATTTATGCGAAAATAGTTAAGCATAAAGATTAACTTTTTTAGGAAACTGATACGGATGGCTCCATCGTCGTAATAATGCTTCAGTTTGGTACCAGTGATGATGGGAGCCCAATATATAAATACTAAAATAAAACTACAATAAACTAAAATAATAAAAATAATCAAGATCGATAAATACATAAAAAAAAATAAACAAATAAAATAAAAAATATGAAGAAAAACCGGATTTAGACACATCAGCCAAGGCTGCCTGTCTAAAATAAATAAATATACCTAGGTGAATTAGGTACGTGCCTTGTCACCGATTCCCCCTAATCGATCCGGCTATACTGAATTGGATGGAAAACACGTAGGTACTACTTTTCATAGTGACTTCGACCGACGTTTATTTAGTGCAGTGGTACCAACACGGGCGGGTTGAACCCTACCATCTACATATACATCCTGTACATTTATATACGTTCTATACATTCTGAATCTCTGACATTAAAGGCAAACGATTAAACTATTACGTCAATTATTTTTAATTCTCCTAAATATCCGCGATCTGATATTCCCGGTAGACGCATGACCTAAAGAAATTAATTCCTTTCTCCTTAGAGTCGCTCAAAAGTAAAAACCGGTAGGTACTGGTTGACTGAAAAAAGCGCGATAAACGAATATTGAACGAGGAAACCTGCAGAGGTTGACTAGAAGAAATCTCCTTTGGCAATAAGGCAGAATGCATGAAATATCTGTATACATTTAACATACATATTTATCAATAAACAAAAAAAAATTGCAAGAGCTAACTGCATCCAACACGATAGTCGACCTATGGTGGGTAAGCAGAAAAGAGCTCTCCATACATATTTACGCCGATGTTTGTTACTGAAATTCAAGCGAAAAATGCTATCAAATTGAATGAAAGTACTTACTCGTGAAAGGTGACTCCATCTGTGTTCAAGTTTGAATTTTTCGACGACTTTTTGCACCAAAGCACTGCACAATGAGGCATTTTGTGACAGACACGCACGTTCGCTCCGCCTGAGCGGCGGACGGAGACTAAGATCGGTCGCCGGCGCTAGACTGACGCGCTGGCGCGTTTGCGCCGGCGCGCGGCTACCCCTGTCCTCCTATGTATAGCGCATCCAGGCTTACTGACTCGTGTTCAGTGCGGTGGTACCAACCCGGGCGGGTAAACCCTACCACCTAGTAATATAAGAAGGGAGTCATATCCCTTAGTCGCCTTTTACGACATGCACGGGGAGAGATGCAGTGGGGCTATTCTTTTAAAGTACCGGCCCCACACGGTACAAAAGTTTTTAGTTAAAACCTACTTCAACCCCTGAAGTACCTCCTTGCCAAGCCAACATAAAAAGAATTAGCGAAACCGGTTGGCGTGTATAGAGATATTCGCCCATTTGTCATGCACATGCTTATACAATTTTTTTTTAATGTAATTTGGTATGGGTGCCTGAATCAGAGGAGCCAAAACATATTCTTCGACTACCCAATATCACCTCCGAGAAGGTAGGTGCCATATCGGAGGATTCCCTTTGGATTGCTGGCTTTACTGAACTAGAGGAGAACACAACCGAGGTTGCTATGCGGCCATCTTACAAATTTAAGAGTTTATGATTTTCTCATATATTCTATCATTAGAACTTGACCAAATTTATATGGGACCACCCATATGATACCCCCAATTATTGGTCTATATTCCGGTCTGTGTTTTTACTTATTACTCAAGTATTCAAATATACTTTTTTTTTTTTTATGGAAACTGACACGGTTGGCTACATCACCTACAACATCCGTGATGTCAGCCCATAACACCGGGTGAACTTGGTGCCACGTCAGTGCTTCCCTTCGGTCGTGCCGGCTACACTGAACTGGACGGAAAACACAAACTATTTACATAGCCGTTTCGACCGACATTTCATTCAGTGCGGTGGTACCAACCCGGGCGGGTTAAACCCTACCATGTAGTAATATAAGAAGGGAGTCATATCCCTTAGTCGCCTTTTACGACATACATGGGGAGAGATGCAGTGGGGCTATTCTTTTAAAGTACCGGCCCCACACGGTACACATATACAGTCAAATAATAAAATAATAGTATTAGTTTGTAGAGTATATTCAAAAGATTTCCTACATTGATTGTGTACGTCTACCTATAGCCCCTCTACATAAGGTTAGCTAACATAGATTACCGAATGGCATTAAGCTCACCTACTGTGCCTTGTAAAATTCTTGATAAATAAAGTATGGCTAATTCAATTAAATTTCGAGCTTTGTCTCGCCATTGCGCCCATTTATGCTCACTCCTCCACTTCTTACTCTGACTCCTTCACCGTGAATGCGGCACGTATGTGGAACTCGCTTCCCCTCGAAATTCGTCTATCGCAGTCGCTGTTTATGTTTAATAAGCGTATAATGTCTCACTTTCTGGAACGATAAATGCTCGCTATTTATGGATTAGAGTCTAATGTTAGTTTTCTCTGTATATTTTATTCGTGTATATTTGTATGTATTTATATATTTTTATCTATTTATTTATATTTATATTGTATAATTTGTTGAAATTATCTACATCATTCTTATTTGTTCTCTGCCACTCCACACTCATTCATGATAACCCAAAGGTTGGCTGGAGGAGAACGCCTACGGCGTTAAGTTGTACCTTTTGCAAAATTTTTAAAAGGCAATAAACATATTTTGATTTGATTTGATTTATATATTCATTACATTGGTTTTAACAAATACTATGCAAAATCTAAAGTGACTGAACTTAAAGAAAAACTTAGAGATATATTTACTGTTAAGTTCTAATTTAACACGAGCGTGGTCACAGGCACAGTAATATGAAGTAAATCGATTAACATACCGACAGTAAAATATACTTTCAAAAAGTCTGCAACAGTTTCTCCAGCGAGAGCATTTGATACAAACCGGAAGGAATTACCAGATCTCGGCGACACTGCCAGCGAATCACGCAATGTCTACTTTATGTAATGGCCGCAAAATGCGGCCGCGCTGTCAACTGGTAAGTGCAGGCGCATTCGGAGCGAGCAGTCGAATAAACGGGACGATTTGTAAATCGCGCTATTAAAAGGCGCTTAGATCAGTCAAAAAGAGGTATCTGCATACATTTCACACTATTTACGAAATCGCACTTTAAGAGAAGGATCGGTAGTAACAACGAATTGTGATTTTTATGTGAAATTGCATTCTTTATTTTTAGGTTTCCGTACCCTGTACGTTTTTTTTTTATGGATACTGACACGGTTGGCCACATCGCCTACAACATCCGTGATGTCAGCCCATAACACCGGGTGAACTTGGTGCCACGTCAGTGCTTCCCTTCGGTCGTGCTGGCTACACTGAACTGGACGGAAAACACAAACTATTTACATAGCCGTTTCGATCGACCTTTCATTCAGTGCGGTGGTATCAACCCGGGTGGGTTAAACCCTACCACCTAGTAATATAAGAAGGGAGTCATATCCCTTAGTCGCCTTTTACGACATACACGGGGAGAGATGCAGTGGGGCTATTCTTTTAAAGTACCTAGTACACTACACCTTGAACTTGTCACAATTTGTTTTATCTGTTTCGATTACATCCACGAAGAAGAGCCGGCTAGAAACTACGCAGGTTTTTTGACATTGAAAATGTCTTTTCGACCGCTTCAGTATAGTCCCCGATTTCCAGCGAGAGTATGAATTCGCCCTGGTATCGTGAGTTTTAAGGCTACATAAATATTTAGCATTTTAAATGAAGCGTATCGACGACGGCTACAAGATGGTGGCCAAAAAATATTTAAAAAGTCGGAGAGCTTTTGAGAAAATCGCAAAAAAAAACCGCTTAAAATAGCCGTTTTTAGGGGGTTTAAAAAGGGCATTTTTAAACATATTTCTAAAAATATATTTAAACATTTTATATTTTTATATTGAAGATTGACTCAATATCTAGGGATATCTTTTATATTTATTGAAAAAAGTGAAAACTTTTGGAGTTATGATTTTTTTTATTTTCCGTTACGCGAGTTACGAGTCGTCTTTATCTTGCAGTGTGAGAAGTTAAAATAGTTTTCGTGTATTCATATAATTGAAAATAAGGAATTTAATTTTTTATTTTTATTTTTCAAAATTTACATATTTCAGTATGAAAAAGCAAGTACATTTTTTGTATTGATATTACTTTTAATATTCATAATAGGCATACAGTATGCCCGACGCGCGACGCCGCATACTGAAGTCGTAAAAGCCGCTCACTCGCACGCGCACAGTGCGAGTGAGCCGCCAGTCAGTATCGCTCTCTCTCTGGCTACCTCAGACTACTACGTTACAATGTAATTACACAATACATATGCTCTTTTTAGCTCACTAACCAGAGGCCTACTATTCTCTTCTTATAGCTCGCAGTCGGCACACTCACAGTCGGCGACTCACTACACGCTTATATTTGAATACGCCCTAAAAGTCATTTTCAATGTACCCGAAGGTCATGTAATTCATGAGAAGTGTGATTTTTTTTTCAGATACCTGCCTTTGGCTCATCCTGGCGCCTTAAGAAGGTGCAGTTGGCAGTGTGAAGGCTCCCTCGAAGACTACGCTTCTTGAGCCGAGCCAAGACGAACCTCATACGTTGGCCGAGATTCTCCGGCTGCGGTCGGCGGGGTGGAGCAGCGTGTGCGGGGCGGGGGGCGGCGGAGAATAAAGAAGAGTGAGAGAGAGGGAAGCTCGGGGGGCAATTAGGACCGCAATTAGAGGACAGTATGTTGCAGATTACGGCCGCAGAGTCCCCCTCGGCGGCGACTCGCCAGCATTCTGGTGTTGCGAATAACACCGCTTGCCAACGAACTATTAAGACGTCGCGCTCAAGTCGCGGCGGCTTACATCGTTTTAAATCGTTGTATTTTCGCATTACAGGCTCAGCGACGTAATCACTGGAGACTTTATAAAATGAGGCTCTTTTTTTTTCGGCGAGATTAATACCGAGCCGCGTTCCCTCCGCCGCCCCGCCCCGCCCCCGCGCCGCTGAGCCGCTTGAGATTACGGTCGACGCCGCCCGCCGCCCGCGGTGTTGTTGGGGTTAGGGCAGTTAATTTTTTTTTCTGGAGATATGAACTGCCTAATGAACTTGCCTGGAGAGAATTAAGCTATATACATATTTAGAATTTAAAATATTTGGAAAATGTTTTAACAGGCTGAAGGTTGCATTAGTGGTATTGTAACGCTTTTTACCCGACTGCGAAGGCAAATAATAATAAGAATAATTTGCACAGTGGAGAGAAAGCGTTCTGGCAATGTGTTTCCCTTTGATGTACGTATGTGAGTGGTTGGTTGTTTCTTTATTCCCTCGTAACTCAAAAAGCGGTCAAGTGCGAGTCCAACTCACGTGGAGGGGTTCCTTACATTCCTTTTTAAGATTTTTTTGTAAACTACGAAATTTTTGACTAAGTAGTTTCGGAAATAAGGACAGATGATGTAGGGGGTGTAACCAACCGTGTCAGTTCCCACAAAAAAAACTCCCAAACTTTTTAAATTTATTTTTTCACCATCTTGTAGTCATTGTCGATACGCGTCGTACGGTGTCGTGCCACCTCTTGAGACCCAGAACTCACGACACCAGGGTGAATTCGCACTCTCGCTGGAAATCGGGGACTATACTGAAGTTATCGAAAGGATATTTTCAATGTCAAAAGTTCAACAACTAAAAATTGTCTCTTTAGATAAAAGTTCCCTTTCGGCTTTTCACGTTTCCACCAGCAGAACGTCTTCTAGAACTTTAATAATATTTCCAGATTTATTTAAAGCCGCGCTAACAAGCCTCGTCGTTAATAAATATTGCTTATGAGATGCAACAGCAATGCGAGAAAATGCAGCGGACATTTTAACGTAATTTAAAATTCATAAAATAAGGCGGCCCGATGTTAGTTAAGGCGAAAGTCTTGCTCCGGTCTCAGGTGGGTAAATAAATTAACGCACGCAACTAAGTAATTGAATGAGTTACGAGGGTCAGCCGAGGCGGCGGTGGGCGGGCTCGGTTGCGCATTGCGACGTCTAGGGCGGACGCCGAGTGGCCGCGGAGTCCTGGGCGGGCGGCGCGTCGGACCCCGAGCGCTGCCACCGCAGAGCTCTGAGCCCAGGGATCACACGTCATCAGCGCGAATCTAGCCTAAGTACATTTAAGCGCTGCAAACTCGTTCCTATGCTTGGAAACGCAACGTAAGCATGGCAATCTACGCACGCCGCCGCTGAGAGCCGCGTTCGATTGGCCGTCGTCCGGCTGTCCGAATCTTCCCGCTTCTCTTCATTCTGCATATCCTCGATATACTCAGTTTCGATATTACAAAGTGTTTTTATTTATTTATTGAAGAACATATTATAGACATTTACAATTACAATACTTCCTTCTTTCGTTTTGGGGTTCCGTATCCATACCGGAGTAAAGAAGAAAGAAAATTAAATATTTTTTTATTGGATTAAATATCATTTAACTAAGGGAATAGTATAAGTTTCATCAAAATCAGTTCAGTAGTTTTCAAGATATGGACTGTTAAGTGTGTACTGGAAAAACTCGTCGTCGGTTTAACGTTCAATTCTACGCAGAACTTGTTATGTGATATAACAAAAAATTGTGAAATTAAAAACTGATAAAAAAAATTTGGACCGGCTTAAAAATACAACTAGAACTTAAAAGTGTTAAATATTATTTTGATTCACATTCGGACCCTTGACTTGATGGCGGTACAAAAGCACACATGAAAATTAATAGCTGGACCCCTTTTGCGCTTTTGTGCCGCCTTCTACTCAAGGGACCTAATATGAATCAAATTATTATTTAAGACTTTTAATTTCTAGTCGTTTTTAGAAGCAGGTGCAATGTTTTTTTAAACAGTTTTTTATTTAAGAATTCAAAATGGCGGTCGTTACGTGCTATAATTCCAAAACTTTGAGAACTCATTTTTTTTTCAAACTCCGTCGAGTGGGATATCATGGTCAAAAACTCGAAAAGACAATTACAAAAATATTCCACACGTAATGGTTTACAACTAAAAAGTAAAATAATAAAACATAAAATAATAATTTTATAAAACCCGACTATGAGAGACTATAGGAAATAACAAGGAAAGCTCATCGAAAATGATGTAATCGGGAGTGCAGGAGGATTACAATAGACATATCGCTCCACTAATATACTTAGGCACTTATACCTATAATTTATTTAATTTTTTAACCGACTTCTAATTATTGACTACCTATGCATTAGTCGGGTGTGTCGAAGGATTAAAATAGACAGGCCGACTAAATAATTTTCAATCAACATACCTTGTTATTCCTTCGTATTTGGTAGTCGGTTTCCATAAAATTATAATTTTATTTTTGAAAATAATGTAAAACGTATGCATCCAAAGCGGATACGCACCTCCAAACTCCTTTCATTATGCAAAGGCCTAACAGATGACGCTTCCGTCGTACTTGTAATTTATTAAAATGGAAATTTCGCGTTAGCTTCCGATTTCGCACTTCACGGAGCGGCGCGCCGACACACGCACGCGGGAACACTTCGCACGTAGAACCTCCCCGCGTGCGGATTAAACGTTAAGTTTTGACAAAACATTTAATAAAAGTCAATTCACAACGCAGCGCTGGCAATTCATATCGGCATGTGAAACGTAATTTGTCGAAATAAACCGTTGTCGTGCAAACAGAACATGTCGAAACGAGTAGAAGTAGCGCGATAGCTCGTCGTGCGTGCCAGAAGTAAGCGTAGCGCCGCGCACTTGATCTTGTGACGCACTCTCGTGTCTGTCTATCCGTCCGTCTGTCACAGTTTATACACGGTGAACAAAAAACCTGTCGAACACCCGAAGGCAGGAAGTACAGTTTCAGATACTGAATCGGATAGGCTAGTTTTTTTTTTCAAAATCCTAATGAAAATATGCCCTTTTTCAATATTCCTAAAGTATCAAGATGTATTTAAACAACTAAATTATGTCTGCATGCCATCATAACAGTGAGGTGAAGTTAATCCCTACTACCATATGTCTTAAGCACGTGATAGCAGTTTTCTAGGTACCTACTTAGGTAATATTGTAAGACTTATTAGGTATACAAAATAATAGTTTGTTGCACATTAACTGACCTCAAAGCACTTACCGACTTAATTTTCAGTACAGAAGACAAAAATAATCAAAATCGGCAAATTATTTTACAAAGAATTTCACTAAAGACGCGAAGGACGCGACGACGGGCAAACAAACACGAGAGTGAGGTAATGAATAGAATGGCTACGGAACCCTCTGTGTGTGAACGACCTTCGCACTTAACAGGCTTTTCAACCGACTTCCAAAAATGAGGAGGTTCTACCTGATTTCTCCGCCAATTATCAACCGATTTTAATGATATTTTTTTTCCTGAGTAGGGTATATCTCAGGGGTGGTGCTTTCATAAATTTTATGAAAGAATACCACCTCTAAGGGTGGGAAATTAAGGGATGATCACTTTCACACCAAGGAATTTTTAAATCACGCACTTCCCTTCAACCGATTTTAATATTATGTTATAGGTATTACTAAAAAAAACTATTTAAAAAACATTGGACCGACTTCAAACCCTAAAACGTATTATATAATATTTTGATCTTGAGTACAAGGCGGCACAAAATCACACCTGCAGATGTACTCTTTTGTACTTTTGTACCGCCTTCAAATCAAGATCAAATAGTATTTAATACTTTTTAGGGTTTGAAGTCCGTTCAATGTCTTTTTTAAACAGTTTTTTTTAATGTTCTGTGACCATGCATCACATCCGGCAACGTGCTCGCGAGAGCTCGCCCCGGTTGCGGAGCGTTGGAAAAAACGCTTCCAGGCGGGAGGAAATTAAATTGCACAATATTTTGCAGTTCCACTCGATTCTGTTTTGTTTATTTCAGCAAATATCACGTCCGGCCATCCGGCTCTGTGGCCGCGGTCATCGCGCCCCACCCCCGATACTCGTAGTCGCACGTACACCACATACACCTGGGGCGGATTCAGTGAAACATTTTAGGAGCGAATATGTATTTTTTTATTTTTGATGTGATGACGTCACGTCTTATAAATTGATGAACACCAGCTGCACACACGAAAAAGTGTCACGTCCCATCTGAGCCTGTGTTTGTAAGCGAGAGCGCGTAACAAGCGATAGAGAGGCACAATCGGTATAGTCAAAGTTACCATGGAAATGTGTTAGGAAGTAAAACTGTCAAGATCAGACAACAGAAGTTTATTGATGGCCAGTCACAAGATGATTAATCTTTCTACTGGAAATAAAATTACTGATCTTTGCTGTATGTACTACGATTATTCCACGTCATCACGTAAAACTATCGTCCATAAACCGACTTTACAGACAACCAATTTTTTTTATGGAAACCTACATCACCTTACACTACAACATCCGTGATGTCAGCCCATAATACCGGGTGAACTACATAGGTGTCGTGTCAATGCTTCCCTTCATTTAATGTCGGCTACACTGAGCTGGACGGAAAACACGAACTATATACATAGCCGTTTCGACCGACTTTTCATTCAGTGCGGTGATATCAATCCGGGCGGGATAAACCCTACCACCTAGTAGGGTAAGAAGGGAAATCAAATGACAGCTCACAATATGTAGGCAGGGAGAGCGTTCCAAAGTTTACCAGATTAACTTATGGAGTTATCCTACAATGGAGAAGGACATTTTTAGGGTTCCGTATCCGTCGTACGGGACCCTATTACTAAGCCTATGCCGTCTGTCGTTCTGTCTGTCTGTCTGTCTGCCTCTCTGTCTGTCTGTCCGTCTGTCCGAGGGCTGTATCTATTGAACCGTAATAGGTAGCCCGTTGAAATTTTCACAGAATATGTGTTATTATGGCCGATATAACAACAATTATAATAATAAAAATAAGAAAAAGTAAAAAATTCACATACAAGAAACTAAAAAGTGTATGCGCGCCATCTACCGAAAACAGTATGAAGCATTTTAACTAATCATGAATTTTAACTAATATGAAGCATTTCATAAAACACGCCATAGATGGCATGAGTGGCGCTGACCATGACATGGCGATACGGGACTCTCGGTGCGCGAGTTAGACTCGCACTTAGCCGGGTTTTTTTTCTAATTTCACTCCTCCTTCTCGTGAGTCCACCTCTGGTCTCCCGACAACTTGTGCGCTTAATTGTTAGTGGCCGGTACATCAGTAACTAACTTGTAAACTACGTATGTAAGCATGCATGTTACACACGCTTGCAATACCCAATGTAATCGTGTAGGTACTTAAGGACGTGTGGCTGAGAAGATAATTAGGTGAGGCGCTCTAACGAATCAATTACATATGATACCGGAGTTAAGCATTGAGATTCAGTATGACACATAGAAATAAACCAGTTTTTTTTTTCAAATTTAATTGTGTAACCACCGTACCGTGTGGGGCCGGTACTTAAAAATAATAACCCCACTGCATCTCTCCCCGTGCATGTCGTAAAAGGCGACTAAGGGATAAGGACAAGGTGCCGTGCTAAAGGGCGACAGGCTAGCAACCTCTCTCCTTGGCACGGTCTTTCCACCGAGTCATGCAGTAGGTGGGCATTCGTGCCTTACTTTTTTTTTTTATAAAATTACTTGCTTGATAGTTATCTTGTCCAAATACTTTGCTGAACGTGTTGGTCTGTGTTGTGCTGTAATTTACTAGAGTACTTTCAGCACAACACTGATTACTCTGCTTACCCTGATTGTCGGGATAGAGCGTGTGGTATGTATGTATGTAATTGTGTAACCACTGACTCTAGAGCCCACGTGACTGTGAGCCTCCCGTCTAAATATTTCCATGCGCTAGAAGCGCAAAAACGCAACGCAGCCATGGCAACCGACAAGCGCTGCGTCTGATTGGACGTCGCTCGGGTCTGTTTTAATATTGCAAAGACGCTATGTTGAGTTCCTAGGCTTAGCTGTCGGTGCATTTTGCTGTGCTTGCTTAGTGTAAAAATTATTATGTAAATCGAAAATGATAAAAAACTGTTTTAAAAAAACATTGAACCTTAAAATACGAAGACCATGCCACCTGAGCGGATATTATTGATGGCGGATAGATACGGAAACCTCCGTGCGCGAGTAAAACTCGCACATGACAGATTTTTTATTATTAAAACAAATTATTGGTTTGATTATTATTGATAAATTTTTGAATACAATTCAAAAATTTTAATTCAATATATCCTTGAAGAGCGAGAATAATTTCAGTTTCTAGAAAAAAAAAAAAAAAATTGTTTTTTATTTTATTTTCACAAAATTCAGACTACCAGTCACGTTAATGGAAATAAGTGAGTTGGCAGCATTATTTCCGAAAGCTATTTAGATAACTGTTAATTTCGCCTTGTTGTTTTTGCGCCACTGCCAAAAGCCGATGCATTCGGCGCGCGCTGCCCAAGCGGCCGCTAGATAACATTGGGTATCAACGTGCTGCATGAAAGCGGTTTGCATTATGCATTCTGCAAGTTATGAGGAACCGCGATTGCGATCCGAACGCGCTGTCTGAGATTAGCTTCCTAAACCTTTGAATACACTTTGTATTATATTGAACGAATCATAATGTTAAAGCTTCCAACTAAAGTAACGGGTAAAACTGCAGATATATTTTTTTTTAGTGTGAGAAATCTAGCTGAGGTGAGAAATGGTTTGGCTAAAGAAAATAATAAATTTAATTATCTATTATAATTAACTAATGTTCAAATAACAATTAAAAACACAATACATGAAAGAGCTAGGTAACTAACCACAATAAAAAAAACTAAAATTAGTTAATATATATATATATAATTAAGACAAAATAATAGTTTTTAATAACATAATTTTATGTTATTAAAAAACTATTCATCATCATCATCAGCCTGTATCGGTCCACTGCTGGACATAGGCCTCTCCCAAGGCACGCCAACACACGCGGTCTTCCCCTCTTCTCATCCATCCACTCCCGGCTACCTTTTTTAGGTCATCTGTCCACCTAGCCGGGGGGAGTCCCACGCTACGTTTGCTTGTACGTGACCTCCATTCGAGCACCCGTCTACTCCATCGGTTGTCGGGTCTGCGACAGATGTGCCCAGCCCACTGCCACTTCAGCTTGCTTATTTTCTTAGCAATGTCGACTACCTTAGTTCTTTGACGTATCACGTCGTTACGGATTTTATCGGTCAAAGAAATGCCGAGCATTGCTCTTTCCATAGCTCGCTGAGCGACTTTAAATTTGTGGACCAGGCCCATCGTCAGGGTCCACGTTTCCGCTCCGTACGTCATTACTGGCAGAACGCACTGATTGAAAACCTTCGTCTTCAGTGACTGTGGGATGGAGGATGAAAAGATGTGGCGGAGTTTCCCAAATGCCGCCCAGCCTAGCTGAATCCTTCTGTTGGCCTCCTTGTCAAAGTTGTGCTTCCCTAGCTGGATGGTTTGTCCAAGATAGACATACTCCTGCACAACTTCGAGGGTCGCCTCTCCAACTGTTACGTGCCCCGGGACGACGTGTTCGTTGAACATGACTTTCGTCTTGTCCAAATTCATCCCGAGGCCGACTCGGCGGGAGGCGACATTGAGGCCGTTCAGCATGTGATTCAGATTCATAAAAAACTATTATTTTGTCTTAATTATATGAACTTAACATAGTTAATAAGAGCGCCATAATGTAACTATGTAACAAATGTAACTTCCTGCAGGAAGACTTTTTATTAAAATAACACATCTGTCTTCCAAGACAGAGTTTCTCAAGAGCAGGAGACATGGCTATATTATGTAAAATAGGCGTAGACATTTTCCTAAATAAATTATTTTCGTTCACACCTGGGTCACGAAAACCGAAAGTCTCGCATTATGAGACGGACGAGATACAACTAGTAATGTAATAAACAAAATTAACTTTCCCCACTACACAATTAAAAGTTCCGTGCCTCAAACGGAATATAATAGAGTTTTAGAAAACCCGGCCAAGTGCGAGTCGAACTCGCGCACCGAGGGTTCCGTATCACACCATCTATGGCGTGTTTATGAATGATTCATATTATTTTAAATTCATGATTAGTTAAAATGCTTCATACTTTTTCAGTAGATGGCGCATATACTTTTTAGTTTCTTTTATGGGAAACTCCGTAAATTTGTTACTTTTTCTTATTTTTATTATTTGTTGTTATATCGGCCATAATAACACATATTCTGTGAAAATTTCAACGGCCTACATAATACGGTTCAAGAGATACAGCCCTCGGACAGACAGACAGACGGCTTAGGCTTTGGTTAGGTTAGGTAATAGGGTCCCGTACGACGGATACGGAACCCTAAAAAGATAGTCAGATGGTAATGGATGAGAAGAGTGGAAGACCGCGTGGCTTGGAAGAGGCCTATGTCCAGCAGTGGACCAATATGAACTGATGATGATGATGATGTTGTTGATGATGATGATGTTGTTTCGGTTTAGGACACAATGGGTTTAGGACACGACGAACAATAACAAAACGTAAAAAAACGGGCGGTCCGCATGCAAGAAACTAAAAAATCTATGCGCGCCATCTACCGAAATTTTCACTACTCCATAGATGGCGAGTGGCGCTGACCATGACATTGCGATACCGAACCCTCGGTGCGCGAGTTCACCTCGCACTTGGCCGGTTTTTTTAGGTCAATGAAACAACAAGCGGCCGTATCTTTACAATCCCGACACACATAGAATACGAACATAATTTCGCCCTCACGACAAAAAGTTTAAGCTCTCGCTAAATTGTTATGACATCGCGCGCGAGTCTCGGCGGGAGTTTGTCTACTTGAATGCACTTAACGGCCCTTGTAGTAGGCGGTAGGCCTTCGGTGTCCTCGCTGATTATATGGCGCTGGGAAATAGAGTGCTCCACTCCGCCCCGCGTACACACTCGCCGGATTAGTTTTCAGACGTAGCCTTCTTCATTAGATTGTGGGTTTTAGGAGTGTGTTAGCGGAGTGCGACAATGCACTTCTGAATTCCAAATGTGTTTGTTGGTTGGGGTATGACTAAAGTTTTAGATTAGATAGTTTGTAAGTGAATGCAAGATTGTATGGATATTAAGTGTACAATGAGCATATTAAACTAACTTACTGCGCTTAGCGGGACGACTTTCGTCTTCGATTAAGTGAGTGTGCATCGATTCAGAGTGGCTGTTGGAAGACTCCTCAAATCCTAAGCATCCTCAATTTCTTCTACGTCCTTTAGTAACTGAGTTGGCTACGCACGTTGGACGTACGTAGTTTTATTTAGTTTATTTTTAATTTAATTTTATTTTTTTATATTCGTTTACCATGACTATGTATGCAACTACCAGTTGCATATAACAGATAGATATGTTATAAAAGGGTAGAGTGGCAGGAAATGCTAATGACACATAATACCTTATGTACGATTTAATGTGTAACTAGCTGTGCCCGCGACTTCGTCCGCGTGGACTTATCACGACGCCATCTACCGGGTCCAATTGTATTTTTAAACCATCCAGGGACCCACTCAAATATACACACAAAATTTCATTCAATTCGGTCCAGCCGTTTAGGCGGAGTTAGGTGACAAACACACGTACAGAAGAATTATATATATAAGGATAACGTTTTCGTTAACGTTTTAACGTACCTCGAAAGAGGAAAAAGCGGAACCCTTATAGGATCACTGTTGTGTATGTCCGTCTGTCACAGCTTATTTTCTCCGAATCTACTGGATGAAAAAAAGCTTAAATTAGATAGAGTTTGATGATCCAATCATGGACATTATTATAGCGTAAATAAACGAATTTCGATTTGAGGGTCACTTTTATTCATATAATTTTAAAAATATTTTTTTTTAAGTGCCTGGTGTGACATCAATGAAATGGGCTTGTTATAAGGAATATAATATATTTTAACATTGAAAATGTTTTATTCGATCGCTTCAGTATGGCCCCCCATTTTCGCTGAGAGTGTGAAATCGTCCTGGTGTCGCGAGTTCTGGGGCTGCGCGAGTGGTTGAGGGCTCAAAATACGCGTATCGACTAGAGCTAGAAGATGGCTGCGCGACGCATCTTCTAACCTAACCTATATTATATTTTTATATTTGATATTTATTAATATGTTACTTTAGTTGAACATAATGTCAACTTTATGTCTTTTTCTGTCAAAATTTTAGTTTACATTGTTTAAGCTGCTTGTGTTTTTGAAAAATAATAAAAAATATATAAATATAATACTTCTTTTATTTTGTTGAGTTCATTTTCAATGTACCTCGAAGGTCGTGTAATGCACGAGATCTGTGGATTTTGTTTTATAATTTACAACGCTCATTAAAAAAAATTATGAAATGTACAAAAAGAGAGCATTCCTCATCCCCCGTTATTTACAAAAAAAAAGGGAATATAGGGCCTCTCTTATAGTTTACAGGAAAACCTAAACTAAAATCCTGAGTCTTAAAGTTCTCACGAAAAACGGAATAGTACGGAATTGTCTCCACGCGAGTTCGACTCGCACTCGGCGGCGTTTTTCTTAAAGAGTCCTTGAAATAACCTGCAAAGTGAATAATCGACAGACTATTTGAAAGCAGAACAGGTGGCTCCCCCAGACGAGCGTCGTAAAAGGAAATTCTTATTCGTAATGAAACTCCTCGGTCCCCCGCCACCAGCGTCGCCACCGTCCGAAATCATATTTTCGATTATTATAATATCAGAGTAGGTACGCTATCGAAATTGAAAATATAAATAAGATTGTTGGCGGACCTCCAAGCGAAATGGATTTATATTACGCATGCATTAACTTTGCCACAAAGCCTGCGGATGCAGTTTTATTTTTTGAATTATGTCCTTTTGAGAAATGCTTCGTCTAGTTTATTCGTCGCTTTAAGCCATTAAATGCTCGCCGGATTCGGCCGCTTTGTATTTATTTGAGTCGAAGTCGCCGCCGGCCCCAGCTTGATATTAAATATTGCTTTGTTTCAGGCTTCTCCATATTGAAATATATCTCAGATATTTACAACAAATTTGTCCATAATTTTTTATTGTCTTTTAATGGTTAGCTCTCTTTCCGTTTGTGTGTAAAGTACAGTGCGTTTATTTTTATCTGACTGCTAGCGGATGCTCGTTGAACATGTACATTTTCTTTTATTCTAATCTAATCTAATATAATTATTCTTTATACTCTTTTATTTATTCATAGACCTACTCCCACAATATTATAACCACCTTAGTATGATTATTAATTATTACAGCTATTATAATATATAACATGACCTAACTCCTTTTTTTTTTGCTTCCGAACTGGGTGGCTCTGCCCGAGGTCGTAACCTCAGGAGCAGCCAATTTCACCCCCGAGGAGGTGCCAGTCCGGCTTGGAGGTGGACTAATGTCGCTGGGGAAAGGCTGTTAACCCGCGATTTGAAGATCCGTGGATTGTAGGAGTGGGGAAAAATATTCCCTAGGAGCCCGTTCCACAACTTTGGACCAAGCATATTTAGAGAATCGTGCAGTTCGAAGAACTCTTCTGTCGACTACAAAGTGGTGTTCCGCGAGAGTATGGCTGGTTGGACGAAGGCGAACAGGAGGAGGAGGGATAAGGGAAGCAAGTTCGTCAGAACAGCGGCCATTGTAGTACCGATAAAACAGGCCAATGACCCAACGATGCGTCTGTGCTTTAGAGGTTGAAGGTCCTTTGTGAGTACAGAGTCACCAATAAGGCGAATGACATGTCGCTGAATAGAATCCAAGGCTGAAAGAAAGTACTAAGGGGAACCCTCCCAAAGATGACTGCAATATTCCATCACCAATATTCCATTCTTATCTTTATCTCAACACTATTAATGTATCCTAATTTCTATTTATTCTTCCTTAGGTAGTATTGTTTATATAAATGAAAATAATATTTTTCAGGTTTTCATATATCCTTCTATTTTTTAATTAAAAATAATTGTTACATCTCATCTTTGCCACTACCTTTTTTTTTATGTAATCCGGTATGGGTGGCTGAGTCAGAGGGGCCAAAGCACATGCTCTGACTTGCCAATATCACCTCCGAGAAGGTAGGTGCCATACCGGAGACTTCCCTGGATTGCTGGCTATACTGGACTAGAGGAGAACACAACCGAGGCTGATATGCGACTATCTTACATCCTGTACGGTGGTACCAACCCAGTCGGCTACAATTTGAGCCTACCACCTAGTAAGGGGCAAGGCAAGGGACCTACAGTTTTACACCGGTTCCGAACGGTGAAGCAGCAGGTGTAGGTATGCACGTAAATTTTTTCGTCAGAAAAAACTCATTGGTACACGCCGCCGGTTGGATTCGAACCTCGGACCTACCGCACGAGAAGCCGATGCCCAAACCACTCGGCCACCCGCCGCTGTACCTGTGTACATTCCTTTACTTACACATTTCACACACCTAAAGGTTGGCTATAAGAAATATCTTCATGTATCTGTATTCATTGTGTTATTCTTTTAAAATATTTGTGGAGCTACATAGGATTTTTCTATTTAACAAAATGCGCGCTAGGATTACCAATGAAACGACTCGCCGATCTAGGAGCGCGTGTGATTATTTCACGGTTTATATGGAAACCTTTCTTGCCGACATAGATAAGTGAGCCGCTGTGAAAACATTAATTTTCGGATATAATTCACTCCGGGCGCTCGTCGCCCGCCTAAAACCCAACCATAACACCCGCAGCGCAGGAGGGCGGTCGGAGAGCCGAAATAACAAAAAGTTGGCCAACAAAATATTGTGCTTCTGACAGTTTACAAAATGTTACGCATTCGGCGCGCAAACTTTGTCTTGTGCGAAGTAATACGGTATAATCGCTTAAGGGGGCGGCCACTGCAGGTAGGGAGCGGACACAGAGCATGGAATACCGCGCGCCGCGCCTCCTCGAGACGCCCTGAGCGCGATTTCCCTACAACGCCGTTGAAGCCTGTGGCCGTGGCCTATGACTTACATATGTGTGTTGTGCGTGTGCATTTGTTTTGTGCGTGTGCCTAACTTGCTCCTCTTTGTGTGTAGTGTCGATACTAACACACACACACACATAGGAAGCGCTAGCAGCTCAGCGTACGGTTATTGAGTTTCAAATATTATCGCTTAGGGCGTCTCTAGGAGGGGGCGCGCGCGGTATTCCATGCTCTGTGGGAGCGGAGGATGCGGCGTCTCACTCCCCCGCCCCGCCCCCGCCGCGTCCGCTCACCTGCTCCCGCATTCATGTGCAAATTTAATCAGGGATGCATGCAGCTAGATAGCGGAAATGCAGCAAAAATTTCCGGCGATCCTCACCGACATGCTTTTCAAATCACGACCTCTTCATCAGTTTGGGAAGTGGAGTTGCATTGTCACCGCGCCCGGGAGCGCGACGCCGCCGGTGACGGGGATATTTTAATTTAAACTTTTCGGTACCTATTTAATTCTTCTTCCTCCTCTTTTTTTATGGTTCCGTATCCGGTACGGGACCCTATTACTAAGCCAAAGCCGTCTTTCTGTCTGCTTGTCTGTCTGTCTGTCCGAGGGCTGTATGTTTTGAACCGTAATAGGTAGCCCGTTGAAATTTTCACAGAATATGTGTTATTATGGCTGATATAACAACAAATAATAAAAATAAGAAAAAATCAAAATTCACGGGGGCCCCATACAAGAAACTAAAAAGTGTATGCGCGCCATTTACCGAAAAGAGTATGAATCATTTTAACTAATTCATAGATGGCGTGAGTGGTGCTGACCATGACATGGTGATACGGAACCCTCGGTGCGCGAGTTCGACTCGCACGTGGCCAGTTTTTATTGTCATGGTTGACTGAGTCAGAAGGGCCAGAGCACATGCTTCGACCAGCCAATATCACATCTGAGAAGGCGTGATACGGGAGACATCTCTATGGATTAGAATGCCTTTGCGTGTTAACAACCGAACCCCGCAAATATAATTGCATTATATTTTATGTTCGAACTTTGTGGAAGCTCCTGAATAGCCAATCTAATGAGATATCGCCCATACACTGTATCTTCAAGTGAAATGGCATAATATTGGGGTGTGTTCAATAGGCGCAGGAGAGCGGCGGCGGGGGAGGCGGCGGAGGAGGCGGCGGTGCGGGGTGGCTTGGTGAGCGAGGGGGAGGGATGACGACGATAGACAGTAAAACATAGAGGGGTCACTTTTTTGTATTGCTTTCGAACTGTGTGACTGTGCTCGCGTTCGAAGCCTCAGGCGTAGCCAATTTCACCTCCTAGGAGGAGGTGAAATTGGCTACGCTAGTCCAGTATCTCGTCTAGTCCAGTATAGCCAGCAATCCAGAGAAGTCTCCGGTATGGCACCTACCTTCTCGGAGGTGATATTGGCTGGTCGGGACATGCGCTTTGTCCCCTCCGACCCAGCCACCCATACCGGATTACATAAAAAAAAACTTAAAATTATATAGGTAAAGGTGGCCATTAGGAGTCAGGGCACACGCGTACCCCTTCCCTTGAGCCTGCGTACCCCTGGGGGTACGCGTACCGCTATTTGGGAATCGCTGTTCTAAAGCTCTATTTAGATTTCACTGCTTTCGGTCTAACAAAGCTTCGTCTATGTTCTTCTGTCTCTGCGGATGAGCGGCGTCGGTCCCCGACGTCATTATGAGGCGCACTCGGCTCGAGGCCCGTGAGACGGAGCTCATTAACTCACCGCCCGCGGTAATTGCTGGGGTATCAAACGAATCTTGCGATCCGGAGCCCCCAACTTTGTGGCCGAGTCGCCTCGCGTCGTTCGCGCTTTCAAAGTTTGGTCTGTGCCTCTTATTTAGGGACATACGAGGTACTGTAGTACTCTACGAGAGCTTATCGCGATCTTTACGGCGGAACTCAGAAGATTTTTTTGGGCTGGAGTGAATTTTTCTTTGAAGATTTGTTTTTTTATAGAAACTGACACGATTGGCTGCATCACCTACAACTTCCGCGATGTCAGCCCATAACACCGAGTGAACTAGATGCCATATCAATGCTTCCCTTTATTTAATGTCAGCTACTCTGAACTGGACGGTAAACACGAACTATTTACATAGCCGGTTCGACCGATTTTTCATTCAGTGCGGTAGTATCAACCCGGGCGGGATAAACCCTACCACCTAGTAAGGTAAGAAGTGTTTTACAGTATAGTTTTACGTGGAATCTGAACCACGGTCAAGGTCCAACGGCCGAGCGGTCACCCATCCAAATACTGACCGCGCCCAGATGTGCTTAAGAACAGTCCACCGACCGCACCACTGAGCTACCGAGACTGACAATGTCCCCCTCTCAACATAAACTAACTTCGCCACTTCTGATTCGAGCGCTATGCAAACTTTCGTACCACTGAGCATTTAATTTCTCCTTGAAAGGATTGCAAGTTCAATTTTGTTATCATTTCAATTATTCCTTACAAAGAGCGGATGCTATCTGAAATGCAAACCATTCAGTAGAAGCGTAGACCATCCGTCCGCGAACCGTCGACCGGCCGTGGATGCGGAGTCCCCATGTGACAATATTTGACCAGCCATAATGGAAGATCCGCATTGCGCTGTCCGAGGGCGGGGCGATGGACGAACTAGTTTCAGACGTCGACCAACTTTTCATGAGGGCTCGAATTAAAAGCGACTTCCAGTTTTGATACCAGCGTGGACGCGGGCGACCGTAGGGCGGGGGCGGAGCGGGCGGGGGCGGGCGCCGTCCGCTCGGGGCTCTCCTTGGGCACGAATTACTGACAACCTTAATAGGTCGACCTCTTGGTGAATTACTGACAACCTTAATAGGTCGACCTCTTGGCGAATTACTGACAACCTTAATAGGTCGACCTCTTGGTGAATTACTGACATCATAAATAGGTCGACCTCTTGATCACTTGCAGCTTTAAATACTTTTAAAATTATGTATTTTTATTTAGTTATAGATATATGACAAACAAATTAAAATTCGTGTTGTTCGATGTTGTGCTGTAATTTACCAGAGTTCTTGCAGCACAACACCGATTACTCTGCTTACTCCGATTGTCGGGATTCAGCGTGTGTGATATGTATGTATGTAAGTAAATTAAAATTCTGATGAAGTCTTGTTATCAATAATGTGATAAAATTTAACAATATTGTCACATTCCCTGCAATATAAACAAATAAACACCAGCACTGAACAGTCCACCTAATCTCACACAATGTGCCCATCTTTACACGATATCACGGCGCGCCTTCCCCAACTCCATGCGGCGCGTTTGCCCTGTGGCTTTCAAAAATAAATTTCTACCCTTTTTTTTCTATGAGAAATGTGTCAAAAGAGTGAATTTTCGAGGTTAATATTTAACGAAAAAAAAGAAAAGGATTCGAAGTCACAAGACAAAAAATAATGGCCGCCAGGGCATTGGAAGTGGAGATTTTTGGGTAGATCTGCTCTTTCATGAACAATTTCATATTATGCGATAAGTGGAGTCAGCTATATTTTTATAAGTAAAAATTAATAATTCCTACCTTGGTTCCGCCATTGTTCGCGTAGTTCAGTCATTATAGATTTTGACCCGTGAATAATCAGTTCTTGGATTTTTGTTTTCGTAGGTTCCTCGGGGGGGTCACTGGGAGTGTAAATTCAAAAAGTAGACTGAATCAGGCTCCTGTGTATATTCGGAAAAACGGGTTTTCTTGAATAACTCGGCCATTTTTGATTTTACAGTAAAACCGTGAGGACAAAAATTGTAAGAAATTTGATTCTCTACAAGTTTGGTCCTCACAATTTATCTTCTAGGATCGATATTTTGGAAATTAAATTTGAAAAAAAAGCGACAAATTCAAAATATTTTCATCATCTCGTTTATTTTCAACTTTGCGGCATAAATGAAGAGGACTAAACTTGTAGAGAATCAAATTCTGAACAATTTTTGTTCCCACCTTTTTTCCCTCAAAAACGATATTTTGGAAATTAAACCTGAAAAACGCGACAAATTCAAAACATTATCATTATCTTCTATGTTCCACGTTTTACGGCATAAATGAAGAGAAACAAAGTTGTAGAGAATCAAATTCTGAACAATTTTTGTTCGAACTTTTTTTGCGCCAAAACGATATTATATATACGAAAAAGGTTAATTTCCCCGAGGGACCTACGAAAAAAAATCCAAGAACTGATTATTCACGGGTAGGGTCGGTCTTTTTGGATATAATGACTGGACTAGCGTCTCAAATCGGGACTTGGACAATTTGAGCACTTGCTGTCAATGACCAAAATGTGTACAACGAAAGTCGAGCGGCGCTACACTTTTTTTTTACTTCTAAATTATGTAAAAAATTACATATGAAATCAAAGAGCATTGTAAAAAAAGCGGCCAAGTGAGTGTCGGGCGGGCCACGCGCAGTGTAGGGTTCCGTAGTTGCGGAAGCCTATTAAAATAAATTATTTGATTATCTGTATAATTTTGTAGGGGAAATAAATGAATGTTAATTTGAAAAAGTTCTTCAACAGTGAAATGATGGCTGTCGTCCGTACATTTTATAAGTTGGTCGACTATTACTCGTCAACCTGTACAGCCTACTTAGCTGTGATAGTTTTCCTTTTAATTTCGATATATATACTACTGCTGTGAATTTTTTCACATATCTAATAACAACCGTTTAGCTGGCAGGGGGTAGGGACACTTGACTCTAACAAAAATGAGCACTTAAAAGCTTAATAATTCGCAAACGGATCCCTAAATCGAAAAATTCTTTTCACAAACAAATATTTTTCAAAGGCCTATCCAACGACATCCCACACGATGGGGTAGACGCGAAAAAAAAAATCATCCCCACTTTAGGTGTAGGGGAGGTACCCTAAAAAAAATTATTTCGAAATTTTTATTTTACCACTTTGTCGGCATTTTTAATATGTATACCCCATACCAACTTACATCTTTCTAGTACTAAGGGTCTCTGAGCTAAGCCGCGGACAGGCGGACATGGCAAAACTATAAGGGTTCCTTGTTGACTACGGAACCCTAATAAAGTTGTGTAGCACGAAAAAGTATCCCAGGAAATAATGCAACGCAACGCAATGCAACGCAACGCAAACGCGCCGCCGCCGCCCGTTTGCCGTGACACTTGAGACGCGCCGCAATATTTCGCGGGCTCACGCGGCACGCTTGCGCTGCGCTCCGCGCGAGTCTGCGTCTTCTTCATACTTATAAAGAATTTCATTTGTTCAAATTCATATTTTGCACGGAGACGCTTGAGAAATTGCTACGTGCGGTGTGGTGTTCTGTGCACACCGACCGCCACGCCACCAACGTCACCACCACCTCGCCAGGACGTAAGGAATTTCACAATAACGAAATAGCTGCCGTTTGCCGGCAGACCAAATCGACATAGCGCTCTCCTCTGCGAGAGCGTGTACCTTTTTCCGAACACGTCGGTGAAGATAATAGACATTTCTGGCATTCTTGATCAGATCAGTGTGGGGGATATTTATTGAAGATGATCGTGGGGATTCATTACAAGAAAAACCGGCCAAGTGCGAGTCGAACTTGCGCACCGAAGTTTCCGTATCGCTATGTCATGGCTAGCGCCACTCACGGCATCTAGATGGCGTATTATGAAATGCTTCATATTAGTTAAATGCCATGATTAATTAAAATGCTTCATAATCTATTCGGTAGATGGCGCGCGCGCATACACTTTTTGGTTTCTATGGGAACCCCCGTGAATTTTTTACTTTTTCTAATTTTTTATTATTTGTTCTTATATCGGCCATAATAACACATATTCTGTGAAAATTTTAACGGGCTACCTATTACGGTTCAAGAGTTACAGCCTTCGGACAGACAGACGGAGGGACGGAGGGACGGACGGACAGACAGACGGCGTAGGCTTAGTAATAGGCTTCCGTACGGGTTACGGAAACCTAATAATTTAAGTGGGTATTATTTCCGTTTCAGATGTCATTGCGAAATTCATTAAAATAAGCTGATTATATTTTTGTACTTACAGTAGATAAATTTTGCTATAATACAATGAAAATCTACAACAATTTAAAGTTAATCATATATATTTCATATTCATAAAACGTACGTAGTCAGTAGCACTATTTCTGAGAAAATAAACCAATTCGTTTTGTTTATTCCAACTCTTCCAACGCTTTGCACGACACTGATTGTACAATCTTTTCACAACGTTGTTCAGTGCCTTTCGGGCTTTAAAGGTCCAGACAGTTAAATCAAAACTCACCTTTATCTAATCCAATTGTACCCGTAAAACTGAATTCATCCCCACCTTTAAGAACGCTATCTCCAGCTCGGTCGCTCACTCGCCAGTCGAGTCACGGAGTTTGGAGCGTTATTTCAAATTATGAAGAGGGGTCCATTTTTGGCGGATGATACGACGGCGCCCGAATGATCGGCCGCGGGCGTGCACACGGCTGAACGTGGAATACGGATCAGCGCGGGTAATGGTGATTGTGACAATTCCAATTTTAGAGATAATGCGAAAATAGCGGGCTAGTAAAGTTGAAGAAATACTCCGTCAGCGCGATAGAAAAGGCGAAAATGTATACGTCTTTCAACTATGAGTAAAGATTTAAAATTAGATGTCAGAATAAGGATTTTAAAACTATTGTGAAACGCTTTAATTGCTGTTATTTTAATCTCTTCAAATATTTGTAAATAGTTTGTGTTTTCCGTCCAGTTCAGTGTAGCCGGCACGACCGAAGGGAAGCACTGACATGGCACCTAGCTCACCCGGTGTTATGGGATTTTGTAAGTGATGTAGCCAACCGTGTCAGTTTCCATAAAAAATATTTAAAAAATTTAGTATAGGGCTGACGTCATCAGCAGCAGCATTAGGAATTAGTTTGTCTAAGCCATCCTACTACTGGCTTAGCCAAACTATCAGAGAAAAGACCTAAAATATTCTAGAAAAAAATATCTTGTTGAATTAAGGTTGGTCGAAATGGCTACGTACCTATCTAATTAGTTCGTGTTCTCCGGCCAGTTCAGTGCAACCGGACACGTGAAACACAAGTGAAAGCACTGGCATGGCTGCTAGTTACTATTAGTTCCGGCAGTAACATAGGTCAAGTGATTTCATGTTATGAATCCTATCAAGTGATGTAGGATAACGTGGCAAATAAAAAAAGCCACAGTTGCACTCCGGGAGTGCCGGCAGAAGTGAAAACAACACCGTAACATTGCTTAAAAAAATTATAATTAAAAAAAATTTATGTTAAATTTAATAGAACGGACAGACATGCATTTGTTACGGAACCCTACATTCATTTTGCAGAACTTAGTAGAATGGACAGACATAAACGTGTTACGGAACCATACTTTTATTATAAAATAACCGTCGGAGGACCTTGGTTGAAAATTTTAAAATTTAGTAAAACGGACAGACATGCATTTGTTACGGAACCCTACATTCGTTTTGAAATAAATGTTAAATTTAGTAGAACGGACAGACATGCATTTGTTACGGAACCCTACATTCATTTTGCAGAACTTAGTAGAATGGACAAACATAAACGTGTTACGGAACCCTATTTTTATTATAAAATAACCGTCGGAGGACCTTGGTTGAAAATTGTAAAATTTAGTAGAACGTATAGACATGCATTTGTTACGGAACCCTACATTCATTTTGAAATAAATGTTAAATTTAGTAGAACGGACAGACATGCATTTGTTACGGAACCCTACATTCATTTTGCAGAATTTAGTAGAATGGACAGACATAAACGTGTTACGGAACCCTACTTAACAGTTGCACTCCGGGAGTGCCGGCAGATCCCGTGCCAATCGTAACTTAACTCTTAATGCAATGACTTAAGGTTACATTTCGCTTTTCGAGATCTGACGAGGACGCGATGACGCGAGTTTAAATTTTTTTACCCAAGCGCCGCTAAAGAAATTTCATTTCAAAAATTCTGGGTGCCGAGGACTCACGGTCGATGTGTAAACATCACTCGA
Source organism: Nematopogon swammerdamellus (assembly GCA_946902875.1). Lineage (NCBI taxonomy): Eukaryota > Metazoa > Arthropoda > Insecta > Lepidoptera > Adelidae > Nematopogon > Nematopogon swammerdamellus. The sequence continues at coordinate 23,393,170 of OX336339.1, forward strand.
CTCGTGAGCGTGACGTCTGTGTCACATGACGCGTGAACAAATCTCAATTCACTCTAGCTCCAAAAACCCTCGGCATCCCAGTATAGATATAAATATATATTTAAACGCCTATTAATCGCGTGTTCGTTCACGGCCCAGAAGCCCACGTGCATAACTAACTATGAGGTATCGCTAATTGGTCCGTCATCGAAGCGGGTGCACAATGCCTTCGGGATTGTTAGCTGGTGATAGCCGCTCAATAGGCAATTAGCGATTAGTTCCAGCGCATCGCTCCGCTGGCGACGCTCAAGCAGTCTCGCAACTTACCTACGGGAGAGAGCCACCTGAGGCCGACCACTCTATACAGCATGTTGCAGCAGTCATTGAACTAATTCGAATAATAGTTACTTACGACCATTTTCCTTAATGAGCCTGAATAAAATTCCATATTGTTTATTGTTTATTGATCATTCACATGGCAGTAAGACTGCATTCGAACTTGTCACAATTTGTTCTATCCGGTTCGATTGCACCCACGAAGAAGAACCGACAAGAAACTTCGCAGGGTATTATCACATTTGTACCGTGTGGGGTCGGTACTTAAAAAGAATAGCCCCACTGCATCTCTCCCCGTCGCATGTCGTAAAAGTCGACTAAGGGATAAGAAAATTCGTCAGCCTCGGTAGCTCAGTGGCGCGGTTGGTTAGTCAACTGTTATTAAGCAACGCTGAGCGCGGTCAGTGTTTGGATGGGTGACCGCTCGACCGTTGGAGGCTGACCGTGGTTCGGATTCCACGTTAAACTGTAGGTCCCTCCCCTTCTTACCTTACTAAGTGGTAGGGTTTATCCCGGCCGGGTTGGTACCACCGCACTGAACGAAACGTCGGTCGAAACGGCTATGTAAATAGTTCGTGTTTTCCGTCCAGTTTAGTGTAGCCGACATGAAATGAAGGGAAGCACTGACATGGCACCTAGTTCACCCTGTGTTATGGGCTGACATCACGGATGTTGTAGGTGATGTAGCCAACCGTGTCAGGTTCCAAAAAAAAAAAAAAAATCACGATGTATTATATACAGAGTATAATTGTGAAAAAAAAATACAAAATAAATATATAAATATTAAGATACTCGAAGTATCAAGTTGCCAATGGGTTAATAAAATTGAGGTACTAATCGTACCTAGTCAAGTGTTAACTAATTATGCAGTCAGGTAAGTAGTATATACGAGTACAATACACAGGTATACCATTCAGATAACATGCCGCCAATTGGAGCAGACCAGTCTTCACAAACAGCACCCGTTCACGAGCATCACGCCAGGGCCAGCCATCGCCACACTCAACAATATTTGAGGGTGAGAGAAGACCCGGACCAAGCGTTACCGTAGAGTGATGCACTACCCCAGCGGGAACATGACACTTTTACTTAAAACTAAATTCACGAATTGTTTTTTTTTTTTTTATGTAATCCGGTTTGGGTGGCTGTGTCGGAGGGGCCAAAGCACATGCTCTAACCAGCCAATATCACCTCCGAGAAGGTAGGTGCCATACCGGAGACTTCCCTGGATTGCTGGCTATACTGGACTAGAGGAGAACACAACCGAGGTTGCTTGCGGCCATCTTACATCCAGTACGGTGGTACCAACCCAGTCGGCTACAATTTGAGCCTACCACCTAGTAAGGGGCAAGGGAAGGGACCTACAGTTTTACACCGGTTCCGAACGGTGAAGCAGCGGGTGTAGGTATGCACGTAAATTTTTTCGTCAGAAAAAACTCATTGGTAAACGCCGACCGGATTCGAACCTCGGACCTCCCGCATGAGAAGCCGATGCCCAAACCACTCGGCCACCCGCCGCTGATTGTACAAAAAATCGAATTTCTAACTAAGAACGTCTAAGTAGACGTTGCACAGGTACACGCTCGTTTTGTGTGCGACCGTGAGTTAAAGTAGGTCACGGTGAGCGGCGCTCGCCGTCAGGCGCAACGTGGCGGCACCACCCTTGGTATTTCGGTAGCCCACATTTTTTTTATTGACAGCGCGACATATGGCGCCGAGCCACCAATAAGGTGTCTAACGACGCCCATGGACATACGGTCGTATGCGGGGGTTGCAAATGCCATGCCGGCCTGACAGGTGCCCACTTCACGCTCCTCTTGAAGGAGCTGAGACTGTACTTGGGGGTAAATATATGGGCAGGGAGAGCGTTCCAGAGTTTAACGGTTCTGTAGAGGAAAGATCTGCAGAATCGATTGGTACGCATCCGCGGTAAGTCCAGCGTGTAGGGATGCAATCCCTGCCCGATGCGTGTGGTGCGGAGGTAGAAAGGGGACGGCGGGATCGCATTAAACAGCTCCTCCGAGCACTCCCCATGGAATAAGCGATAGAACACACTTAGGGAGCCGACATCCCTATACGGTGTTGCAGTGGTTCTAGATCGCAGGACACTTCGGGGTCACCGGCTCGACGCTGGATCGGAGTTCTGCAACAGCCTGTATAAAGCCTCTTGAGTATCCAGTAGCGAAGTGTCCGTTGTAGGTTGTTTTGCGTCTAGTGCTACTGACGTGACCAAAGGAAAACTCTGGCAGTATACGTGCCTACAACAGGAGCACGTACATGCATACATACCACACGCTGTATCCCCACAATCGGGGTAAGCATAGTTATCGGTGTTGTGCTGCAGGTACTCTTGTAAATTACAGCGCAACACCGATCACCACGTTTAGCAATGTATTAGGACAAAATTACTATCAAGCAACAAGTAAGGCCCCACTTGCTGCATGACTCGGAAGAAAGACCGCGCCAAGGTGAGAGGTGGCTAGCCTGTCACCCTTTAACACGGCACCTCGTCCTTATCACTAAGCATAGTTATCGGTGTTGTGCTGCAGGTACTCTTGTAAACTACAGCGCAACACCGATCACCACGTTTAGCAATGTATTAGGACAAGATTACTATCAAGCAACAAGTAAGGCCCCACTTGCTGCATGACTCGGAAGAAAGACCGCGCCAACGTGAGAGGTGGCTGGCCTGTCACCCTTTAACACGGCACCTCGTCCTTATCACTTACCTTTTATATTATATGCACAGGGAGAGATGCTGCAGTGGGGATATTATTTTTAAGTACCGGCCCCACACGGTCTGATATACATAGAACAGTATAGGAATATTATATACCTACGTATAATATATTTTTTTATGAAAACTTACACGGTTGGCTACATCACCTACTACATCCGTGATGTCAGTCCATAACACCTTGGTGAACTAGGTGTCATGTCATTGCTTCCCTTCAGTCGTGCCGGCTACACTGAACTGGACTGAAAACACGAACTATTTGCATAGTCCTTTCAACCGACCTTTCATTCAGTGCGGTTGCACCAATCCGGGCGGTTTAAGCCCTGACACCTAGTAAGGTAAGAATGGTAGGGACCTATTACTTTTACGTGGAATTCGAACCACGGTGATGATGATGATGTAGACGTCATTAGTCTAGTAGTTGATGTACGAGTAGATAACAAAATCAGATTACACGGACTGGCAAAGTTACAAAAGAAAGTTCGGTTTGGGACTGGAAGCCGAAGACCGAGTTCCGAACAATATGGCGAGAATTTGAATAGGTACAACATTGGGATTATATCGGTATTTTTTTTATATGGAAACTGACACGATTGACTACATCACCTACAACATCCGTGATGACCCGACCGACCGCACCACTGAGCTACCGAGGCTGACTCGACCGACCGCACCACTAAGCTACAGAAGCTGACAATTCATGTTGATATGTAATTTTTTTTTATGAAACCGGCGGCGGTTCTGTAGCCGTCTCTGCCCAATAACACTTCTGCTCATGAAACCACGGTCAGTTAGGCGCCAAGCCAACTATGAGGCTGATGAAAGGACATAACTTTCAAGATACCCAGATTTCAGCGTTGTGTACTTACTTTATTGGTTAAATTCTTATTCACGTGACCATAAAACGAGTTAAAATGCATTTGAATTGTGTAGTAGATAGTTCCTGCAATGCATCCAATTCAATTTTCGTCCATCCTTAAAACTGAGTCGCAAACTGAGTCGCCCATTAAGTTTAGCGCTGACGACGATGAAATAGCGACAGCAAAAACTTGCCCCACGTGATAAGTGCTAGAAAGTTTTCAAATTTCGCAATGCATGTGGAGCGGGCGGGCAGGGAAGGTCGACGGCCTTCATAAAATTAACAATTCTTATCGCCGTGGCCATAAAAAGTGACAGACTGGCCATATAACGACGCGGACAGATACGTCGGAGTCGCGGCCGTAAAATCTTACTTTCGCGTGCCTCTCGTTGGAGAAAAAAGAAGGCTAAAAGCCGAGCTGAGGACACGAATAAAAAAAACCCGGGACCCGCTGGAGACATAAAAAGTGCATTTTTACGACGGCTCAGTAATAAAGAGTCGAGCCGACCCTGCAAGAACCGCCGTCGGGGCTTTCAGTTAAATGATCACTTTGAAGCCTGCAGACTAACGCGATTCGGCGGGGGGATATCTGATTCCCTGACCTTCGACTTATTCTTCGAAGACGACATCAGTCTCATCGTTCATACCTTACCAATTTCATAAAAAATGTAAAGAAATGAAATGAATCGTTTATTGGTCGCCATTTCGAATTACAATTTACAAATACGCCTCAATCATTCACTAAAATTGGCGACAAATTGGGCTCAACTCAGCGTGTGCATATATACAACGTGTGCAAATAGACAACGTATTGCGCTGATTTTCAGAGAACAGAGGAGAAGATAGGAAGAGAAGAAAGGTTAACGCGGTCGGCTCACATTGTACTATTTTCCAACAGCCTACACGTCCGGACAACTTCAGACCAAATTGTTGAGCCAACTAGTTACAACGCCGCGGTTTCGAGAAGGTCCCGCGTACGTCAGCAATTAGAAGAGTTTTCTCACTGATTCCGGAATGTTGTACACACGAGAATAATTCGCGAGGGTGAACTAAGCTCCTGCGGAGAGGAGAGGAGAGAGGGCGGAGGCGGTGTGCGGTTTGCTTCAGTTCTGAAAAACGAAAGCCCCACAAATCGCATGAGGTTCTTTTGCGACTCCGCCTTTTCAAGTTTACGAGTAGCCGAGTGGAAATGTTAGCTCGTTTATTTAATGAGGTGGTTGCTTTTTAATACCCGTAAAAGGAGTTTTTTTTAGACCGTTGGCATACATTTTAATGAGTCGTACCTTTTAACTGTGTGGAAGACCGCAGTGTCTGTTGAGCGACTACCGTGCGCTGCCCGGGATTACTTCTTTTACTTTTTTAAACTTCTTGTGCGCATGCACTCGCTGTTGATCATTGAATAAAAAAATATATGTTTATGACTTTCAGAAAATAATGTTTCTTTAATGTAATCCATTGTGGGTGGCTGAGTCGGAGGAGTCAAAACACATGCTCCGACCAGCAAATATCACTTCCGAGAAGGTAAATGCCATACCGGACGCTTCCCTGGATTGCTGGCCATACTGGACTAGAGGAGAACACAACCGAGGCTGCTATGCAGCCATCTTACAACCAGCACGGTGGTCGGCTATAATTTGAGCCTACAACCTAGTAAGGAGTAAGGGAAGGGACCTACAGTTTTACACCAGTTCCGAACGGTGAAGCAGCAAGTATGCACGTAAATTTTTTCTTCAGAAAAAAATCATTGGTACACGCCGACCGGATTCGAACCTCGGATCTCTAGCATGAGAAGCCGATACCCAAACCACTCGGCAACCCGCCGCGTGGCGGGTGGCCGAGCGGTTTAAAGGTGTTATGTTTTGGGCGATATTTTTGGACATGCCGTAAGAAGAATTAATTTTTAATGGAACATTAATGAATGACCACTTACAAATGAACACTTGCACGAGTGTGTCGTTTGGTGAGAGTTATGTATGAACTAAAGTCAAGTGACTTTGGAGCTGAAACGGGACTACTTTATTTCTGGAGTGTTTTATTGTGTAAATATTTAAAGTGGGGTCTTCAAAATGTATTAACACACAGGCTAGACAGCCCGGCAACAGACTGCTAATCTGCGGAAATTGCACTTCACTGAAAGCGGTTTCGCGAGGAGAGGCCATTTTTTTTCTGTCATCTGCGCCATTGGTGACTCCGCACTGCCAGCTACTTTAATAGATAAATTTACGCTCAAATTTTTTATTCCTCTTTATATAATTCAATAATCGCAGTCACGAAATAGATTAATTTCAAAGCGCGTTTCTCGCAAATTTCGTGATGTTTTGCATTCGGCTACACGATGTGTGCGGCGCGGCGGGGCGGGCGGCGCAAGCACGCTGATAGATGCTAAATTACCTCGCCCTTTGATCGGCGATGTGTTATGCAAATTTGGTTATTCTCGCCGGGTTCGTTGCTAATGAAGATCTGTTGGATGTTCCGGATCGGTGAGATTTTTGGTCGACTTCGCACGCGCCTCCTCGTCCGCGTACGAAACATCCACTAAACACACATTCGTGAACGGATCTATATCATGTAGGCAACTGCCTAATTAAATTTTGTGTTGGATTGTCGATGAAAATGGAAATAGCACCCTCTCTCCTTCTTCCGCAAACAGTTTTCGAAACAAGAAAACACTTAGACGAGCTCGTAACAAAATCTAAATTTAGAATGTTGTATTTTTAAGGGAATATATTTGAAGCACAGAGCATCAAATACCTACCGCGGGCGCCCCCTACTAGAGGCGCCCTAAGCGATGATATTTGAAACCCAATAACCGTACGCTGAGCTGCTAGCGCTTCGTATGTGTGTTTGTGTGCTAGTATCGACACTACACACAAAGAGGAGCAAGTTAGGCACAAGTGCACACGCACAACACACATATATAAGTCATAGGCCACGCCCACAGGCTTCAACGGCGTTGTAGAGACATCGCGCTCAGGGCGCCTCTAGGAGGGGCAGGCGCGCGCAATTGATGCTCTGTGATTTGAAGCCATGTTTATCGAAATTACAGCGCCACCAAGTCACCAGAATTATAATAATATAAAGTATAGCGTGAAGCCATCAATGATTTAGTTACCCTCGATTCTTCACTGTATCTACAAAGTTCTCCTTATTTATCGTCTACAGGTGAAACTCATTACTCGAATACGTCCTCAACTGTTTTGTATTCTTTATTTAATTATGTTGGTTTGTGACGAATATGTCCCTTTTCCTATCTTTTCTTGTTTTCATATAATATCCTATAATTTTTCCTCACATTTACAACTACGCAATAAACTTTGTGTATTTCTCATTTCAGTGCATTTAGTGCTACTAAAGCCTCTACAAAATTTTCCCAAATATTCAGTCAATTTAAAACTGAGATATCTTTTGCGTTGCAACATTTTCCTTCAGAATTAATGAAGAGGATTTCAGCATGTACTTAAAACGTAGATTGAGGCACACTTGCTACCCTCGCGACTAAGCAGAAAAAGTCTATAAACGCCCCGGATTCCGGTGGACACTTTAGTATTCTCTTCACGAACGTTCGGGAAGGTTAACCCCTATTTCCCCATCAGCGGGCGTCAATAAAATCAGAGCACTAAATTTTAATGGCCTTTTTATCTTCCACCAGCAGCTCCGTCGGGGCTAGGCGAAGTCACCTCATTCTCGTGGTCATATCTTACTCGGAAGATGCATGTGAATTGCACGTGTAGTCTTTGTCTTTCGATTGCGACGCGCTGCGCGTATTGTGTGCAAATGGGAAAACTGTATAGCAGTGTCCTGATTCCAAGTTCAGTACGATCAAAACTTACACAGATGCAAACTTTGTGTATGTGTAAATACATATACTGGGATGTGTGATATGATGAAATTAATATGCTTCTCGGTGTACATGAGTACCTAATATAAGCAGGTCTCTCGATGCAGTTTACGGTCTTTTATGGTTCCGTACTTCAAATGAAAAAAATAAACGTAACCCTTACAGGATCACTTTGTGGTTTGTCGGTCCGCCTTTGTCTCCCCGTTTGTCAAAACCATTTTATTCAGGAACGGATCATCAAGTTGAAATTGATATCAAATACTAAGGTCTACGGTAGTAAAGAATCAAGATTCTAAGTGAACGCAATCAAAAGATACGACCATTTATGTTGCATATTTTGATATTCGCAAACTCACTCATCAAAACTCATAGTGGTTATTCTTCACATTTTAGGGATTTTCAATATATTTAATTGGCATCACTAAATTTCATATGGCAAGGAGATTATCGTAGGTAGGTCGAAAACTTCATGAGTAAAATTAAAAATTTCCTTTCCAAACCTACCTCCATATCATTTTTCATTCGCATTCGTTCTCCCTGACTTCCAACAACCAACCGGTGACAAAAAGAAAGTTCATCATCTTTATCGGACCGAAAACCGTAAGCAGGAAATGGCGACGGAATCACGCATATGGAACTAAGGTCAGAAATCCACACATCCTACAGTCCACTTTCAGCTTTCTAAATCACCACATAGGGTACTTCCCGTTTACCTAGAATCATGAATTTGACAAGAAGCAAGGTCTCACAACTCACAAGTAGAGGAAATATAAAAGTGCTTATATGTATGACATAATATAATTTTTGTTTTTTTGTTTTGGTATGGAACTCTCGGTGCGCGAGTCCGGCACGCACTTGGCCCCTTTTTTGTTTTGTAAAATATTGATACTTGATATCAAAAAGTTTACAAATATTAAAAATATTTGTGATTCTTATTAAGTAATAACTTGTACAAGACCCTACCGCGTGCTCCGGAATAACAATTCTTATTGTTAGTTTCCTTGTACGCTACTATGGTTCTCTTGCCGCTCTATGTGACAGAACGTAGATTCTATCAATTCAGACGATAAAGTCTTAATTGCACTACACGAATCGGTTTTACAATGCTGTTTGCATTAGGCAAAATGTGAAAACAAAAAAAAACGTATTAACTGTATGTCTTTGAACAGTACGACAACAAAAAATTCCACATCGGTATCTCGTTTATTCAGCAATACGAGTAGACTCGTCTTCCCCGCTCGCGACCGCAGAGTAAACATGACATCGGAGACGTCAGGTCCCGCGTTATTGTGGAAAAATTCCCTTTATCCAACCAAGGTCGCCGCTATCTGGTTTCCCTCGCGCGAGGGCGACGAGCCCTTTCCATTTTATATCGGAGCGACAAATGAATAGCGCCTGTGCCGATAATCGTAAAATGCACGGGTCCGCAAATTGCCCTCCGACCGCAGCCCTACAGGCCCTTCCTTCTCGTTCGCCCTTCTACTCTCGATGGAGTACGGAGTTTTTGTCTCACTACAAGTCAAACCGTCTGGAAAAATACGGCTAACGAAATCATGCTACCATAGTTTATTACGATCATAAACCGGTTTAAAAAAACCGGCCAAGTGCGAGTCGAACACGCGCACCGAGGGTTCCGTATCGCCATGTCATGGTCAACGCCACTCACGCCATCTGTGGCGTGTTTTATGAAGTGCTTCATATTAGATAAAATTCATGATTAGTTAAAATGCTTCATACTCTTTTCGGTATATGGCGCGCATACACTTTTTAGTTTATTGTATGGGAAACCCGTGAATTTTTTACTTTTTCTTATTTTTATTACCTACTATTTGTTGTTATATCGGCCATAATAACACATATTCTGTGAAAATTACAACGGGCTACCTATTACGGTTCAAGAGATACAGCCCTCGGACAGACGGACAGACAGACAGACAGATAGACGGCGAAGGCTTAGTAATAGGCTCCCGTACCCGATACGGAACCCTAAAAATGGAAAATTTTACGTATCTGACAATCTGCATGAAAACAATTAAGGTTTGCGCGGTGTTATTAATTCAATTTATATCTTGTGAATTTAAGTATAGAGCGAAAGCTTCTAAGAGCTATTTTAAACAGCCGGAAGCCTTGCGTGAAACTACGAAATGCGCAGGTTAGGTCTGAAGTGTAATAAAAATAAATAGTTTGTTCAGACTTCAACTGAACGTGAGTGAGCGGAGTATTAATCTTAGAACGCACCACAAAGAATGCGCCCCGCTATAAGCCTGGATATCTATTACCTTTATCGTGTATCCGCACGCACCCCGCAGCTCGCTCGCTTCAACACTGCTGCCTCGGCAGAAAACATAACATCGAACAGACACAGAAACGACACTATGCCCCTCGCGGTGGACGGCCGCGCCGATGAAAGGGCGCTGTTGATTTAGCCCCTAGGCGAGGCATAAAGCTCTTCTTGTGTTTTTACAGTTGATGTGGGCCGATGCTGGAGCCGGATTTTCGAGGTTGTAGCAGCTTCACAGAGCAGGATTTCTTGGTGTGTGAGCGGCTCACACAGGTATTGTCCAGGTGTGATTAAAATACTAAATTCCCCTTTTTGTTTCTCTGTTTCGCATCTGTGTCTTTCATCAATTGATTGTTTATGTAAAAACGTTTATTTCTATTTGCCTTTACTGAGTTCAATGTGTTCCAGAGGGAAGAGTAGTCGGGATATGTTGCAATTTTCAATTGCAATTATTATTTTTTAAGTACAAAAAAAATATTTTACAACGATGTGTGCTCAGAGCTATAGGCATAGGTACTAGGCTCGCACCTGTATCGCTAAGCTCCGTAATGTTACATGTATACTTTCTGTTTCTTCTTTTGTTATAATCTATGTACTACATGTCTCTGTTTTTTTGTTTCTCCTTAATAAATAAAATAAAATTAATACAATGTCCCTGCAAAAAAGTGTCAAATAAATTTTATGGTTTTAATATTCTTAGAGTGAAGATGATTCTTTCCTGTTAAAATTATAAATAACCTCTTTTTAATAGTCCATATACTAGTGCAGCCTAGTTTCTTATACGTCATGTATAATAATAATATTTCCATATTCGATCGAATTTTTGTTTTTGAGAAAACATCGGTTCTCTAAATCATTTCTTTGTCGCACCGCTACGGTGTGGAACTGTCTTCCGGCGAGTGTGCTTCCCGAATCCTTAAACCTGGGTGTCTTCAAATGTCGTATTAACAGGATAGACAGCCTAGCAACCGCCCGAAAATCTACTCGCATTGCACCTAACTGAGCGTGGTTTCGAGAGGAGAGGTGATTTTGGCTCTGTCAACTGCACCATTGGTCTCTGGACAAAGCCGCCCATGTTGGTTTACATTTAAAAAAATGTCCATCAACGTCGCTAGACAACTTATGGGTATCTTAGCGTCACATGACGCGCTTTCTATAAAAAAAATTCAAATTCAAATAAAATTATTGTCGTTATAACCGAAAAGATCACTGCATCTCTCCCCGTGTATGTGTACCGTGTGGGGCCGGTGCTTTAAAAGAATAGCCCCACTGCATCTCTCCCCGTGTATGTCGTAAAAGGCGACTAAGGGATATGACTCCCTTCTTATATTACTAGGTGGTAGGGTTCAACCCGCCCGGGTTGGTACCACCGCACTGAATGAAAGGTCGGTCGAAACGGCTATGTAAATAGTTAATGTTTTCCGTCCAGTTCAGTGTAGCCGGCACGACCGAAGGGAATCACTGACGTGGCACCAAGTTCATCCGGTGTTATGGGCTGACATCACGGATGTTGTAGGTGATGAAGCCAACCGTGTCAGCATCAATAAAAAAAAAAAAGAGTTTATTGTATTATTTAGCACTCTGCTCTTAAAAGCAGTATGTCAGCTAGGCTAGAGTGGCGCTGTGGCGTGTCTCTCCGTTCCCTCTTCTCGCGACGAGCGTCGGAGCGGATCTTATAACCGGCGGCGTCGTCCTCGATTGCGTCGTTATTTTTGATAAGCGGTTGGAAATCTCTTTACAGGGCGTTAGATATTAAAATACGAGCGAACTCGTTTTCCCAGCGAAGCTCGTAGTTCTCCCACCGCGCATGTACATTGTGCGAAGCGCTCTCAGGGATATCTGGTGACACTTATACCGTGTGCTCCCTTACTGTACTTGTCTCAGCTTTTATGATAAGAGATGAAGTAAAGTATTTTGAAAGACGAAACAGTTTAGTGAGAATGGGTATATTCCAGTAAACTGTTATTGAATGTTATTAAATTTTTCAGCATTCAAAAAAGTCAGTCAGTCAGGGCAACTTTCAACGTTTGGACAACAGCAGCCTCGATAGCTCAGTGGTGCAGACAGTCAAATGTCGCTATTGAATGTTAAGCAACGCTGGGTGCGGTCGGTACTTGGATGGGTGACCGCTGACCGTTGGAGGCTGACCGAGGTTTGGATTCCTCGTAAAACTGTAGGTCCCTTCCCTCCTAATCTTACTTGGTGGTAGGGTTTAACCCGCCGGGGCTGGTACCACCGCACTGAATGAAACGTCGGTTGAAACGGCTATGTTAATAGTTTGTGTTTTTCGACCAGTTCAGTGTAGCCGGCACGATCAAAGGGGGAAGCACTGACATGGCACCTAGTTCACCCGGTGTTATGGGCTGACATCACGGACGTTGTAGGTGATGTAGCCAACCGTGTCAGTTTCCATAAAAAAAAAACACCAACCATCAGAGTCCATGTTCCACACCCGCAGGTCATAAAGTATACGTTGTCAGCCTCGGTAGCTCAGTGGTGCGGTCGGTCGACTATTTGTTAAGCAACGCTGAGCGTGGTCAGTACTTGGATGGGTGACCGCTCGACCGTTGGAGGCTGACCGCGGTTCGGATTCCACGTAAAACTGTAGATCTCTTCCCTTCTAACCTTACTAGTTGGTAGAGTTTATCCCGCCCGGGTTGTACCACCGCACTGAGTGACACGTCGAAACGGCTATGTAAATAGTTCGTGTCTTCCGTCCAGTTCAGTGTAGCCGACATGAAATGAAGGGAAGCACTATGGCACCTAGTTCACCCGGGGTAATGGGCTGACATCACGGATGTTGTAGGTGATGTAGCCAACCGTGTCAGTCAGTTTCCATAAAAAAAGGTAACAAAAGTTCTTTAAAAAAATTAATGTGATTCTATACCGAATGCAATTTTACTTACAAAATTGCGCAGTAGGTACTTCGAAAACGTAATCGCGGGTTCAAAGCTTTTTTACAAGCCGGACCAACCAGATCAGCGTCTCCTCAGGTGGCTCCGTTCTATGGTGCAGCAACCCAGTTCGGATGCAATTAAAAAAACGCACAAGCAGTGCTCAATACTTATATTGACGGTACATTCTCACATCCACAAGTAATCCATTTCAATATTGATTTTAGACACATAACTCGACATTCATTACAAGCAGAAGCAACGAACGAAACAGAATATGCAAACAGATTGACTTCTAACGTACCCAATTAATCCGACAAACTTTTTCGCCTTTAGTAAGTAGGTAACTTCTGTTTTCAATTAAAGCAACTTTGAATCCAGACTGGCCGTCCAATCTTTTCTGACATTGCTTTCTCACGTTGTTCTAGGATTAATTAGAGAAGCTCGTCGACAACAAAGTTATCAATTTCCAAGTCCAATTAACGTCCGAGTAAATTTCTTGCAATTTTTCTTATTTCCCACCAGGTCGTGCCGTAATTAATACCTGAGCAGCGACGGGCGATGAGGATAATTTGCACCTGCCCGTCTATATAATTTCACCTCTTCCGACTCCCCTACGCTGTGGCACAGTTCATTCGAGCGAGGACCTGGCGAACTGGGGTGGTCGAGTGCTAGAGGGGCAACTACGCTACTAACAAGAAACAGCCAAAGTTCGGTTCTCGACTTGTTTTTTTTTATAATTGGTCAAAAAACATTACAGCAAAAATTTCCCCTGCTAGCTTTGCTGACTACCAAACCCTAAGGGACCCAGCGTCGAGCCGTGCGACTAGTGTGTGACCCCGAAGTGTCCCACGATCTAGAACCACTGCAACTCTGTAGGTATGTCGGTTCCCGAAATGTTTTCTATCGTCTCGGAGGAGCTTAGTGATCTCGCCGTCCCCTTTCCACCTCCACATCACGCGCACTGGGCAGGGATTGCATCCCTACCCGCTGGACTTATCGCGGATGCGTACAAATCGGTTCTGTACATCTTTCCTCTTCAGAACCGGTAAACTCTAGAACGCTCTCCCTGCCCATATAATTCTCCCCAAGTAGAGTCTCGGGTCTTTCAAGAGCGGCGTGAATGGGCACCTATCAGGCCGGCATGACATTCGTAACGCCCGCATACGACCGAAAGTCCATGGACGTCGTTAGACACCTTATGGGTGGCTCGGCGCTACATATCGCGCTTTTTAATAAATTCAAATTCAAAATACTTTATTTTCAGAAAACATAAATTTAACATTTTTACTAACTACATTAAGGACAATACAACAAAACACAGATATGATAAAAGATGATCCCTGCATCCTATACTGGCATTTGCCGTGTCACAGGATGCAGGTAACTGTCACCCTTAAACCTACTTAGTTTAAATTAATTAAATTATTATTTAAATTACGGTCACTATCTTCATTTCCTGTCAGTTAATAACGAATTTAAGTCAAAATATATCGACTTATGCCCGACTATATTTTAGACGAAGGTGGTGAAATCGGACGCTTAATGTTACAATGTTTCAGTTTTCTCTCGTCTTCACATTTTTCACAGAGCGTTTGATAATAATATGGTGAGTATGCCCTCGCTCTAGCTCATCGCTTCGAGTTCCCTCCCCCGCGGAATCGGAGTCACGTGCTCGACAGCCGAGTCAAATTGAGGAGATACGTCGCGACTAGCGATAAAGTTCGCTCAGGGCTCCAACCGACGTACCACCATCTTAGAAACTGTGGATAAACTGTTAGAACTTTGTCGCGTTAACTTTCGCCCTCCGTCTTGGAGTATTTATCACAGCGGACGTGGAACAAGTGCGCGAGGCAAAGTTCCAATCGCATATATTCATAGATGGAGTCGATTATACCGCCGACTAACAACTGCCCTACATACCTGAATGTGGCTGTAAGGACTTGGAGTTATTGCTCTATTGGTTTCATTGAATGTTCTATTTTATGAGATCACTTTATATTATGCTTTATACGATAGGCGTGCTCTTCTCTCGTGCGTTTTACAAACTCACAGGATTCTACCAAGTATTTGATAATATTAGTGAAAATCCCACGTACAATCTGTTCCACGAAATTTGTCCCTCGTGCGAAACCATGTGCTTTACGTATTAGAGATTGAAATTGCTCAATCCAAGGGACAAGATTCGTGGAACGCTCACTAAAAATCTGTTTTGCTTACATAGACTCAGTACTTGATTATTTTACTTTTTAATTTGCAACAATTACAATTTTTTTTTTATGGAAACTGACACGGTTGGCTACATCACCTACAACGTCCGTGATGTCAAGCCTATAACACCGGGTGAACTAGGTGCCATGTCAGTGCTTCCCCCTTTTGATCGTGCCGGCTACACTGAACTGGTCGGAAAACACAAACTATTTACATAGCCGTTTCCACCGACGTTTCATTCAGTGCGGTGGTACCAACCCGGGCGGGTTAAACCCTGCCACCAAGTAAGATTAGGAGGGAAGGGACCTACAGTTTTACGAGGAATCTGAACCTCGGTCAGCCTCCAACGGTCAGCGGTCACCCATCCAAGTACTGACCGCACCCAGCGTTGCTTAACATTCAATAGTGACAGTTGACTGTCTGCACCACTGAGCTATCGAGGCTGACAAAATTGATTAATACTTCTATTTTTTTTAATATAAAACAAAGAATTAAACCCCAACTCTGAAAATACATAAATTACTCACTTTAACTAACATTTTCGTACGTACCTAGAACCGTTTGTAAGTATTTAGAACAAAGAACCGCTCTTCATAAAATATACATTGGATTATGAAGATTGCTCGAGCGATAAATTGAACGCCAAGTTATGATATTGAGAAAGTTCAGGTAGGAATAATGTGGATAATGGAAGGACTCAGAGACTGATATAAAGTGATGACGTTATAAATGGTTTGTCTTTTGGAGGTTATGCGAGTAGATGCTTTTATAAAATATTTTAAAATACAATATAATATTATTTTTAAAATGCAATAAACGGAAATCATTTCAATACTTATTTCTGTACTTGTAACTTATCCTAACTAAAAGTAACATAACTTAACAAAAATTATTACAAGTTAAAATTATGTATCTTAAAAAAGTTATATTACAAATTTAAATAACCCTTAAAAAGTTAAAAATCATTTAGACTTAATTAATTAAAGGCGTCTGTGGACCAAATATTAAACACTAAACTAAACAAAAATATATTTATTGCACAATATGAAATTAACAAATAAATTAATGACTAATAATAAACTAACCTAAACAACATAAAAAATTTCACACAAATTTTGATCGCTCTCTCCTCGAAGGGTACCCAAAACGCTCGCAGCATTCCCGCGCTGGATAGCGATTGCTATCCACTGTCTAAGGTATTGCCCTGCCTTAAGATTGCCTGACAGGTCAATTAATTTTTTACTTAAAACGGAGGTTAGTGACTAAACTAAACTGTAAATCTGTTTGAGTATTTGTGATATTTTATACTGAAATTATAGCCATGACATTGTTGTCTTGAAACTTTCCTCGATTCATTTTAATTTGACTATTTATGAGCGAGAATTGCCTTTGAAGAGAAATTTAAATATGAAGCTTATTGAAGCAGTGAAATCGATTTACTGAAATACTTTTATGCAGCAACAATTTAAGGGTGTTTTCTACTTTTAAAGTTGACATCTGAAAAGGTGCATTACCGTTTCAGTTTCTCATCAATTGTCAGTAATTCATTTCTTATATATTAGCAACTTGAAAGTGAGCAAAATGACATTTCGTACAGACTAGTAAACAGCAGTCGCATTCGTATTTGACAATTTGACATTGGCTGTACGTAAAATATAGTGGATTTGTAAGTGACCGTAAAGGCGACCACCTAACGCCGGAGTTCCCCCGCACCCGCGCTGCCGTCGCGTCGAGATTTTAATAAGCCACTGGCGTGTTTGTGTGGCGACAATGACGCCCTCTGCCGGTATTGTTGAGGCGGACGGCGCACAATGCTGCGTCAAAACCCGGGAGAGATTTGAAAGGGCATAAATGGCGGGTTTATTATGTTTCTTGCGAAGCTAGCCAGTTCTGCGGAAACGATTGCCTACGTCGCGTCGGGAGCCCGTTTTGTTTTCTTGAGGATGTGCCATTTTAAAATATTTTCCATTCATTGCAAAGGACAAAATATTATCAGTCACCTGTCAGGCTAGCATGGCATTCGCAACCCCCGCGTAGGACCAAATGTCCATGGGTGTCGTTAGACACCGTATAGGTGGCTCGGTGCCACATGTCGCGATTTCTATAAAAAAAACCGGGCAAGTGCGAAGCGAACTCGGGCATCGAGGGTTCCGTATCGCCATGTCATGGTCAGCGCCACTCACGTCATCTATGTATTAGTTAAAATGCTTCATACTCTTTTCGGTAGATGGCGTGCATACACTTTGTAGTTTCTTGTATGGGGCCCCGTGAATTTTTTAATTTTTCTTATTTTTATTATTTGTTGTTATATCGGCCATAATAACCTTCGATCCATAAAACTATTTTTTCCGTCTACGATAATAACACATATTCTGTGAAAATTTCAACGGCATACCTATTACGGTTCAAGAGATACAGCCGACGGACGGACAGACAGACAGATAGAGTGACGGCGTAGGCTACGGATACGGAACCCTAAAAATATGTAAACCTTATCACTTTCTTAGATTTTCTTTGAGCGAATTTAAAAAATTCTATTCGAAACCAACTGTACGCTCTTTAAAAATGTTAATCGCTATTATAAATGTTTTTTTAAACTAACTTTTTCAGCCCTTGACAATGATGCCCCACTCCATGAAGTTTTAAGAAAAAGGTTTTTTTTTTTATTTAGTTTATTTTTAGGGCTTTTAACAATAATTTGTTAATATCCGCCCCATAGTACTCATCTTCTCCATCCCTTAGGACACAGAGTTCTTAAGGGATAGAGAACGCTCCACGAAGTTCAACAAAATTACTAAATCCCTCTCACTTGGGCTCGCCAACAGTTTATGTATGCTAAAAAACAAATTGAGTCTGTCCACCCTAAGTGACGTCTGTAATTCCGTCCGTAATAAAACGATTTTCAAAGTTTGACAAGACCGCGCCTAACGTCCGCCATTTTTAATATTCACAATTTTTAAGGCCTATAGCACTCCCACAATTAAGACGAATCTAACGACACAATGTTTAGGCTACAGCGCGTGCTATAGAAATATACATACATACATTCATACACTAGAACACCTCCCAACCCTCCTTTTTGCTTCCAGACGCGCAGTCGGGAAAAAAACCAAACATTACATTTACACTTCAAAATACCTAATTACCTTTAACTTTGCATAGATATTCTGCGGTACTGATTACCCGGTCGGTAGACATAATGATAATGCATATCAATCAATACTAATAATAAATCTGTAAGGGATGGTCATGGAGTAAGTTTCTTTGTTTTTTGAGATATTGGGTTTGTATACTCTGTGTATGATACTAAAACTAAATTTAAGATTTTTAGAAATCATTTCTGTATGTATTTTCCACCATTACCCCTAAAACGGATCATCTGATTTCGACGAAACTTCGTACAAGTACATTTACCTACACGGGACACAGGATAGGCTAAATAAAATCCACTTCCGGTTATGCTAAGACGTGGCTCTCATACAAACCGAAATGTTCCGCGCGCCAAAATAAAGGTACTACGGTAGCGGTATCTCACGCGAGCGAAGCCGCGGGCAAAAGCTAGTGTTTCGTAAAATAACTATTGTCGTATCTTAGCCGTGTGAAAAGATATTATAACTTTAACTATTTAACTATAATATTTTATCTTACGATGCCCTAAGATAAAATATTGTAGTATCTTCGTCCTCTGTAACGTGCAGTGTCGGATTTCGATGTTTTGTCAATTGACAAGTTTTGAGCGTTAAGTAAACAGCTTGAAAGGTAAGAAATATTGCGAACATTAAATTTGAACGGCAAAGTGCAGCAACAGTGAAAACTGAAATGAAACGGATCGGCGCGTGTCATTGAAAAGTTCTTCTGAAAACTCAAGTTGGTCGCGTCTGGGCGGGGCGAGAGCACAGAACAGAAAATACGAGTAGAAGTAGAGCGATAACTTGTGCTTAGAAGTAAGCGTAGTACCGCGCAATTGATCTCCACCCATATCAGCCATAGCCTTTCATTTCTGTCACGGAAACCAGCATGCTAAGCAAATAAAAAAAACCATATGATTGAGATATATACAAGTATTTATTTATAAATTATAATTTCAGATTCAAATGGTCGGCTACATCACCTTGATGTCACCACCTATGATGTCAGCTCATATCACCTTGACGAACTAAATTGCCACGTCAGTGATTTTATTCGTGACCTTTGGTCGTGTCGGCTACACTGAACTATTTACATATCGGTTATGACGGACCTTTCATTTCAGTGTGGTGATGATACAATTACGGATTTGAAACCCTACCACCTACAGTCCGCGCGCCAGCTCCGAGGAATCGGTGTCTGTCGAAATTAATTTATTATTGAATTTGTATAGAATGTTTTATATAGATTCACATTTTGTGATGATTATTCTATACTAGGCGAGTAATATTATACTAATTATAATTTAAAAATTCTATAATAAATTAAGTTCCACAGCCACCGATTCCTCGGAGCTCGCGCGCGCAAGATATAGTAAGGTGAGAAGGAAGGCACGTACAGTTTTATTATTCAAAGGAAAACAAAGCCGCAGGAATCCGTGCACAGCCAGCCGCACATCCAAGCAAATACATATCAAATTTTACGAGTGGCTGTCGATCCATCGCAGTATCAATGGCCGGCTACTGATAGCTATAACGTCGCCCTATCGAGGCTGACATTATATTTTATACTTAAATTACAATACAATAAAAACGACAGTCGCACAAAGAATTTGTCTAAATGTATAAACTTATAACTTGGAGGTATCCCAACTCGCACATTCTTTGTATGGGAATTTGAATAAACTCGTCTTCGTACTAATAAGTTAGCGCGCTACTTCTATTAGATTTGTATGTTCTGTGGGCGAGATTCTCCAGTCGGCGCGGGTGAGAAAAATGCTTCCTTCTTGAGTCTGCGAGCTTCGCGAACTTATTATGTTGGAATTAGTTTTTCAAACTGCAAATATAACTGTCTGGTGAGATTTACAGATGATCTCCGTTTTTGCGGAGGAAGTTGCGAAAGCGGCCGGAGCCCGTCGGAGGTAACGCGGCGGTCGAGTCGACGATTCACGGTGGCGCGGCGTCTCTCTGAATAGTTAGCGGAAACGGAGTCTCCGTTGTTTGGTTTACGTTATCATTTTGTTGTCTCAAATTCAGGTCCGCTTAGTCTGTTTTACAGATACTATTACGGACGCTGCTCTGCGGAACTAGCATCCCTTATTCCCTGCCACCCGTCCGATCTCCGCATGACTCGTCGCAGAGAGACTCAGCACCCTTTTGTTGTTGACATGGGGCTTTTGAGAAACGATCGGTTCTCTAAATCGTTTCTTTGTCGCACCGCAAAGTGTGGAACTGTCTTCCGGCGAGTGTATTTCCTGAATCCTTTAACCTGTGTGTCTTCAAGCGTCGTATTAACGAGCTAGACAGCCTAGTAACAGTCCGTAAATCTGCTGGCATGGCACCTAACTGAGCGTGGTTTCGCGAGGAGAGATTTTGGCTCTCTCGACTGCACCATTGGTGCCTTGGCACAGCCACCCAAGCTGGTTTACATTAAAAAAAAAACAAAATAAATAAGTTTACACTAAATAAATGTGTGTGAAAGTTAACACAAACATACACAGCGGCACCGAGCGGCCGAGTGTGGAAGCGCCGCCACCTCCGGCCTTACGAACTTGATAGTGAAGCGTAATTCCAAAGTGCGCTCATAAACACTCTTCATTAACAATTGAATTTAATTATGCCGCGCGTGCTCGCGTATATATGGATATTGTCTGAGTTATTAATAGTGACAAGCGGCGGTGAAATCACTGCGTAGCTCCCTAATGAAGCTGAATGGACAACGCGCGCGGCCCGGGCGCCGCTTATAATGCGCGGGGGCGGCTCGGGGGCGGGACGCGACGCAGCGGCGGCGGCGGCGGTGGCACGGCAACTATTCTGATTTACGATGCGTCGGTATGAATTACGACTTGGCCGCGGCGTAACTGAGTCTACAGCGTTCAAATTTCGTGATTATTACACCTTTAAACACATATAAAAAAATATAGACATGAGATGCATTGCGAATTAAGTAACGCCACATTAAATCGATTCTATACATTAAATTTTTTATAGCCATTTGTTTTAATTATAATAACAATAATTCACTTATTATAACACGTTATCGTGTGAAAATCTACTAAAAATTAAAGTATTATGCATACCTTAGAGGAAAAAATTAAGTGAGGCTGGATTATGTATGGTATGCTGGTTATGTTACATTTTTTGCATGAAAGTATTATCAAAATAATAATTGTCATGCAGCATATTTACATGTCAGTTTTATAATATGTATGTAGTTGGTATCAATGCGGTGTCAGTATTTGTGATTAATTTGTTTCTATTTATAATTTTCTCTGTGTATTATACAGTCAAATTCCCTTTATATTATATTAAGTTAACCTTCGTTTAGAGATCATAGACGAAATACCTACGTTCAAGCTCCGTAATAATGTGAAATTTCATTAAATTATAAATGAAAAAGCTCTAAGATGTCTTGAAATAACTTAATCTAAATATTAAATTTTCTAAACCAAATTTTACTATGTTTAGAAGTTCAGTAAAATTTTAAATTATACAATTAGGTATGTACCGACCAAAGTGGTGGCAAATAGCACAGGATAGAGATAAGAGGGCATCATTGGAGGAGGCCTTTACCCAACCTGGGGACCTTGCTTAATAAAAAACCTAATTTAGTAATCATAACATTAATAGTAAATAATATTGAAATGTAGCATGGTCAAATAAAGGCTTTTTTATTTTTATTTTATTTATTATTATTATGTACCGACCGACATTCCGAATACCTCGAGAATATGTTTTAAGTGCTAGAGAATTTTTCAGCATCGAAAATAAGGCTCTATTTTCGTCAACGAGGAGGCGAGTGCTTCAACGCGCCACCCGCATCACGCCTCCACCGCCCCCGCCGCCTCCGACGACGCGCCGCACCGCCTCCGCCGCGCCGCCGCCGCCGCCGGTCAAAGTTTCAAGCATATCTCGAAAAAACTTGCACTAACATCGGGCCAGCCTAAAACAAGCGCGGGGCCAACTTCGCTGGCCCGTGCCTAGAATCCGAAGCGCAGCAGAACAAAAGAAAACAATCGACGCTCGCAACGATTCTTCCCGGCGAGATATCAAAAATTTATCGCTTATCTCCCCCCCTAGCTGTGTGCTTGGACACGTACGCAGAAACTAAGAGCTACACGCCGTGCAACTATTTTTAATTCTGCTATTTCGCTGCAACTGCGCCGTTATTTTGATAAATACTTAGCGATGACCGAATACGATGTATGGTGTAGTTCTAGGTGTAGTTGCTCGCCACACCTGCAAAGTCACGTAGACAGAGTCAATAGTTGAGAGAGATGATTAGAGATATGTTAGAGCGATATCGATGTTACTTGTAGTCAATATAAAAGACACGTGACTTTAAAACGTGGCTTTTGCGCAATTTTTCAATAGATTCATATAATAAGCTATAAACTTTGCGTTTCTGTACTTTAATACCTTCAAACAATTTATTAAGGTAAAAATAATGCAAAGCCGATTTTTTCTCTTCATTTTCGGGCTAAAGACGAAATATAGAAAGCGAGTAAGTACTAACATATAAAAAAGAAATATATATATTTCAATTTATTAAGGTGTTGAAGGACAGCGATTTTAGCGATTGTTTCACCTACGAGTAGGTAGATGTCAAATGGTGCCCACGGACATTCAGCTATGCACGGGAATCGCGCATGCCAGGCCGGCCTGATCTGACAGGAGAATTTTCACGCCCTACTATAAATTTCATAAATTTACCAAACTGATAGAATGCATTGACATCTTTAATATTGCCTACACAAAATTTCCAGAACTTCAAAATGTTTTTCAAAATCAATAAAATCTATATATAGTGACAATGTTTGTCAATGAGCCGCTGAAAGAACTTATTTCTTTCAAATAATCGATTTATGAGTTAAAATTGTTTCCTTTTTTATATAAGTGACATTTTGGTGACTTGGACGATTCAAATGAATCTTTTACATGTATATAAATATTCATTGTATTACTGCAATAATAAATTTCATATTTATATACTAGTGTTTTATTCAATTTCTTTTTTGAATAAATCGTTGACTGATTCTTTTATTGCTTAGGTGTAGTATGTTATATTTCATGTAATTTTATTAAAGTTTAGTATATCATTTATATAAAAAATAAACTTTATAAGGTTCCTTGTTCGATTCTTCCTTATAAATTACATTGCCGAACGAGACGAAAATAAATCGATGACAAAGAATACTAAATATGCATACCTATGTCTCAATGAAATATTGATAGTGCTCTAGCGGTCGATATCGACCGCTCCACAGTCAACGGGCGTTGACTGTGGAGCGGCGTTGTGTGGGCGGGTGTTGTACGTTCTTTATGGCGAAATAAATATCTGAATCTGAAACTTCCACCTAGGTAATCTCGTCGTCTCAAATCCACCTACCACAATATAAATATTCCTAAAGCTATCTTTCTGCCCAAGAGAAAGAAAGCCTCTTATAACGATCGCAGTATGAAAAACGAGTAAATTCAATAAAGCTCTACACTTTACCGCAAAGTCGGAGAGCGGGGTATTAATAATATTCAGAGTTTGTGAAGTAAATGTATTGGAAGGGTTCCAAGAGACATCATAACCATGCAAATACGAATCACCGGGGCCGCTGAAATCGAAACTGGAAATGGGTAGGTGCCTCTGTCTGGCGAGTGGGCATCACCACCCTCCGTTGTCTTGGGTTCGAGGGCCTTCAGTCTATGACGTTGACTTTGACTTGACTTTGACTTTGACTATGACGACGTTGTTTCATTTTTACATTTCTTGAAGTGTAATTTCTTAGTACAGTGAAACCAGAAAAAGTAACCGTTAGAATAAGATGATAAAATCTGTAAAAGTGTTACTTTGAATAGAATAATAGAACAGGAACAATTTCTCGTACACAATTCATAGAAAAACATTACCACTACATTATTTTAAATCAATCAGCTTTACTCACGGTTTCACTCCGAGCTATGTGGCTCGACGTTTCGGGCCAAGCGTATGGCCCATCTTCATGGAGCACTCTGCCTTGTGCGACGGTTGGCAGAGAACTCTGCCAACCGTCGCACAAGGCAGAGTGCTCCATGAAGATGGGCCATACGCTTGGCCCGAAACGTCGAGCCACATAGCTCGGAGTGAAACCGTGAGTAAAGCTGATTGATTTAAAATAATGTCTAACAACCACGGTAATTTAAAAACCCATATTACCACTACACATAAACGCTACCATGGCCGGTGCTCCGATGAATTGGCTTCCCTAATCTCTCCTGCCCCCATTGGTATCCGTCACACCCAGACTCGCTCGGAACATATGTAAATATGTTGCATACTCAACTTCTGCGAACACATTCCTGCTTTTCGAAATCATTCCTATGTCGTACGGCAAAAATATGGAATGGTCTTCCAGTGAGTGTAGTATACACTCACTGGAAGATTGTACCATGACACCGGGATCTTCAAAAGGCGTGTAAATAAATTAGACAACGACCTTTTTGCCCGCCTTGTGGATGGTATGGCGCCTCTCTGAGCGTGGTTTCGCGAGGAATAGTGTTATTGGCTGTGTCTGATCTACCGTTGAAGTTTTTGAGCACAAACACCCGTGAATTTCAACGGTTGAGCTAATCGAGTGTACTAGTGAGACTGAGTGTGAAGGCATAACAAATAAAGATGACGTGAACTGACGATCGCTGTTGTCGAAAGGTTGAAAGTTGCCCAGCGAGCAATGGAGCGAGCCATGCTGCGAATATCGCTACGTGATATGGTGCGTAACGACGCAGTCCGCCGACGCACCAGAGTAGTCGATATTTGACACCGGGTGGCTAAGCTCAAGTGGCAGTGGGCTGGGCACGTCAGCCGAAGAGACGACGACCGTTGGACTAATCGTGTCCTACATTGGCGGCGGTGGACGGGAATGTGGGAAGACCACCCGCTAGGTGGGACAACGACATCAAGTAGGTACGTCGGCGGAAATCATTGGTTCCGTACCGCTGAAGGCCGGGAGGACTGCAGGAAAATTGGAGAGGCGTATGTCCAGCAGTGAACGCTTACACGCTGACTGAATGAAATTACATAAACAATATAAAAATATCAGGACCAGATAGTGAGCTTCATTCGCTTAATTTTTTTTTTTCTACTAAAAATATAGCTTCCCAACTTGAAATGTTTTAATTGTTAGAAGGCTGCTCGACTTTGCAGCTTGCTTTATATTATAAGAACATTTGGAATAGATGAAAAAAAATCACAAAATTAAAATATTTTCAATTGAGTCAAAGTTGGTTGTCTTCACATAGGTATATTATTTGTATATTTTCTATAGCGCTATCTCGCTGTAAAATTCTCGAACATTTCAATGCTAAAATAGACTTAAGCTTAAAACTTACAACTTCTTAAACCCGCCCCGACGAACGAACACGAAAGAAACAAAAGTCGGTGATTATGACCTTTCTTTTCGCTCGGAGAAAAAGATCGCCCTGGGATTCGAGAGCGGGCGGACGCCGGGGGCGGGCGGAAGCTGGGGGCGGGCGGGCGCGGAACGAAACGGCGGCGGCGACACGGCGAAACAAAAGCCCAGTGGGTCTGCAAGTTCATTCCAACCTACGCTCAATTAATTCTCGGAGCGCGCTCTGTCGAATGTTGTCGACGATCATGTATTTGCTTCGGTCGAGTTGCTTGCGTTACGTACATAAGTATGATAACTTTAGCGGCGCTTAAGCGATTTTTCTACTAGACTCTTTGCTATAATCAATAAGTTTTCTTTAACTAATATTTCGTTTAAAAGTTGACAAAAAACTGCAGTGTTGTCGCCGAACTTGATCCTATTAAGGGTTGTTTGAAAAAAAAAACGGGGTAATCCCAAAATATGTACATAGTAAGATAAAGGGATGAAACACAGATTCAAGTGGAATCCGAACCACTGCCAACTTAAATGGTCGTACGACCACCCATCCATAGCCTGACCCCACCCTAGTAGAATATATAATTAGATGTGTTTCATGTCAATGGAAAAGCCTTTTAATTTATCTATCTGAAGTGCTCTCCCTCCCCAACCGGTCGAGCGGTCACCCATCCAAGTACTGTCCGCGCTCAGGGTTGCTTAACAACAGTCGACCGACCGCACCACTGAGCTACCGAGGCTGACGATCACTGTATGCACAACTTAATAATGTTTTATGTGGTTGTGATTAGGGTGTCAGTTTTTAAATAAATAAATCAATAAACAAATTGAAGCCTGAGGTTAACATCCATTGTGTAACATGGATCTTAAGTTTACCCAGTAAAGCAATAATAATAAATTCTTCCGAATAACTTCCTTTGCGCATTTGCTCGGTGTCTGTGTACTGCTTGGAATAGAGCCCCTGGAGATCTTGTACGCCCTCGGCGCACCGGCCAGCCGGAGGAGTTAGTTCGACCTGCGATATGAACCCGAGACTACACAGTCTGTGTGAAGGTTGAACCTGATGTTCAGTATGGAGATAATGATATGCGTGTGTTTACAGAATGAACGAACAGTACTGCGAAGCTGCAAATAAATAATTTTTAAAGTATTAATTACGGTAAAGTTGGTTTAATATAAAAACTGGATTTAACTATTTAAACTGCAGCAGGTAAAGGATATATATTTTTAATTAGAAAGATGCAAATCGAAAATCATTGAAAAAAAAAATACATCAATAGATCGAAAATTTGGAGCTATAGATCGAAAATTTGGAGATAATACGTAACAGCCCGGTGGTGTAGTTGGTTATCGCGTTGACGGCTCAAGCCAGAGACCCAGGTTCAAATCCTGGTCGGGATGTATTTTTTCCAATGATTTTCGATTTGCATTTTTCTTATTAAAAATATATATAAAGCGAGTACGTCCTTTCCTAAATCGTGGTGCATAGTATAATTTTTTTTATATGGTAACCTACACGGATGGCTACATCACCTACAACATCTGTGATTTACTAACATATAAACATAAAATATGATAAAGGATATACTTTCTCGATAACACCCCTCCGTGTTTTTCGTCGGGGGACAAAAACAGTAACTCACTAAGGCCGAGGTCGCAGGCCGAGCTGCGTTCACGTAAATGATAAAATGTTAGCCATAATAAATAATTTTATTAGCAATAATTAATTCATTGTTTTAATCCAGAAAATATTTTGTCTAACTACATTTGAATACCGACTTTATTCAATATCTTTCAATAAATGTTACCTATTAATTGCAATGGTCATCTGTATGGATGTGTGTGCATGTTAGCTTATAATTAGATAAATTCAGTTCATTTATATATTTCACCAATTAAATCACCAGGGAGTTGTGGGTATGGTATCTAGAATACAAGCAGAAATGGTACCTAATTATTATATTTATTACTTATAATATTTATAATATTTGTCAGCCTCGGTAGCTCATTTGTCAGCTCGGATCATAAGCACACCTGGGCGCGGTCAGTGGATGGATGGATGACCACTCGACCTTCAGAGTCTTACCGTGGTTTGGATTCCACCTAAAACTGTAGGTACCAACCCTTGTTACCTTACGAGGTGGTAGGGTTTAATCCGCCCGGGTTAGTACCACCGCACTGAATGAATGGTCGGTTGTAACGGCTATGTAAATAGTTCGGGTTTTCCGTCCAGTTCAGTGTAGCCGGCACGACCGAAGGAAAGCGCTGACATGGCACCTAGTTCACCAAGGTATTATGGGCTGACAACACGGGTGTAGTAGGTTTTTTTTATGTAATCCGGTATGAGTGGCTGAGTCGGAGGGGCCAAAGCACATGCTCCGACCAGCAAATATCACCTCCGAGAAGGTAGGTGCCATACCGGAGACTTCCCTGGATTGCTGGCTATACTGGACTAGAGGAGAACACAACCGAGGCTGATATGCGACTATCTTACATCCAGTACGGTGGTACCAACCCAGTCGGCTAAAATTTGAGCCTACCACCTAGTAAGGGCCTGGGGATGATGTAACCAACCGTGTTAGTCTCTAAAAAAAAAAAATATAATAACTACATTTTGACATAATTTTATGAAATATTTAAGTCATTCATTTAAAATGCAATGTTGGTAGCACGCTTCCATTCGCTTGACTACCTTCCGCCAGTGGCATGTTTTTGCTGTGCCTCCGCGCGGGCGGAAACAAGCTTGAAATATTTTGCTGCTTAATTCACAGCTTGTTTCCAGGCGTTCTGGTCGATTTTTCAAATGCTAATATCCCAGCAAGTTACACGATATTAAGGTTTTGATGTTAATCTATTGTGAATGTGTTCATGTAGGCTCGCGTAGATGTTTTGTGTCAAGGTGACCCTTTCAAGTTTTCTATTGCCTAACTAAATGTTGTATTACGTTATGTCAGTGGTTGTTAGGTTTCCGTATCCTGTACGGAAGCCTATTACTAAGCATCCGCCGTCTGTCTGTCTGTCTGTCCGTCCGTCCGTCTGTCCGTCCGTCCGTCCGTCTGTCTGTCCGAGGGCTGCATCTCTAGAACCGTAATAGGTAGCCCGTTGAAATTTTCACAGAATACCTATGTGTTATTCTGGCGGATATAACAACAAATAATAAAAATAGAAAAAGTAAAAAATTTTTGGGGGTTCCCATACAAGAAACGTGTTTTTTTTTCAATGTTTTTTTTATACTGATCGTGATGACACAGTTTATGTATATTATTTCACTTTCGTGAGTTTTGAAAATATGTTATAATTTTGAAAACTTGACAACGAGTAACTTAAAAAAATCGGCCAAGTGCGAGTCGGACTCGCGCACAGAGATTTCCGCAACACAAAAAAAAGTTGAAAAAACATGTTTCTTGTATGGCGACCACCTTATTTTTTCACTATTTCAATGTTTTATTACTTTTTTTTTGTTATATCTGTCAAAATAACACATATTCTGTATAACAGTATTACGGTTCAAAAGATACAGCCATGGACGGATGGACGGATGAACAGACAGACAAACGTTGTAGGCTTAGTAATAGGCCTCCGTACGGGGTATACGGTAACCTAAAATGGGTTATTTTATAAATATTTGATTACAGACCAGCTGTTCCCACGGTTTCACTTCGCGGCATAAACCTGTTCTATAAATTCTGATGCTATCACCTTCGATTGAGTATATTTGAACTTAGAACTCGACGACGAAGGCGCGCCCGTCGTTACTAAATTTTAGTTTTTTTTTATGGAAACTGCCACGGTTGCGGCTACATCACCTACAACATCCGTGATGTCAACCCATAACTCCGGATGGGGTCAACTAGGTGCCATGTCAGTGCTTCATTTCATGTCGGCCACACTGAACTGGACGGAAAACACGAACTATTTAGTTTAACTAACTAGTTAGTTTTAGTTACGTAGGTACATTAAATGTATCTAGGATCTAGTTACGCACAGTAAATGTCGGCATTACATCTTCATTCCGCCACAGGGAAGCGCTCTCAATTCGGCGAGCGTTTTTTAAATCAATCCTTGTTCAGGTTTAACGTCCAAGCACACAGTTAGCAATCGAAAGTAAACGGAAACGGACCGCGATAAATATTTGTTAGCAATCCATGCCATGTATAATTCGAAGAGCGGACCTCGGAGGGTCGCCGTGCCCTCGCGTGACTTGAAAAATAAATTACCTTTCACGACCCGGCCGCTGGAAGAGGCGTTAATTTTGGGACACCGCAAATTTCGAATTTAAATCGAACTATATAAAGCCGGAATTCAGATACGCGGGATATTTACAAAATTCTCCATGCCCTCCCTGTACGCATACAGATTCAATCCCGATCGAATGAAAACAAAATCAATGGTATGTTTACCAAAAAGGACTTGTACTTACGAAAATTCATTCATTGTCCACTGAAGAAAACTAAAAGATTTTAAATACGAACGTTGTTCATACATATCGGGTTCGGTAGCCATTTTCTTCGTGCACGCATAGCGAATGAGCAACGATAAAGCAGTCGCATGATATTGTCTCAATAAACGTTTAAATTTCATCCTTCAAAATAGGTAGCAACTATTTTGAATACGTTTTCAAGAACAAAGTTTTTTTATGGAAACTGACACGGTTGACTACATCACCTACAACATCCGTGATGTCAGCCCATAACACCGGGTGAAATTGGTGCCACGTCAGTGTTTCCCTTCGGTCGTGCCGGCTACGGTGAACTGGACGGAAAACACAAACTATTTACATAGCCGTTTCGACCGACCTTTCATTCAGTGCGGTGGTACCAACCCGGGCGGGTTACACCCTACCACCTAGTAATATAAGAAGGGAATCATATCCCTTAGGACTAAACTGACTATTTCATAATATGTTTTTTTTTTACGGAGGCTTACGATCGGGAGTAATCGCATCCGACAATGCATGTGACAAACAGATAGACGGACGGACAGACATGAGGCCTTTTTTAAAAGGATCCCTTCCAAGATTGGCTGGCAATGGAACCCGTGTGAAAAGCATGTGTGTCGGCACGTGGTCGGCACTCACGAGTACATGTGTAAACATCAGCGATATATCACTCGCAAACGTCTTAATTACTAGCGTCACTGTACTGAAATAGTAATTCTTTTTTTTTGACGTGATAACGTCACGTCTTATAAATTGATGAACACCGGCTGCACGCACGAAAAAGTGTCACGTTCCATCTGGGCCTGTGTGTGCAAGCGAGAGCGCGTAACAAGCGATAGAGAGGCACAATCGGCCCAAGCGTCGGTTTGTACACATTTATCTCTCTGGTTCTAAAGTAAACCGTTCCCAGTAGTCTTACCACTTTATGACGTTATCACGTAAAACTATCGCCCGTAAACCGACTTTACAGACAACCAATTTTTTATTGACAGCGCGACATATGGCGACGAGCCACCCATAAGGTGTCTAACGAAGCCCATGGACATTCGGTCGCATGCGGGGGTTGCGAATGCCATGCCGGCCTGACAGGTGCCCATTCACGCCCCACTTGAAGGACCCGAGACAGTACTTGGGGGAAATATATGGGCAGACATACAAATATGCGTTCCAGAGTTTACCGGTTCTGTAGAGGAAAGATCTGCAGAATCGATTGGTACCTACGCATCCGCGGTAAGTCCAGCGTGTAGGGATGCAATCCCTGCCCAATGCGCGTGGTACGAATGTGGAAAGGGGACGGCGGGATCGCATTAAACAGCTCCTCCGAGCACTCCCCATGGAATAGGCGATAGAACACACAATTCACTCGAGTCCCGAAAAATAAGACGAAGAAAAGGTATACTCATTATTTAGCTTAATGAATTGTCAGTAGAATAATGGTGGTGGCAGTGAATCTAAAACAGGGGCTGTTTTATATATTCCTTAAAGCAGTTAATCCTGACAACAATTTGTTCTCGAAGACACGACACCGCCGGCCATAACTAACGGCGGAGCGGTGCTGCTTCACTATGGAGAGGTGTGAAAAACATAATTACACTGGCGAGCGAGTAGAGGAATATCCACACGACATTTTAGCAATATTGCGTTGTAAACTAGCTTCTATTGTCATTGCCGGAAGATGCGATTTAGTGCTGACTGTGTGTGGTGTCCTGAAGACGTTTTTAGAATAAATTAAGAGTTAGTAACATGCGTGAGCCTCGCGAAGCCAATTCATTTGCATTTAAAGTTATTAGTTTGCAGAATTGCGTCAATGATACACGCGTCCATGTGCGCCGCGACGCCAGCGCCGCCACCCCCGCGGTGGCGGAGGGCTTGGCAACATAGTGAGGTAGTCATGAATTATATCTCAAAGCATTTCCTTGCATGTGTTCATTTTCTTGCATTCCCACTAACTCCTAAGCGAGTATATTGCGGAGGTCAAACAATTAATTTGAGAATACTGACGCAAAGAAACATTCCATGCAATATGCATGCATAGGAGCTTACAGTGTGGAATTTTGTGTTAACAATTTTAAAATGCTATACTTTTTTTATAATTATATTCTGAGTCGAAACAAAGCAATCTTAGCTTATTACCAGCCGATCAATATAGCCACTATTAACTAGCAGCTGCAAGCATCTTGCCAAATGTATGATAAATGACTCTATTTTGCTAATAAATAAAGTGAAGTTTCTACGGGTGACCGGCTACCGCCGTCAATATAATATGAATATCCCTAGGAATATCCATATAACTTTTTTTTTTATGTAATCCGGTATGGGTGGCTGAGTCGGAGGGGCCAAAGCGCATGCTCCGACCAGCCAATATCACCTCCGAGAAGGTAGGTGCCATACCGGAGACTTCCCTGGATTGCTGGCTATACTGGACTAGAGGAGAACACAACCGAGGTTGCTATGCGGCCATCTTACATCCAGTACGGTGGTACCAACCCAGTCGGCTACCGCCGACCGGATTCGAACCTCGGACCTCTCGCATGAGAAGCCGATGCCCAAACCACTCGGCCACCCGCCGCGCTTATAACGCGAGAACCACTTTATCAGCTTTCACTGTTACATTATTTTCTTTATTTTTTTTTTATTGGGAGCACCACCAATGCCGCGCGCCAGACTAACGCAGAGGTGTAGTCCAACGGCGCCCACGGGCATTCGAATATTTACGTCACTTCTCAAGATGTTTTTATGCTATAAATCATAATGATAGAGTCATTATTCTCAACCACTTCATCGGCGGCCTGAGCTGTGAGCAAAAAGTCACGCGAAGTGAAGCCGCAGGCAAATGCTAGTACCTACCCAATAAATGAACTGTTGAGGTGGTGAATACGGTCATTAATGGAGACAATATTTCGCTACAACATACGTGATGTCATCCCATAACACCGGGTGAACTAGGTGCCATGTCAGTATTTCCCTTCATTTCATGTCGGCTACACTGAACTGGACGGAAAACACGAACTATTTATGTACATAGCCGTTTCGACCGACGACGTTCCGTTCGGCGCGGTGGTAACAACCCGGCCGGGATAAACCCTACCACCTAGTAAGGTAAGAAGGGAAGTGACCTACGGCTTAACGCGGAATCCGAACCACGGTCAGCCTCCAACGGTCAAGCGGTCCAAGTACTGACCGCGCCCAGGGTTGCTTAACAAACAGTCGAACGACCGCACCACTGAGCTACTGAGGCTGACAAAAATATAAAGTTGAACAAAACTTGTTAGGTTTTATCTAACCTAGACTAGACAGACAAGGTGAGCAAAGTGAAATGTCACCGCTTTTATACGAGTAACAGTGATCAATTGAAAATATAGTTGCCAATAAATTAGCGGATAAGGCAAAGTTTAATCCGCTTAAAAGCAACGCAAATATTTAAACGATTTTTCGTTAAACACGACGAACGGAGCCTGTCGTGAAACGTTCGGCCTCGGCGTTCGATAAAAGTTAATAATAGTTCGCTTCGGCGGTTGCGGCTCCGCTCCGAATCCCAAAAGTTTTTCACTCCACAGGCAATAACAAAAACTCAGCCGATGCAGCTCGATGCTGGTAGTTGAAACCTGCAACGCGACACTACTTTAATTAGTTTCAAAACTAACAATCTCTCGCGAGACCGTATACAATGTATGAAAACTCCGTCGGAAATTGAGACTTGCTTAGGTAATATTTTGCGGAGCGTTCGTCAGAGTATGTATATAAAGTTTTAAGTATGCACGTTTATGAGAAAAGCGGCGATGGAGGACGGGGTGAAAGAGAATAGTGCCACCGAACAATTATTTGAATTAATTTTCAAATCAGAGATTACAATTCTATTATTATGATCAAATCAATGTCATAACGGAACTTTGGTAGAGCAGAACAATATTGCTAATAAAATTTACAAAACTTTTTGATAAAAAAAAAAAAGACGTAAACTTTCCTTTTTCGTTTTCCGTACCCCGTACAGAAGCCTATTAATAAACCTACAATACAACGTCTGTCTGTCCGTCCAATGGATGTATCTTTGGAATCGTAATAGGTAGCCTGTTGAACTTTTCATATAATATGTGTTATTTTTACGGATATAACAGCAAGTAATAAAACATTTAAAAGTAAAAAATTAAGGGGGTCCTTATAAGAAATGTGCTTTTTCAACTTGTTTTTTATGGTGCGGAAACCTCTGTGCGCGAGTCCGACTCGAACTTGACTGGTTTTTTATTTATGTACACTGGTTTTGTTTCCCATATAAAACATCGTACCAGTCAAACATACGAGCATTTCGTCAGCGATGTAGCAAACTCAACGGTCCTAAAACGCGTGAAAGCCTCTTATGGTTGCTCCACTAAAGGGAGTAACTTTACAGTTTTCAACCTGAAACAAAGGGAGTGGAGTCAGGCCAAGCAAGTCGATTCCAACCTATGCGCGACGTTGATGACAAAGCGTAACACTCGAGCAGAACGAGTGTCATGTCATGTATTGTGTGTGCGACAAGACCGGAGAACACCGAAATAAAATATGTGATCTGTGGACAAGACTGTATGCACGCATGACATGCGTGTACGCACGCAAATAACGTAGGCTTTAGGCATTTAGCGCCACTCGAGCCGCTGGTTTTAGCGTGGTTTTAGCAACACTTGTGTTACTGTTGCATACACCCATACTGTGCTAGAGCATAGACACACTCCACGTTAACATATTGTATATTCTATTGCTCAATACTATTTACTATTTAACAGTGCCTATATTTATTAGTATTTGTACTTGTTAGGTTGGGTCTGCCAGTGCAGGCTCTGTCTTAGCAAAGGGTTTCTTTTCATTCCAAATGGATCCTTGAGACCACCGAATAGGGTGCATTTTCGCTTGGCACCGCGGCCTAGAGTACTAAACCGCCTTCGAGCGCGTAGCGACACAATCCACTACGAGTGCTGGTGACGCTTAATTAGTTTTCGTTCTGATACTTTATTGGAGATTCGAAACGCGCTCCGCGAGTGCCCGTGCTGTGCTGTGCGTGTGGCTTCGAATCTGGTGCTGCTGCTTCATTAATTTAGCATTTTTGTAGGAGTTGCCGCCGTGCGGTGTGTCCTGCTCGTCCTGCCCCATCTCCAGATATGCGCTCTTCATTGTCTCCGGCTGCCTTGGGACTACTTTACTGAATGAATTAAATGTTATATGTACTCATTGTGATATTTATTTTACTTTTAATAATGCTAAATTTTATAGTCAAAATATTAGGTAAATACCTTGATTTTTTTTATGAAAACCCTCATGGATGGCTGTGCCCATAGGGACCAAATGGTGCAGTCGACAGAGCCAAATGTATTTCATCTCGTAAAACACGCTCAGTGAGATGTCACGCCAGCAGATTTGCGGACTGTTGTTGGGTTGTCTAGCCTGTTGATACGACATTTGAAGACCCCAGGTTAAAGAATTTGTGAAACACACTCGCTTGAATACAGTTCCGCTAGGGTTAGCGGTGCGACAAATTAGCGATATTGAGAAACGAATTACTACTAAGTAGCATTACTTCATGCGTAGGTTAGTGACAAG
The DNA here is from genome assembly GCA_946902875.1 of Nematopogon swammerdamellus. Classification (NCBI taxonomy): domain Eukaryota; kingdom Metazoa; phylum Arthropoda; class Insecta; order Lepidoptera; family Adelidae; genus Nematopogon; species Nematopogon swammerdamellus. The sequence continues at coordinate 23,428,812 of OX336339.1, forward strand.
TGCTTGCGTGGTACTTGGAATGGAACTCCTGGACGCAGGACGGTAAAGTAATGTAACGGCAACGTAGCTGGCCCCGGGTCCTCGAGTTGATATCCACTCGGGGCCAGCTACTTATCGCTTCACATCTAAAAGTTTTAAAGCTGAGCTTTTGCTGTGTTGGAATGGATGTTTCGTTGTAATCGGTACAATCCGACCAGTTACTACCAATGAGGGTCCGGCATTTTCAAACCGTAGCCCTGGTGTGAAAAAATAAACTAAATTAACGTTGACTGATTTATAATTCCTAATAAACATTGTATTTAATTTCACACATATTTACAAGCTTAGTTTAAAAGCCTTTAGTTTAATGAACGCTGTATAAATCTCAATAATATAGGTACTAGGACATATACTATCTATTTACAATATTAAAATTGTATAATATGCACTGAAATTATCCAATGAGCTCGATTACCGCTATCGACGTCAAACAATTTTCCATGAATACTGTGGACAAAATACGACCATTACGCACAGGATGATAAATAATTTGATCTGAAATAAATACAATTGACAATATTGACGGAATGGTATCTAGTTTTTATTTATTATTAAACAGTATTATTGAACAACACGTCCCTATTAAGATTTTAAAAGGCGACTCTAAGTATCCACCTTGGTTTAGTTCCTCATTGATAAAAGTTACAAAAGAAAAATTGAAATTCCACAAAAGGTGGAAAAAATTCGGTCATCTGGAGGATTATAATACATTTGCACTATTAAGAACGCGACAAAAAAGGGTCTAAAAGGCTTGTTATGACAACTTTATCTCTAAAGCGGAGCGCCATATTAAATCAAATTGTAAAAATTTTTGGTATTTTGTTAAATCTAAGCAAAATACAACAGGCATTCCTACCAATATGTTTCATGGCACACGGCACGCTTCAGGTGGACAAGAAATATCAGACATTTTTAACAACTATTTTCAGTCGGTCTTTGAACCGCCAGTTAATATACCTTCTCGACTTATTTCCAGTAACTGCAACAGCGTCAACCTTGGTAGTATATACATATCTGTCGAGAAGACTGAGCGCTATCTGAAGTGTATAAATCCTAATAAAGGTACTGGCCCGGACGGCCTACATCCACTATTTATCCAGCGTTGTGCTAAATCATTATCTCTCCCTGTTAGCATGTTATTTAAAAAGTCCCTTAATACTGGAGCTTTCCCGAGTCAATGGAAGCGTACTTACATAACACCCGTTTTCAAAAAAGGCGATAAGCACGATATATCTAATTATCGACCTATCAGCAAACTATGCACTTTAGGTAAAACTTTTGAAAAAATTATCTTTGACGTTATTTTTCCAATCATAAAGCCACAGCTAATAGAAAACCAACATGGTTTTGTCAGTAAGAAGTCGACTGAGACCAACCTCGCCGAATTTATCGATATAGCTCTTGGGGCAATGGATCATGGGTACCAGGTAGATGTCGTGTATACTGATTATTCGAAATGTTTCGACAAAATTCCACATAACCTATTATTACAAAAAATTTAATCAATTGGTATACACGGCGACCTACTTCGGTGGCTGACTTCCTACCTACAGAATAGATCCCAAGCGGTCACAGTTAGCGGTTTTTGCTCCTCTTTCGTTCCTGTTACTTCTGGGGTCCCTCAGGGTTCCCACCTCGGACCTCTGATGTTTAACATCTTCATTAATGACGTAACACATTTTGTCAAAAACTCAATTTTATTACTATACGCGGATGACAAAAAGATTATTAAGGTAATAAAATCACTTCTTGATTGTCATGATTTGCAAAAAGATTTGAATAACTTGGTAACTTATTGTAAAAACAATTACCTCCATTTAAATGTTGACAAATGCGCTACCATTTCCTTCTCTCGTAAGCAAAATACCGTTCACTTCAATTATAATCTCTCTAATAGATTAATCAATAGAGTTACTGAAGTCAGAGACCTAGGAGTTCTGCTTGACAGTAAATTAATTTTTAAATCACATATTGACACAATAACATTGAAAGCATATAAACTACTCGGTTTTATATTTAGGACTTGCAATGTATTCAAAAATGTCTCCACTTTCATAACCCTATACTCCTCGTTTGTCAGACCTATTATTGAATATGCCTCCATAGTATGGAACCCGCAGTATGCAGTCTATATAACTGAAATAGAAAAAATTCAAAAAAAGTTTTTAGAATATGTTGGCTATAGAACTCGTAGGGGAAGTGAGAGCGACGATAACACATTTGAAATAATGTCTCTCGAGAAAAGAAGGCAGATCAAGGATATTACTTTCATATACAAGTTGATCCATTATTACATAGATTCTCCTTATTTATTAAGTAAGTTAAGTTTTCGTTGCCCTACTAAGGCAACGAGATGTCTTAACACTTTTCATATCGCCAAAGTGAGTACCAATTATAGTAAAAATTCTTTTACTAACCGGAGTTGTGCTACTTATGACAACTTCTTCTCCTGTCTTGATTTATTTCATGTATCACTCAGCCATCTCAAAAGGTCAGCGATCGAAACAGTAAATGATGAGACAGGTGTTAAAGCGGGCAGATGAGAATTGTGTGAGGGTAGGTTGGGTTGGTTTTCTTGCTAGGTACATGGTAGGTATGTACTTCTTATCAACGTATCTCCTATAGTTAAGTAATTGGTTGATTTTCGTGTGTTGGTATTAGTTAGTTTTTGATGTTTTCTTTCTTTTAGGTTAATTTTCAATCATGAACGCACTTAATACGGATAACTTTATGTAGAAAACTTTACTGGTCTCTGTGTAATTAATGTTAGTACTTACTCCTTTTTACGATGACTGTATGTTTTCCCAATAAAATAAAATAAAATAAAAAAAAATATTCGATGTTTCCTGCCTCTACTTCCGGATAAGCGCGAGTTTTACCAACAAAAATATGTTGAAAAACTTTAAGTAAAATTTGACCATTCAGAAAACTACATCTGTGCCACAGTATGTCGCTGCCCTATTTCTTATTTGTTCAAACGGCCATTTTTAGCGAAATTGACATATGAATGCAGTCCGTTTAAAAAAAAAAATCCGCATTTTTCCAGCAAAAAATTTTTCATGAAAACTCACTGTAACAGCTTTTCTCTTGTTCAATTAAACTTTCCCACAAACAATCTTCACTTCTTGTTTGTTCAATAAGATTCGAATATTCAAATTTAACGGTCGCCATTGTGCTACTTCATACAACATCGTAACCGAGCTCGCATTCTTATATGTTCAAACGACTCGAAGAACCAATTGCAACGCAGCGATCGTGTGACGTCAGCGTAGGAGGCCATTTTGGAACGACAGTTCATTCTTGGTAATCTGTGGTTCATTTATGAATTTTTGAGGTGAGGACGTGTTTTCTCAGTTATCTATTAGTTTTTATGAAAAATTTCATTAAACTTCCATTTCATTGTGTTTTCCCACGATTGTAATTATAAATAAAGCAACGTGGAACGATTTATTATTGATATATTCTTGTTCAATCATTCTAACGGTTTTGCTACACTTCGATGTATGGAGTGTTCCATTTTTATTATGCCGCAAAATCTCGCGCGAGTTACTGGACTCGATAGTGTGTGTGTGTTTGTGTGTATTTATCGCGCATCGCGCGACGGGCGCCTTGATACAGTACACGGCGTTCATTGTTGGATCGGAACATGATAACAGTACAGTACACGGCGTTTATTGTTGTATTATTGTAATACCATTTTGTATACCTACTGATCATTTTGTGTTATTTAAGAAGAAAATCTAAAATACCAAAATAAAAAGTTTTACAATTTTTTATAATACATATTATGTCGACGACAATTTACGCTTGTCTAGCGGTACGGTAATGCAATAATGAAAAGCTGGTAGGTACCTACTAGATTTTTTTTAATGTACAGAAAATTGTCATAATGAACTACTTTTTAACCGACTTCAAAAAAGGAGGAGGTCCTATGTTCGGCTGGTATGTATTTTTTTTTATGTATGTTCAACGATAATTTCGACAATTGCGAACCGATTTCGATAATTCTTTTATTAGAAAGGGGTTCCTCAAGGGTGGTCAATCTCAATTTGGTAAAGTTCGAGGATTAGCATCCATTCGAAAATCATAATTAAATTTGCATATGTGTAAGACAAATGGGCGAATAATTCTATACCGCGCCAACCGATTTCGAAGATTTTTTTTTATGTGTTATTTATTACTAAAAAGAGTGAAAGAAAAAACCTGTTTTAAAAAACATTGAACCTACTTCCAAAAACAACTAGAACTAAAAAGTATTAAATAAAATTTTTATTCGGACCCGTGAGTTGAAGGCGGTACAAAAGCACACTGAACATTTATAAATGGACCCCTTTTGTACTTTGTACCGCCGTCAACTCAAGGGTCCGAATAAAAATTTTATTTAATACTTTTTCGTTCTATTTGTTTTTTGAAGTCGGTTCAATGTTTTTAACCGAATTCGAAAAAAGGAGGAGGTTCTCAATTCGTCGGAATCTTTTTTTTTTATGTATGTTCCCCGATTACTCAAAGACCTACATCAATAAACTTACATCAATACACTTTTGAAATTTGTTTGAAAACCATAATTCTTCTTTGCCTTTCCAAAAAAGGACATCCTGTTCAAGGAATTTGTTATATTTTGTGAGAGACAATTGATTTCTTATTTGTTCAAACGTACGTTACGTTGTTCAACCCGCCAAAACCGCACTCCGCGCTATGACAATTTGTTCAACTGACATTTTGTTTTCTCCATAACTTAGATACGACATAAAAAATATGTTTTTGTATTTATTTATGGCATAGGTAATCCACCCTAGTTTATTCACAAAAAGAATTGCAACCCTAAATATTTTCGTACATCCATAAAAACACTTTAAACTGTCTACTGTAAAATTTGCTAAATGGCTGTTTGAACAAATAAGAAATAGGGCAGCGATGTGGCAATTGTATCATTGGACCAACACATTAAAAAAATCCATGAATATTCTCTGGCTTCGTTCCCATACTGATGATTACATAATATCGGGTTGATACCACCGCTATGTAAATAGTTTTTGTTTACCGTCCAGTTCAGTGTAGCCGGCAAGAATAAAGGGAAGCAATAACGTGGCACCTGGTTCACCAAAGTGTTACGAGGTGACATCGCGGATGTTGTAGGTGATGTGATGTAGCAAAAAGTATCAGTTGCCATATAAAAAAAAAATTCCATATAAATATTGACTCAGACCACTTCTGTTATCGTCCCCACTTCGGCAATGCTTCACACTAATCAGTACAAGAGAATCCTTTCAAAACTATCCAGTAGTAGAAAACGAGTATTGCATTATCTACAACTCCCTCCACGTGATGTATGAGCGGCCCAATCGAGCAGCGCGCTCTATATTCATTTGCCGTTCGCCGCCTGGACTGCCGATAAAATATGTAGTCGCTCTAAAGTGGCGGCTGCTTGCTTAGGCGACAACACCGGAACAAACATTACCTGTGGGCTTCTGTTGGCTGAGGATTTGAATAGGAGAGGACTATGGGATTGGCCGTAATTGAGGATGTCTCTCTATTGGAATTTGGAACCGTCGTCTATGGTTGAGGATTTGACTAACACAGGTAGTAATTGAGGAAGTCACTTCTGGGAAATTCGACGTTGGGACTTTACTTTATATTGTACAACAGCGTATACTTCACAGATAAAGTATAGTAGATTCACAGGTAGTTTGAATAAAATTATGGAAATGTCTGGTCTGAAGGACAATTTAATAATAATGACTTTTTTATTTTAAATATCGAATCGAACTAACCAGTAAATAGTAGTATTTGTGATGCAGTATCGGTTACATCCTTACCCAAGATAATTTATGCGCTAAAAAATAAGTTCGCCATCTTTTGGTCTGAGCACGGTTGTTCTGTTACAGCAAAACGAAGAACAAATCCCTGCTCTTGCTCCATAATGATGAAAGTATTCCTAACCAACTCCTAACTCCTTCAATGCATCGCACCGCACGCAGCACTCTTGTAGTTCTTGTAGTTCTTGTATCTCTCAGTTAGTGCATATTACGCGAAATTCGAATATACTCCTTCCAGCAGGCTAGTGGCACCATTTTTTTTATGGAACCTGACACGACTACAGGCTACACCACCTAAAACATCCGTGATGTCAGCCCATAACACCGGGTGAACTAGGTGCCATGTCAGTGCTTCCCTTCATTTCATGTCGGCTACACTGAACTGGACGGAAAACACGAACTATTTACATAGCCGTTTCGACCAACGTTGCATTCAGTGCGGTGGTACCAAACTGGACGGGTTGAACCCTACCACCTAGTAAGTTAAGAAGGAAAGGGACCTACAGTTTTACGTCGAGCGGTCACCCATCCAAGTGCTGACCGACCCAGCGTTGCTTAACCATCAATAGCGACAGTCGACTGTCTGCACCACTGAGCTATCGAAGCTGACCATTGCCATCCCTTAAACAAACATGCTTTATTTCCGTAGTCGCGTACTTAACACATGTGCGTGAACCATTATTTCCACGTTCTTTGAGGTGCAAAACGTAAAAATACCACAGTCAGACTGATCGTGGCTGCATATGCGACGGCGGTAGACGCACCATAGTCGCACATCCCCAGGCGCGCCGACAACACCACGGCGGGCGCGGCATTCGTTAAGGCCAGTCCGACTTACAAATTCGATTACCCGCCCTGCGACTTGTTAGCTTCACGTATTTGTCTTCGTGGGACCAAGAGTCTGATATTAGATTTCACAATGCCCCCGGGCCACTTGCACCTTTGCATATTTTATTCCGGGGACATGCAGTTTTAGAGGGGGATAAGTGTGGCACGCTCGCTGTGCTATACACACACACAGCTCCATCTACATTGTAAGTGTACATCTTTCTATAAATTCCTGATACTCAGTAATGTTCGTATCTAAGACTGTATTTTGAATGAATTTTTTTATGTAATCCGGTATGGGTGGCTGAGGGGCCAAAGCGCATGCTCCGACCAGCCAATATCGCCTCCGAGAAGGTAGGTGCCATATCGGAGACTTCCCTGGATTGCTGGCTATACTGGACTAGAGGAGAACTGACTATACTGAGAGGAGGCTGCTATGCGGCCATCTTACATCCAGTACGATGGTACCAACCTAGTCGGCTACAATTTGAGCCTACCACCTTGTAAGGGGCAAGGGAATGCTTTTGCATCATTCAAAATTAGATCCAATATGAAAAGGCGACTTAAAAAAAACCCGCCAAAACATACGTTTGAGGTCATTATTACAGTGAATGGAAGGCAAGTTGAAATTTCTTATTTACAGTTTTCATCAAGAAGACGATTCATATACATACATACATACCACACGCTGTATCCCGACAATTGGAGTAAGCAGAATAATCGGTGTTGTGCTGTAATTCAGTTAGCGTGTATGCGTCCATTGCTGGACATAGCCTCTTCAATTTTCCTACAATCGTCCCGGGCGCCGCCGTCAGCGATACGGAACCACTGCTTTCAGCCGACGTACTTGATGTCATCATCCCACACGGCGTGTTGTTTCCCCACACTCCGTTTTCCTGTCCACGGCCACCAGTGTAGGACACGGTTACTCCAGCGGTCGTCGTCTCTTCGGCTGACGTGCCCAGCCCACTGCCACTTGAGCTTACCATCCGGTGGCCAATATCTACTTTGGTGTGTCAGCGGATGCTGCAAGGACTGTGATAAATTACAGAACCACCACATTTCGCAAAATATTCGATGATTCATATACGATATTAATAACTAGCTTTGCACGCAGCTTCGCTTAGAGTGACTTTTTGCTCACAGCTCAAACTGCCTAATAACCTTGTTCTGACTATCAGGAAAATTAAATGAAAAATTCCGAATTGGCGTTTGGTCCAGTCGTTCTCAAATAATGCGCTTACAAACGAACACCATTTAATGTTTATTTATATAGAGTATTGAGAAATTCATAGCAAGTATGTACGTACATAATCCATATAAACAACATAAAAACATAACAACCATATAAACGTTTGCCAACAATTTCGTTCGTAGTAATGATACTATTGAGCTATCGCTTTTATACATTTACGATCCAGCACTTTTTTGATAGAAACATAAATTTACTAGATAGATAGATAGATAGAAATACTTTATTGCTCCAAAACATTTAACAGTAACAAACGATAAGTAATTTACATGAGGGGCAAAGGCGGACTTATCCCTTACAGGGATTTCTCCCAGTCAACCTTTGGATGTTTGAGAGTCGTATGTTGTGAGATATAAGTAGGTAGTAGCAAAAGACTTGAGTGTGGGAATGTAAAATATAATATATGGAAAATAACTATGATAAACTATAATATACTTGCACTACATAATATTAGTACATACCAGTTTAAACGTAGAAATGGCAAATTATAAATTAAATTAAATACATAAAACTATAAATTAAATACATATGTATTAAAGATTATATAATACATAATACCTAAATATATACATACATACATACTTGTCCATTCAGAATTAAAGGATTTTTTAACTATTGACTTCACATTGACGGAGATAGTACAACTTTAAGTGTACTTTACTATTGTATTTAATATAATTTACTATATTAATTTTGTAATAAACTAGGTTGCTCTCTAGTCCAAAGTACATAAGTTTAGTGTGTGGAGTTACGAGGAGAGAATGTAAAGTAAAGCAACCATGCGGAAGTGTAAGGATGCGGGAGTGAACGTTGGCGTTAGTAGACAGAATCAAGAGAAGGCGAAGTTTGCCGAGGTCAATACGTCGGAATCGTTATGAGCTTGGCTCGCAAGCTCATTACGCTGTCAGAAAGCCGGAGAGCTGGCGGCTGTATCTTCAGCTACAGAGCTTGCAGTGGAGGCGCAGTGTCGGGGCGACAGCTCAATAATGCACGCGGCCGCTTCAAACATTCACTGACGTCGGACGCGGCGCGGCCGGCTCGGCTGCACGGTGGCTCGTCGGGAACATTGGTGGGACGGCGCAAAAAGTAGCTCCCGCACGTCGCTAAATCTCTCTCCGTGCAGTCAATAAAATAGATAGAAAAACTGCAGCTGCAGTCGCGCTCCGCCGAGAGCATTGCCGGGTAAGCGCGACGAGTTGCGATTTGTATTTGGCCTCTGCACAGTCCATTTTTATGGGCGTTGGAAAGAAAGAGGATTGATTGGTGGAGTCGAAACGGACGCGAAAGGATTTGGTTTGTTGGTGATTTTGAATCATTTGCTTTCGTAGTTTATTTGGCTGTCGAATTCGAACAGTTTACCTATAAAAGTTACTTTGTTTACCTTAAAGTATCTAGTTTTAGGCTTATAGCTGGTATGGCGCCTCACTGAGCTTAGTTTCGCGAGGAGTGGTGCTATTGGCTGCGGTTTTTTTTTATGGAATCTGACACGGTTGGCTACATCACCTACAACATCCGTGATGTCAGCCCATAACACCGGGTGAACTAGGTGCCACGTCAGTGCTTCCCTTCGGTCGGTTTCTGATCTTCCGTGCACGTCACCCGTGCGGATGGTTTATAAAGTAGATTTATACAACTGTTTGAATATGTGACAGTATATGGAACAGCAAATTAGAGGGATTTGGTTTAAAAATCAGTATCAACAATGGGATTTCAGAGAATTGAAAATATTTATAGAAATCCCATTGTTGATCTTGATGTTTAAGTACAATAAAGCCTTCTAATTTACTGATTTCGACAATTCTTTTTTATTAGAAAAGGGGTGGTCCCATATAAGTTTGGCCGTACCATAGGATCCATGAGGAAATCATCGAAATCTTAAATTTTCATAGGCATGTGCATATGGGCTATATATTAATTCTAATACCTCTATACCACGCCAACCGAGTTCGATCATTATTTTATGTTGGTAAGGAGGTATTTCAGGGCTTTAAGCCTGGTTTCTAACTAAAAATAGTCATAAATGACACCATCAAGACTGAAAATGTGTTGACTTGAGACTAATATGCGAAGTACGTAAAGAGCGCAACGCTTGCACCAGTTGAGCATTCAGTAATAGTTGAGTACTTTATCACATCTACCCTCACTGTACCGCCAACTAAGATATTTCGCAATGTGCTACGCACGCAGTGATCGCCGGACGCTAGTGGCGTGCCTAGTACTCACGAGAGATATTCCGCGCAGTTCAGTTCAGTACAGTCCGGAGTAGGACGATGAAATCGTGCACCTCGGGAATTAACCTCGATTACCGCTGCCGCACGGTGCTCAGAGTACTCCGGGGGGAATTAGTCGCTTCTTTTGTTATTCTATTAATTTAATTTTGAAGATTCCCCAGGCACTACCCGAATCGCTACAGCGTCAAGCAAACGCAGACAAGCAGAAAAACAGTTTAAAATTATTTAATCAGCTGCAATCCCTCCGAGCCTTTTACCGGAATGTATGTTGATTGAAAAAGCACAGGGGAATTCGGGAGCGCATTCCATAGTGTGCGTAGTGTAGCGGAGGTATACTGGTTACCAGCGGCGAGCGCGCGAGATGCATTCTCGGAATATTCAAACCGGTTTGGGCTTTCACGCAAAATAAATATACTTTTACCGGCTTACCGTAAAGCCTCGAACTGAAAAACGTGGCATAGTAGAGTATTGTTTGTAGTGGCGTATAGAGGGAACATCCCTGTCCAACAATTTCTTGCTGTTACGTCATGTGTTGTGGTTTTCTTTTGGTATAATCACCTGAAATTCGTTTAGTGATTAATATGTGTTTTTTTTATGGAAACTGACACGGTTGGCTACATTATCGATAATATCCGTGATGTCAGCCCATAGCACCTTGGTGAACTAGGTTCCATGTCAGTACTTTCCTTTGGTCGTGCCGGCTACACTAATCTGGAAGAAAAACACGAACTTTTATGCATGTAGGTACGAAAATGTATGCAGATTCGTTTATTTATTAGACGTTTGCTCTACTAGCTCTACTAAATCAGATATTTTCTCTACCTACTGTACAGTCATTCTTAAAGTAAACCCTAATAAGAAGCAAAATCTGTAACGATCGACCGAAGACACGCCGTCGCGCCTCGTCGTCAATTCTATGTTCGATTGTATGGTAAGGTGGTGAACTCATTAAATTAATCAGAGTCTAGTGCGTAGTACCCGTAACCGAAGAGCATGAATGAAGAACATTATGAGAGTGGAAGAGGCAGCAGAAGTGTTAGAACCGTGGCACGTGGAAATCCACTGTCTCTGCCTACCTCACTGGGAAACACGCATGACGTATGCATGTATGTAATTCAATCAATTTGACATGGGGTTTTCACTGATGAGCTCTGTCTGACACATCTAGGAAGTGATACCGTATGGGATTTTGAAGCCGCCGGATCAGATAGTGATGAATAATCAGATATAAGAAGGAGTAAATCGTGATAGTGGCTTTCAACAGGCACAGACATGAACACATTTGAGTTTCAGTATGTGAAGTCGGATGTAGGATCCGGGAAGATTAAACTTAATCGCATATTGACGTCCGTTCGCTAGAGACGCGAGTGTAGCTTCAACATCCGCTTGTGTCATCTCGCCTCCGATTGAATCTCGCCCCAGATTCAGTCCGGAATTAGTTTTAAACTCAAAGCTTGAGCGATCGCCGGCGGTTTTCGTGCGCTTGCCGAGCTAACAAATACGACGACGTCTGGAAAAGCACTCAATCTGGGAAAGATTTGCAATCGCAGCTTAGGAGCTTTATATTTTGTATACATGCACTTTAGGAATTTTAAGCCTTAGGAATCGATCGGATAAGGACAAGATGCCGTGCCAAAGGGCGACTGGATAGCCTACTCTCACCTCGGCACGGTCCTAAATTCATGCAGTAGGTAACTGTTTTCGTTCCTTACTAACCCGCTTCTAATACTTTGCTAAACGTGGTGGCTGGTGTTGTGGTGTAATTTAACCAAGATTGTGGAAGGAGAGAAGATGTGTCATGAACGCCCCCTCGTATCGGAGCCGCTGTCGCCAGTTTTCGAACGCACTCAACAACAAATTAACATAATTAAACGAACGCACGAACACATTCACACTATCTATTTTTGGCCAATCCAAAGCGTCGCATCAACGAGCGCTCACGCACACATCGATCAATTATATGGTGAAATCTGCCCATATTACTGTGACGCGGACACGCCTCCTGCGCATATCTACTATCCTTTGAAATTCCTCGAATTTAACCGAGTTCCCGCAGCTCAATACCGATTAATCGTCTTACCCCGATTTTCGCAATACAGTGGAATGGTATGAATATAGATCGACCGCGAAATTATATCGCTACTTTATGACGACGCCATAAAACTGTAGGTTTAATCTTGGATTTCGAGGCGAGTGCGGGGTTCTTTTATCGGATAGCACATAATATAAGCTGCACAAAGCGTCGTCGGCGGCGGTGGCGGCGTGGTGTGGCTCAGCGGCGGTGGCGGTGCGGCCGCGAGCACAATTCTTTGTCGGGCAGTCGTAAATAATTACAAGTACCGCACCGCCGCTGCCGCCGCCGGTTTTGTCTCAGCAACATTGTTCTGCGCGAAATTTATGGCGTCTATGTTTCGGGTGGGTTTTCATTCGTGATATCTCTAATGGAACGTTTCGCCGCCTGTTTACGCCCGGCCGGCCACGCTGCCGCTCCGCTTGGCCGTAATGAAGTGTTCGCTCGCACGCGGCACACGCGGCGACGCCAATAAAAACTTAGGTAAGCGCTAAATTAAATCCGCCATTGCAGCGGCGCCGCGCGGTACAAATTGGCGACGTTAACTCGATTGTGTTGTATGACAAGCCGTTTCGGTCCCCTCGCTCCGGACTCGCCGCCGCCGCTGCGCGCAGTGTTTACTCGCGCTCCGTTTCGTTGAGAAAGACTTTGCCGCATTTTTATCGTGTGCTAGGAACACGTGTGGATACCGCCGCGCTGCTCCTCGCTACGGAGCGGAGACAAGCGCAGTAGTCGGTGTGAAAGTCGTTTAAGGGATGCACGAGTGCAAACGCTATACGTATGACTGGAATATCGAATCACTATCGCGCCATGGAAAGTTTTCGTAAAATTTTACTGCCGTGAAAATCTTTTTCCTTCTTTTACTAAATGGCACGGTTGAGTCGGATGATGTTGTCTTCGGCACATTGAATGATTTCGAAACCACTCATCTATACCACTAGATGAGCCTTTCCTCCTCTCATACATCACTCACGAAAAACATGTAAATATCCCGTAAATATCCGAATGCCCATGGGCGCCGTCGGACTAACACCTCTGCGTTAGTCTGGCGCGCCCCATTTGTCGTGCTCCTCATAAAAAAGAATAAAAAAACATGTCACCGACCAAATCAGCTTATGTGCCGAGTTCTAATAATAAATCTGTAAGGGATGGTCATGGAGTAAGTTACTTTGTTTTATGAGATACTGCGTCTGTAAAATATATGTATTTTTTTTTTATGTAATCCGGTATGGGTGGCTGAGTCGGAGTGGTCAAAGCGCATGCTCCGACCAGCCGATACCACCTCCGAGAAGGTAGGTGCCGGAGACTTCCCTGGTTTGCTGGCTATACTGGACTAGAGGAGAACACAGCGGTCATCTTACATCCAGTACGGTGATATCAACCCAGTCGGCTACAATTTGAGCCTACCACCTAGTAAGGGGCAAGGGAAGGGACCTACATTTTCGTTGTATAAATAAACCCCCTAAAATTAAATTAACGATTTTTAGAAATATTTTCTGTATTTCACGTACCGCTTCCCCGTACATCTGAAATCACCCGCCACGCAACTGGGGGTGAATACGATGCTGCATCGCTTGCGTCGGCGGAAAGACTACCACAGACGCTACACCTCGGCCGGATGTTCCGAAGCAGGAAACTGTGAATCTGAATCTGAATCTGAACGAGCTACTCGTCGCCGAGCGTCGTGTCGGCCGTTCTCGTCGACGCTAGCGTCACGCTACCCTCGAAGCTAAGATTAAGAATAGTGATTCAATCGCTGCGCTCGTTCGTCACACTCTCAATGCTTACCTTGCTCAAGTAATTTCCTTCTTTTCTAAGCTCGCTCGTCGTTGTTCCTCAAACCCTAACATTAAAATTTTGGTAACATCCTATGTTATTCTATTTATTATTTATTTAAATTTAATATTCTATTATGTTAATCTTCTTTATATTATTTATATACATTTTATTTTTATTTTAAAATGCATAGTTTAAAATATATTAAAGAAAATATGCAAAAAATCGAGCAATCCCAATCCCTTCATATATCAGTAACTATTGAGCCTAAAATAGAATAGTCCTGTAAAACCTAAACGAAAATCCTAAGTCTTAAAGTTCTTGCGGAAAACGGAATAGATACGGAACCCTCTCCACGCGAATTCGACTCGCGCTTGACCTCTTCAGAACAAATTTCATTACTTTGCCTAGACTAGTAGAGGTAAAGCTTAATTGATCCAACATAAAGCTTCGAGTGAATACTCATCATAAGCAATCACTAAGTTGAATTCACTTAGGGAACAGTTACGGAGAAATGAATAATGTATGCGGACGACAATCGGAATTGCAAATCACTCGACCGGTAGAAACGGGCAGCTGTATTAAACTTGGACTTGTATCGCTCGCATCTGCTAAGCGAGACTGAAGCCTTGGATACACCCAGGGCACAAATGTCGCGGGACACGTCCCCCGACCCCTACGGTGTATGTTGCGCAACATATCTTGGAACACCGATTATGCTTGCAGCAGAGATATCGCCCGCAACATGTTCAGGCCAGTGCGCAACGTTGGAGGCCAGTGCGCAACGTTGGAGGCCAGTGCGCAACGTTGGAGGCCAGTGCGCAACGTTGGACGCCAGTGAGGCAACGTTGGAGGCCAGTGCGCAACGTTGAAGGCCAGTTTACGCAACGTTAGAGGCCAGTGCGCACCGTTGGAGGCCAGTTCGCCTATTTCAACTGACACGATTGGCTGCATCACCTACAACCCCCTCAATGTCACACCATAAGACCATAACACCTCGGCAAATTCGTTCCCATGTCGGTGCTTCCTTTGGGCGTGCCGGCTACACCGAAAAGGTCGGAGAACATCATCATGTTTACATCGCCGCTTGGTTCAGTGAGGTGGAACCAATCGGGCCGGTTAACCCTTCCACCTGGTAAGTAAGTAGAGAAGACACCTACAGTTTTACGTGCAATCCGAACCACGGTCAGTCTCAACGGTCGAACGGTCACCCATTCAAGCTCTGACCGCGCCCCTTAAGATCACGAAACGGTGGTCAATCGATCGCACACTGAGCTACCGAGGCTGACAAGGGTGTCTGTGTCACATTAATATTTAACATGCTCAGTGACTATTTCGCATCGGTACTTCATGAACTCTCGACGTGGTGGATTGAACCAATTGTATAGATTGGATGCTGCAGTTTTATATCTTCTCCATTAAGCAGAATGAAAGTTTCCTAGAGTTGTTGTTCAACTGTCGTTAGGAGTAAACTGTTTACGAAGAAGATGCATTTGTATTCGTTCATGGTCTTAATGTATCGGTATTGTACAGTAAAAACAAAACTTGACTCAGGTGCTGATACAACAAAATTGATACAACAAAAACATGCAACACGTTGCGTCACGGTTTTACAGCCAGTAATTGTATGCCTTTATAATATACATTACGGGTGTTCATTAATGAACATCAACATTATAAGGAGTAATTATGGAGCTCAATAAATGATCAACTTTTAACAACTTTTAGTAGGCATGTAACGATACGTGAATTTGCCGATACGATACCGATACCGATTTTTTTTAGTTAATAATCAGCGATACTGATACCGATACCGATATTTATGGCTTAGTAGATAATAAAGCAAATAATGAAATAAATAATAAAGTATGTACATCGGGCGTTTGTATGTCATTATTATGCATAAAACTTACCTATATTTAACAGAGACTCAACCTTGGGATGGGAAGTGTAAAAAATAAAGTAAATACAAATTCAAAGAAAATTATTATTATGAATGAATTATTATCAAGCAATCAAAGTGGTAATTAAGTATCATTAGTAATATTTTGATTCATATTCTGAGATTTGAGTTGAAGGCGGTATAAAAGCACACCTGAAAATTGATAGATAAACCCCTTTTGTGCTTTTGTACCGCCTTCAACTCAAGGGCCCGAATATGAATCTTAAATCATTTAACACTTTTAAGTTATAGTTGTTTTTTGAAATCGGTGCAATGTTTTTTAAAACAGTTTTTTTAAATTCTTTATTCTCACAATCTTTTACTCTCAAACATCCAAACGCTGACTGGAAGAAATGTCTATATGGGATAAGGATGGGGATCTAGTCGCCATATTGTTCAAGTTTTAAATTTAAAGTTGTCCAAAACCCATTGAGTGTGTTATAATTGTCTAGAGCTTGAAACTGTGATTTAAAAAATATATGGTTAAGAACAAAAAAAATTTACAAATGGTATAAAACCCGACAATGTAAAGAGAAGAAAATAAGGCAAGTTGATATTAAAGAGCAGTAAAAGCGATGCAGGCCTAATAGGGCATTTTCAGACACATTTCTTATCACGTTTAGACGAATTTGAATAAACAGAGCGCCCGACTGCACCATTTTCTACTGCTCATCAAAGTTCCTCATTTTCATTTTGTTTCATAGTCGGGTTTTATAAAACGTTTTATA
The DNA here is from genome assembly GCA_946902875.1 of Nematopogon swammerdamellus. Lineage (NCBI taxonomy): Eukaryota > Metazoa > Arthropoda > Insecta > Lepidoptera > Adelidae > Nematopogon > Nematopogon swammerdamellus. Next base: position 23,445,495 of record OX336339.1, read on the forward strand.
TTAGGTATAATTCACAACTCATCGGTAGTCACAACATAATATCAAAGTAATCACTTTGAATCCAAGTTACTATTGTCCATGGTATGGTGTTAAAAAGTAATAAGTCTTTACCGGCACGTTTTCAGTGCCGCTTTCACTCTAAAGGTTGCTGGGATATAGGGCCGGAGTTACGTGGACGTGGTCTGTTGGTTGCCACTACTTGTGACAACAAGGCAATTGGATTTCGCGCGACTTTAATATAGTTGAAACGTCGCCGACGCCGCCCGCCCTCGGTAGCTCGTCCGCCCTCGCTCGCCCGCCCAGAGGTGATGCTTTGGACGTAACCCTGGGCTGGTTGCACTCGCTAATGTTACAAATATCCTTGCCATTTATTAGGGTTCCGTACCTCAAAAGAGAAAAAAAAAACGGAACCCTTATAGGATCAATCTCCAGTCTGTCTGTCTGTTTGTCAATGCCTATTTTCTCTCCATTTACTGAGCGAAAAAAGTAGAAATTTGGCACATAAATAGAGTTTGATTACCCAATTACGCAATTCCGAACGTATGTATAGCGTAAATGAACGAATTTAGATTTTTGGGGAGAAATTAGAAAGTAATTCTTTTTTTTAAGGGTTTCATTTGTGATGTTAATGGGAAGGGCTCGTTATTAATGAGAAGAAATTATTAATAATTTTATAATCCATAGTTTAAAATATCGAGCACCCCCCCCCCCCCCTCTCCTTAAATCCAAAAATAATAAGTCTAAAATAAAAAAATAAATTGGAGATGTACCCCTTATTCTCTTGTCTTATAGTTTACAGGAATACCAAAGCGAAAATCATAAGTCTTCAAATTCTTACGGAAAACTGAATGGTACGTAACCCTCTATACGCGAGTTCGACTCACAATTGACCTCGTTTATTTTTTTAAATAAATTTCATCTAATTAGGGTCGATTTTACCACTTTCGGCTAAAATTTTGCTATTGGTTAACTGTTGTCAGCTTTATGAGAAATGTCACTTCAACCGACCAATAACTGTCAGCCGAGATTCAATCGGAGGTTATAAGATCAGTCATATTCTACTCCTAAATCAAAATGTTGGTAACAAACCTATATAACTGTTGGGGGAGCTTGCTTTCTAAGTTTAAAGAGAAAGTCTACATCACATTAAATTTGGAATACCTATATAAATATCTACGTTTTATAAACTTTTACACTACAAATTCTTTACAATTTTGAAGCCATTCTGAAATAGTGCAAAATCTAATAACGCAGCCGAGTTACCGACTACAAAAACTTCTCTCCTCAAAGCAAATAATGGCGTTTGTTTGTACAGTGTGAGTTACCCTCGCCTAAACCAATTTGAGAACACGAGTGCCGAGTCACATCTTGCGCCGTCGCCCCTCCCCCATCCCGCCCGCCCGCCGCCTCGCCACCCGCCACGGCGAACAGTCTTCGGCAAATATAATTTACACGCGGATAAAGACGCCAGAGAAAGGAGCAGAAATTTTAAGAGACCGTAGCCAACGGACCGAACTACCGGACAGCCATCGTGCAGTGCGAACTCAGATGTGAAGTAGAATTATCCGAGTTCTGAAAACCCTCTTACTTCACAGCGTCTTCGGATCCCAGTCGCAAGAACCCATTGATAAAATGACATTCACAGTACGACAAAGACGATTTGCAGCTTGCGATATATATTGCTCGACGAACTACCAAGAGACCCATCGAGCCAGCTCTCGCTGTTTGTGCTGCCGCCGATTCAGCAATTTGCACAGAAACACAGAAGGCTGGAATCGAAGATCGCGTCGTAAAGGAACGGAGCGCAGAAGCGAGTCCGGTGCGACGCTCTTCGGACTACGGAGTGACGAAACATTTTCTCACCCGCCGCCTCTCGGTCTTCACCCAACAGCAAATTGGCACTGCAATAACAATCATAATGCGCCGCTTCGGTCAAACAGAAGCGCTTCCATAAAATTTTACTCAACGCCGGGAACGTTCCGTCCCGAATTCGCCCTTCTCCCGGTGACGGTGGGCCCATTTTCGACGCTCGGTGGCCCAATCAAAGGGGCTACGGCCCCGCGCGAGGTCGCCGGGGAAGCCGGAAGATGGCTTTTCATGCCAGATAAAATATGCACAAGTGTGGCCGCTCGCTAGACGCTGACGGCTCGAGCCGTGTACTCAGCGCCTCACAGTACATCCGGAGAACAATCTCGCTAGTTCGATTAAGGAGCTCTACAAGTTGCAGATTCGTGCCGTGTCAGAATCACTTTTTGTTCACACTTTTCTGTCGGCTTCCTGAAATAAAACATGCAGCCCGCGATGAAACTGCTAAAACAGATACGGCGACGAGGCGAGCACGGATCTGGTGGCGACGCGGGCTGGTAAACTTTTTTAACCCCCTGAAACATTACGAGCGTCATGTCAAGGGAGAAGCGGAGAGTTAATTGGATTCGCATTAGGCAAAGTGTTTTATCAGTATTAAACTCACGTATATTCCTAGCGGACGGCTTCCTGACAGTACGTGCGGTGGGTTTTTACTTCTTTACATTCCCGCTTTCCCCCTTCGCCCCGTGTCGCTTCGGTTCATCCGCCGCGCCGACGCGAATGAAGCCGAATTTAAATTCCTAACAAAGTTTTAACGTGTTTTTAAAGGGTCTACCTAGCGCGGAAGTTGTGCCAACTAAAAAAGAGACTACAGCACTCCGACGCAAAGTTTACTTCTTTCCAGAACTCTTCCTGTTTAATGTTGTACATGGAGGAAACTCCCGAGCGCCGAGTAAAACGGCGAATTGAATTTGGTTTGGAAATGTTGGCTCCTTAGGTTTCTGCACCCTATGGATGGCGCCTCGCCGTGCACTCGGTAATGTCCTGCTTAAACTTGGTTTAAGTTAAACTGTGATTTGGAAAGTACGCTTGCTAAAAGCATGTGTATCGTGTGTGGGGAACATCCTAATTTTAAAACCATTATTCCTGAAGTTTTGGGGATCTTTTTGTTGTCGTAACGGTGAACGTGGTGATTCATACAAGCGTGAGAGATAGTTACCGAGCGCTAACTTTGCTGTTATATCAAAATTTTGTGTCCGACCTCGGTGCTTCTTAATATTATGAAAATCTGTCTCATAGTTTTTGAAGAAATTATCAACGTTTGTATTTATTACACAATTTCGAATGTTTAAATATTGTACCCGTAACCGACGAGCATGCATTAAGAACATTTTGAGAGTGAAAGAGGCGGCAGAGGTGCGTCAGGATCGTGGCACGTGGAGATCCGTTGTCTCTGCCTTTCCCACTGGGAAACAAGCGTGACGCTATGTATGTATGTATGAATAGTGTAATGGGTCAAACTTGACCTTATGTATGTATGTATGTTTGTATGTATGTAAGGGTGTATGTATGTATGTATGTGTGTATGTATGTATGTATGTATGTATGTATGTATATATTCTTTATTGAACACCAATTAATAAAAATTAGGTACAACAGGCGAGCTTAATAGCATAAGGGTTAATACCATAGCTTACCATAAGGGTTCCCTGTACCATTTTGTTGTATAGACCTAAATATAACTTTACCTACAAACACGATTACCTCGATTGTGGCGACTGTGTACACAACCGCAGTATGTAGGTCGGACGTCCCACGCGGCATTAAGGGCGGTTAATCAATTCGCCCCATTTCGATGTAAAAAGTAATTAAACCCACATCCTACCTACCTAGGTACTCCAGCAGACAATGACAGGCGTCCAGCGGACCGGGGGAACAATGTGGCTGACACATCATAGGCTGGCTCGCAGCTAGGCTTTAATTAACACACGTGACAGACCGAGGGGTGGGGGAGGGGGCGAAGCGACGCGCGTCGACGTGTAGGAGAGCGCCAAGCGGTCAGTTTAATTTATGAAAAATTTAATGAAATGAAATGAAATGTTTTTTTTTTCGTCACACAACAACTCAAATAATTACAAACACAAAGGGTGCACACAGAGCATAATTAGGTAAAATCTTGACGCGAGGTCAATATTACATACCTAATAGCATCGAAAAAAAATGGGTCAAGTGCGAGTTGGCGGCATCTATTATTCAGTAGCGTGAATATGTAGTAATCGATTCTTAGTGCGTTTATTGTATCGGGACCTCCTTAGTTTTTTTTAGTTACTTTTTGTCTTTTGTTTAATTATTTGTTGGCACATCCGCCATAATAACAAATATTCTGTGAAAATTTCAACAGGCTATATATTGCGGTTCAAGCGATACAGTCCTAAGACGGACGGACAGACAGACAGACAGCGTAAGCTTAATAATAGGCTTCCGTATAGACACGGAACCCTTGAAAAGAGTGAACATAAAATATATCAGGAATAGCTTAAAAGGAGTGTCAGAAATGTTTTAGTAGGTAAAAGTAGGTACAAAGACGACTTCAATGCCTTGCGGCATTCTTGTGTTCTATGTATAAAAGGATAAAAAGTTCGGATAAAACATTGACTAACTCTTTAAATGATCACGACACTGGAGGCTGGACAAGGCCTCGGTGTCGCTACCCCTCTTCGTTCACTCCCATTATGAACGGATGTGCGACATCGTTTGGAAACCCATGGCTCACGGAAACCTTTGCGATTGATGTTACGGATTTTAATTGGGACACCTATCGAACACCCGCTACGCCATTTGTGATTCCAATACAATCTGGGGGCAGCCAAGCTCGAGAGACGGCGGCGCCACCTCACTACCATAGCCGAAGCCGAAATGCAGCACTGATATGGCACTTTACGGCATCAACAAGGAGTGAAGAACTGATATTGCGGGAGTAGCTGGTGAAACGGCCAACCATTTTTATTTTATAAATTTTTACACTTTATGCCACTTAATTTTTAAACCAACTGTCCATTAGATACCGCTACCACCTCAGCCAACTTTTGGTACAACTAACGCCGTTTCTACACTTAAGGTTTAAGAGTAATATTTTAATTTGACCGCGGCTTCGCTCGCAGTATGCTCGGTTTAATAGCAAATCCAATTTAAACGCAAATATGATAATATACGATCGCAAAATATATTCATTGGTTCCGGAGTTTACCTCAAACATACAGACAAACATTCCCTTTTATAAGAAGTAGCTAGAAGATAGAAAAAATACTCATAGATCATACATGTTGGGGCTGAATATTGTAAGACGTATTAATAGGTCTGGCGTAATCTATTAATTCCTAGTTATTAAAAGTACGTCTTTTTGCATCCTTAACAAATTATTGTGTTAATTCGAATCGACTTGTATTGTATTTAGTTGAATAGAAATAACTTGTGTCGAACTACTATAAATACAATACCTACAAAATTGATGTTTTAGCATGATTTTATCGACGATACACACATTGTAAATGAGCTCACGCCATTCCCACATTAACTAATTTTTATTTCTCCATAATATTTTGATATATTTTTTTACTATTTCGTTTTCATTTCTTTTTCATCATTAAATCTACAGAGCGCTAAGTAGCATTATTATGAAACGACTTTTAGTAATGGATGTCTGTACCTTGCAATTATGAATAAAACGTTCGTTCAACCCACTCTTGCATAAATACGGCCTGATTACTCTAACAACGTCTGCAATGCATGCAATTACTGAGTGAAAAATCGCATTAGCCACTATTATTTAGCCGCGCAACCGGCAGCCGGGCCAACAAACGTGCGCTCCGCGGCTCTAGTGGCCAGACAAGGTAAAAATGCGAATGAAAAATGCGTTCCCCGACAAGAGGCGTCGCGTTCCGTCGGGAACACTACTACTTCAGCGCTTTGAGCCAATTAGCTGAGCGAGAAGAGCTCGCGGATGCTACAAACCATCTAGATATGTAAAGCGTACTGCGCCCGTGGCCTCCATAAAGTGTGTGATTGTCACACACCCGCTCTCAGTCGGCGTCAGGCGCCGTCTGGCATGACACGTGTACAAATGTGTGTGCGTGAAGTCACCATGGGATAACCAGCGCCAAAATGGCATATAGTATTGTTGCTTTCCAAAGGACAAAAATAATATTCAGAACAAAAAATCACGGAAAACCGTAATCATTCCTAAAATATACGCCAGTTTGTATTTTTAGACGCTTAGAAAATATTTTCACTATAGGTACATAATCAGCACAATCATCTTGGGCACAGACAACTCGAGCCGGCTACGTGCTGTTTCGTATCTCAGTATCTAAATGGTCGTAAGTGATCGAGCACTCAGAACAATATTTACGTTTTGATTTTGCGAATTGAGGTTATTTAACTTCTGCAATAATGATGTTAAATAGATCCTTCTGTTTCAGACTGTTTTGTGCATTAGTAATTGTATGTATTGTATATATATACGTATACAGATGAAGTGCGATCCGCTAATTGGTAAAAGATACGGTATCTACACGAAGTATTGTAACTCTATGGAGCGAGGAAAGCTACGCTTACCTCCCGCGCGCCCTAGCCGCACCGCGCCGCCCGCCCCGCGCCTCCGCCCGGCCGCGCCGCGACCCAGCCGCGCTGAAAAGGTATTTTACTAATTATTGCGTTCTCCGCACACAAATTTCGCGCTGCATCCGCGTATGCAGCCGGCGAGAATTCACACATCGCCGTTCCTTTTTGCATTTATTAAGACCTTTGTTTCGAAAAATTGCATACATTTTTTAGGTAAAATGGGGCAGGTAAAGCAGGCAGGGCAGGTAAGTATGAGATATTTTTGTTATACCACGTCTTAGTATGTACGTATGTGCAGTACTTTTAATAAAATGATAAACGTCTGCTTTTACTGCCAATGCATAGTAACTATAGTAATCTGTGGTACGGCATAAGAGAACATCCTTGCTCTTCCCATTGACTATAATTTTTGTTTTTTTTATGGAAACTGACACGGTTGGCTACATCAGCTACAACATCCGCGATGTCAGCCCATAACACCGGGTGAACTAGGTGCCATGTCAGTGCTTCCCTTCTGTCGTGCCGGCTACACTGAACTGGACGGAAAACACAAACTATTTACATAGGCGTTTCGACCGACGTTTCATTCAGTGCGGTGGTACCAATCCGGGCGGGTTGAACCCTACCACCTAGTAAGCTAAGAAGGGAAGGGACCTACAGTTTTACGTGGAATCCGAACCACGGTCAGCCTCCAACGGTCGAGCGGTCACCCATCCAAGTACTGACCGCGCCCAGCGTTGCTTAACCATCAATAGCGACAGTCGAATGTCTGCACCACTGAGCTATCGAGGCTGACGAAAAGGCCTCTGTTTCATATTGAAGCGTCGGGTGCTCGGTGCGGTCTTTGCTTGAAAACTTGATCTCAGAGTCCGAGGTACGATTCCAGGCAGCCATTTTTTTTTTCTGAGGGGAAAACTCACTTGCATTACTACACCTGCTGCTTCACCTTTCGGAACCAGTATAAAACTACAGGTTCTTTCCTACTGGGCTCAAATGACAAATTGTAGCCGACTGCAGAGCAGCTGTACATATAGCTCGGCTGTGTTCTCCTTCAGTCCAGTATATAGCCAGCAATGCAAAGGAAATCTTCAGTATGGCACCTAGGTTCTCGGATTTGATATTTGCTGATCGCAGCATGTCCTTTGGCCTCCCCAACTGGCTGAGTTGGAGAGGCCCGGATACATACCGGATTACATAAAGAAAACATTTTTTTTTTTGTCAAATTCATGTAACATGATTTGATGTTAATTTTAGGCACAATTTATTTTCAAGAGACTTTTCAAAAAGGAGGAGGTTCTCAATTCGTCTGGATGTTTTTTTTTCTCAACCGTTTTTAATGATTCTTTTTTTCATGGTCCTTTCATAATTGTTTTTTTTGGAAAAATACAGCCCTAAGGGTGGGCACACCTGTAGATGAGTTTGTGCTTTTGTACCGCCTTCTACTCAAGATCAAAATATAATTTATTGCTTTTTAGGGTTTGAAGTCGGTTCAATGTTTTTTTAACAGTTTTTTTTTACCTATTATGAAAAGTGGTATATTCTTAAGAGCACGAGCTTCAGTCATCTCCCAATTTTTTTCTACAGTGTTCAAGTTCGCCAGGGTAAAGGCCGCCATCCGCTGTACACACACGGACGGTCGGCGGCAGACTATCACACAGAACACAATCGCGTTAACATAAAACGTACCGCGGGATGTGTCTTTCATTTGTTTTGCCCGTATCTGGCGGGATGACACTTGGGACCGCCCGCCACAGCACCGCGCCGCGCCGGTGGCGCCGCCACCCACAGAGCCTAAAACGCGAGTAGAAGCAATGCAACTTCTCGTTCGCTTACCAACGAGTATGCGTAACACTGCGCACTTGATCTCCGCTCAAGCTAAAAAAAAGGGTCGGGACCCTTATAAAGTCACTTACTTAAAGGAGTCGGGGGACCGCTAAGTAAATAAAATATAAAAACTCATAGCTGCGCGGGAATTTACTTCGCAGTCCACCGACTCCTTTAAGTAAGTCAACGGAAATTATTTTTTACTTTTTAAAGGGCGGGGATTTTTTAAATTTGTAATTTTATATTCTGTGGCAGCACTCGCTACCGCCTCCGCGCGGCAGAAATCCGCCATTATCTACTCCGCCGCAGCACGCGGCCGCACACGTGACTACATAACTCTGGGCCGTCGGCCTCTGCATTTTTATAATAAACTCGTCTGCGAAATTTATTTGTGTAAAAAGTCACCTACAGAGGGCCGTATTTCGCGCATACGACGGTATATTTTTGCGTCGTCCCCTCTCGTCGTGTACTTTGTCCCGACTCGGTTTTGTTTTGATATTTTTTATAACGAACTTCAACAGTTTGGTGAGCGGAAACTTTCAACGCTCAATGGGTTTTAAAGTTCACCTCGCGTTTTTTTTTATTATTATTTTCTAAGTATTTCGTCTAGGGATAGAGCAAAGGTACGCTGACAACAGTTTGTATGTGGGCCTACGTGTTCTTATGGCACGTGCAAAATGTATACGTATATAGGCTGTTTCAGGATAGGGTTTCGTAACTTCAGCGTTCGAAAGGGGTCCATATTTGAAGACGAAAAGCTCTGAAACTTTTTTATTCACGTACTTTCACATACACATTTCACGGTCATTTTATAGTACTTTTTGGTGAAAATCATTTCATCGAGATTGAGTGGACGGTTAACGTCCGCCTTTATTAAATAAGAATAAAATTACTAACTTGCATGCTTAACTATGAATTGAACCACATGTAGGTAAATTCCAAACGCATAAATTTGAATGACATGAAAACTCCCTTGACCTAGCAGCACTGTTGCCAAATCTCACTGTCCATCGAGTTTTTATTACAATTTTAAATTTTTGTATGAAGAAAAGGCGAATTTCGATTTGAGTGATAACAATTTTTTTCTTATAATATTGAGTACTTTCTATTCCTGAAGTTTCTCAAGCCTATCCTATACACTCAGAGCAAGTACACGTGGGATACAAGCGGATCGCGCGAAACGAATCGGTCGCTGATCTGCCATACGCGATAGGCCGTGTACCCGCGAGCGCTTTTCTCCCGCGCGCTCGTTTGGTCGAATTGGAACCAGTTAACAATGACAACGTCGCAATTGGATTCCATTCGCTCGATTTGTTCCAATGCCGCCGTTCTTTATTTGAAACTTCGCTAACTAAATATCGTTTTCATAGATTTCGAAGCGAGCGCTTTGAATCGGCTAGGGACCCCGAATCGGAGCCGATCTCATCAAATATTACTGCGGCAACAAGATGTATTCTGAATGGCGTGTCAAGTCTCGCAGAGACATATTGTGAGGTCATATTTTATTCATGCGATGGTATTTTCTGAACTGTCTAAAATCCATTTGTAGGTCGTCGCATTACAGTCTAAATGATTTGTATTGTTTCAGCCACAGGACATTCAAATTACTATGTATGCAAAGAGGTAACGGTAGGTACTATAGAGACGGCATCTTACTACTAACTATTGTATCGAACGCATAGATACGATACACCATCATCAATCATATCAATACTAATAATAATTCTGTAAGGAATGGTCACTGAGTAAGTTACTTTGTTTTATGAGATACTAAAAATAAATTGACGATTTTTAGAAATCTTTTCTGTATGTATGTATGTATGTTCCTCTAAAACTCTTAAACCGATCATCCGAATTTGAATAAACTTAGTACAAGCACATAATATAGCTTTAAGGGACACAGGATAGGCTAAATAAAATGTTGGTCCGGATACGCTAAGATGTTGCTCTCATACAAACCGAATTGTTCCGCGCACCGAAATAAAGGGACGGTAGCGAGCTTACATATTTTATTCTTTTTAAATACGAATTTCACGCGAGCGAAGCCGCGGGCAAAAGCTAGTGAATTCATAAATGCACATCAGTCAGAAAGAGAATGACCTATGCGACATACATTAATGCAGAAGACGTGAAATTAGCTCAAGTCGCAAAAGCTAAACGTAAATATTGTTCTGAGATTTCGATCACTTACGACCGTTTAGATACCGAGATAAGGAACTTCGCGTGGCCAGTCCGGGCTGTCTGTGCCCAAAATGGAGGTGTAGATTATTGAAAACCAGCTTTTTGCCCGCGGCATTTCTCCCGGGAGGGATCCCTCCCTCTCATATAAGTGAAGAATTTCCAAAAAACGCTAATAAAACGGACTTGTATATTTTATAAACAGAAGCTTGCCAATTGGTTCTGCAGATCTTTCCTCTGCAGAACCGGTAAACTCTGGAATGCTCTCCCTGCCCATATTTTTCCCCTCAAGTACAGTAGCGGCTCCTCCAAGAGGGGCGTGAATAGGCACCTGTCAGGCCGGCATGGCATTCGTAACCGCACGCACGCGAACGAATGTCCATGGGATTAGACACCTTATGAGTGGCTCGGTGCGATAATATTTTGAGCTTTAAAAAATATATATATGCTATAACACTTCCAGCTTTCCAGTTTTCTTTGTTCTGTGATTTCAATATAAACTATCAATTTTACTGGCTCATCACGATTTCCCAGTCGCTAGCTGTTTACCGCCGGGCTACCCGTTACGGTAGATAATTTCCGCCAATCAACACTTAGGCCCACTTGCACCAACACAAATTTAATATATAAACCAGTTTAACTCGTTAAACTAGCACCCGTTGTATGTGTGAACCGCGTTTAAATCCATAACTCGCTACTTAACTTTAAACTCGTGTTGGTGCAAGACGCGCTAAGTTTAGCAGCTAATTAATAGCGGCTCATGCTACTGTCGAGCTGCACTCGGCACATCGGCTATACTTAAGTTGTGGGTAATCAGTTTACCACCCCGACCCGCCTGGTCCCGCATCGCTCTCTACTTTCAATTAGTCAGAAAAGTTCATCCACTCAAGTATGACGCTTCGTCTCCACTTGCGCCGTCTCTCTCGCTCGCTAGCTAGCTAGAGAACGGGTGTTTTCGGTAGGAGCGAAATCGACAATCGAGTACGCATCTCGAGTAAAATTAATTAAAATATGTAAACATATAAAGTCACTCAGAACTAGTCGAGATACGGGCGACCACGCCTTGTCAACGGGGAGCCAACCCGCTACTTTCTGTATAAATATTTCACTGGTAGTTGGCCAGTACAAGATTTTTGAGCCATACAGTTTGTCAATGATTTTTAAATTTGAATTGTAATCCTCGAGTGTTTCGAATGCGATTGTGATTGTCTTGACCGGTAGCGTTGCAAAAAATATTGTTTGAGTTTAGGCCGAAACGCAAAATTTATAACATGTGTTACAAAATGTTGATCTTAGAATACATGTGGAAACGTCAAAAAGTGGTTTCATTTAAAGAAGATCATCACACAACACCGACTAGCGGTGCAATATCACATGTCACAATAAATACATTTGAATTTGAATTTACCCCACCTCCCCCCCCCCTCCCTCCCTCTCCCCCCCCCCCCCCCCCCCCCTCCCTCTTCCCCCCAAATACAGTCTCGATTCCTTCAAGAGGTCGTAAATAGACAGCTGTCAAGCCGGCGCGGCATGGCATTCACAATCCCCACAAATGACCGAACGCCCATGGGCGGCGTTATTCACCGTATGGGTGGCTCGATGCTACAACCGCTCCACAACGCTCTACAACCGGATCTAAAGCTTGACACCGCTGTGCGATTTGTCTGGCCTTAGTGAATTGACGCATAGAGCTGGCGACCGTTCCATATTCAAACCAATACAATAATACCGCGTGGTACCGCGCTAACAGACGAACGTGCATAACTATGCGCGCGCAACCTTCAGAGTGCCTTCAGAAATGATTTGCTCCGAGCTACGATCAAAGGATGACACATATCAAAACCTCAGTTTACCTACCTACTACTGAGAATAGAACCGCAACAAAGCCTCTTCAATATTCAAACCAAGTTAGCCAAAAATCCTTAATGTGAACCGGGAACGGTCAGGGAGGGAGCGACCCGAGCGACGGCCAATCGAACGCGGCGCTCAGGGCCGTCGCTTTTCGATTTGCGCTAATAGGTTCCAAGCCTCAGTGGTCGGTGTCTCAAACCGGCGACAGCTCTACAGAGCTCAGCAAAGCCAGCTTTTCAAATGTCTGCAGTGAGACAGATCAACAAATTAAATTGAAAATAATATTCATTAAATTCATTTGGCAGTAAGGGAAGGGGTACCTATCTACCTACCGCTTCGATGACAGTAATTTAATTTATAAGATCGCTATGTAAAAATGAATAGGCTATGTTTTTTGGTGGCATCGCTATTTTAGGGATTCATAGCCAGCAACGCTGGCAGAGAACCTTATAAAATCCGTCTGTAGCTCCTAAACGGCTTCAGCGTTCTTCACGAGACTTGGAATGTGTACCTGTCGACTGCACCATTGGTCTCTCGGCACAGCCAGATATGCTGGTTTACATAAAAATGTTTTTTAAAAACCTATTGATATCTGAGAGGCAACATAACTTAAGGGGTTACCAAAAATCTAGTTCGAAATAAAAATATCTTTCTAATAGTTCGAGTGATATATCGTAGAAAAGATCTTTAAGACCGGCAGTGATTGCCTTAGGCAATAAGTACGCCATTTCTATATAATTTATATGAAACAATAAAGAATATTAAATAACAATAAGAGAGAGAAGTTTTTAGAATTTTTTTTTTCAATTGTATAAAATTTATAGGTATGGAAATATATCAAATTTACTCTATCCAAGGCGAAAGCTCCAAAACGAAATGCTCAATAAATATACAACAAAAACTGACAAGACGTGTTATAGTGGTTATGGAGAAAATCGCATTCTTCTGATCGTAGATGCACAAGAAGGAAATGGCTATGGAACTCTATCTGTCACCAACATCAGCACTTAATAGGTTCTTAAGATTATTTCGTGCAATAATTCTGCGCGATATCTTCGGGTGGGTTAACCGAATTCATTTGTCCGTCTGTCGGGTCTATGTCGTACTCTTGCAATAATGAATATTGTGAATGATATTCAGACCCCGAAAGCAATCAGCGAGGTCTTAATCAAGCTAAGTTTTAATAAAAAGCTTTCGGACAAAAACGAGCAAAAAGCGGCTTCAGCAAACGTCGGGTGTCGCACGGCGCCCGTTTTTGCAGCCATTCGGCCAGCTTAATTATCATAGCGCAGCTACCGGATAAATTTACAATACAAAGACAATGTTTACAAAAATAGAGAAGCGAGCGCTCCGCTTGTCGGCCGCTAAATAAATAAATAAATTGAAGAAAAAAGACGGAGACTTCCGGGCCCCGTAATTAGCCGAGCCTCCCGCAAAAGGAATGACTGGAAAATATTTTCCGCGATGAATATTCAAAAGGTTCTGTTTGCTTCGACGGCGGACTCGCAGCCTCTGTCGTAGCACGCCCGAGGCCCCGTGTCTGGTGCTCCTACCGCCCCGCCACCGCCGCCCCTCCGCGCGCCACCCCACACCCTCGAGGTCGTCCAACTTATTTATTGTGGTTTACCTTTCAAAGACGCTGCGTCTTCTACTAATATTTGCATTATATCTTCTCCGAATTTATTGCAAACTCGCAATGTCTGTCTTTTGTTAGCTTATTCTTTATAATAATTTATGTAATTACTAGTCAAATTCCGACATTAAAGTGTTTTACTAATTTGTTTCAGACTATTATTTTTGATCTCACTAAACAATTGTCTAATTAATCAGGGAGATAAAACATGGCCAAACTTCACTGCCTAAGTGTTATGATATGAGCATCGTTAGACACCTACTTGTAGATGAAACGATGCCACATGTCGCGCTCTCGCACTACACTCTTTCTCAATCGTTCATTTTTAACCCCCGACGCAAAAAACGGAGGGGTGTTATAAGTTTGACGTGTGTGAGGGTGTGAGGGTCTGTGTGTGTGTGTGTGTGTGTGTTTGTGTGTCTGTCTGTGGCATCGTAGCTCCCAAACGGATAAACCGATTTGGATGCGGGTTTTTTTATTAGGAAGCTTGTTTAATAATTAATAATCCTCAACGCGCGCATCTACTTGGATTTAATTTCACAGGACTAACTTATTTTCGAGTATTCGGTCAGTAGAGGTCTTTTTCTCTCTTTATTGGCCGTTTATTATAACTCTAGGGGTACACACACCTGTATGACGTTGATTTTCATGCAGCCGAGAATACTGGGTGACTAATTCGTCAAATTACAAGTCCACGAGACTAAATGGCCTATTAGGGAAATTTTCTACTGATGCCCGTGCGCTCCCGCCACAATCACTTAGTTATGGCGTGTTTGCGAACCGGACCGCGCCGCGCCGGCAAAACTAAAAGCCAGCTAATGGGTCACTTAGTGTTACAGTACGCCAAGTATGTGTCTGCCTTCCCTAAACAATATGCATTTCCTGAATGTTTAGATAGATAGACCTAAATTATTTATTGCACACCAAACACACTGAAGCCTATTACTTAGGTACTAATCATAAGCCATCTGTCTATCCTTCCAATTAGGGCTGTATCTTTTGAACCGTCATATAGGTAGCCGGTTCACATTCACAGAATGTGTTATTATGGCGACAAATAATAAAAAAATCAAAAAGTAAAAAAATTAAGGGGTCTCCATACAAAAAACATGCTAAGAATCTATTAGGACATAAACACGCTACTAAATAATAGTTAAATGGCGCCACAGGTGTATATTTTGTATTCCAGACAGACAAAAGATAGACGGATACGATTTCCGTATAACAGATCTACTGAACCCTCCGTGCGCAACTAAAACTCGCACTTGACCGTTTTTTTTTTTATGACACCGCGCCTTTACACATTTTCACTCGAAGCGACAACGTGTTACTTATATTTACAGACAGACACTTAGACAGTTTTAACAAGTAAACTAATTCCATTGAGATAATATGCACAATATTTCGGGGTTAACATTTACTTCCTTCCTTATCCTTACCTTTAATAAAATCCAACGTCTGCTTTCTGTCTATCTGTCTGTCTGTCCGCTTATAACTCGAGAACCACTGAACCGATTTTAATAAAACAAAATTCTACGGATAGCTTGATTCTTCCCATCAACTATAGGCTACTTACTATCACGCTAAATAGCTTATGAGGTTAGCAGTGAAGTGAATTATGAAAGCGGGCGGAGCCGCGGGCACAGCTAGTACATACATATTCTTCGATACTGTAACCCCACATACAGTGAACATTTCGGTGTTATGTGATGCCAAAGATAGATGGCGCCCATATCGGGTTGACGCATTATTTTATACACTGAAATATTGACTTATGCGCCGTTTTTGGGCCCTCCGGCACCGAATATCTCCGGCGCGCGATAGGTTAATAATACGCTACAGAAACCAGGCACTAGTCGAATCGCTTTTGTGCTTTATGACATTGAAATAAGGTTGATTTTGCATAAAAAAACAAAGGGCCATAAAATAAAGCAGCGCCTACGTATTTTCTCACAGATCGTATACGCCAGCCCTCGCTCAACTAAGCCCCTCCGTATATGTGATGACACAGTACGGGCCGGCCGTGTCTCCGTCATCCATCCCGCAGTAAATCTTCCCGGGAATTTTCTAGATTCTTTTCACAAGGCCCCACACTCCGCCGCCGCCCCTCCCCGCCGCCGACGACGCGTCGTCGTCGCGCTGCTGAAGCGTTTGATGCCGGTGGCGCGGACGCAAGAACATGGAGGTCGCACCTAATTAATGAGTTCTTAACGACGGACCTCGGGCCAGCGCTGCGGAGGCTGAACTCGCAGATTGTGCTCATCACTCAATCAACGGTTGAAAATAAAATTATTCTAGGAAAGCTAAATGGAACGGGCAGACTCGGACTAATCAAAGTATGAATGAGACTCCAGACAATTTGAGAAGTCAATTTTTTAAAGTATTCCGATATGGGTGGCTGAGTCAGAGGGGCCAAAGCGCATGCTCTGACTAGCCAATATCACCTCCAGGAAGGTAGGTCCCATACCCAAGACTTCTCCGGATTTCTGGCTATGCTGGACTAGAGGAGAACACAACCGAGGCTGCTATGCGGCCAACTTCCCTTCCCTTGCCCCTTACTAGGTGGTAGGCTCAAATTGAGGCCGACTGGGTTGGTACCACCGTACTGGATGTAAGATGGCCGCATAGCAGCCTCGATTGTGTTCTCCTCTAGTCTAGTATAGCCAGCAATCCAGGGAAGTCTCCGGTATGGCACCTACCTTCTCGGAGGTGATATTGGATGGTCGGAGCATGTGCTTTGGCCCCTCTAACTCAGTCACCCACACCGGACTACATAAAAAAAAACTTACATCCAGTACGGTGGTACCAACCTATGGTTCGTATCCTCGTGTTCACCACAGAGGTTTTCATTTTAGTAATATCTACAGGCGAATCCCCTTGAAACTGTTCTTTGCAGTGGGGGCAAATGGCTTGCAGTATGGTCTATCTATGGTGTCCTGAAATAAACCCTTAATATTCAAGGACGTATGCCAACAAACACTGCCTGAATATTTGATTGGAATTTAAAAGGCTAATAATGCCCCGCAAGGTCTGTGAGCGATCCACTTCAATACGCGTAATAATTGCCAAAACTTTGCTTAAACTTCGCAATTCTTATGCAAATCGCAAGTTTTAGAGGAGTAAGTTTCTTCAATTACTCACCCCGGCCAAGAGTAATGGCGTCCGAGGCGGGGAGGATGAGGGGGGAGAGGGGGTGCCTGCGGCGACGAGGGGGTGGGTGTGGGGAGCAAGCGCGCGACGAGCGAAATAATTTTTCTAACTTTACCTTCGAGGGTATGGTGGTTTGAGCTCAACATAGTGACACTTAAAAATGTGTTATGGCACTGCTTTCTGCTACAATATGGTTGGTTGGCACTTTTTGGTTAAACTTAATCTCTGTCGACTCTTAGGTTCTTGACACACTTCGAAGAGGTGCCATGATTTTTTTGCGTAGCAATTTTTTGTGTTAATTATTATGGTTTCGTACATCAAAATACGAAAAAACTGATCCCTTATTTATAGGATCACTCTTATTTGTCTGTCTGTCCATCGGAGTCCATCCTCTTTTTGTAATGACAAAATAAATAATGTTTGTGTACATTTGACCAGCTATGTGACATGAAAATCGAAGAAGAAATTTCGAACTTCAATACATAAATGCATTGCATAAGTTCAATACATACATGCATGCAATTCAATGCATAAATTATAATAATTAGATAATTTGGATTCCTGAAGCCAAAATAGAATAGACTGGCGTCTGTGTAGACCTGTGTCTGTGTGTCTGCAGTGTAAAGCAGCAGGTCTATATGAATCAGTGTTGTGATATAATTTACAAGAGTACTTGCAGCACAAGACCTAATTACTCTGCTTACCCCGATTGTCAAGATACAGCGTGTGGTGTAATACACACCACACGCTGTATCTTAGTAGATGAAATATTGTGTACATTGTAAACTATATGAATTCCTTGCCAGTGCCAACAAAGTACATAAATAGATAGACATTTGTAGCATGTAGCATAATAAACGCTAAATAGAGTTAGACGCACACTATCTTAGTAATGAAAACTTACACCAACCATCTGTCCCTTTTTAGAATAACACCGGGACAAGAGCTAAGTACGGAACAGCATGTAGGGAACAAACTAAAGTGCGGAGTAGAATGTTCGCGATCCCGAGCGGATTCAGACTGCTGATTTAGGTGGCGAGCGTACACTGACGGTCCCACATCAATGACCGCGGTTTACGACGATCGAAGCCCGCTGAAATGAACAGATCTCAACATTTTGAGCGGGAGTCATCTCAGGCTCCAGATCCCATTGTCTCATTTGTTCATAATTCATAACAGAGAAGCGGCCGACGTGCGCCCCCCGGTCCATGGCCGTAACGATAGTAAGTCAACCTGAAACACACTGTCGGTTGCCAACCTGATGCCAAGGACCGAAAAGACTGGTGTCGTCTGGGGTAAACCTATGTCGAACAGTAAAGCAGGTCTATGAATGAAGAAGAAACAGAAAGTGTCGATAAAAAAGTGAAGATATTGCTTAAGGCCATGACGAGTCATGGCCAAATGAAGGGGGACCTTTTATTTTAATTTTGCTGTAACAAATCAAATGTTTCCTATAATTGGCATACCTACTTGTAATCATGTTTCCATCTATTGATATACACGTAGCTTTGAATCAATCGTAACATAACAATTCGTATTCCGCATTAACCAATAATTTTTAATCTTCCTAATATTTTATGTACTTTTATCAAAATCAAATTGTATTCCCCCACCTACATAAATACCACAATCTATCTCGACAATCGGTGTAACAACTAGTATAATCGGAGTTGTGCTACAACTGTGGTAAATTACAGAACAACATCGACCAGCAAAGTTTAGCAAAGTATTCGGACACGATAACTATCAAGCAGCAAGACCCACCTGCTGCATGACTCCGTGGAAGGACCGCGCCATGGTGACACGTGGCTATCCTGTCGCCCTTTATCACGGAATCTTGTCCGGCCTTTTAGTCGCATTTTACGACATGCACCGAGATAGATGCAGTAGGTCTATTATTTTCAAGGGTCTATTATTCAAGTACCGGGCCCGCACGGTACGGGTATAGTACCGTGCGGGCCGCACGGTACTATACCCGTTGAGCGGCGGGTGGCCGTGTGGTTTGGGCATCGGCTTCTCATGCGAGAGATTCCGAGGTTCGAATCCGGTCGGCGTGTACCAATGAGTTTTTTCTGACGAAAAAATTTACGTGCATGTCTACACCTGCTGCTTCACCGTTCGGAACCGGTGTAAAACTGTAGGTCCCTTCCCTTGCCCCTTACTAGGTGGTAGGCTCAAATTGTAGCCGACTAGGTTGGTACCACCGTACTGGATGTAAGATGGCCGTATAGCAGCCTCGGTTGTGTTCTCTTCTAGTCCAGTATAACCAGCAATCCAGGGAAGTCTCCGGCATGGCACCTACCTTCTCGGAGGTGACATTGGCTGGTCGGAGCATGCGCTTTGGCCCCTCCGACTCAGCCACCCATACCGGATTACATAAAAAAAATACCCACAAAATATTTTCGAAATGACGCCCCTACCTTTTGATCACGGCCCTTACCGCTGCCCGCCTGGATCCACCCCGGCCGCGACTCCAGTAATGGAGTACCCTCGTTACTCGCAGAGACAGATAACGTCAACTTTAACGTCACGCCAACGGATTTCGGTTAATGGAAAACGCCGCCATAAGGACGTTTGGAGTAAATGAATGGTACGCGCTCCACATGCAGAGTAGCTAGTCGTATCTGCGTGCGGAGTCACTCAGCAGATTTGCCTTACTACTGTACTGTCGGGTCGGAAGTAATAGTAAGGCCTTTGAAATAAGAGTTCCGCAGTTCAGCCTCGGTAGCTCAGTGGTGCGGTCGGTCGACTGTTATTAAGCAACCCTGGGCGCGGTCAGTGCTTGGATGGGTGACCGCTCGACCGTTGAAGGCTGACCGTGGTACGGATTCCACGT
Organism: Nematopogon swammerdamellus; assembly: GCA_946902875.1. NCBI lineage: Eukaryota > Metazoa > Arthropoda > Insecta > Lepidoptera > Adelidae > Nematopogon > Nematopogon swammerdamellus. Next base: position 23,465,393 of record OX336339.1, read on the forward strand.
TAAACTGTAGGTCCCTTCCCTTCTTACCTTACTAGGTAGTAGGGTTTTTTCCCGCCCGGGTTTGTGCCACCGCACTGAACGAAACGTCGTCGGTCGAAAGGGCCATGTCAATAGTTCGTGTTTTCCGTCCTGTTCAGTGTAGCCGACAGGTAATGAAGGGAAGCACTGACATGGTACCTAGTACAACCGGTGTTATGGGCTGACATTAAGGATGTTGTGGTCATGTAGCCAACCGTGTTAGTTTCCATAAAAAAAAATCGAATCGTCTTGTGTTCAAGAAGTGTTTTTCCGTCCGGGTCCTTCAAGAGAGGCGTAAATAGGCACCTGTCGGGCCGGTATGGCATTCGCAACCTCAGCATACGTACGAATGTCTATGGGCATCATTAGGCACCATATGGGTGGCAAGAAGCCACATGTCCAGCTTTCATTAAAACAAAAAAAAAAGATCGTGGCATATGGAGATCGGTTGTCTCTGCCTACCCCACCGGGAAACAGGCGTGATGTATGTAAAAAAAAGTGTGTTGTACGATTGAAATAATTACTACAGTATTTACTTATATTTTTTTCTTTCAAATAAAATAGTTCTCGCCTAAACATAATTAGAAGAACTTAGATGTGAAACTATGAAAATAAAAAAATAAAAACATTATGAAGCTCGAAAAAAAAAAAAAAAACAAGTTTCTGAATCAACTTATTTGATCATTGACTATACATACAGTAAGCTAAGATGCAATTATTTATATTTGACGTGTTCTTATAATATGCTGGGAATATCGCTACGTGATATGGTGCATAACGAGGCAATCCGCCGACGCACCAAAGTAGTCGATATTGGACACCGGGTGGCTAAGCTCAAGTGGCAGTGGGCTGGGCACGTTAGCCGAAGAGACGATGACCGTTGGAGTAACCGTGTCCTACACTGGCGGCCGTGGACAGGAAAACGGAGTGTGGGAAGACCACCCGCCAGGTGGGACGACGACATCAAGTACGCCGGCGGAAATCAGTGGTTCCGTATCGCTGAAGGCCGGGAGGACTGGAGGAAAATTGGAGAGGCGTATGTCCAGCAGTGGACGCTTACACGCTGACTGACTGACTGACTGACTGACTGTGTTCTTATAGTTCACATGCGTAAACGAATTTCATGAACTTCAGGTACGGTAATTACTTAAATAGATCTAACATGAGTCTGCCAAGATGTTATCATGTGTAACACAGACAGAAGTTTACACTTTTCTTTTTTTATGGAAACTGACACGGTTGGCTACATCACCTACAACATCCTTGATGTCTGCCCATAACACCGGTTTCACTTGGTGCCACGTCAGCGCTTCCCTTCGGTCGTGCCGGCTACACTGAACTGGACGGAAAACACGAACTATTTACATAGCTGTTTCGATTCAGTGCGGTAGTACCAACCCCGGCGGGTTAAACCCTACCACTACCACCTACTAATACAAGAAAGGAGTCTTATCCCTTAGTCGCCCTTTACGACATACACGGGGAGAGATGCAGTGGGGCTGTTCTTTTAAAGTACCGGCCCCACACGGTACTGTACGGTACAAGTATAATATAAATAGCAATAAGGCCATCTCCAAAATCCAGATCTCTAAGTTTCAAAAACCGCAGCAGCCCGTCTGTCTGTCCCGCCGCGCCGCCCCCGCCCCGCGCCCGCCCCGCCCCGCCGCCGCTCGGCTAGTGGTCGCCAACCGCTGTTGCTTTGTGCAACGTCTAAACACCAAACTCACTAATTCATAAGTCGTAGGTACCTCGATCAAACGGCTCCGAACCAGACCACACGCACTCTATGTACTTGCGCGCGCTAACTACCTACCGCCCGACGGGCCGCCGGAGGTCTATTTCAGTGTAAATTCGTCAACCGCGCGAAGTATACATAGACGCTCGCCCATGCAACTGCGCGCAGCTGCAAAGCAATAACCACTTTACACTCGATCGTTAAGGTACATTTTCGCACGCAGCGATTGGCGACGTGAAACAGTAGGCTATTAAAGCCCGAACGTAGGAACATTTTCTACATACATACATACATATCACACACGCTGAATCCCGACAATCGGGGTAAGCAGAGTAATCGGTGTTGTGCTGCAAGAACTCTGGTAAATTACAGCACAACACCGACCACCACGTTTCGCAAATTATTCGAACAAGATTCAATCGATCAAGCAGCTAGTAAGGCACGAAGACCCACCTGCCGCATGAATCGGTGGAAGTACCATGCCAAGGTGAGAGGTGGCGAGCCTGTCGCCCTTTAGCACGGCATCTTGTCCTTATCCCTTAGTCGCCTTTTAAGACATGCACGGGGAGAGATGCAGTGAGGCTATTATTTTTAAGTACCGGCCCCACACGGTACACATTTTCTATGGAGTGATTTATCTGTTACGAAGTAAGTATTAAGTAATCTATGTCCGAACGGCAAATACGTAACCAACACTGTTAATGGTCACTGTGAGATGTACGTGTGTCGACGGCCAATAATCCCGAATCCTTTAAACCTGGGTGTCTTCAAACGTCGTATTAACAGGCAAGACAGTCTAGCAACAGTCCGCAAATCTGCTGGCATGGGCACAAAAATATTTAATTATTATTAGTGTATTTAACAAAAGTTCTTGCAGCACAACACCGATTACTCTGCTTACCCCGATTGTCGGGATTCAGCGTGTGTGATATGTATGTATGTATGTAGTGTATTTATTACATACACAATATAAAACTAACAGACAAAAGAACATAGTAACAATACACAATAGCACGAACACACATATAAAGATGTCATACATACGCTACCAAAATCATAACCATCCTGTTGGTTTCGCCGCAGTCGATTAAAATATAGTATGATAACTAATAAAATTATATTAGCTCATAACACCTTGGTGAACAAGGTGCCATGTCAGTGCTTCCCTTTGCCGTGCTGGTTACACTGAACTGGGCGGAATCCAACTCTGAAAATTTCGGCTGCACGAGTACCTACTAATTTGATTAGGATGTGAAATTTCAAAGAAAGAAAAATATTACAAAAGGAAATACATTATGTAATAATGTATCCAGCAAAGATGTAGGTAATACATTCAAAAGGTCAGATGGTTAGACTTTTATCTCCACAAATCGAGATCGTCGTAAACCATCCGACAGAGGGTTCATCTGGGGTTGATCCCTCCCCCAACCTCTGTTTCAACTTTGTAATTGAACCCCAAAATTTAACAAGTTTACGAAATGTTTCGCGATATTTTTTTCACGGTTCGAATGATATGTAAGTTATAGCAGAGCAGAGGGTAAATTTATTGTGGCTTCTATAATTATCAATTTAAAATAGTTATTTTTTTCTGTGCCCTATGGTTAAACGATAGGTTGTACTATGAAAATGTGGATTATAAAGTTAATTTACTAAAATATTATAAAATATCTCCCAATTAGCATAGATCAAGTACGTCCTACCTTATTATATTGATACTTTCTACATTTTTTTTTTATTTTTTTTATGGAAACTGACACGGTTGGCTACATCACCTACAACATCCGCGATGTGAGCCCATAACACCGGTTAAACTTGGTGCCACGTCAGTGCTTCCCTTCGGTCGTGCCGGCTACACTGAACTGGACGGAAAACACAAACTATTTACATAGCCGTTTCGACCGACCTTTCATTCAGTGCGGTGGTACCAACCCGGGCGGGTTAAACCCTACCACCTAGTAATATAAGAAGGGAGTCATATCCCTTAGTCGCCTTTTACCACATACACGGGGAGCGATGCAGTGGGGCTATTCTTTTAAAGTACCGGCCCCACATTACAATTTTCTATTGCACACGAACTAGATTACCTCGTGGTGAGTCATTTTCTAAAAGCCTCCTATCTCCCAATACGTACCAACTAATTCAGAGCGCACATAGACGAAATACATTGCGAATATTTAAAACGCTCTAAGCGACCTGTGCCGAGTTGGGAGTTCATATCAGCTTGTAGCAGAACATTCCCGCCGCGTGTCACTTAGCACGGGAACTCGCTGGATTCCGAGGGATTTGCGAAAATTGCCAGAGATTTACTGTGAAAAATTACCGGGACCAACTTCACTCATTTGCCTACCTCCGGACTGCGGGCTCGAGGTTCGCGGCGGGGCGGGGGCGGGGAGGGGTGGGGAGGGAAAGGGAGAAAGTTCGAGGAACTTGTAAAATGCCAGAGGGTCGACAAGGGGATGTCAGTCACAGAAAACAATCTACTTTTTCGCTAAATTATAAGTTTGTGGGCCAAAAAGCTTTTTGCGCCGATCTAATTAGTTACTTTTAATTCCTTTACGTTGTTATAAAGTTTGCACGCGCCGAGCGGTCGGAATACGACAAAATCCATTACCGGACTCAGTCTCGCGGGAGATTTTGATACAAACGAATTAAGCATCAATTTGTTTATTTGACAGATTATTAAAATATTGCAACGCGATCAGCAGGGAAAGAGTGAACGAGTGTTCGCGTCGAACCGCAAGCGAACGAGTGGCGTGAATATTTTACTAGAATATTTTTAATAGTTGACGCAGCAGGGATCATATTCGATGCTTTCTGTCAATCCCGCAAGCCCGCAATTTCGAAATGAAATAATTAATTCGCTCTTTTACTATTCATGATTTATCGTATCAGACATGTTATTTTATTTGTTTTAATAATATTTATGCTTCGGTTTATGTATGAGCTTCAATGTTTAATTCTCACTGCAGTCTTAAGTACCTACAAGTTTGAACGACAGCCCGCACAATGCGATAGAGAATCGACCACAAAACAGCGAGCGCGTCGCAACTACAGCCCGCCGGAACACACCACGTCCAACGCCACGCGACACGCCAATTTGTGGCGGGCTTTGCCTAAACCTAAACCAATCCGTTGCGCCGATGGACAAGCGCCAGGGGCAGCGAGGGTGGCAAGTGGGGCGGCGTGTGTTGCATTGCACGCGCCACCGAGCACTGAGCCTGGGAATGCAAGAAATCGTCTTTGCAATATTGAATTCTACTACGTCAAAAATCTAGTTTTTTTTAATGTAACCCGGTATGGGTGGCTGAATCGGAGGGGCCAAAGCGCATGCTTCGGCCAGCCTATATCACCTCCGAGAAGGTAGGTGCCATACTGGATACTTTCCTGGATTACGGGCTATACTGGACTAGAGCAGAACACAGCCGAGGCTGCTATGCGGCCATCTTACATCCAGTACGGTGGTCCCAAACCAGTCGGGTACAATTTGAGCCTACCACCTAGTAAGGGGCAAGGGAAGGGACCTACAGCTTACACCGAGTTTGCAATTGTGTGTGCAGAATGAAGCGGGGTGAGTTGGAGAGGGAGCGACCCGAGCGACGGCCAATCGAAAGCGGCGCTCAGCGGCGGCGCGTGTCGGTTGCGAAAGTTGCGTTACGATTTATGCGCTTTCAGTGCGTAAAAGTACATGAGACGGGAGACGCGCTCAGTGATCGGTGGCGCGCACGCACGGGACACCGTGCCCATGTAGATAGGTCAGAGACAAGCGATCCGAACTCGCGTGGAGAGTGTTCCCGTACTATTCCGTTTTCCGTTTTTCCTGTAAACTACAAGAGAGGCCCTATATTTCTTTTTCTTCCTACTGAACTGAAATTTAATTGTACCTTACAAAACTGAGCTAATATTTACAAAACTGAACTGCACTTCACAAAACTGAACTGCACTTTACAAAACTCAACTGCATTTTACAAAACTGAACTGCACCTTAGAAAACTGAAGTGAACCTTACAAAGCTGAACTACACCTTACAAAACTGAACAGCACCTTACAAAACTGAACTGCACCTTACAAAACTAAACTGTACCTTACAAAACTGAACTGCACCTTACAAAACTGAACTGCACTTTACAAAACTGAACTGCACCCAACAAAACTGAACTGAACCTTACAATGTTAATCGTGTAAGAGCATGTATCACCGCATATAGTCTCCAGCCGGCACTAGACACTAGTTTATCGAGGCGTCTAGGGAGGTAGTAGCGGGCCCCGCTGCGACCTATAGTCGCGTGTAAGAGGTGCCAAACTCTTATTAAATGGAATGCTTTCAAGGTATTACCACAGCCTTTCAGTAGAGCCGAGCGCAAGAGCGACGGAAAAGGGAGATCTGCACCTCTATTTTCAGCCGCGAGTCGCCCGGGGGTGCGGTAAAAGGATTAATACTCACTCGGCCAGCTCAGCGGAGGACGAGCGAAAAGCTATATTATCACACGTATTATGTACCGTATGGAGCCGGTACTTAAAAAGAATTGCTCCACTGCATCTCTCCCCGTGCATGTCGTAAAATGCAACTAAACGGTAAGGACAAGATGCCGTGCTAAAAGGCGACAGGCTTCCACCGAGTCACGCAGCGAGTCTCACTTGCTGCTTGATAGTTATCTTGTCTTAACACTTTACTGAACGTAGTGGTCGGTGTTGTGCAGTAATTTAAAAGAGTACTTGCAGCACAACATTAATTGTCGGTATATAGCGTGTGGTATATAGGTATTATATTGTGTGTATGCCGTGTGTGGCCGGTACTTAAAAAGTGCGATAAAGAAACGATTTTAAGAACCAATGCGGTCTTAAAAGCCCAATGTCGACTATAAACGGGTTTTTTTTATATAATAAGCGATACATGCCTTACGCCCATGGACATTCGGTCGCATGCGCGGGCTGCGAATGCCAAATCGGCGTTTCAGGTGACAATTCACGCTCCTCTTGAAGGGCCCGAGACTGTACTTGGGGGGAAATATGTGGACAGGGAGAGCGTTCCAGAATGACCGGTTCTGTGGAGAAAGGATATGCAGAACCGATTGGTAATTTGACATAATATTCATTTATCTTTATTTTCACGTTTTTTGATACATATTTACATTAATTTTATATAATTATAAAATAAAATACCTATACAAAATTAATACAAACAGACAAAAACAAAAAACGGTATTCTCGCCGGCGGCGGGAGGCGGACCTCCAAGCACGCCGGCGGGTGCAGGCCGTGGCTACGGAGCTCTCCGAGACGACGCGAGGCAAGCTACGAGCGATAGGTGGTGGTACTAGACACGTAGGCCACCACCACCCCCATCTCGGAGAGCTCCGTATCCACCGGGCGGGGCGACGACACGCAGTCCTTTCATGGATCTTGATCCTCGTGCGTGCGCCGCCGTTGCGCACCGTACCGCCACGCCGGCAGCGGGGGCTGTAGTCAGAGCACGGAGCCCCGATAGCCCCAAGCAGGGATGTGGCGGACATCGTCGTCCCGTCGTAGGTCTTGTGGCGGTCTTGTCATTTATTATTATTATAATAAATTACTATTATAGCAAGTGTAGATTATAGTTTAATAATAATTATTATGTGAATAATAATAATTGTATCAAACATTAGACAACCCTATTAAACAGACTGCCCCGTAGGTACTCAACTACTACTTTACTTACGAGCATGAAGATACCTACAGGGAATCAAGTCGAGCCAGAAAAGTTCTCACAGCGCAGATAGCATCTGATGAAAGCAAAAAACCGCAATTTTCTCGCTACCGCGTTTTGTCTCACGCCGGCCTCGCCGGAATAATAAAGATAGCCCTCAGCATTCGGCCTCCTTTGGGTCCGCGGAGAAACGGGCACACTTGCCTCATTGATTACTTTCATGTCTTTGCACCCAGTCCTTTGTCGAACCGGGCGCGCCGCCGTCCCACAATACCCTGAGATGTAATGGGACAACAGCGACATCTATTGTTGCTTCTTTTATTCCGCCGGCGATACAGGAGTGTGTTTTTCACTTACCGCGTCGCGGGTCGCTGCCTGCGATGGTTTCGTGGCCGTTTGGAGTCGTTGTGGGAAGTGCTTGGAGGTATTATTGCTTACATACATACCGCACACTGTATCCCGATAATAAGCATAGTAATCGGAGATGTGCTGCAAGAACTATGGTAAATTACAGCACAACACCGACCACCACGTTTGGCGAAGTATTATTATTAGGACAAGATATAATTTTCATGTAGCAAGTATGGTACAAAGACCCACCTACTGCCTGACTCGGTGGAAGAACAGTGCCAAGGTGAGAAGTGACTAGCCTGTCGCCCTTTAGCATTCTCGTCCTTATCCCTTTTAGTTCACCTTTTACGACATGCATGGGGAGAGATTTTTTTTGTTTTTTAGTTTTTTTCATCCAATTCGTTAGAGCCGTTTCCGAGAAACCAAGTTTAGCTCACTTAGGCCCAATTGCGCCAACACGAATTTAGAGTTAAGTAGCGAGTTATGGATTTAAACGCGGTTCCCACAGTCAACGGGTACTAGCTTAACGAGTTAAACTGATTTATATCGTTAAATTCGTGTTGGCGCAATTGGCCCTTAAAGTGATAAGTTAGTTAAGTAAGTGTTTTTTATATTATTACTTTTTCATATACGTTTAAGAAAATGTTTTGAGGCACCTACCCCAAGGTATGTGTTCAGAAATGCATTGGCCATTGCCTTTACCTTCAAATATTTTCAAACTTGTGAAACGAATGAATGGTAACTACCCGCAATTCGTTGGCGCGGTTTTTTCTAAGCGCTCGAAGCGAGGGCATTCTGATTCGAGCATTCGTTCGTGGCTCGTCGATTTTCGAAAAGATTCCTTGCGTTCTCGCTGCCGCTACCGCCGCAGTCGAGCCATCTATCCTCGGGTGATCAAGTGCGTGTCGTGCTTCGTGAGTATGAAGCCCAGGATCCTGGTGAAGAGCTGTGCCGCACGCATCCTACGCCCGCCCGCGGAGAACCAGGTACGTAGCCCTCTTTCGTTCGGTCGCATCATCTATCAATTTTCACTCATTGTCATTTCATTCTTACAGTCCACTCTCTTTTAAGAAAATTCCAGCTACCGAGTTCTGCTAGGTATGGTAGTAGACTGGCGGAAAGGGCCATAGCTACCCGATGTACGTTTTTAAGGGCAATAAATTTTCTTTTTTATTTGATATATTCTATTCATTATGTAATTTTTTTTTTATGGAAACTGACACGATTGGCTACATCACCTACAACATCCGTGATGTCAGCCCATAACACCGGGTGAACTTGGTGCCACGTCAGTGCTTCCCTTCGGTCGTGCCGGCTACACTGAACTCGACGGAAAACAAACTATTTGCATAGCCGTTTCGACCCACCTTTCATTCAGTGCGGTGGTACCAACCGGGGCGGGTGTATTTGAATACGATATTTTCATGATGCTATCTCTTATCATTTCACGAGAGTCACGGTGACCTCGGATCGGCGTGTTTGTGTTGTCCCCTCCGCGCCGGCATATGACGCTGCTGGCGCCGCAGTCTGAGCAAACCCAGACTCAGACGTCGCGTACAACAACGCGCGTAATCCTCGACAAGCTGACTCATTTCTGATGAAACTGCGCCTCGCATAATGTCAGCCTCGGCCCAGTGGTGCGGTCGGTCGACTGTTGTTAAGCAACGCTGAGCCCGGTCAGTACTTGGATGGGTGACCGCTCGACAGTTGGAGGCTGACCGTGGTTCGGATTCCACGTTAAAGTGTAGGTCCCTTCCCTTCTTACCCTACTAGGTGGTAGGGTTTATCCCGGCCAGGTTAGTACCACCGCACTGAGCGAAACGTCGGTCGAAACGGCTATGTAAATAGTTCGTGTTTTCCGTCCAGTTCAGTGTAGCCGACATGAAATGAAGGGAAGCACTGACATGGCACCTAGTTCACCCGGTGTTATGGGCTGACATCACGGATGTTGTAGGTGATGTAGCCAACCGTGTCACATTCCATAAAAAAAAAAGTACATTGTTATACCTGATGCCTTCATAATATAGTGCACGCACCGAATTTTGCCATTTTTAACCACCGACGCAAAAAGAGTGATGTTGTAAGTTTAATATGTGTATCTGCGTATCTGTGTGTCAGTCCGTGGCATCGTAGCTCCCAAATGGATGGACCGATTTGTATGCGGTTTTTTTTTTTTATTAGAAAGCTCCTTTACCCAGGATGGTTCTTAGCTGTATCAGTAATCAAGTAATCAAGTAATTAAGAAGTAATAAAAAATACGTCTCACGCATGGACCGACTTGGGTGCGGTTTTTTTAAAAAAAGCTCGAAATAAAAGGTAATTACAAATTAAAAAACCCCCCGACCCCTTAAAAGGTCAAAAATAATTTCGGTTTAGTAACTTAAAGGAGTCGGGAGACCGCTAAGCAAGTAAAATATATAATTTGCGCAGGTATTTACTTAACGGTCCTTGAAAAAAATTGCATTAAATGTCTAAATACAAAATTTCATCAAAATCGTTAGAGCGGTTTCTGAGAAATCAAGTTAGATCCAATTTAAAAAAACCCCGACCTTTAAAAGTTAGGAACAATTTCCGTTTAATTACTTAAAGTAGTCGGGGGACCGCTAAGTAAATAAAATATAAGCTGCGGGTATTTGCTACCACGCTTTTTTAACTTTTTTAACGTTTTAGTACTTTTTCTTTTTCAATATAGAAACTTGTTTTAAAAAACCGATTAGGTACGTAATTTTTTATGAGAATAACTTTTGCCCGCGGCTTCGCTTCGCGTGACTTTTTGCTCAAAGCTCAGGCCGCCGATGATGTATCGTTATGAATTATAGTTTAAATTTTAAACTAAATAGTATAAAACATGATTGTTTTAAACTTTAAAACAATCATGAGAAGAGAGAGGGGGGGAGGGGTGAGGGAGATGGAGAGGAAGAGGGAGAGGGAGATAGAAAGAGAGAGAGAGAGAGAGAGAGAGAGAGAGAGAGAGAGAGAGAGAGAGAGAGAGAGAGAGTTAGAGAGAGAGAGAGAGAGAGAGAGAGAGAGAGAGAGAGAGAGTGAGGGGGGGGGGGGGGGGGAGTTCAGGGGAGTGGCTAGAGCGGGTACGAAGGGGGACAAGTTTTGCGACGGCCGCGTATTTTTCATTAGAGACGCTTCGGAGGGAACGATCTTGAGGGAAATTAGAATAATGAGGTGGCCGAGAGAGGCTCGGAGACAGCGGAGATAGCGAACGCTTTCAGGGCTGCTGAAATAATAATCCAAATAAACGACAACTTTCGGAAATAATTGCGACATTTTTAGATATCATCTGTTTTAATTTGGAAAGAAATTGCTTTCGATAATAAGTCCATAAGTATGAGACAAAGACATTTTTTTTATGCGCTTATTAACAGTGATTGCGTTTCCTTCAAACTAAGACTGGTTTTTTTTTCTCTTTATAGGCGGCCTTGCTTTCAAGTTTCAATTAATCTGTTTGTAATCATAATAAACATTTTGCTATTGTTCTTGTAAATGGGTTTGGACTGGTAGATTGAATTTAAATAGTTTATACTTTTCATTTAACTTTTTTTTTTATTCCCAACTAGAAATAACAATCTGAATACTTAATATTTTATTCAGTCTTCTGTAAAAAGTTGCACGCAATACTTGAAACTAAATCCAGGGCCTGTAAAGTTGCACTGCGTTCTCGAATACCTATCGACCGGCGGAGCGTGGTATGAGGCGTGCATGAGATAAGGCATCTTCAGAGGAGATAAAGAAAATTAAAATTAAGAAAGCATCGTAATACATCACAAGATAATACATGATTCCGTCCAGTTCAGTGTAGCCGGCACGACCGAAGGGAAGCACTGACGTGGCACCAAGTTCACCCGGTGTTATGGGTTGCCATCACGGATGTTGTAGGTGATGTAGCCAACCGTGTCAGTTTCCATAAAAAAAAAAAAAAAAACATGTTACGGAAGTCACTACATTAACTTCAGAAACAAAATCGTGGGATAAATATAAATGTAAGTGTAAGCCAAGATCTGAATTCAGCTTGAATAAAAATTAATACAATTTCAACACAAGCTAATGCGATCTGACAACATCTACATGTTGTCAGATCGCATTAGCTTGTGTTGAAACTCTCCAACTTTCCTCCAGTCCTCTCGGCCTTCAGCGATACGTAATCACTGCTTACCGCCGACGTACTTGATGTCGTCGTCCCACCTGGCGGGTGGTCGTTGTTGTTTTTTTTTATTTGATATAATCTGGTATGGGTGGCTGAGTCGGAGGGGCCAAAGCACATGCTCCGAGCAGCCAATATCACCTCCGAGAAGGTAGGTGCCATACCGGAGACTTCCCTGGATTGCTGGCTATTCTGGACTAGAGGAGAACAAAACGGAGGCTGCTATGTGGCCATCTTACATCTAGTGCGGTTGTACCAACCCAGTCGGCTACAATTTGAGCCTACCACCTAGTAAGGAGCAAGGGAAGGGACCTAACAGTTTTACACCGGTTCCGAACAATTGTTTTCAACCGCACCTTACAAGTGCACCGAGAGCTCGTTTTGAATCCGCCTTAACATACAGTACGTCATCATCCCGGTATGATATCTACTTTTACCTTTGTCTACTTATACTTAATGAAAAATGAATAACTCTCTAAAGACACATTTTGGAAATATACCATATAAATTTATTTTCTCAGAAACAACAAGGATTATGTGTCCTCTTGCAATTCGTGTATCGACTGCAACATCATGTACCTATATTATATTACAGATTATAAACACATTTAGTAACTCGATGTTCTAAAACTCTCACCGAAACTGAGTATAAATTAAACAATAAAGAATGAGCAATTGTTAATTCTAAAGTTTTATTTTCATTTCATTTCATTGCGATATTTCATACAATTATTATGGGACTGAATGCCTGCGAATAAAGAACATTTGTATTCGATATTATATTTTATTTATTTATCTACACATTCATTTACAATAATTTTACACATAATTATCCCTATTATTAAATTCACAAAATATACCTAAAATTATTTTAAAACAAATGGAATTTTAATATACATGTATATCCTACACTTATTTTATTATAATCACATTCAAGAATCGACCGCAGCAAACAATATTTTATTTAAAGTCTACTTAGTAAGACTACTTACTGGGAACGGTTCTAAAGTACCAGGGCAGCAGAAATTTAAAGGAGGTTTCCATAATTTTATATAAGTTATTAAGAAACATTAACCAAAGAGTTTATATTACGTCGCTAAAGGAGCGCAGCGACGTAATATTTTGTTTTATGTGTTTGATTGTACCAAATCTGACCATTGAAATTCTGACGAATTGCAATTCTGACCAAATGAAAACAAAGGAAGATTATTTACATACTGTATGTGTAAAGAGAAGACGCAGCCGCACGATTGAAAAAGTATTATCTCGAGTTCAATCCGGGGCATCGAACGCGTTCTAATTCCTATACCAGACACTGTCCACACATCACTTCACGTGCGCGTGGAGATTGTCACCCTACACGTTATAAAGATTATCTTGCAAACTTGTTGACACACATACATGGATAACGTCACGCCGTTTCGCAGTGGGTTAGGCAGAGGCAACGGATTTCCACGTGCCACGATCTTGATGAGACATCTATGCAGCCTCTTCCACTTTTATAATGTTCTTCATACATAATCATCCATCATACAGCATCATAATTATGCGACGCCCAGATCTCATTTTTAGGGTTCTGTATCCATACGGACGCCGATTACTAAGCCTACGTCGTCTGTCTGTCTGTCTGTCTGTCATTTGCTGTCTATTGCTGTATCTTTTAACTGTAATAGTTAGCCGGTTGAAATTTTCTAGAATATGTTTTGTTATGGCGGATATTTTCCAGAGTTCTTGCAGCACAACACCGATTACTCTGCTTACCCTGATTGTAGGGATGCAGCGTGTGTGGTATGTATGTATGTATGTCGGATATGTCAAAAAATTATTAAAAAAACAAAAAGCAAAAAAATTATAAGAGTGCAGTGATATATAAGTCAATGTAAGAGTGCCCACACAAGAGACGTGCTAAGAATCGATTAGTACTGCACGAAGGTCCCCAACGAAGACAGTCTAGTTTGCAGGCCTAAAGCCAACCCCCAAAACAAAACAACAAGCACCAAGGTACTAACAAAACATTGTGACTTGCGAAATATATTTGTCAGTTCTTCTTTGCATTTAGTTGTAGCCAGTTCTGGCAGAATATTCGAAGAATTTAACCGTAGGTTACCTACGTATGCATGAAATTATACAAAAAATAAATAAACCCATTTGGTAGATACAATAGCGCTCTAGCAGTCGATATAGACCGCTCCAGCGTCGAACTCGCGCACCGAGGGTTCCGTATCGCCATGTCATGGCCAGGCCAGCGCCAAATGCTTCAAATTCATGATTAGTTAAAATGCTTCATACTTTTTCGTTTCTTTTATGGGAACCCCGGGAATTTTTTACTTTTTCTTATTTTTATTATTTGTTGTTATATCAGCCATAATTACACATATTCTGTGAAAATTTCAACGGCCTACCTATTACGGTTCAAGAGATACAGCCCTCGAACAGACAGACAGACGGCATAGGCTTAGTAATAGGGTCCTGTACGACGGATACGGTACCCTAAAAAATAGACTCCCCTAGAGTTTGTATAGATAGAGTACCGAAGCAGTAATGCCGAAGTCACTTCAACGCGGACCGTTCTGCGGAAAAAAGGTATACGGAATAAGTTTCACAAGAGCCAAGTAAAACAAAGTAGAGACTCAAAGTTGCGCACAGACGGAGGAGATATTGAGTAGAGTATGATGGCGCATAAAAGGCTTGCGTTCGTGTTTGTTGTCAGTCTGGCGGCGCTCCGGTGTCGGCGCCACGTCGCCGCCCAATAGCCAAAGTTCGATTGCGATGAGCCTCACTCGGCGGCGACGCGGCGGACGGGGGTGGCGGCAGTGATTACCACAGAACATAATAACACCAGCAGAAATAGGGCGATGTGTCGTTATGCTTACCTCAAGTAAGCGTATTTCCGCTTACTTTGAAATCTTCAAGCCAAAAAATAAATCATCATCATCATCATCATCATCATCAGCCTGTATCGGTCCACTGCTGGACATAGGCCTCTCCCAAGGCACGCCAAACATAAATAAAATACAAAAATTCTATATTTTGCTATTCAGTGTAAAAAGGATAGCCGCACGTAGAATTGCTATAAATGTGGTACATTTTAACTGGACGATCACAATTCGCAAATTTCTTGTATGAAAATTTTGGTACACTCGTCTTCATACTAATTAGTCATCGCAATACTTCTTATCATTTTTAGAGTCCCGTACGGGACCCTATTACTTAGCCTACGCTTATGTCCGTCCGTCTGTCTTACCTTTAAATGATGGTATATTTTGAACCGTAATAGATGGTTGAAATTTTCGCAAATTATATGCTATTATGGCAGATAATCTAACAAATAATAAAAAAAATGAAAAAATTAAGGGGTCCCCGTACAATGGGTCCCCAAACGCGTTTTTTAACGTTTTTGTTTTTGTTCTATCGTAATACATACAAGCGTCAAACTTCGTGTAATTGTAGTACATACTCTAAAGTAAAGCAACACATATTAAAATTCGGCCAATTACGTGGCGGTACGAAAACCTCGGTGCGCGAGTCCGACTCGCACTTGGCCGGCTTCTTGATGTTCTGCGCCAACGATACCCTCCTAGTTAGACAACGACGCCGACCGGCTTTCATTTTGAGCCATCATCTCTCTCGACAACCTCAAAGTAAGTAAAATGAAACCACGGACATGCTTCTTTGAGAACTCAAAGCAAAGCTAAACAAATACACCGCCATTACAACGGAGGAGCGCTATTTTCATCCTCTTGGTCCTTTTTTGCTTCATTTCTCTCTCGCCGCCGCCCGCCCGCCTTCGAAATTACCATTCCCTTTTCATAGTTGAAGATGCTTGATTAGAGTTCGTTTGTGTTTTTCGAGAAAAGTGCATTTCCAAAACAATGCAGCCGTCGACGCGGTGCTGCCTTCGTGAGGAAATTCAAATTTAAGTAAAATATTTCTCTTGGAGATGCTACGTTTAATCAAATGTGATTTTTTTTTCGGTTAACACAAAAATATTTCTATTATATTAAAACGTTTGAATAAATTAATTTTTAATTAATAGGTATTCAACCTTATGAGGAAAATTAATTTGTGTGAATTAGCCTTAACCGCAATGTGTCGTGGAAGTACTCTTACAAACATTTAAGCTGCGGGTAATAAGTAGCATCTTATCGGGTCGTGTCCCACCTCATAATATGGTGTAGGTAGGCGATGGCTGGTCCAGGTGTGGTGCTCGTGAACGGGTGCTGTTTTTGCAGACTGGCATGTTTCAAGTGGCAGGGTGGGCATATAACTTCAGCGCGTTTCATCGGCTACCCCCCAAGGTCACCACCCCCGGTGGTCGATGGTAATTTCGTCTGTATTGCTTTTCTCATCGGCCACCCCTGACACGTGTTGTGGACGCCGCCGTCGGGTTATACCTTTCCTGGTGTGCGCCATATTTCATATAAAAAAAATGCACTTTCTCATGAATTGCTGCATCTGTCGTAAATCAGCACATGCGTGTCTAGGCAGTGGCAAACATTTTTGTAAAGTAGACTAAGTGCACATTTCAGTTCTTCTTTGCTGTGATAACCGAACTGGCGGAATGTTACAATGTAAATATGACAAATCTGAGCGCAGTGTACTGCCAATAGATGCTAAATAAACAATAAACAACAATAAACAATAAACAATCTAATACATCCTTCCGAACAAAAGTTCATTTCGTACCCTGTATTTTCTCATATCGTTTTCTGTACTGTCTTTTCTTTCAATTGTGCAGAATAAAGAGTTTCGATTCTATTCTAAAACGTATTGAAAGTACTTCTTTAGAAATGATAAGTAGCTATTGCGCGTGTTGACCGTTTGAGCTACGACAAATTGGTACAACCTGCAAATGTGACAAACATCGTCGTTACACTTTCTATTAGACGCCCAATCCGTTACCCGTCCATTCCGTTACACGCCCATTCCGTTACACGTTCTAATTGACTGACCTACGTCGCGTGCGTACAAATTGTATATGTAGACTCGAATGTCATTCATTACTTAATCAACACAATCAAAATAATTTGAAAATAACAGAAGACGAGCCCTTTATAAATGAACTAGCTATTGCCCACGACTTCGCCTCGCGTATTTAGTGTTTATCCTTTTTGGTCACAGCTCAGGCTATCAGAGTGTAACAGTGAAAACCGCATGTAAATCGATAAAGTGGTTCTTGAGTTATAAGTATATCCATGTATACTTACCGCGGATGCGTACAAATCGGTTCTGCATATCCTTTCTCCACAGAACCGGCAAACTCTGGAACGCTCTACCTGCCCACATATTTCCCCCCAAGTATAGTCTCGGGTCCTTCAAGAGAGGCGTGAATGGGCACCTGTCAGGCCGGCATGGCATTCGCAGCCCCCGCCTGCGTCCGAATGTCCATGGGCGTCGCTAGACACCTTATGGGTGACTCGGCGCCACATGTCGCGCTTAGTATAAAAAAAAAAAAATCATGGCGTACGTTACACGGCCGTAGAAGCTTCGCTTTATTTATTACTAGCTCTTTCCCGCAGCTTCGCTCGCGTGAAATTCGTATTTCAAAAGAAGAAAGTAAGTCATTAAGGGCGAGGCCGAAGGCTGAGCTGCATTCAGCTTAATTATACTCCTTCTCTAATAAAGTATGTAACTACTGGCGAGGCCGAAGGCCGAGCTCCTTTCGGGTAAACGATTTTTTTCTCAAAGAAACTAAGTTACTAATGGCGACACCGAAGGCGGAGCTCCGTATAGGTAAACCATATACTTTCTCAAAGAAAGTAACTATGGGCGGGGCCGAAGGCCGAGCTGCGTTCAGGTAAATGATAATCCTTCTCAAGGCCCTGCCGAACGTCATGCTGTTTGTATGGGAGCCACATCTTAGCGTAACCTGAACTGAATTGTATTGCCTATCCTGTGTCTCCTATAGGTAAATGTGCTTGTACGAAGTTTCATCGAATTCCGATGATCGGTTTAAGAGTTATGGAGGAACATACATATATAAATGCAGAAGAGATTTCTAAAATCGTCACTTTAGTTTTTGTAACATACATAGAGTCTACAAACTCAGTAGGTATCCCATACTCCATGACCATCCCTTAAAGATTTATTATTAGTAGTATTGATTGATGATGAATGGTTAATGATTAAATAATTAGAACTGTAAATCTCCGTTCCACTTCATTAATTTTACGTATTATGTTAAACTAAAAAAATTACATAAAAAAACGGTAATACCGCCGAAATTAAATACGGTAATTTTTATTATTATTATAAGCACACAACCAGGGTACAACAATAAGTATTATAACGAACATAATGGCGAACTTAGCCAAAGTACAGGCGCTCTGTACGACTCTCGAAGAGTAACGTGAAAATATGGACTTATAACTAAGCGGGATTTCTTCCAGTCAACCTCCTTTCGGTCACCAAAAAGTAACTGATCTGTATGATTCTTGACTATTTTTATTCCAACTGAACTGGTTGACCCCCCTCGCTTGAGGGACAATAACCAGCTATTTCGTGATCGTGAATTATCAATAACGTGGATTGTAGGAGTATAGGCAAAGATATTTTCCGGATACATTCAGGCACACCTTCAGTGCAACACAAAACGATTTTTTTTTATGGAAACTGACACTGTTGGCTACATCGCCTACAACATCCGTGATGTCCGCCCATAACACCGGGTGAAATTGGTGCCACGTCAGTGCTTCCCTTCGGTCGTGCCGGCTACACTGAACTGGACGGAAAACACAAACTATTTAACTAGTCGTTTCGACCGACCTTTCATTCATTGCGGTGGTACCAACCCGGGCGGGTTATACCCTACCACCTAGTAATGTAAGAAGGGAATCATATCCCTTATCCTATATTCTATGTCCATGATAACTTAGACTTATTTGGAGAATCGTGTATACCGTTGTAAATCGAACTAATTTCTTTCAGTCAACTTTCATCAAATCATCCCAAAAGTACGAAAGATCTGATGGACTTGCCCGCGCCCGCCCAAGCTTGCCGCGCGGCCCAGCGCTGCCGCCCGCCCGCTCCGCAGCGAGTGGCTGCGTTACCTCCGCTCCTTGCTCCGGTTGACGTAGGAGCCTCCGCTCGGGAGACGCCTGATCGATTGACGCAGTGCCAGAAGGTCGAGCGAGGCGGCCGGCCCTACGAATCTACACTACACGATTTTTTAATCAACAAGTTTATTTATGACGTTTGTTTTAGGTAGGTTTCATTTATTTTACGTTTAGTCTTAATTTTTGTAAGCTTTTATTGAGCTTCACTTGTAAATTTGTACGTATTTTTTTTTCTAGTTTTAGATAGGTTTCAATTATTTTACATTTAGTTTTGATTTTTTTAAGCTTTTATTGAGCTGCTCTCCTAAATTTGTACGCATATTTTTTTTTAGTTCAGATAGTTTTCAGTAATTTTACATTTAGTTTTAATTTTTTTTAAGCTTTTATTGAGCACGTTTAGCAAAGTATAAGGACAAGATAGCAATCAAGCAGCAAGTAAGGCAAGATGACCCACCTGCTGCGTGACTCGGTGGAAAGACCGCACCAAAGTGAAGTGGCAATCCTGTCGGCTTTTAGCTCGGAATCTTTTACTTATCCCTTAGTCGCCTTTTACGACATGCACGGGGAGAGATCCAGCGGGGCTATTCCTTTTAGGTACCCCGACCCCACACGATACGGTACCATTCGTTATGTTATGTATTTCAATATTAATTTATTTTTACTTAATTTTGCGAGTATTGTCGATTCGTAGCTCTATGGCGGAACATTGTGTGTGAGTGAGTTTGTCGTTGGAGGAGAGCGCGCGAGCTCAATTGATGGCTCCTTTGTTTGCCGTACAAATTCTGTCGTCATAAGCAAGAGTGCGGCATCTAAAAAAATTCCGATCTTTTTGGCATCGTTGGAATCGAAAAAAAAAATTCTAATTATTATTTCGGATGGAAAAAAAGGCGACTTCTACAGACATTTCCTACTAATAAAGAGCATTAATTTACAAATTTAAAAAACCCGACACATAAAAACCCTTAAAAAACTTTTTTTAATTTAGTTAATTAAAGGCGTCGGGGGCCGAGTTTATTCAGTTTGCTTTTACTTAGCCTTCCCCGTCGCATTATTTAACTGAGCGAAAATTATTTTTTACTTTTTAAAGGTAGCTGATGAGTTTTTTTTTTATTTGTAATTTAACTTTTTTACCCGACTACGACGAAGCCAAAATATAATATCGAGGCAGTATGCCGACGTACCAAATTAGTTGATATTGGACACCTTGGTTAAGCTCAAGTGGCAGTGGTCTGGGGACGTCAGCCGAAGCGACGACGACCGTTGGAGTAACCGTGTCCTACACCGGCGGCCGTGGACAGGAAAACAAAGTGTGGGAAGACCACCCGCCAGGTGGGACGACGACATCAAGTACGTCGGCGGGCAGCAGTGTGTCCGTACCGCTGAAGGCCGGGATTACTGAACGAAAATTTGAGAGCCGCATATCCAGCAGTAGACGCATACAAATTTGACTCACTGTATTAAATTAACCAACATTGTTATAGAATAGAATAGAATAGAATAGAATAGAATAGAATAGAATAGAATAGAATAGAATAGAATAGAATAGAATAGAATAGAATAGAATAGAATAGAATAGAATAGAATAGAATAGAATAGAATAGAATAGAATAGAATAGAATAGAATAGAATAGAATAGAAACTCTTTATTGCACACAAATTGAAGGAAGAACAGTACACGACAAGAAACAAGAAATACAGAAGTGCGCAAAGGCGGACTTATCACTACAAGTGATTTCTTCCAGTCAAACTTTATGTTATCTTCGTGAATGACGAAAATTAATATGAATTAAAATATTAAACTGCAGCAAACCAAATGAAAAAGATGTCTTTTTCAATCAAAATATTCAAGGCTTAAATAAATTAACCCAAAGTGTTCCCGGAAGGCAATAAGTTTAAATTTAAAATGAGCTCACAGAAGGAAGGCGGCAGGGGAAAGTAATTGTCAATGTTTATTACGCAATTTAAATAAAAATTACGGGCACAATCATCGGAGGAAGCGGTCGAGTGGTTTCGCAGGAAGCCCCTCAGAGCTCGACCTGCCAAAATACATCGATAACATTAACAAATACCAAATGGTTATTTGAATTTTCATATAATTTTTTTAAAACGAAAACCTTTGAGTTCCCTACGAAACACAGTGTTGAGAAGGCATACTTTACACCTATTTTCTGTCCTATTAAAACTTGTATATATAAGGTGCTTCGTTATTTATGTCAAAAATTTCGGGAGGGTTACATACGCACTCAAATAAACACTTTACGTAAGAAAAAACATATGTTTATAGGAGCATTTTTTCTCCTAACAAAAAAATAAAATCAAATAAGTAGCTGTAAAAACCAATCATAGTGACCTTGTGACTTACTTACAACAAGCAGCTGTTCTGCGTTTGAACATAGTACGGTCAATGACCCCGTACAATTCAATTTACCTACTGTTACACACAGGTTAATGTTTAGGTAGCAAACATGTTTTGTTAAATTTCTCGAAAAGTTGCGTAACGTGTTTATTTGAGTGTCTATGTAACCCTCCCGAAATTTTTGACATAAATAACGGAGCACCTTATATTATGAATGTTTCTCGGAAATTGCTCTAACGATTTGGATGAAATTTTGTATTTAGATAATGTTTTTTTTTTCAAGTTTATCTAATTAGATGCCGAGCGAAGCTCGGTCGCGGTTTTTTATTATTTGTTGTGTTACTTTAGTGTACATCGTGCTTTAGTGTTTGCTCAATATTCACACCAAGTTTGACGCTTGCATATGTTACCGTTTTTATGATAGAGTAAAAACAAGCAAAACATAAATAAAAACTAAGCACCTTTCTTGTATGGGACTTCCTTAATTTTTCATTTCCTTTTTATTTTGTTAGGATATCCGAAATTCTCACATATTCTGTGAGAATTTCAACCGGCTACCTATTACGGTTCAAAGGATATAGCTCTCGGACGGACGGATGGACAGACGGCATAGGCTAAGTAATAGGTTAACGTGTACACACGGAACCCTAAATACACATGTAGCTACAGCTCTATCTCACTAGATGCATTGAGGAGCCCGTTGGAGCGAGTGAGATAGCCCAAGCCGAATTGGTGCCTACCCACAGCTGTAACTATACAATCTTCGCAGCCGCTCGCGTTTGACAGGCAGAGTTCTGTCAACCGCGGGCCCGACCGCAGCCAGGCACTCGTCCTGAGGATGGACTACACGCGCCAGTCCGAAACGTCGGCCACAGTGACCGCGAATTCAAACCATGGTAAGCCAAACACCAACCATATGAATATCCATGGTAGACTAAAAGTATTTACGAGTGAGATAGATCATGAAATTGCTAGTAGCGATGAATTGCTAATAGGGAATAGGTCCCGCTGCAAGGGGCGAATGTGTGTACGTGAAACTGAATAGCTTTTGTTTTATTATGTCTTGTTTTGAAATATAATTTTATCTATTCTCAATCATTTAGGTTTAGACTAGGTCTAGTCCCTTTCCTAGAAAGTTTCCCAGCGAGCAATGGAGCGAGCTATGCTGGGAATATCGCTACGTGATATGGTGCGTAACGAGGCAATCCGCCGACGCACCAAAGTAGTCGATATTGGATACCGGGTGGCTAAGCTCAAGTGGCAGTGGGCTGAGCACGTCAGCCGAAGAGGCGACGACCGTTGGAGTAACAGTGTCCTACACTGGCGGCCGTGGACAGGAAAACGGAGTGTGGGAAGACCACCCGCCAGGTGGGACGACGACATCAAGTACTTCGGCGGAAAGCAGTGGTTCCGTACCGCTGAAGGCCGGGAGGACTGGAGGAAAATTGGAGAGGCGTATGTCCAGCAGTGGACGCTTACACGCTGACTGACTGACTGATTCCCTTTCCGTATTTCATATCGTACTGCAAACATAATGCAAATTATATCTGGATAGACAAAAAATATTACGATTAATATCGAGGAGTTTCTCAAAAAAACATTTCAAAATCGTGGTAACTATAGTTGATTACAACTCAGTTGCTTAAAATATGCACGTTTTGTTACTTATCAAAATCACAATCGCGTCGGCCATAAATTTGATTTTTACTGCTTGCAGGAAGTGCCGGTAGAAATATCTAAGCATATTCGTACACCTTGTCGACAAGCGGCCGGGCGCTTTTCAGCCCTAGTGCGTTCTCGGCGCGGCCCGCCCCCCCGCGCGCCGCCCGCCCTCCGCGTCGCGCGCCCTACGCACCACCGGCACACAATAAAGCGCGACGCCTTCGCCGTCTCGAGGGCCATTACTCCACGTTGTTTATGCCCTTGTCCCCTATCTTTCTAGGTCGCCGCTCCCACTGAACGCTGTCCCGTTTCTTTCTTCTCCTTTTATCGGTATTAGGAGACAATGCGCCTTTTTATTTGTGATGGTTTTTCGAACTCTTCCCTCACCTTCTTCGTGACGCACCGCTCTCGACGAGACGGCAGTCTTATTGTGATATAAAATCGCCGTTGTCGCCCTTGTTTGGTGTTATTTTATCGTCATCGCGTTATTGGCACACTCTCGGTGTAGTTATATCTGTTCTGCTGGGTAAGTATGCCTGTGTACTTATAGTAGCTAATGGGCGTGTAACACGAAGGTCATAACGTTGAAAAGAAGTTTTGACAAAGATGTACAGATGCGAACCGCAATTATTTATGTTTTAAATTTCAATTTTATGTGTGCATGGGATAGGAATACACGTGGATAATATTACAGGTTAATTAAAAAAAAATTGCCAAGTGCGAGCAGGACTCGCGCACCGAGGTTTCTGCACCAAAAAAAATTTGCTAAAACACGTTTCCATGACCCCTTTTATTTTTTCATTTTTTTTGTGAAAATTTCAACCGGCTACCTATTACGGTTCAAAAGATACAGCACTAGGACGGACGGACGGATGGACGGACGGACGGATGGACGGACGGACGGACGGACAGATAGACAAACAGACGGCACAGGCTTCCGTATGGATACGGAACCCTAAAAAACGACTACTAACTAAAAAAAAAGAAACATTTTTTTTATGGATAGCGCGACATGTGGCATCGTTTCTCCTACAAGTAGGTGTCTAACGATGCCCATGGACATTCTGTGATCCCTTTTGAAAGCGGCCGGGTCTGTAATATAAATACCAAATACTAAACATTAATTAATACATAGTAATTAATTTTTGAACTAATATAAGTAAATTAATTTATAAATAATTTACTAATAAACTTTAACTTCCAAAATATGATTAAAGTAATAAAGCTTGTAAGCTCCAAAATTTTCTTCGGAAATTCAGCAATATCACGTTTAATCAAGTCCCCGATAAGTAAGAATGCCACGTAATAAGTATGGAGACGCTTTCCGAGGTGGTGAAATTGGTTTTACCAGCGCCTTGCGTAAATTAAAAATGTCTCCACTCGATTCACGACCTTTGTTAACTGTGAATTCGTTTCAGCGATCCGTAGCCAACGACCCTGCATCCTTATAAAATCGATCAAGTGTCTGTCCCTCCGTCCGTCCGTCTGTAGGTTCAATGTGGAACCGTGCAAGTTGACTATTCGCAAAAATTATGCGACGTCATCATGAAGGTGCAATAGATCGAATATTTGGAGATAATATTTAACGGCCCGGTGGTATAGTTGGTTATCGCGTTGGCGGCTCAAAAACCCAGGTTCGAATCCTGGTCGGGATGTATTTTTTCCAATGATTTTCGATTTGCATTTTTCTAATATTAAAGCGAGTACGTGCTTAGTACTAACATATAAACATAAAATATTATAAGATGTATAATAAATATGTGTATTTTATCATTTATTTTGTACAAAATATATGTAAAAATCTAAAACCAAATAGTTGTGTGAATAAAAATATTTAATTCACGAAATTAACTCGAATGAATCCTATGAATAGACGGCCTGACACAATTTGGAATAGACATACTATCTATCAAATTTTTAATCTATCAAATATTACTATACTATAAATTCCTTATTGCTTCATAAACATTTAACGTAGAATACGGGTGGAGAAAAATTTTTATTTGAGAAAAATATTAAATATAATTTTAAGTAAACTACTCGTATAATATCATAAAGAAAATATATTTAAAATACTAAAAATCTGCATTGAAGTTTTTCCTAATTAAAAATTTATATAATTAATGGCAGGTACGCACAATGTTTGTGCCTCGACGCCACCGCCGCCGCCATCAACAACACGCAAAAATGTATGTGCAAAAAAACGCACTGAATAAATTACATTTTGGCACCCGTTAATAAATTCGCTATTTCGAAAAAAATAAACAGGAAAATTCGAACGGAAGGCAAGGATTAAATAAATTATCAAAAACCCTATCAGAGCAATTGATTTTCCACACAATATTTTAATCTCAGAACACTGCCAGTAGTGCTTCCCTCTTTGCGAATACTGAACTGGACGCAAAACACCATTTTCATAGCCGTTTGACATACTTTTCATTAAATGCAGTGGTATCAATCCGGAAGGCTTAATAACTCTACAACCTAATGAAGTAAACCTTTAGATTTACGTGGAATCCGAACCACAGCCAGTCTCAGCGGTCCGAACCGAGGAGGAGAAATGAGCGGTTTTCTGTCAACCGTCGCGCCGGCAGAGCGCTCGTGAGGATGGGCCACACGTTTGGCCCGAAACTTCGAGCCACATAGCCACGGAGACAACCGTGAGTAAAGCCGTTAGATTTTCTAATATTTTTTTAAAACCACGGTAATTTCAAAAGACGAGCGCTATCGTGGGACACCCGGTTGGCACGAAGTTCCTCTCGCTATATATTTAAATAAATTAACATCGCTTAAGAGTAATTAAATAAAAAAAAAAAATTAATAAATAAACATAGACATAAGCTTGTAAAGACACAAACACACATACAGCAAAAGTGACGGTCGAAATCATACACTTTTTTCGGCCTAGCTCTCATTCGCCAAGTGTCTGAAGTGTACATACATACATACATACCACACACGCTGTATCCCGACAATCGGGGTAAGCAGAGTAATCGGTGTTGTGCTGCAGGAACTCTGGAAAATTGCAACACAACATCGAACTCCACGTTTAGCAAAGTATTCGGACAAGATAACTATCAAGCAGCAAGTAGGCACAAAGACCCACCTGCTGCACGACTCGGTGGAAGGACCGCGCCAAGGTGAAAGGTGGCAAGCCTGTCGCCCTTTAGCACGGCATCTCGTCCTCATCCCTTAGTCGCCTTTTACGACATGCACGGGGAGAGACGCAGTAGGTCTATTCTTTTTAAGTACCGGCCCCACACAGCATCGTCCGATAAGAACCTTCGTTCCAAAATCCCTAAATATTGATACATTATTACAGCATCATCGGTTCTGCAAAAACTTGCCCAAACATTCAAACTGCCTGATGACGAAACAGACAAACCGCACTTGGCTATAACGCTTTATCCGTTCGTATCCATAACAACGGTTAACATATATGGCCATAACGAGCGGGTCGCGAAGACAAATCCCAACCGTTTCAGCGTTATTGTTCCATTTCGCTCTATTCCCAATCTCCAACCATTATGTACTACTTAAGTCGCCGCTGATGATATGATCGCGGATGCGATCGGTCGGGCGGCTCGGCGGGAGGATGGGGGGAATTCGCTCGATTCCCAACGACTGCTATGAATAATTCAATCTGAATTACGACGCCGGGAGAGAACTTTAGACGATGCAATCGGACCGTTACTGCACCCTCTATTCATTTGTTGCAGATGCAATTTGATGGAAATGTTGTGGGGAGAGCGTCGCTGCCAGCCGGGCCCTGCGGTGGCGGAGACGGTGCGGGGAAGTCCGGCATTGTAATGGGATCAATGATAATGGAACTTCAGCTTAGCATCAATTTCGGTTCCAAACTGGATTATTCTTGTGTCGCACTGCAAAGGTGTGGAATTGGTTTCCGGGAAGTAACTTCTACTCCACGCGGAATTGGTGGTTAATATAATTTCCCCAACGACTTTAGTAAGCTGAAGGCTTGTACCTACTCGGTGGTGTGGTACTGGTACCTACTCGGGGGTGAAATTCTGTTCTGATGAAAAAAAAGAAGAGTAAGGGATAAAGACAAGATGCGGTGCTAAAGACGAGAGACTAGCAATCTCACCTTGGCACGGTCCCCCACAGTCATGCAGTAGGTAACTGCCTTGGTGCCTTTCTGCTGTTTGATAATCTTGTTGTCCTAATGTTTCGCTAAGCGTGGTGGGACTGGTATCTGGTGGGACTGGTACCTACTCGGGGGTGAAATTCTGTTCTGATGAAAAAAAAGAAGAGTAAGGGATAAAGACAAGATGCGGTGCTAAAGACGAGAGACTAGCAATCTCACCTTGGCACGGTCCCCCACAGTCATGCAGTAGGTAACTGCCTTGGTGCCTTTCTGCTGTTTGATAATCTTGTTGTCCTAATGTTTCGCTAAGCGTGGTGGTCGGTGTTGTGCTATAATTCACGAGAGTTCTTGCAACACAACACCGACCACTCTATTTACCCCTGTTGCTATGCAGCTTGACGTATGTTATGTGTGTATTGTTTTATGGAAACTTACACGATTGGCTACATCACCTACAACGTCCGTGATGTCAGCCCATAACACTTTGGCTACCATGTCAGCGCTACCCTTTGGTCGTGCGGGCTACACTGAACTGGACGGAAAACACGAACTATTTACATAGCCGTTCCGACTGACCTTTCATTCAGTACGGGGGTATCAACCCGGACGGGTTAATCCTTTCCACTTAATAATGTAAGAATTCCCTTCTTACAGTTTTACGTGGAATCCGAACTACGGTCAGCCTCCAACGATCGAACGATCACCGATTCAAGTTTTGACCGCTCCCATGTGTGCTTATGATCACGAGTCGACCGATCGCACCACTGACCTACCGAAGATGACAATGTAGACAAAGTAGACACCACATAGGACGCTATTGGGGCGTCGAATAAGCAACAGTCAACTGTTACAACTACGCCGATATTTAAATTAAACATTTGAATAAAGAACACACAGTGGACAGAATGCAGCGAGCGTTTGTCTTTGCTGCAACGGCGCGCCACGAAGTTGTTTGGTCCAGTTCACATTAATGTAACGAGCTGCCGTCGCGTCGTAGCCTCCACGGCCGGACATTGTCTGACCGAGACTCGCAATAGGAGCGGCATTCACTGGCGCATTTTGAGTCGGTATCGGTGACAGGAAGTTTTATCGATAGATGGCGTAAAGTGTTCACTAGTAACACCTTTTCTAGTGACGACGAAGGTCGGTTGCGCGAACGACGACACATGCAACAACAGCTGGTAGAAGGTTGAAATAGTGAATACAATTTTTAGGGTTCCGTAGCCGGTACGGGACCTTATTACTAAGCCTACGCCGTCTGTCTGTCTGTCTGTCCGTCCGTCCGTGTGTCTGTCCGAGGGCTGTATCTCTTGAACCGTAATAAGTAGCCTGTTGAAATTTTCACAGAATATGTGTTATTATGGCCGATATAACAAGAAATAATAAAAATAAGAAAAAGTAAAACATTCACGGGGTTTCCCATAGAAGAAACCAAAAAGTGTATGCGCGCGCGTCATCTACCGAATTATGAAGCATCCTTATTCCTTACCTATAATAAAATCCAACGTCTGCTTTCTGTCTGAGTGTCTGAGTGTCTGAGTGTATGTCTGTCTGTCCGCTAATAACTCGAGAACCACTGAACCGATTTTAATAAAACAAAATTCTACGGATAGCTTGATTCTTCCCATCAACTATAGGCTACTTACTATCACGCTAAATGGCTTATGAGGTTAGCAGTGAAGTGAAATATGAGAGCGGGCGGAGCCGCGGGCACAGCTTGTCTTAACTAATCATGAATTTTAACTATAATATGAAGCATTTCATAACACGCCATAGATGGCGTGAGTGGCGCTAACCATGGCATGGCGATACGGAACCCTCGGTGCGCGAGATCCGACTCGTACTTGGCGGGTTTTTTATGGATAGCGCGACATGTGTCACGGTCAGCGCCACTCACGTCATCTATGGCGTGTTTATGAAATGCTTCATACTTATTATAGTTAAAATTCATGATTAAAATGCTTCATACTCTTTTCGGTAGATGGCGCGCATACACTTTTTAGTTTCTTCGATGGGTGCCCCGTGAATGTTTTTCTTTTTCTTATTTTTGTTATTTGTTGTTATATCGGCCATAATAACACATATTCTGTGAAAATTTCAACGGGCTACCTATTACGGTTCAAGAGATACAGCCCTCGGACAGACAGACAGACGGCGTAGGCTTAGTAATAGGGTCCCGTACCGTATACGGAGCCCTAAAAAAGAAACTCACTGGTGTATGTCAGCCGGAGCTGGTCGGACCCTGAGATCAAGACTACAAGAAGCCAGGAGCGCGCCGACTACCCGCCGCTTGTACTAGACTTAGCGCTAGCTAGGCAGTGTAGCGATCGTGGTGGCCGTAACGCCGCCGCGCCGCGCCGTAGGCACGGCAAGCCCAAAACCAACTTTCGGTATAAATTGCGAAGCGACGGCGCGGCGAGTGCGGTCTCCGAGATAGCGGCGTCGGCCAACTTCTTGGCATCATGCCTCCAATAAGCATGTTTCTTTAGGAGTGTCCCTCGCGCCGCCGCCGCCCGGCCTCACTCACGGAATACAAAATACCTGAAGCATTTTCTTTAGCCCAAACTTGGCGACCGCTGAGCGGTTGGCCGGTCGTAATTTTAATACCGGCCGCTATGCGATAGGCCGTGTAGCGGCTTCGCTATCATGTGCGGTGGAATCCGGCGTCGCGCCGCCCGCCCCGCTCCGGCCCGGTGGTAGAGCTCGGATCACTATATAAGCGGGACGGTAGAATCTGCATATGAAATGGTTATTTTAATTTCGTTGTCAGACAAGAGAATAAATCAAACGAAACCATCTGATTAGGTGCGGAAGTTAAAATTTTAACTTCCAGCAGTTATCACGTTCATATAATATGTTTTAGTAGACGCTTAAAAAATTTCAGTTTTGGCTTTTGGGTGCAGTTCGTTTGTTTACAGAAGGATAATAAAACTTTATTCATAAAGGAAGGTTCGTCAGCCCCGGTAGCAAGGTGGTTTTTTAGGGTTCCGTATCCGTCGTACGGGACCCTATTACTAAGCCTACGCCGCCGTCTGTCTGTCTGTCAGCCCATCTGTCCGAGGGCTGTATCTCTTGAACCGTAATAGGTAGCCCGTTGAAATTTTCACAGAATATGTGTTACTATGGCCGATCAGCAAATAATAAAAATAAGAAAAAGTAAAAAATTCACGGGGTCCCCATACAAGAAACTAAAAAGTGTATGCGCGCCATATACCGAAAACAGTATGAAGCATTTTAACTAATACCTACATAGATTGCGTGAGTGGCGCTGACCATGACATGGCGCTGCGGAACCCCCGGGGCGCGAGTTCGACTCGCACTTAGCCGGTGTTTTATTTATGTAATCAGTTATGGGTGGCCGAGTCAGAGGGGCCAAAGGGCATGCTCTGACTAGCCA
The DNA here is from genome assembly GCA_946902875.1 of Nematopogon swammerdamellus. Taxonomy (NCBI): domain Eukaryota; kingdom Metazoa; phylum Arthropoda; class Insecta; order Lepidoptera; family Adelidae; genus Nematopogon; species Nematopogon swammerdamellus. The sequence goes on from OX336339.1 coordinate 23,495,905, forward strand.
ATATCACCTCCGAGAAGGTAGGTGCCATACCGGAGACTTCACTTTGGACGGTACGATGTATCGCCGTCAGATCATGAATCGCCGTTAGCCATTAGACCGTTGGAACCATAAAGAAATAATATACGTCTATGGTTGAAATTGACCGTGGTTCAGATTCCACTTATAACTGTAGGTCTTATCACTTGCTCTACAAAGGAAAGCACTGACATGGCACCTAGTCCACTAAGTGTTATACACAAATACTAGCTCTTGCCCGCGTATTTGCTCGCGGGAAATTCGTATTTAAAAAGAAGAATTTCGGCAAACAGAGCAATTCGGTTTGTATGAGAGCCATATCTTGGCGTAACCGGAGCTGTGTCCCGTATAGTTAAAGCTTGTATTAAGTTTCATTGAATTCGGATGATCGGTTTAAGAGTTATGGAGGGACATACATAGGTACATAAAATATTTCTAAAAATGGTCAATTTATTTTTAGTATCATACATAGAGTCTACAAAGTTAACAAAGTAACTTACTCCGTGACCATCTCTAACAAATTTATTATTAGTACCTTATAGATTAAACCATTTCAGCTTGAGCTTTCCTTTCAGATCTATTGCGTTTGTTTAGAAGATAAATATAAAAATTCTAAAGATCAAATCGGAAAATCTGGGGCCGATGCGCCGCCGTCGATTATATGCTCGCCTTTAAGCCGACTGCTCACTCAATTCACATGGGGTTTCCACTGGAGTCTTCTGGCACGTTAAACACGTTAGGCACTTAAAATATACCTGTGATATTATTCACAGATAAATTATTTGAATTAAAATCGTCCAAAAATTTACACCACGACAAAAAGATTAACTATAGAAATATTTAAAAGCTCCTGTCAGATAAATCTATGTCCGCAGAACGCATATCAGTAAATCTTCGCATATTTCACATTCGACAGATCTAGCGCAGACTGTGTCCTCGCTGTAGGCTGGAAGCTGGAGCGGGACAGACGCAAAGGAGCGTGAGTGATGAGGGTTCGCTGGATTCTAAAAGAATTCTTCTCCAGAAACATCAGTTCTGACAAAAGATAGGACCAACTGAGGAATTTCTACTCAATAGTTTTACACACATGACATGACATACCACACGCTTTTTTTATGTAAACCAGCATGTGTGGCTGTGTCGATAGACCAATGGTGCAGTCGACAGAGCCAAAATCACCTCTCCTTGCGAAACCACGCTCAGTTAGGTGCCATGCCAGGAGATTTGCGGACTGTTGCTAGGCTGTCTAGCCCGTTAATACGATGCTTGAAGGTTATAGGATTCAGGAAATACTCTCGCCGGAAGACAGTTCCACACTCTGGCGCTGTATCTCGACAATAGGGGTAAGCAGAGCAATCGGTGTTGTGCTGCAAGTACTCTTTTAAATTACAGCAACACCGACCAACACGTTTTGCAATTTATTAGGACAAGATATCTATCAAGCAGCAAGTAAGGCACGAAGACCCACCTGCTGCATGACTCGGTGGAAGGACAGTGCCACCAGGTGAGAGTTGGCTAGCCTGTCGCCCTTTAGCACGGCACCTTGTCCTTATCCCTTGTCGTCATTTACGATATGCACGGGGAGAGGTGCAGTGAGGCTATTATTTTTAAGTACCAGCCCCGCACAATACTTTATATTCTGTCTATCTTAGGATTAAAGCTCCATTCAAGCATTGATTTAGGTTATTTCTATGCATTCAAGGTATTTTTTTCTTTTTCTTTTTTTTATGGAAACCGACACGGTTGACTACTTCACCTACAACATCCGTGATGTCAGCTCATAACACCGGGTGAGCTTCCCTTCATTTTATGTCGGCTACACTGAACTGGACGGAAAACACGAACTATTTCAATAGCCGTTTCCACCGACGTTTCATTCAGTGCGGTGGTATTAACCCGGGCGTGATAAACTGTCTATCTTTTGCATCTGCCATACAATACTGCCCGTCGCGTCATCTGTTATCATATCAAGTAAAGTAAATATACTTTATTGTTAACACGTTTCTTGTATGGGGACCCGTTATTTTAAATTTTGTTTTGTTTTTTTGTTTATTATTTGTTGGCATATCCAACATAACACCATATTCTGGGACAATTTCAACCGGCTACCTATTACGGTTCAAAAGGTAGAGCCTTAGGGCGGACGGACAGACAGACGTTGTAGGCTTATTAATAGGCTTCCGTATGCATACGGAACCCTAAAAAGGAGCACAGGTTTATTTTATGTATAGTATGCTAAAGGAACAAAAATGTATGTTGTACGTATGTACGACGTCTTCACTAAACTCGGTAGGCACATTATACAGGGTTTGGCTAATTATTATGTATGTGTAATACTTAATACCAAATACCTAATGTACTAAATGTACGGCGAGCCTAAAATCGATACAGAGCTAAATTCTCGCCCGAGTGTTGTACAAGATTTCTTATGGCACCAATTCACTGTCCAACCGGTCGACGCGACAGCCTGAACGGATCGAAGTCGATTTGAATTTGGAAGCGAATGTAACTTTCGTTGCATCCGTCCATCTTCATTACTACAGATCTGGCTTCGGCAAACTATGCCAACTACCTAAGTCGATTGAATTCCGATTGTCAGCCGATTAAACCGTGAAACCGCACCTTACATCAAAATGTTATGTATGTATGAATGAAATTGTATAAAGTAAACAGCTCTACTCAGTAGCGGCACTGCACGGCGCGGCAATCGATTCGTATGGACAATTTTGTGCCTCGCCGTACCGCTCCGCTGCTAAGCTGCCGCCAGTGGCAGTGAGGTCTCACCTTTAATCACCCAATTATAATAAGTATCTATATATTCTCGATCAGTTATCGGGTAATCGTACCAAACACTTATTAGGGTTCCCTACCTTAAAAACGGAACCCTTACAGGACCATTTTCGTGTATGACTGTTTGTCTGTCCGTCTGTCACAGCTTATTTTCTTCAAACCAACGCAACTAGATGAAAAAAGTTGAAAAATATACGAAAATCGAGACCCCCCCCTCGATTATGTCCGAACCTACTGCGTCTGATTTTTTTAATCCCATTATATAGGGCCACTCTTATAGTTCACAAGAAACACTAAAGGAAAATCCTAAGTCTTAAAGTTCTACAGAAAACGGAATGATACGGAACCAGCTCCACCAGAGTTCGACTCGCACTTGACCGCTTTTTTTTTCATTTGCATGTTGAAATAGGAGTCGCGATGGGTTACCATGTCGGGTTGGGTTGTGTGATCGGCTCGACGGGTTGGGTAGTAAATTCCCAGCATACGAAGCGTCACGGTTCGCAGTTTCTCGCCGCTACAGAATTTCTGTTGTCCACCTTCTTGGCTCTCGGTTGGGTGAGCCTGTCGGCTCGAGGTCACCATCCGTATGGGCGAGTTGTGGTATTTATGCCAGCCCGTTGTTTATCGCCCATAATAAAAATATTGCGTACACCCAAAGTAGACGCCGCCGTACGAAAATAAATAATACAGAAAACGCTGGCTCGCGCCGCGCTATCATTCGGGATGAAATATTACTCCACACTCCGATATATACCATTCCGTGTAACCGCGATACTCTTTCAGGTAATTTATTGCGTTCGCTAAGCGATAGTGGTGTAGGGAAACTGCGGAAGCAGAGAATACCGTAGATCTAGCCTCGCTCATTTCTTTGAGGCCGACTAGGAGAGAAATTGGGCGGCGCGGTTAGTGGCGCTCGGGTCGCCGCTGTGAGTGAAATAAATTAATATCTGTCCGTACACGCCGAGCGAGCACCACAAGGATATACTCGTGTTGGTGTGCGTAGGGTGCGGTGAGTAGAGCCTTCCGAGGCAATTTGCTCGAGAATATTGTGGTTTTGAATAAGGAATAAATTTGAGGGCAAAAAGAGATATTTTTAATATGTAAGCAGATTATACCGTGGATGGAGAAATTCTCCGTCGTCGTGCATTTAGTGTGTTTAGGGAAGGGTTTACATTGAAGAGTTTTACATACGGTCGAAACGGCTATGTAAATTATTTGTGTTTTCCGTCCAGTTCAGTGTAGCCGGCACGACTGAAGGGAAGCACTGACGTGGCACCTAGTTCACCCGGTGTTATGGGCTGACATCACGGATGTTGTAGGTGATGTAGCCAATCGTGTCAGTTTCCATAAAAAAAAGTTTATTGGTATGTCTATGGTTCTACTAATCTTAAATTATCTCACGGATGCAGATAGAAGATATTATACAATTCAACTTTGAGAGATAATCTTAGGATTAGAGTATAATCCTCCTTCGGGCTTCGCGCAATTGGGCCTAAAAGTTCGAAAACAATTTGGAAAGTAAACAACTAATTGCTAGGCCAAAGTAGTGAAAGTTTTAATAGGTGTACCCTACAATGGCTAAAGACGGTTATATCGATTTAAAAATTCTTGAAGCAGCGCATCACTATGGTTTTCCGGAGAGGAAACGCCGCTAGCGTACCGGTATGGTGCCCAGGTCCGTCGTCTTCCTTATAGGAGGATTTTTAGTTTAATTTAGTTTTTTTTTTTTATTAAATTTATCCTCCCTGTAAAGGGCTGTCCACATATTTTAAACCGTAATAGTGCGGATATCCTTACAAATACAAAAAAACACATAATAAAAACAAAAAGGAAAAAATTAAGATGGGTTCCCATACAAGAAAGGTTTTTTTGTTTTCAACGTTTTATTGTTTTTGCTCTATCGTAAAAAACAGTAATGCAAACAAGTGTCAAACTTGGTTAGATTATAGTTAAAACTGTAAAGTAAAACAACAAATAAAGTAAAAATTAAAAATAAGATAACCTTATATTATGTGATTAAGTTTCTCTTAGCATATAATAATATTATTATATTTGTTTCAATACATACATACATACATGCATAGCGTCACGCCTGTTTCCCAGTGGGGTAAGCAGAGACAACGGATCTCCACGTGCCACGATCCTGACACACCTCTGCCGCCTCTTCCACTCGCATAATGTTCTTCATGCATGCTCGTTGGTTACGGGTACTACGCACTTGCTCCTTTTTGAGCACATGCCCGATCTGGTCATTTGCGACATTTGCTTCATAAATTTCTTTCGTTAGTCTCCTATCATCCATTCTTCCAACATGACCGAACCGTTTCAAATTGTGTATATAACTAGATTATAACCGATCTAAGTGTTTTACTGCGTACCTATACCCTATATATTAAAACTTTCACCACTTTGCCTTAGCAATTAGAAGTGAAATATTCGTGCTTATGTTGACCTTCCATATTTGAACATTCTCAGCCGTGTTGTATTCATATTTGTTTTGAAGCCACTTTGAAATATATTGATTTCAATTAGCTTACAACGTCGCAGTGAATATTTCATGCGCTGGAACTGGCATCAAAACGTTACAGCAACGGATTTCCGAGATTAACCCGCATGTGACGAGCTTCAGTGTCTTTGTGTAAACGCAGAGCATTTGACTTAGTTAGAGGGGAAAACTAGGCGTGGTCGGCACACCCCAAGTAAGCACCAGTTGACTTACTTCATAATAGGCACGAGATCGCATGACTCAGTGCAGAAGTTCAGCTGCAGAAGAAGCATGTCTGAGTTGATTACTTTTTAGGGTTCCGTATCCATCGTACGGGACGAGCCAGCAATCCAAAGGGAAGTCCCTTTGGATTGCTGGCTATACTGGACTATAGGAGAACACAGCCGAGGCGGCCATCTTACATCCAGTACGGTGGTATCGATCCAATCGGCTACAATTTGAGCCTACCACCTAGGAAGGGGCAAGGGAAGGGACCTACAGTTTACACCGGTTCCGAACGGTGAAGCAGCGGGTGTAGGTGTGTACGTAAATATTTCCGTCCGAAAAAACACATTGGTACACGCGGACCGGATTCGAACCTCGGACCTCTCGCACGAAAACCCGACACGCCCAGACCGCTTGGCCACCCGCCGCCTATCGTAATACTTTACTTCGTAGTACTTACGTAGTAGCTATATCGTAGTACAAACTAAAGTTTCGTCAGTACCTTGGCCCTTCTAGCTACTCTATATTCCGTGGGTTTAAAGCCTACGTTTTAACTAGACATATTTAGGTGCGTTTGTACGTTCGTGCATATTTAATGGAGCTCGCTGTGACAAAGCTCCAATAGCAAGTGTTGGGCCTAGCCAGTTTAAGGGGCAGAACTTACGAAATATTAACCGTAAACATTTCTGTAAGCCTTTATACCGGGAGTAGAGTAAACTGAGATTACGCGTGACGCGTGACGCTGTTACGCTTGCGACCTAATGTTTTACATATCAACCGTGAGTTCCCGGCGTATATTTCGACGAAACCTCCAATAGCAAGTGTTGGGTCTAGCTAGTGTAAGGGGCAGAACTTACGAATTATTAACCGTAAACATTTCTGTAAGCCTTTATACCGGGAGTAGAGTGAACTGAGATTTCGCGTGACGCGTGACGCTGTTACGCTTGCGACCTAATGTTTTACATATCAACCGTGAGTTCCCGGGGTATATTTCGACGAAACCTCCAATAGCAAGTGTTGGGTCTAGCTAGTGTATGGGGCAGAACTTACGAATTATTAACCGTAAACATTTCTGTAAGCCTTTATACCGGGAGTAGAGTGAACTGAGATTTCGCGTGACGCGTGACGCTGTTACGCTTGCGACCTAATGTTTTACATATCAACCGTGAGTTCCCGGCGTATATTTCGACGAAACCTCCAATAGCAAGTGTTGGGTCTAGCTAGTGTATGGGGCAGAACTTACGAATTATTAACCGTAAACATTTCTGTAAGCCTTTATACCGGGAGTAGAGTGAACTGAGATTTCGCGTGACGCGTGGGGCTGTTACGCTTGCGACCTAATGATTTACATTATCAACCGTGAGTTCCCGGTGTATATTTCGACGAAACTCCAATAGCAAGTGTTGGGTCTAGCTAGTTTAGGGGTAGAACTTACGAAATAGTAACGGTAAACATTTGTGTAAGCTTTTATACCGGGAGTAGGTTGAACTGAGATTTCGCGTGACGCGTGGGGCTGTTACGCTTGCGACCTAATGTTTTACATTATCAACCGTGAGTTCCCGGCGTATATTTCGACGAAACTCCAATAGCAAGTGTTGGGTCTAGCTAGTTTAAGGGGTAGAACTTACGAAATAGTAACGGTAAACATTTGTGTAAGCTTTTATACCGGGAGTAGGGTGAACTGAGATTACGCGTGACGTGTGACGCTGTTACTCTCGCGACCTAATGTTTTCGATATCAACCGTGACTTCCCGGCGTATATTTTTTTTAACCAATCGTTGAACGAAAGCTCCAATAGCAAGTGTTAGGTCTAGCTAGTTTAAGGGGTAGAACTTACGAAATAGTAACGGTAAACATTTGTGTAAGTAACGCTGAGTTGAGCCCAATTTGTCGCCAATATTACTAAATCACTAGATTTTTTTTTATGTAATCCGGTATGGGTGGCTGAGTCGGAGGGGCCAAACTGCATGCTCCGACCAGCCAATATCGAAGAGGTAGGTGCCATACCGGAGACTTCCCTGGATTGCTGGCTATACTGGACTAGAGGAGAACACAACCGAGGCTGCTATGCGGCCATCTTACATCCAGTACGGTGGTACCAAACCAGTCGGCTACAATTTGAGTCTACCACCTAGTAAGGGGCAAGGGAAGGGACCTACAGTTTTACACCGGTTCCGAACGGTGAATCAGCAGGTGTAGGTATGCACGTAAATTTTTTCGTCAGAAAAAACTCATTGGTACACGCCGACCGGATTCGAACCGCGGGCCTCTCGCATGAGAAGCCGATGCCCAGACCACTCGGTCACTCGCAGCTTGTGTTGCATAGATTGTGTTTTCTTAAAATTTTAATACGAAATGGCGATAAATGAACGTTTTCATTTCATTTCATTTCATTTCATTAGGCTTTTATACCGGGAGTAGAGTGAACTGAGATTACGCGTGAGTCGTGACGCGTGCGTGACGCTGCTGTAACGTTCACGTCCTAATGTTTACACATCAACCGTGAATACTCGGCGCACTTTTTTTTCGGACCGATGTTTCATTTTCCCTTTACAGCGAGTCCATGTACTTTGACCGGATTTGCTTACCACCACAGGATTATCCTTAATAAGCTTAAAAAAAGCTCAGTAGCATTGTTTTCAAGTACACGCGTATTTTCGAGTTAATCGAGGTTTTATGTGTAAAGAAAGCGTCGCCAAACCATGTCAAACACCCATGATCTTTGGGGATTATCTCGAAAAATACGAGTCCGACAAAACGACCGACGGCCGTTGGAGTAACCGTGTCCTACACTGGCGGGCGTGGACAGGAAAACGGAGTGTGGGAAGACCACCCGCCAGGTGGGACTAGTCGTCGTCCCACCTGGCGGGTGGTGTTCCCATCGTCGGCGGAAAGCCGTGGTTCCGTACCGCTGAAGGCCGGGAGGACTGGAGGAAAATTGGAGAGGCGTATGTTCAGCAGTGGACGCATACACGTTGACTGACTGACAAAAAAAAACATTAAACAGAGCTTTTTTATGCTTATTCAACGATCAATCCCGTGTATAGTAAGCAAATTCGGTCGAACTGAGACACCAGTATATGTAAATTTTAATATCCGATTCTATTCGCCCGGATTATGTATAATAAACCTTAGACATATACAGGGTGTTTCAGGATAGGCTTGAGAAACTTCAGGAATATTAAGTACTCATTATTAGAAGAAAAAAATCCTTCACTCAAATCGAAATTCCCTTATTTTTCATACAAGAATTTAAAATTGTAAAAAAAACTCGATGGACAGTGAGTATGGGGAGATTTGGCAACAGTGATGTATAGGTCTAGGGAGTGCAATGACTTACTCCAGTCCCCTTTTCCTTTTAATGTCATTCAAATTTAAGTGCTTGGAATTTACCTACATGCAATTCAATTCTACTAGTTAAGTGTATAAGTTAGTCATTTTATTTTTATTTAATAAAGGCGGCCGTTAACCGTCCACCAAAGCTCGATGAAACGATTTTCACCAAAAATTACTATAAAATGACCGAATCTGTGAAGAAGCTTCAGAGTTTTTCGTCTTCAAATATGGACCGAAGGGAAGCACTGACGTGGCACCAATTTCACCCGGTGTTATGGGCTGACATCACGGATGTTGTAGGTGATGTAGCCAACCGTGTCAGTTTCCATAAAAAAAAAATTAAAAAAAACCCCTTTCGAACCCTGAAGTTACGAAACCCTATCCTGAAACATCCAAAAGTAATAAGAATTTCTATTGTTCTCCTGTATATTTTTTTCATGTACCTATCATTGTTTGTTATTGTTTGGTGTGAAATAAATAATTTCTGTCTTATCATAAAATGTATAATCATACTGTAAACATTTTTACACGACAAAATGTAAATATTTCTATATATTTAGTTATAAAATTAATGACTTATGCGCTCGGCGACGAAATCTCACAGGTCAAGAACCTAGACGTCTGACTCACCAGCTCGACTACAGCTTACAATGTTCACAAGCTACAAAGAACTTGGAAAATGCGACATTAGCGAAACTTGCAAGTTTTATCAGCTGCGACAACCCAAGTTAGGTTAGAAAGAGCTTCGAGGTAAAAATATTATATATATATAATAGTATAGATTTTTTTCTTCTAATAATGAGTACTTTCTATTCCTAAGGTTTCTCAAGCCTATCCTGAAACACCATGTATATGTAGGTATATATAATTGCTTTTTTTTATGCTTTCTCCGAAACGGCTCTAACGAATTGGATACAATTTTGTATTTAGATAATGATTTATCTGTCAAGTTTATTTAGATAGGTGTCATGCGGGAGAAAAGTCGTTTTCACACAAAAAAAAAAATTGTTTCCTGTGAAGTCATCTCTTAGAATATTGGGATAGCAGTGGGCTGAAATATTTGTATGTAATAAATGTTATTATATAGTGCTCCTGTTGTTCTCGCTGCAAACTCGAAAGACGCCGAGCGAAGCTAAGTCGCGCAGGTCGCTATACATTAATACAACGAGAAATAAAAGAACAATAAGGCACAATGGCGGCCTTATAACTTTAAGTGATTTCTTCTCGGTGTGCCTCTAACTCATAACATAGGATTAAAAGAGTTTTTCCGCACAATTCTCCATACAAATGTTCACCATTCCATTCCCATAACATCGGTAATTATTGCGACGGCAATTACATCTACGCCAAACACTAAATACTATTATATTAGAGCACTGATTCTAATTACATAGAGATATTCGAGTGTCGACCTCCACCACGCCATCTTGTCGACCTCCACCCCCACTCCGCCCCACTGTCCGCCCCTACGCTACGCTCAACTATCTATACAAGTGTGCCTATACCTATAGATTCGCTTCTATTACAATAATAGGCCAATCCGCCAGAGTATATAATTATGTATACTGCGCGTTACTGAATATTGGTGACCCGATTTTCGGTGAAGCTACAAATAAATTTTTAAAAAGTTGGTCTTAGGAAAAAGAAGGTTTTGTATGTATGTATGTATGTATTTATGTATGTATGTATGTGTGTAATGAAATTAAATTAAATGAAAATATACTTGATTGCACAAAAAGTGACCAAAGGCGGACTTAAAGCCTAAGGGCATTATCTGCCAGTCATACCTGAGATTGTGAGTAGGGTAGATGGGTAGTGCAGAGAATTAAATGAGAGATTTTTTTAAGAGTACAAAAATAAACAATAAAACATAGATAATAGTAATAACATACAACTAAACACATTCGTGATATACATACATACAAGTTCAAAGTACATACATATACGCAATATAAACAAATACAAATACATACATACATACATACCAGCCCAGGTGTGCTTAACAACAGTCGAACGTCCGCACCACTATACTTATAGTCAGTATATACTAAAGTTATCCTCTAAGGAAATTCTAAGCTTCTTGAAATAGTAATGTTATCCAATTATGCAAACCCCGCCCGAGGTCTCCGGCGGCGAATTAATTAAAAACTGAAGCGGCTCAGCAAACACTATGCTGGATGCAACACTGGATGCAAAAGCTGCATCCACCCCCGCCCCGCTCAGCTCCGCCGCTACCGCGCCGAAATTTCTGCTTTAATTTTAAAAGTGAATATCGCATTCTCTAGACCGTCGCCCCTCGGCTTCTAATGCTGTTTAATCTTAAAATGGTTTATCGCCGGCAGGTGCAGTGTTGAGTCACCCTGGGGATATTATCCGCCCAACAAGTGCGCCGCCCCCGCCCCACCCCCGCCCCGCCCCCGCGGCCGCGCGGCACGTGCGACGCGCCGCACGCCCGCTCAGCACAGAGTTCCACTGCAACACGATCTGCACTTTTTTTCTCTATTTGTTGTTCAAATAACATCTATTTTGCAGCACATCGACGTGAAACGAGAAGGCGGCCCCTCAGCGCGCTCCGCGGCGCTCCGCCGCGCCGTGACCTGGAAGCCTGAGAGGTTCTGTCTATCTATTCGATTGTCGAACATAACAAAAAAACCGGCCAAGTGCGAGTCGGACACGCGCACAGAAGTTCCCCCACTACAAAAAAAAACGTCGAAAAAAACACGTTTCTTGTATGGAGATCTTAATTTTTCACTATTTTTTTTATGGAAACTGACACGGTTGGCTACATCACCTACTACATCCGTGATGTCAGCCCATAACACCGGGTGAACTTGGTGCCACGTCAGTGCTTCCCTTTGGTCGTGCCGGCTACACTGAACTGGACGGAAAACATAAACTATTTACATAGCCGTTTCGACCGACCTTTCATTCAGTGCGGTGGTACCATCCCGGGCGGGTTAAACCCTACCACCTAGTAATATAAGAAGGGCGTCATATCCCTTAGTCGCCTTTTACGACATACGCGGGGAGAGATGCAGTGGGGCTATTCTTTTAAAGTACCGGCCCCATACGGTACTTCTACTTTTTCAATACTTTATTATTGGTTGTTATATCCGCTAAAATAGCACATACTCTGAAAATTCCAACTGGCTATCTATTAAGGTTCTAAAGATACAGCCATCGGACGGACGGACGGACGGACAGACGTTGTAGACTTAGTAATGAGCTTCTTTACGGGGTACGGAAACCTAAAAACTATTCGAAATCGAATTGCCGATAAGGTTTTTTTTTATGTAATCCGGTATGAGTGGCTGTGTCGGAGGGGTCAAAGCACATGCTCCGACCAGCCAGTATCACCTCGGAGAAGGTAGGTGCCATACCGGAGACTTCCCTGGATTGCTGGCTATACTGGACTAGAAGAGAACGCAACCGAGGCTGCTATGCGGCCATCTAGTAAGGGGTAACGTAAGGGAATATGGTAATCGATTTTTGAACAACCTCTACAAGAGACGAATCAATGCTCTCGCGTTACATAGTAGACTCGCATGTCGCATTGTGAACGGCCAGGCGAGGCGTTGTATCGTCCGGCCCCGCGCCGCGCCTGCAAGATGAAAACTCTCCGAAGAGGAGTGCGAAGGCATAGTAAAAGGAGACGAGTAGGTTAACTGGAGCCCGTTTTTTTTTTAATAATTACGCACGCTGCGCCGAGCCACCAGGGCTGTCACAACTCACAACACTAACCACAAATTGACAGGTAGTGAGCCCATCATTGTGGAAAGAGATATAGAAACAGAGAGAGAGTGAGAGAGAGAGAGAGAGAGATCTTTTAAAATACTTTACTATTTATATAATAAATAATAAATATATAAATGAAATATAAGCGCGGGGCGGCCACCACTGACTACAAGCGAGGAAAGTGAGAATGTAAGTAGTTGTTGTGTACGGACAGCGTGCGCTTGCGCGCGCTTGTGTGAGTGCGAAATCGGCGCGCTTGTATGAAGATGGTTAACTAGTATGTTGAAACTATGGCGAAGGTGCGCGGCGATTGTGAATAGCCTACGATCCACTTCGGCGAAGTATAAGTCTACGACAAAGCCGGAACTCTTGAACCGAGGCCAACAAATAGCGACTGCACCGCGCGTCGTCCCGGAGGCGCGCACTTTTTTCAAGTTTATTTAAATTTTGACATGAAAATCTAGACTGTACGAACTCCATTAGTTACCGACGTCAAAGAGCTTTCTTTTTAAAGCGAGTGCCGCTTTCCTTAGCCAAAACAAATCATGAATCACTGCCAAAAACTCGTTGCGGAGACTAGGAGCCGCCGCGCCACCCCCGCCGCGCGCCGCGCCCCGGACGCTGTCATCCCTCTCGCAGAGCACAAAAAGCTTGTTAAGTGCGCAAACGTTGTTCGTACTCAGAGGGTTCCGAAGCAATTTCCTTCTTGCAAGAATAGCGAGTTCGCGCAGAGATTACGCGGTTGGTGTCACCGCACTGAATGAAACGTCGTCGGTCGAAACGGCTATGTGAATAGTTCGTTCCGTCCAGTGTAGCCGACGTGAAATGAGGAGAAGCACTGACAAGGCAGTTCTAGTTCACCCGGTGTTATGGGCTGAAATCACGGATGTTGTAGCCAACCGTCTCAGTTTTCATAAAAAAAATAAAAAAGTAAAGAAGCGAAGAAAGTAATAATATTAAAATAAATAAATGTCATTTCAAAACAACGACTCAATGTGTTTTTTTATGGTAAGCGCGACATGTGGCGCCGAGCCACCCATAAGGTGTCTAGCGACGCCTATGGACATTCGGTCGCATGCGAGGGCTACGAATGCCATGCCGGCCTGACAGGTGCCCATCCACGCCTCTCTTGAAGGACCCGAGACTACGTTACGTATATTCATACGAAATGTACGCGAGAGCTGTTGAATTCGGGAGACATTACGAGATTTGTGCAGTGGTGCGAGCGATCCAGCCTCCGCCGGTATGCTACATATCCGCAATGACGTCATGATATCATAATAGTATAAACACCATAATAACCAAATTCGGCTACACTAAACTGGACGGAAAACACGAACTATTCGAATAGCCATTTCAACCAACATTTCATTCAGTGCGGTAGTACCAACCCGGCCGGTTAAGCCCTACCACCTACTATTACGTGTTGTAAATTCACTCAGCATTGAATGTCAGCGATGCAGTATCGACGAGGGGTGCCGCCATGCATTACCAGCATACATAACTCACGGTCGAGTGGATGCAAAAAACCTGCCAAGTGCGAGTCGAACTCGCGCACCGAAGGTTCCGTATCGCCATGTCATGGTCAGCGCCACTCACGCCATCTATGGCGTGTTTATGAAATGCTTCATATTAGTTCAAATTCATGATTAGTTAAAATGCTTCTTAGTCTTTTCGGTAGATGGCGCGCGCATACACTTTTTAGTTTCTTCTATGGGAACCCCCGTGAATTTTTTGCTTTTTCTTATTTTTATTGTATGTTGTTATATCGGCCAAAATAACACATATTCTGTGAAAATTTGAACCGGCTACCTATTACGGTTCCAAAGATCCAGACAGTGAATGTTAAGCAACGCTGGGTGCGGTCAGTACTTGGATGGGTGACCGCTGACCGTTGGAGGCTGACCGAGGTTCGGATTCCTCGTAAAACTGTAGGTCCCTTCCCTCCTAATCTTACTTGGTGGTAGGGTTTAACCCGCCCGGGTTGATACCACCGCACTGAATGAAACGTCGGTCTAAACGGCTATGTAAATAGTTTGTGTTTTCCGACCAGTTCAGTGTAGCCGGCACGATCAAAGGGGGAAGCACTGACATGGCACCTAGTTCACCCGGTGTTATGGGCTGACATCACGGACGTTGTAGGTGATGAAGCGAACGGTGTCAGTTTCCATAAAAAAAAAAAAAAAAGTACAGCCCTCGGACAGACAGACAGACAGACAGACAGGCAGACAGACCGACGGCGGCGTAGGCTTAGTAATTATGGTCCTGTACCGGATACGGAACCCTAACAAGGTGCCGTCAAAGCGGCTTCACTTTATACGCTGCCGCGGATTATGCAATGTTGTGATATTACTTATACTGACCGGTAAACTGTGGAACGCTCTCCCTGCCCATATATTTCCCCCAAGTACAGTCTCGGGTCCTTTAAGAGGGGCGTGAATAGGCTCCTGTCAGGCCGGCATGGCATTCGCAACCCCCGCATACGACCGAATGTCCATGGGCGTCGTAGACACCTCATGGGTGGCTCGGGTCAAAATGTCGCGCTTTCTATAAAAAAAAACTTACAGCTGATATCAGGTCTTATATGTAAGTATTTATTTTATAAAAAAAAATTACGTGTCGAATTGAAAATCTTTACCATTTCAGGATTCCTTAGCCAGTGAGCGTAGTAATTTTAATATTTAATTTTAGTATTTAGATAAAAAAAAATTAACTTAAAAATTTAAGAATTTAATAGATGACCTTGAACATTTAAATGTTGGTCATGAAAAATGTAATATTATCACAATCAATTAACTTTTATTTCAAGTTTAAAAAAAAACCGCATGAAAATCGATCCACTTTTTAACATAATTAATTTGTTATTACTTAATTACTTGATTACAAACATAGCTAAGAGCCATCTCGATTAAACAAGCTTCCTAATAAAAGAAACCGCATCCAAATCGGTCCATCCGTTTGGGAGCTACGATGCCACAGACATGCACATACACACACGCACTCACACACACGTCAAACTTATAACACCCCTCCGTTTTTTTCGTCGGATATTAAAAATTGAATTAATACTAAACTAAACTACTTATAAGATAAACCTGTCTAATACAATATAACAAACATACCTAAATAAAACAAAATAATTAATTAAGTATAATAAAATTTACAAGTGTACGAAATTAACCTAATGCATAACTACTAATGGCATGGTAAATATGTTACTTACAATAGCCCACATACTGATTAAGAATTAATCCCAAATTACGTTCTTCAAAAACATTATCCTCCTTTTTGCTTCGCGTATTCTGGTAAAAATGCGATAAAATCCTAGACACCCAGCAATCTAGAATCCGTCTCCGTGTAGGTAAATAAAATATTCGCCGCCGCTGCTCGATTATCGAGAATATTGAACGACACCATAGTATGGAAATTATATTGACAAAAACACCCCCCAACCCCCGGAGACAAAGGGATGGCGACGCGACGGTGACGTCGTCTGTTGAGCTATCGGCGGTCGATGGGGGTGGTGTGGGGCCGAGTGCGAGGGGTGAGGCGGGGGGAGGGGGGGTGTCAACAGCTTTTTCCGCCTGTCTGCGTGCGTCTCATTTAAACGTAAAATTTTATTCAGTGTCTGTGACACATTATTATGTCTTACGCGGAAAATATCGAACAACATTGTTGTTTTGATTTCCAGCTCATTAAATTATTCATTAGTCGACGATTATGCGAGCGAACGAAGCGAATGTGAGTTTGAAGAGCTGGGAAGGATCGTCCTACTAGATCGGGTATGTTCTCATCAAAAAAGCGGTCAAGCGCGAGTCGAATTCGCGTGGAGAGGGTTCCGTACTATTTAGTTTTCCGTGAGGACTTTAAGACTAAGGATTTTCGTTTAGGCTTCCATGTAAATTTTTTTTTACGTAATTCGGTATAGGTGGCTGAGTCGGAGGGGCCAAAGCGCATGCTCCGACTAGCCAATAACACAATATCAGGTAGGTGCCATACCGGAGACTTCCCTGGATTGCTGGCTATACAGGACTAGAGGAGAACACACCCGAGGCTGCTATGCGGCCATCTTACATCCAGTACGGTGGTACCAACCCAGTCGGCTACAATTTGAGCCTACCACCTAGTAAGGGGCAAGGGAAGGGGCCTACAGTTTTACACCGGTTCCGAACGGTGAAGCAGCAGGTGTAGGTATGCACGTAAATTTTTTCGTCAGAAAAACTCATTGGTACACGCCGACCGGATTCGAACCGAGGAACTCTCGCATGAGAAGCCTATGCCCAAACCACTATACTATTATCAAAACAAACGTGCAGCTCGCACAACAAAATTGTATGGCTTAGTGAACGGAGATTCCCTTTACTAAGCCATAAAACTTTATTATGCGAACTGCACGTTTGTTTTGATTTGAGAATAGGCCACCCGCCGCTTCATGTAAAATATAAGAGAGGCTTTATGTTCCCTATTTTTTTTTATTAGTCTCAGTAGTTTGTCTGTCTGTCAGTCTGTGGGATCGTAACTCCCAAATGGATGAATAGATTTGGATGCGGTTTTTTTTTTTTCATTTTAAGCTTTGCATCTATCTAATGAATAAATATAAAGCTTTTTCATGTTTTGTACAAACATATACAAATAAAATGTTATCTACAACAAATCGTTCCATTCACAAAATAACATTGTCATTCGTAGGTGTTTCCTCTTAAATTAATTTCACCTTTCCAAGCACCTGGAACAGGAAATGTTAACAAAAACAAGCGACGGGATCTTCCTTCCCCGGCGCGTTACATTTCAGATGTTTACATTTCGACAGCCGGCTCCAGCGTACATTAAATAAATCGCAAAAATAAAATTTCATTTCGCTAAACGCCCGCAGTTGGAATCCATTGCGACTTATGACGCCACCGGGGTCAGTTATGCTTTTATTATGGTTTCGTAGCCAACCGCACCACGCATGCAGCAACCCTAATAAAATCGGTCAGGTCTATCTGTCCGTCCGTACGTCTATCACAGGCACTGATCGAGTCATTTATTCCGTAAGATATAGCTCAAATGTAAAAATATTTATAAAACACCTAGTCCATTATGGCCGTTTCACAACCTACGGTTAAGTTTCGTCCAACAGTTATTTTTCGGTTTAAGGCTAGCGTCCACCTGTCCGCATCGAACGTACCGGACGGATCGCATCAAACGGATTTTAGTATTCTTTGTATAGAAAGTCATACAAGTGCGTCCAGCTACCCGCATCGTCCCCACCGCACGCGCCGGACTGTCGCCGTTGCTCGGATAGGCAACTTTTACTATGCATGCCGATGACGTCATAAGGATTGCCGACAGGAGGACGCACAGGAGAGAGTTTTAATCTATGGAATCCTTAAAATCAACGCAAATTTATGCAATATATCTGTTCAATAAAGGAATAGATACGGAACCCTTTGCATGCAAGCAACATACGCACTTTACGCACTTAACAGGTTTTTTGTTTGTTTGTTTGATATCTTTCAGGGGGGCTCCTATTCAAACGAGCGGTATTTCCGGTCCGCTAGCCGCGCGCCCGGCGCGCCCCTGCAACCTACCTCTATGCACCAGTTTCATAACCAGGGGCTTCGTTTCAAGTCCAACTTTGTTTGCGTCTTATGATTTTTCTAGTGAATTAATTCTTTTAAATTTCCCGTACGACTGTAGATTGCCAATCTACGGTTCCACTTAGTTAGTTCCTCTTCGTTTTTATCTCGATGAGGGTATACGTACGTAGATAAAACAAAAGGTAATATTAGATCATAAAATATATAATTAAAATGAGTATTGTGAGTTGGTAAGGTAATTGCCCTTTATGTTTTAACATAGTTAATAATACGTTAGAGTGAATTTAGATTTCGCGTGACTTGTTTTTTTAGAGTTCCGTATCCGGTACGGGACCCTATTACTAAGCCTATGCCGTCTGTCTGTCTGTCCGTCCGTCCGTCCGTCTGTCTGTCCGTCCGTCTGTCCGACCGTTCGTCTGTTTGTCTGTCCGAGGGTTGTATCTATTGAACCGTAACAGGTAGCCGTTGAAATTTTCACGGAATATGTGTTATTATGGCCGATATAACAACAATAATAAAAATAAGAAAACGTAAAAAATTCACTGGGGTTCCCATAGAAGAAACCAAAAAAAGTGTATGCGCGCGCGCCATCTACCGAATAGAGCGTGAAGCATTTTTTATAGTAAGCGCGACACGTGGCTCCGAGCCACCCATAGGGGTCCTTGGAGTTCGACTCCAAGGACCCCAAGGTGGTCGTTTAATTTTCGCGCATGACGAGTAATGCTCGTATAGCAGAAACACACCTCTAACTAATGGTGTTTCCAAGATAAAATTATCAGTACCTAGTTATGACAATAAAGGTTATGTTCTACGGTTGCAAACAATACCATCTTTGGAATTGACTCTTTGCTAGAGATACGAAATGCATTATAACCTCTTCCTGCTATGTATAACCTATGTGCCCAAATAGAGCAGTGTCACGAGTATCAGGCGTGTTCGAGTAGGTATTATCATAGTTATTTTCGCATAGCATGAAAACTGGTTATCTCTATAAAAAGTTATGAAAATATTATGAAACAGATCGATAACGTGAATAAATTTTAATATGTAAACATCTATACCGGGCCCCCGACCATTTTCCGGGGCTAGAGTGCATTGCGATTTGGTAACAGTAACACAGTACATACACACATACCGCATACGGCACGATCAAAGGGGGAAGCACTGACATGGCACCTAGTTCACCCGGTGTTAAGGGCTGACATCACGGACGTTGATGTAGCCAACCGTGTCAGTTTCCATAAAAAAAAAATACTGTATCCCGACAATCGAGGTGAGCAGAGTAATCGGTGTTGTGCTGCAAGAACTCTGGCAAATTACAGCACAACACGGACCCACCACGTTTAGCAAAGTATTAGGACAATCAAGGAGCAATTAAGGCACGAAGACCAACCTGCTACATGACTCGATGCATGGAAGGACCGCGCCAAGGTGAGCGGTGGCTAGCCTGTCGCTCTTTAGCACGGCATCTTGTCCTTATCCCTTAGCATTTTTTACGACATGCACGGAGAGAGATGCAGTGGGGCTATTATTTTCAAGTACCGGTCCCACATGGTACAGATACAGCAATCCAATGATTTGCCTAATAGTCGAAACATTGCTGTGTTTTTATTTAGGCGTTTCGTTATTTTCGAAAACACAATTATTTTGGTAAACACATACCTAACACAAATATATTGTGTGGTAGTACGGCACCCTCGGTGCGTGAGTCCGACTCGCGTACTTGGCGGAATTTTTTTTTATGCTTATTATGTGAACATTTCAACAGGTTAGCTAATTACAGTTCAAAAGATACTTTAAATTTTATGTAGGAAAAAATGTAGGACAGACGGACGGACAGACGGACAGACGACGAAGGCTAATACTATTAACTGACGTTCCGATTTGGTTGGAGCCGACCACCCGACCACGACCAAAACGGAACGTGTATAAGGTGGTCGGTCCGACATAATTATTATTAATACTGGTTGGGCGTGATCGGCTCGCCTGCGCATCCGACCAACCGACCGTCCAACCAAGTCGGCCGGCACGTGGGCACGTCTGGAGGTTCGTTCCGACTTCGTTAGTACTTATGCGGTGCGACACCTGAAAGACATTGCGGCTCCTTTCGACTACTTTCGTTCTGGGCTTTGTTACAGCGGACGGGGGATGCACACTCTCCGCGCCTCCGGCTTATAAAAAACACTCTAGGGAATAGCCATACTAACAGGTTAGGGGCGACGTTTAGGTTTACGTTTCGTTTCGATTCGAGCCGGCCGAGTGTTCACGAAAGGAGCCGCGATGTCTTTCGGGTGTCGTTTCCGTACTTATGCGGTCGAGACTAACCTCTTAACCATTTTTTATGCCCTGGTACTTCGCTAGACAAGCAATAGGCAACTGACGGTTGGATTGCCGACCGTCGGAACGTCTGTAGCAATGTCCCACGTCGGCCCTGACTTGGGCGGGTCCAGGTCGGGTCCAACCAATTCGGAACGTCTGTTAATAGCTTTAGTAATAGAGTTCCGTACGGTACGGAACCCTATAAAGCGAGCTCCCGTACTGCGAAGGGATAACGTTCATATGTAGCCAACTGTCGTGTTTGCTATACTCTTGTCCAGTGGACGGGGTGTCTGCAGCGGGGTGGGGAGGGGCGGATTTGCATTTTATTAAAATACGTGAACAATTTTTATTTTTACTCTGGAAGCCGCCACCCGCAGGCGTGTGCGGTCGCCTGGCAGGCCCACCTTGCGGTCCGGAAGTATTCGGCAATTAAACCTAAACTGCCAACACGCAACTTTGAACCAATAGTATATTTATTATATACTTTATTTTAATGTGCATACATAGTGTAACGGGCATATGAGCACATCTGAAATAACAGCGCTGCGCCATCTGACGGAAGAGAGCGCAGACAGCTACGAACCGCGGACACGCAGCAAGGAACCTAAGCGACGTAGTGAGCCGGCCCACCGACAGGCCGCGCAGAGCACCACGAGTGAAGGTTAGGAAAGGAAACGTGTTCGACCGGCAGACATCTTACCGCCATTAAGAAACTAGGTCGACATATATTAAATCGAGAGTGATACGCACTGTACCGTCGAGCGAAAGTAGTGAAGCTGGGTCGAACGTCGCGCAGGACTACCAGAGATCCAGAGAGCAATAGAGAGGGTGAGTGGCCGAATGGCAGCAATATTTATTTCGCCGCGGTCGCCGGGAGCGAACCCACTCCCGCGAAAGGGGCGACGGAAGGCTATAACGGAACACCGATGTGATTGCAGGCCTTCCGGAACGCCCTCTCTGCTTACGGCCAGCGAACAGAGACTCCGGGTGCACTGCCCCGCGGTCCGGCGGACGAGACTTCTTCACAGCTAAGTGGAACAGAGTAATTCAAGTATATCTTCGAGTACGGTACGGCAACCCACGTGCGACGTCCTGTGGCCGAGCGGACGGGCCCGGATAGGCGTGCGGTGCCACCCTCGCGCGTCGGACCCGCCGTCGTGCGGCCACGCGAGCCGACGGAGAAGCGCGGGAACCCGCTTGCCACGTGGTTCTCGAACGTTCGAATAAGTAGATAGGCGTGCCGATCAGAAGTACAGGGGACAATAGCATCGCACCTCGTCCTACAGACGAATTGTTTAAGGAGCGATAAGACCAGTTCTCCCGAAATTATGCAAGAGAAATAGCGTATTATTTAGTGAAACATAAATGTAGACCGGTACCGACCTTGTCCGCGAACTGGGTAGGTATAATATATTGGACATTGAGAAATTTCTCGTGACAGTCGTGTAATATTTGTGTACGAGTACCTTGCGGGATTCGGGCGCAGTGCGCAGCGAGTCCGTCCCACCGTATATTATCGAAAGCAACTTGTACTACGGTGAACCTTGTTGGGTATAACAAAACTTTAGATAATTTGTGTGTATCATGAAATAGGAACGTAAAAGTAAATCGTAGGACCCACGCGCAGGGCGCGGCAAGCCCGGGTGTTGAAAGTTAATAACTTTATTTTTTGTACTAAAGTGAACCTTGTTGGGTATAACAAAATTTTAGATAATTTGTGTGTATCATGAAATAGGAACGTAAAAGTAAATCGTAGGACCCACGCGCAGAGCGCGACAAGTCCGGGTGTTGAAAGTTTGACAACTTTAAATTTTGTACTAAAGTGAACCCTGTTAGATTTAGCGAGATTTCCGATAATTCTTGTATATTGTGCAATAGTAACGGGAGAGTAAATCGTGAGACCCACGCACAGAGCGCGGCAAGTCCGGGCGTTGAAAATTTGATAAAGTTATATTGTGTACTAATGTGAGACAAGTTGATTCATAGTAGATATTGCGTGTAGTGTAGTGAGGAGAAGCGGGCGCGTTTAGAAGCGGCCGCGGATCCACCGCCGTGCCCCGCCCATCCGTCATATCGGGAGGGTTATGAAAACTGGAGTGTACTAATCCGATCCAAAATACGAATAATAACGAGCTAGCTAGGAAATTACGGGTAGGCGCTCACCCGGCAACGAAGAGCGTCTGGCGCCCACTAGAATAGGTATATAGGCTAAGATTGTTAGTGAGTAAGATTGTTATTTGAAAATAAGTGTTTAGTATTAAGGTGTTTAGGGTAAGATTATTTGATTTGAATTCGTGTTTAGATATAAGGTGTAATTAGAAGTCCGTGTTTGACGGAGCCAAATAGTGTTCAATAAATTGTGTGATCCTACTCAGCCGTTTCATTTGACCCACGCCCAGCTTATACACCATCACAATGGCGCCTAATAAAGGAATGAACGGCTGGGTAGTCTAGTGGGAGATTCCATCAGAATCGAACCGGCATTGGACCACCGCTGAACTTAAAATTTTGGGAAACAGTAATTCGAGTCATTTGGTAATTTAGAGACATTCTGGCAATATTTCAGCGACCGGAGGGGGGGTTTTTCATAAATTTTTTAATTTTTTTAATAGCTCACCCAGGGATATAAAGTCAAACACGGTTTAGTCATAAGAGTAATATAAGGTAATAGAACATTTAGGATTAAATAAGTAACAGTAAGGTCATCACGACACAGAGTCATTAAGCCACGCATTCGGGAAAACCGAAAATAGGCATAGGTAACCATGGATAGCAAATATTTATTGAAGGACGAGCTAGAATTCGAACTAGCATGTCGAGGAATCGGCCACATCTCGACAGTATCAGCGATGAAAAGTTTACTTCAACAGTTACTAGATCAGGAAAGTCAAGGTCAAATAGAATCAAAACAAGTAACACCGGAAGTATGCACCACCAACCCACTCGCACAGATGAGCTTATGCGAACGCAAGGCAGAGGCATTAGCGGCAACAATCGCGGAAATGGAGTCAAACCCAGACTCAGTAGGATTCAGGCGTACATCCGCGAGGTTATTACATCTGCAAAGGCGGACACACGTAATTGTCACGGAGAGTGAGGAGCAGACGAACCGGAAGAAAGAAATCCAAGCAAAAATAAAGAAATGCATGGCAGAGTTGGCAAGACTCAGCGAAATCGAAGAAGAGAAGGACCAAGACCTGACACAAGAAGATATCGAAACAATACAAAAGTCGCTGGGACAGGAAGCAGAACAGATAGTGAGCAGAATAAAAAGCAATATACACCCAACTCGACAGCCGCAAAACGAGCAGGGCCAAGCCCAGCAAGAAATATCAGTATCAATGCCCAGACAAGGAAAAATACTACCGAGGACATCGACAGTGGACATAGAAGAACCGTCAAATAAACAGAACTTTAGAAGAAACAAACTCGTACCACTGAAGGACTGGGGAATTAGGTTCACAGGAACAGAATGTCAAAGCATCAACGCATTTATCGAAAGGATAAATGAGCTAAAAGATGCAAGAAACGCAACAGAGGAAGACCTATGGACATACGCAATCGACTTATTCGACAAAGACGCACTAGTGTGGTTCAGAGCGAACAGGAAATACTGCGACTCATGGGAGGAACTACAAGCAATGCTCAAAATAAATTTCCAACGCCCATACTACCAAGAGGAGCTACTAGAAGAAATAAGAAAGCGGACTCAAGGCAAAGAAGAGAAAGTCATATTATACATAGCCATCATGGAAAACCTCTTCAACAGACTGCCGGAAAAGTTACCAGAAAACCAGAAGCTAAACATAATACGGAAAAACCTACAGCCATACTATCAACAAGCCATATGTAGGGACCATTTCGACACAATGTATGAGCTTACAACGGTAGCAAGATTATTGGAAAGAACAAAAATAAACTGCGAGACATTCAAGGAACCAACAAAGACCGAGTCATCTATGGAACCAGACTTAGCATACCAACGACCTAACAGACACGAAATGTGCGAGATCCAACCACCCAGACTGCCAAGCGAAACGACACGATCGAAGTGCTGGAACTGCCGCAAAGAAGGCCACTTGTTTAGACAGTGCAACACCCCTAGACAGAGACTATTCTGCTTCAAATGCGGTAAGTTCGGCATCACGTTCAATGATTGTAAGTGTAATCAGCCGGGAAACGAGAAAGGAGTGACCACAAAACCTGCCATGTAGTCACTCGGACACAAACAACAACAAAAAAAGAATGGCAGGATTGGGTGAAAACGGTTTCGAACTTCTTCAAAAAAATTCCAAAGTTATGCAGCATCGACAAACGAGAAGACAACAGGTACTACTGCAAGGTGGACATTTTAGGCACACAACACGTAGGTCTATTAGACTGCGGAGCGACGGTAACCGCAGTAACAAAAAAGTTCAGTGAACGACTAGTCGCAAAAGGACTAAAAGTTCAGAACAGAAGGTCGGAAAAACTTTCGCTAGCCGACAAGAGTGTGAAATATTCACAGGGAGTTATAGATGTGCCATTCGAATGCTTCGAGCAATACAAGATTATACCAGTCCACGTTTTGGAAGAAATGAACCACGACATCATACTAGGAATGGACTTCCTCGACGCATACGGCATACGTTTGACGAGAAATACAAGTAAAATACAACTAGACATGTGGAAATTACACCGTACGAACGGAGAAGGGATAGAGACACTGGAACAGAAACAAGCAGTAATAGCGAGGAGCGAAATGTCACCAGAACAAGAACGACAACTAGAAGACGTAATAAATAAAATGGCATCAAACATCGGCAAAGGGTTAGGCCGAACGAACATGATGACACACGAAATCGACACGAGTGACAACAAGCCATCGAAACAAAGGCAGTACCCCTTCTCACCAAATATAATCAAGTTGATGGAAACAGAATTAAAGGACATGATAGACAAAGACGTAATAGAGCCATCCTACAGCTCATGGAGCTCACCAATCCTGCTTGTACAAAAACCGGGAAAAAATCGCCTATGCCTAGACAGCAGACAATTGAACAAAGTCACCAAAACGGATTCATACCCCCTACCACGCGTGACATCCATACTGGATAACTTGAGAAACGCAAAATACCTCTCGACTCTAGACCTGAAATCGGCATTCTGGCAAATACCTCTGGAAGAGAGCAGTAAGGAAAAAACAGCATTTGCAATACAAGGTAAAGGGTTATACCAGTTCAAGGTTATGCCATTCGGACTAGTCAACGCTGCACAAACACAACAACGATTAATGGACAAGATATTTCCCCCGGAACTAGAAGGAAAGGTGTTTACATACCTAGATGACATCGTAATTTGCAACCAAAATTTTGAAGACCATTTAGAAACATTAAAAGACGTAATGAGACGATTGCAAGAAGCCAAACTTACAGTCAACATAGAGAAGTGTCAATTTGGAAGAGAGTCACTAAGGTACCTAGGATACGTAGTAGACAAGGACGGTCTCCGAACAGATACCGAAAAAGTCGAGAGCATAGTCAATTACCCGAGACCGTCAACTTATACAGAACTAAAGAGGTTCATCGGGTTGGCAAGCTGGTATCGGAGATTCGTCCCAAACTTCTCAATGATAGCTGGGCCACTACACGAGTTGACGAAGGGCAATAGCAAAAAACTGACATGGTCCGAGTCAGCCGAGAAATCATTTAGGGAATTGAAAACGGTACTCACGTCGACGCCGGTCCTCACCTGCCCGGATTTCGCGAAACCTTTCACCATCGAATGCGACGCGTCAAATCACGGAACCGGGGCGGTACTAGTACAGGAGATCGAAGGAAAAGAAAAACCGGTGGCGTACACGAGTAAAAAACTATCAGAACGAGAGACAAAGTACTCGGCGTCAGAAAGAGAACTTTTAAGCGTCATTCACGCAATAGAGAAATTTAGACCGTACATCGAAGGGACACAATTCACAGTCATTACGGACCACAGTGCACTGCAATGGCTCAACAACGCGAAAGATCCACACGGAAGACTAGCAAGATGGTCACTACGCCTGCAACAATTCTCGTTCATAATAAAACATAAAAAAGGAAAGGAGAACATCGTGCCTGACGCGTTGTCAAGAGCAATACCACAACCAGAAGTGAATGCTATAGACATACAAGAATCCGACAAAGATGAGTGGTACACAAACGTAGAAAACAAAATAGTCAACAAGAAAGCAGGCAACTTATGGCAATTGCACCACGGAAGCGTGTGGAGATACATGAAACTCCGACAATTCCCAAACGAAGACGACTCATGGAAACAAGCTATACCTTCAGATAAAAGGATTGAGGTGCTAAAGAAATGCCATGACGAACCAACAGCAGGCCATTTAGGCATGAAAAAGACCATCAACAGAGTGAAACAACACTTCTACTGGCCGACATTGATAAAGGACACAAAGGAATATGTACGGAAATGCGAGGTATGCGCCCAACAAAAATCTAGCCAGGAAAGACCAATCGGGTTAATGGGTAAACACAGGGACGTAGCGAACCCATTCGAAGTGATATCGCTGGACCTATTAGGACCATACCCAAGGTCGAAAAAGGGGAACACCATGTTATTGGTAATATCGGACTGGTTCAGTAAATACACCCTGTTATTCCCAATAAGAAATGCGACGGCGGACACGATAAATAAGATCATAGAGGAACAAATATTTCTAATATACGGGATACCAAAAGCAATTATAAGTGACAACGGAACACAATTCACAGCAAAAAAGACAAAAGAACTGTGCGAAGAATACAAAACACAGCTATGGTTCACCCCTCATTATCACCCGCAAGCGAACCCCACGGAACGCGTGAACAGGGTACTAGTCACGGCAATAGGGTCCTATATAGAAAAAGATCACAAGGATTGGGACAGAAACATTCCTCAAATAGGTCACGCCATAAGAACCGCCGTACACGAGGTCACGGGGAAAACACCAGCATTCCTAGTCTTCGGTAGAGAGACATCGGTACTGGGTCACAACATAAGCGGAATATCGGAAAATGAGCCGATCACATTCGATCGAACACAAACATCGGAGAAATTGGAAGAAATGCGAAAGATATACGACGACGTCAGAAAGAAAATGAAGGCAGCACATGATAGGAATGAGAAACATTACAATCTGAGACGAAGAGTACACAACTTCAGAGAAGGGCAGATCGTCTGGCGAAAAACTAAATTCTTATCGAACGCCGGCAATAACTTCTGCGCAAAACTAGCACCGAAATTCGAGAAAGCAGTAATCGACAAAACATTGTCAAAAGACGTCTTCCTACTCAGAAACATGAAAGGCAAGGAAATCGGCAAATGGCACGCTTCGGACCTGAAACCGGCAGCGCAATAACCCAAGGAATCCGGGTCGGATTCCAGGAGAGGAGGGGGGATATTGTAACGGGCATATGAGCACATCTGAAATAACAGCGCTGCGCCATCTGACGGAAGAGAGCGCAGACAGCTACGAACCGCGGACACGCAGCAAGGAACCTAAGCGACGTAGTGAGCCGGCCCACCGACAGGCCGCGCAGAGCACCACGAGTGAAGGTTAGGAAAGGAAACGTGTTCGACCGGCAGACATCTTACCGCCATTAAGAAACTAGGTCGACATATATTAAATCGAGAGTGATACGCACTGTACCGTCGAGCGAAAGTAGTGAAGCTGGGTCGAACGTCGCGCAGGACTACCAGAGATCCAGAGAGCAATAGAGAGGGTGAGTGGCCGAATGGCAGCAATATTTATTTCGCCGCGGTCGCCGGGAGCGAACCCACTCCCGCGAAAGGGGCGACGGAAGGCTATAACGGAACACCGATGTGATTGCAGGCCTTCCGGAACGCCCTCTCTGCTTACGGCCAGCGAACAGAGACTCCGGGTGCACTGCCCCGCGGTCCGGCGGACGAGACTTCTTCACAGCTAAGTGGAACAGAGTAATTCAAGTATATCTTCGAGTACGGTACGGCAACCCACGTGCGACGTCCTGTGGCCGAGCGGACGGGCCCGGATAGGCGTGCGGTGCCACCCTCGCGCGTCGGACCCGCCGTCGTGCGGCCACGCGAGCCGACGGAGAAGCGCGGGAACCCGCTTGCCACGTGGTTCTCGAACGTTCGAATAAGTAGATAGCCGTGCCGATCAGAAGTACAGGGGACAATAGCATCGCACCTCGTCCTACAGACGAATTGTTTAAGGAGCGATAAGACCAGTTCTCCCGAAATTATGCAAGAGAAATAGCGTATTATTTAGTGAAACATAAATGTAGACCGGTACCGACCTTGTCCGCGAACTGGGTAGGTATAATATATTGGACATTGAGAAATTTCTCGTGACAGTCGTGTAATATTTGTGTACGAGTACCTTGCGGGATTCGGGCGCAGTGCGCAGCGAGTCCGTCCCACCGTATATTATCGAAAGCAACTTGTACTACGGTGAACCTTGTTGGGTATAACAAAACTTTAGATAATTTGTGTGTATCATGAAATAGGAACGTAAAAGTAAATCGTAGGACCCACGCGCAGGGCGCGGCAAGCCCGGGTGTTGAAAGTTAATAACTTTATTTTTTGTACTAAAGTGAACCTTGTTGGGTATAACAAAATTTTAGATAATTTGTGTGTATCATGAAATAGGAACGTAAAAGTAAATCGTAGGACCCACGCGCAGAGCGCGACAAGTCCGGGTGTTGAAAGTTTGACAATTTAAATTTTGTACTAAAGTGAACCCTGTTAGATTTAGCGAGATTTCCGATAATTCTTGTATATTGTGCAATAGTAACGGGAGAGTAAATCGTGAGACCCACGCACAGAGCGCGGCAAGTCCGGGCGTTGAAAATTTGATAAAGTTATATTGTGTACTAATGTGAGACAAGTTGATTCATAGTAGATATTGCGTGTAGTGTAGTGAGGAGAAGCGGGCGCGTTTAGAAGCGGCCGCGGATCCACCGCCGTGCCCCGCCAATCCGTCATATCGGGAGGGTTATGAAAACTGGAGTGTACTAATCCGATCCAAAATACGAATAATAACGAGCTAGCTAGGAAATTACGGGTAGGCGCTCACCCGGCAACGAAGAGCGTCTGGCGCCCACTAGAATAGGTATATAGGCTAAGATTGTTAGTGAGTAAGATTGTTATTTGAAAATAAGTGTTTAGTATTAAGGTGTTTAGGGTAAGATTATTTGATTTGAATTCGTGTTTAGATATAAGGTGTAATTAGAAGTCCGTGTTTGACGGAGCCAAATAGTGTTCAATAAATTGTGTGATCCTACTCAGCCGTTTCATTTGACCCACGCCCAGCTTATACACCATCACAATAGATATATATAGATAGATATAATAATGTAAGTTGTTGCTCCACAAAATTTTACATGCAATTTCGATATTATTTCGATTAGATTCGTTTGTTAACACTTTGAAAAGAATGGGATTTACGGATGTAAGAAACTGCGATATTTTAGTATATAAATTGTATTAAATATAATAAATTCTCCTAAGATTTCACGCGAGGGGAGAATCTGCAGGCATAGGTTTTTTGTAAGTTTAAGAATTAAGAATATGGAAAGACAAACGTGAAAGTTCGTTCAAAAAAAAATACGAGAGGTGTCGTGGGAAGTTCCCTTCGCTATATTATTATGTTTTAAATAACAGGTACAATGAAGTAATTAAATGAAAACCAAAAAAAATCATGACGTCTATACTGCAGTAATATACCTATACATAGACATACGCTTGTAAACACACAAACACACATATTGCAGCAAAAGTGTCGTGAAAGTCTTACACTTTTTTCGGCCTAGCTCTCATTCGCCAAGCGTCTGGAGTGTAACGTGCGATAGAAAAATTCATTCCAACAATCCGCATAGTTTCAATAGATGCTGGTCCTGCCGTAACAACGCGCGTTATCGATGTGCAAGCTTCACGTCTAGCATCGCTGCTGACGTCGTCAATTTTGTCACAGAGCTGCAGTGTGTGGAGCGCGGATGCATTTCGTTCCGATTTTACCAATAGCTGACGTTCGTGTCAACCATTGCAGGAAACAATACATAATAGACGATGTAAAATTTAAAATATTGAGATACAAGTAGTGATGTCACATTTGGAAACCTTTCCAAACATAGGAAGTATTCCGAATAATGTCGGGACAATTTTCGTGTTTTTTTTTTAGAAGTTTATCGGAAAGGTTTTTTTTTTAATTTTTCTCAGATTTTTCAAATTTCAATTTAATTTAAGAGTGTTGTCGCACAAAATGTGATCTTAATTTGTAACTTTACCAAAATTTAAGCCTGCATTTTAGACACTTTCAGAAGTTTATTTTACGGGCGCTTTCCTCTCTATCTCTATCTCTGTCTCTACTTTTTATAAAAGGAAACGTTTGTCTGTATGTATGTATCTTTGAGGTATACTCCGAAACCACTGAACAGATTTTGATGCGGTTTATACCAATGTAAAGAGTAGTTCTTGAGGCTCACTTAGGCTATGTACCAACACGCTAAATAGCAATAGGGCTGAGCAGTATCAAAGAAAGTTTATTATGAATGGAATATAGTGTAGAATGATAATGCCGGATGAAGAAGACTGAGAAGGACGGCGGGCAGGGGGAGCGGAGGAGGGAGGAAGGGAGGGAGAGAGAGAGAGAGAGAGAATATAAGAGAAGCGATCAATTATTATAATATTTGCGTTTTAATCTGACAACGTTAAAGCAATTGAAAAAAAATATCGTTAACAGTTATATTATGGTGTAAAATTGAAGTTTATTGGACAATGTAATTTATTCCAGTTAACCATGTTCACATCGACTCTTTACCATTTGTGTTAGCGGTAGTAGAATAAATTACCGGTATATATGTTATAAGGCGCGACATGGGGTACCTTTCCACCCTTGGCCACGAATATTTGGATTCTGTACATGAAACACCAACAGAACGGTTTAGTTCAGATGCGTGGTAAGTCACCTGTGTACCTATGCGTGGAATCCCTGTCCAGTGCACGTGGTGCGCAGGTGGAATGGGGACAGTGGGATCGCGTCAAGCAGCCGCATGGAAAGCGATAAGCACGCTTAGGTTTTCCGTCCAGTTCAGCGTAGCCGGCACGACTGAAGGGAAGCACTGACACGGCACCCAGTTCACTAAGGTGTTATGGGCTGACATCACGGATGTTGTAGGTGATGTAGCCAACCATGTCAATTTCCATAAAAAATAAAATATATATATGTCTACGGACTTTCAGTGGTATTAAAAATTATGTGTACATGAAAATAAAAGTCGATAATTTTAAAAATCTTTCATAATATACACCTTAAGTACGACCTCAGTCACTTTTGAGTATACATACATACTAGATTAAATTGTCACCAAAACCAAAAGTGTGTGAAAAATTTCAGAGCAAGCGGTTGGAGGAACTGGTTTAAAACTCATTTGCAAGATTTGACAAGACGTGAAGTTAGATATAAGCTTGTAATAAATGCAAATTATTCAGTTCCCGTAAAAATGTCATGAATCATAGATTGACACAATGGTGTGAATAAATAAGTAGTAATTAATCTCTTGTTCTATTGTCTTCTCTTCTTCTATTTTCTTCACTTCTCTATCCCTTCTCTATCTCTTCGTTCTCCTCTCTGCATAATATAAAATGCAACGTTTGCCGTCTGTGTGTATGTATGTTCGCTTATAACTCGAGAAGGTCTCAACCGATTTGCATGTGATTTTCGCCAATGCAATCTGACATATCTTCTTATGGTTATAGGCTATATAACATCGACAATAACGTCGTCGTGCCTCTAGCCAGCCTACAGCAAGCCTATAGCAAGAACAGTGCAATGATACATCTTCCCTCTACCTCTTGTTCTCAATAAACAATGCAGTATGTAAATCCGAACGCCGCCTCTGTCGCTCACGAGGCCATACCACCGCAGTCAGTGCCACACTTGACGGCGCCATCAATCAAGTCGAGTTGGCGTTCCGTAAAGTAGCTCTCTACGAGCTCAAACGAAGTCTATAAAAATATTCACTTAGAATTAATTACCTTGTCGAAGCTGCAGACATATTTCAATCTGTCGTTTATCGTTGTATTGTATTATATTGTTTATTGATCATTGATTATGACAGTTAGACTGCACTCGAACTTGTCACAATTTGTTCTATCCGTTTCGATTACACCCACGAAGAGGAACCGACAAGAAACTTCGCAGGGTATTTTTTTATACATATTTTTATAAGTACTTTAGTGACTAGCCACATAATAACACCACCGCCTACAGTCTATCGAAAACACAGCTTGAGAGCAATATTAAAAAAAATTCTGAGACTTCTGACTACAAAGACTTATTAATTAAGTGTATCAGGTGTAAAAATCCTTTCTCAAACTTTGATACGTAATTTGTATCAACATAATTATGTTAAATTAGTATTATTAGTTTTCATACAGACACCCTTGGACTGATCTGCATTTTTGCTCTTTTCTGAGCCTGAAAAGGCCAACGCACTATTCAGATGAACAAAATACATTTTCAATATGCTCGACTATAAACGGCGAACTTTACAATTATTAGGTCTCTGTCTCTTAATTGCTTAGTGGTTAAATGGAATTGTATGAAAATTATTGAAAATTGATAGTACTGAATTTACCATTAAACTAAATTCAACAGCAATTATATAACCCAACGCGTGGGACCGGAACAACACGAATTAATATCCAAATACAGCATCAGGACCGGACTGTACTCTGCAGCAATTTGTCAGCGTTGCAACGAACGCATTCGAAATTCGAAACGCTTTATTGAAACCGCAAAATATTTTGTACGCGCCATATGAGCGAACACATGGCCCGTTTTGTAAATACGCGGTAAATTCATTTCAAATTAAAATTCTATCGAAATTCAACGGTTAGCACTCCGTGGAATATATTCGTGAATTTGCTTTGAAAATTAGAATAGTGCTGATAACAACGTCCGCTTTATAATTTTGTAATTTGTCAGTCACCTAAGTACTTATTAATGTGTAAAACTGCTTTACGTGGAACACCCAAGTACGTAGGCTAGCTTTAGAGCATTGTCTGAAATATAGGTTTTCAGATAACCAGGCATGTTTTTAATAATTTTCAGTTCTCTTAGGTACCAATATATAATAGGTACTTATTCTCTAGAGTAGACGCTGATGGTGGTTTATTATTTTTAAAGGTTCAATAAATAATGTATAATAAACATCGCTTTACGATTCCATTTAGTTACATCTAATAAGAAAACAACTATTTTCAAAACGACTTAATAAACAGTATTACTATCATTGCAAAAAAAAGTACAGTCTTCAAAAAATATCAAGGGCCCAAAATATTGCCGCACTGCGGTGACAGTTGTTGATTTTTTTTTTTTTGCAGACTGTACGTATTAGCTACTTTCGTACATACCAGCCGGGCGTCACTCACGGGGCAGGTGTGGTGAGAGCAGCTTTAGTGAAGCGGTTCATGGAGCCAGCGGGCGGCCACGGCCATACAGTGTTACTGTCCTTCACACTACGCGAGACACGCTCGCCCCCAGACCACCATCACGATATGTCTAAGCTGCGTACACTTTGCTTCATATAAACTTTGATTCTTAAGGCCTCCGTTGATTAGACGATTTGAATTCGGAACGAACTATCCACTAACAGTGTCGGCGAAGCCGCGCGGCGGCGGAGGCGCTTTGAGTTACGAAAAACTTTACTACTCGAGACTACACCTCGGTTTGGTCGCGCTAACTACCTACTGTACTACCGCCACTAAATCACCCCTAATGAGTAGAAAATATGCGCTACTGTACTTCTCTCGCGCCACCGGCGACTATTTACAAAGTTACGACTAAATACGCGGAAAATGAAAAACACCAAAACTGCGTCCGGACGACTCGAACGGGTCGAGCTTTCGGAAAAGTTGAGATCGCAGAACGCGCGGCCGCACGCTCCGTCCGGGCGAACTAAACTATAATGTGCCCGCGCGGCTAACAACAACGAGACACAACGACAGTTATAAGCCACTGGGTTTCGTCTTATCGTTAGAGTGAGGTCGCTATCGGCGTGTCGCGTGGCGTGGATAGTGCGGCACGTGCGAGTCTGCGGGAAGCATGGCCCCACGTCGCACGCCCGCCTGTTCGGCTCACACTGTCGCCGGTGCGCCCGCCGCCGCGAGCCGGCGCGCCCGCCCGCCCTCCGCCCCCGCCCGCCCAGACACCGCGAGCCGCGAGCGAGCGAGAACACGCGACGCACCGAACCGACCACATCGAGCACTGACACGACTCAACATTGACCCGATCGCTCCGATATCGATACGAGATCCGCGATAACGCCAACTCAAAGGTCAAAAGCGTCCAGTGAATGAACTGCGAGCTAACGAACTTACGTGTACATGTCGCGCTCGCCGCGCCGCGCCAACACCACCGCTGCGTACGCCCCGCCCGCACCGCAGCGCGACTCCAATCATTTTGTTTACTTGCTATATGGACAAGTTTTGATCAAATTCATACGTCTGGAAGGTCGTTGGCGACTAGGCGCGCGCGGAGCAACCTTATCGCGACAGGGGGCGGATATAGTTACACGTAATGTGCGTACTGAGTCGAGTGTTGAATACCAAAGTATTATAACCAATAACTAGAACATTGAATACATACTGATGAGGGCGTCTTGATAAAACGTTATTGATATGAAGCGTTTGTTCAGCTAGAGAGAAAGTCATACTCAAGTAGGTACCGTGTGGGGCCGGTACTTAATAAAAATAGCCCCAGTGCATCTCTACCCGTGCATATAGTAAAACGCGACTAAGGAATAAGGACAAGATGCTGTGCATAAGGGTGACAGGTTAGCCACCTCTCACCTTGACACGGTCTTTGCACCGAGTCATGCAGCAGGTGGGCCTTCGTGCCATACTTGCTGTCTGATAGGTATCCCAATAGTTTGCTAAACGTGGTGGTCGGTGTTGTGCTGTATTTTACCAGAGTACTTGCAGCACAAACATCGATTAATCTGCTTACCCCGATTGTCGGGATACGGCGTGTGGTGTGTATGTATGTAGAGAAAGTCATAGTTGGCATTCGTTAGAATATTAATTTAATTTTGCACTCTATAACCTATTAACGCTCGCTCGGTGCCCTGCTTATGTCCAGCGCACAAGACCAAAAGTTTCTAAATTCTTGAAAATTATCTGATGTATCTTCTTTCGTTAATGCATTTAACCTAGTTTTCGGTTGTTAGAGTTGAAAACTTCTGGAAATGAACGCTTTCCAAAGTTGCGACGTTATCTAACTCGACGCTTGCAAGCGCAAGGTTTTCTGTGTTGGGCGGCGCGGCGCGGCCGCGGCCGGGGCGGGCGGGGCGCGGCCGTGGGCGGGCGCGTTCGGAGACGACGACGGCGCGTCGTCCCGGCGATCATTTTTCGACAATTAGGAAGTTGCGGCTACGAGCCGCCAGAGACTATTAGTGCGCCGCGGCATAACCGCACCAGCGACGCCGGCGACAAACCCGCCTAGAAGCGCCAAGTCACGCTCCGCCGATAAATTATTTACAAAATTACCTACAGCGGCGAAAAAATGGCGCTTCCCGCGCACTGCAAAATTAGCAGGTAAGTGGCGCGCGCGATAACGTCGCAGATTTACGTCGCATCGAGCGAGATCCGCGCGCGCAACTGACAGCGCACTTTTTACGGACTGGAAAACGTAATATAGCATCGGTAAATTAGCACACATTAGTCTGCTTTGTTCTGTTTATTAGTTCTGTTTATTAGACTAGTTTGTTTCTGAAAGTTTAAAATAAAAATAAAATAAAAAATAAAAATTATTATTTTAGAAATTACTAGCTGTGCCCGCGGCTCCGCCCGCTCTCATATTTGACTTCTCTGCTAACCTCATAAGCCATTTAGCGTGATAGGAAGTGTGCCTATAGTTGATGGGAAGAATCAAGCTATCCGTGGATATTTTTAAATTAAAATCGGTTCAGTGGTTCTCGAGTTATAAGCGGACAGACAGACATACATACATACAGAAAGCAGACTTTGGATTTTATTAAAGGTAAGGAAGGATAAGGAAAGGAAGGAAGGAAGGAAGGATTCTTGTAATGGAAAATGTCTTATAATACTTCTCTATACCAACAAATCATGGAGTGTAATGTGTGTGAATGTAACTTGGCACATTGTAGGAGTTAGCTTTCGCTTTAGTAACTTATAATTTTATCTACCTCAAAAAATCACAATCTCCATTTTTAGGATTCCGTATTCATACGGAAGCATATTACAAAGCCTACAATGTCTGTCTGTTCATCTGTCTGTTTGTCTATCCGTCCGTCCGTCCGTCACAGACAGATTATCACAGAATATGTGTTATTATGTCGGATACGCCAACAAATAATAAAAAAACCGGCCAAGTGCGAGTCGAACTCTCGCACCGAGGATTCCGTATCGCCATGTCATGGTTAGCGCCACTCACGCCATCTATGGCGTGTTATAAAATGCTTCATATTAGTTAAAATTCATGATTAGTTAAAATTCTTCATACACTGTTCGGCAGATGGCGCGCGCGCATACACTTTCTGGTTTCTTCTATGGGAAACCCCATGTTTTTTTTACTTTTTCTTATTTTTATTATTTGTTGTTATATCGGCCATATTAACACATATTCTGCGAAAATTTCAACGGGCTACCTATTAAGGTTCAAGAGATACAGCCCTCGGACAGACCGACGGACGAACGGACGGACACACAGACAGACAGACGGAGTAGGAGTAATAGGGTCCCGTACCGGATACCTAAAAAGCAAAAAGTAGAACATAAAGGGGTCCCCATACAAGAAACGTGCTAACAATCAATTATTTTTACGTTACTAGATAATAGATGGAGCGACGGGCAGTTTGTATGACAGATACAAAAGATAGACGGATATGTTTTTTTACAGGGTGCACGCACGGGTTGATGTGACCAGAAGGTGAATGGAAGATCAGACGTTCAGACGTTAATTGTCAGCCTCGGTAGCTCAGTGGTGCAGTCGGTCGACAGCAATCCGACAGCGACATAGTTTACCCGGTGTGGTTGTGGGCCGTCATCACGGATGTTGTAGGTGAAGTAGCCAACCGTGTCAGTTTAAAAAAAAAAGACACATCCAATGACACCACTGCTCGAAACCACGCTCAGTGAGGCGCCATGCCAGCTGTAAGGCGGGCAAAAAGGTCGTCGTCTAATTTATTAATACGTATTTTGAAGAATAAAGAGCCCCTAACTAAAGATTTTGTGAATTTGTACTCAGGTCGCCCTGGCTAAACAATCACTCAA
Organism: Nematopogon swammerdamellus; assembly: GCA_946902875.1. Taxonomy (NCBI): domain Eukaryota; kingdom Metazoa; phylum Arthropoda; class Insecta; order Lepidoptera; family Adelidae; genus Nematopogon; species Nematopogon swammerdamellus. Next base: position 23,533,684 of record OX336339.1, read on the forward strand.
CTTATTTTTGACCCCCGACGCAAAAGGAGTTATAATTTTGACGTCTGCATCTGTCTGCTGTGTGTATGTCAGCGTTTCTGTCTGTGGCATCGTAGCTCGCAAACGGACCTGTCCGTTCCACTAGTCCCATTGACCTTGTCCCATGATGGGACTATTGGGACGAGTATGGATGAGGTATTGTTTTATGAAGCTGCTTTAACCAAGTGTTTCTTAGCTATGTTTGATGAAGATCAGGTCTGATTCTATGATCATTCGGCACTCTTAATTGATGAAGGAATCTCAGCTCTCTTAAAATGCTTGAATTATAAATTAAGGCACAAAATTTATAAAACCCACACTAATAACAATCCTTAAAAAGTCAAAAATAATTTATGTTTAGTTACTTAAAAGCGTCGGTGGACCGCTAAGTAAGTAATTTAACTTTTATTTCAAGCATTTTTTTTTAAATCGCAAGCAAATTGGTATACTTTTTTAGATAATACATTTTTTATTACTTAATTACTTGGCGACTTAAATACGAATATAGCTAAGAACGATCCCGATAAAACCAGTTTTCTAATAAAAAAAACCGCATCCGAAGCGGTCCATCCGTTTAGGAGCTACGATGCCACAGACATACACACACGTTAAACATATAATATCCCTGTTTTTGCGTCAGGGGTTAAAACAGAATTCTTTCGGGTCGCTCATGCAATGACGTCGAGTCCGCCGAACCGCGACTTCTATTTTACTTACATTTTATTTATTTTTTTTAATTTGTAATTCAACTATTTAGTAAATCGCTAACATTACTTTAACTGTGAAAACTACATTTTATAATTTGTGAAAATCCACAGCGCTTGCACTTTTTCAGAACAAGCGTTCTTTACTTATGTCAACTATTATAATATTTCCGGCCATAACTCTCGTACTACATTTCCACATTGATCGACTGCTGGATACAGGCATCGCAGTGTGTAGCTGTAGCCGGTGGGGCGGCGGCGCGGCGCGGTGGGTGGCGGCCCCCGACAGCCTCGCAGTCTTTGTATAGAGCCTCCGCGCAGCCGGCGGGGCTCCCACGCCTCTCATTCAGCGGACTGCGCCAAAACTCGACGCCCAGGCGATGTGGCGGTGTCAATTCCCTTATTCAAATGCATACTGCTATAAGTGGATGAAACTTTTGTTAGTTTGTACGGTTTTATGTTCTTCTTTTTTTTATGTAATCCGGTATGGGTGGCAGAGTCGGAGGGGCCAAAGTACATGCTCCGACTAGCCAGTATCACCTCCGAGGTGCAATACTGGAGACTTTCCTGGATTGATGGCTACTGAACTAGAGGAGAACACAACCGAAGCTGCTATGCGGCCATCTTACGTCCAGTACGGTGGCACCAACCCAGTCGGCTACAATTTGAGCCTACCACATAGTAAGGGGCAAGGGAAGAGACCTACAGTTTTACACCGGTTCCGAACGGTGAAGCAGCAGGTGTAGGTATTCACGAACATTTTTTTGCCACAAAAAACTTAATGGTAAAGGCCGACCGGATTCGAACCTCTGAGCTCTCGCATGAGAAGCCGATACCCAAACCACTCGACCGCCATGTGTATGAAATATATTATGAGTATATTTACTTCACGCTTGTCATCTAAATCGACCTTTGAAGCTTGCCGTGGTTCGGATTCCATGTAAAACTGTAGGTCCCTTCTCTTCTAAACTTAGTAGGTGGTAGGGTTTTACCAGCCCGGGTTGGTAACAGCATACTGAATGAAAGATCGGTCGAAGCGGCTATGTAAATAGTGTTACCGTCCAGTTCAGTGTAGCCGGCATGGCCAAAGGGAAGCACTGACGTAGCACCTAATTCGCAAAGGTATTATGGGCTGACATCACAGGTGTTCTAGGTGATCTGGTCAACCGGGTCGACTCCCATAAAAAATCGGCCAAGTGCGAGTCGGCCTCGCGCACCGAGGCTTCGGTACCACCACTTACACGTACTTGTTAGGGATTCTGTTAGAAAATGCCTAAAGGCATTAATTTTTACCTTTAACCCATATTTTATGTGAGTTGAATAATTATATACAATACAATACAATACAATACTTTATAGTTTGAACTATAATCACACCAAGTTTGACGCTTGTATGTAGGTGATATCTTTTTTCGGTAGAGCATAAACAAAACAAATTAAAACAATAACCGCAGTCTTTCTGCCAGGATTTATAAATCAAACATTCGAGCATAAGCCCTATTGTTTCACTCACAATAATTGAAATGTTTCCATTCCTCGTGGACGTTAATTCCGACATTTGAAATTCGAAATTCGAAACGAATTCAAATGCGCGCATGGCGGGCCTTTCATATTTCAACATAAACTTATTATGAGTGCATCGCGCACTTCTTGGCATGCTATGGTGTAAAAATGTTTAACGTCAGCACTGCTTCGCTAATAGCTCTTGTCGCACAAATAGTTTGTAGCATTTGGTTTTATTTCGCAGCCGCGTGTAAACTGTCGACTGCCGGGTCGTAGGGTGCCGGCGAATGGAACAGGACAAGTTTTAAGTTTATTGAGCTGAGGCTAACTTTGTGCGACTTCCAGGATTTAAGTGAGTCGAGTAATTATTCAAATGAGATCAACTTTTACCCTTTCTTTCAGTATCGTATCAATGCTAGGTAAAATAGTGCAGCTTTTAAAATTAAATGAAAAAAAAAAAATATTTTTGACATGGAATCCATATGTAATGTCTTACTCGTGCCATTTGCAAAAATCTACCGTCATTTTTAATGTAACAATTGATGACGTCATAGCCTTTACAAAATAGGCTTCGAAAATCAATAAATGCCTATAACTCCTAAACTACTGGTCAGATCGACTTGAAATTTGTTTCCTTCCGTAAAAAAAATTCTCTTTCTGAAATATATTATGTCTGTCCATGATGCCATGTCTAATGTCTACCGGGAGTCCCACGAATACCAGTGCATTTTTTATGGATAGCGCGACATGTGGCATCGTTTCACCTACAAGTAGGTGTCTAAAGATGCTTATGGACTGTATCTTCTCTTTACTGACCCCAGAGAAAATTATGAACTTAAAATACATAAACGAATGCCACATGCTTAATAAATTTTTTTAAATTATTATTTTCAATTTATTAATCAATTATCTGTATTCAAAATGTAAATATTGTACTTATTCTGGTTTATAACGAACGGACAGAGAGCCGAGTCTTACTTTATGGGTTTCGTTTGAACGATTTTGGTACATAACCCTAGAGATCAGGCAACTTAATCCAATATACAATGGCTGAAAGATTGTCAAAATAGTTATACTCACAGTTATACTCACAAAATAGTTATACTCACACTATACAGTTATATAGTGCATACTATTCGCAAAACACATCCCTGCAAATCATAACTCATTTCCAGAAACACTACACTGCCTCTTAATCTGCCAGTTATAGTTTAGCAAATAATGCTCTCGCGTTCAGCATCCACAGCAGTTTATATTTTCAACTATTCGTATGAGTAAAATTCCAATTCTCCCGAGACACCCTGTGGGGGGTGGAATACTATAGAACTTAATTTTACACTTACTTATGTAGATGAAAATGTAAACTGTCGATTTATTCTTTTTACCCGACTCCGCGAACCAAAAACGAGGGTAATGTAAGTAAAGTAAGTACCTACTTGTTTTTAGATTTCCATATCCGTACGGATAGCTTATTAGCCTACACCCTCTGTCTGGCCATCAGTTGTAGGTTCGATTCCCACTTCAGATATATTAAATTGTTTGCAATTTTTCTGTTCTAAATAGTTTTAAATAAAAGCAAATATAAATTAATAATAATTTTGTGAACGTAAAAAAAATATAACTGATAATTAATACATATCACACGCTGAATCCCGACAATCGAGGTAAGCAGAGTAATCTGTGTTGTGCTGCAAGAACTCTGGTAAATTACAGCATAACACCGAACACCACATTTCGCAAAGTATTCGAACAAGATTCAATAGATCAAGCAGCAAGTAAGGCACGAAGACCAACCTGCTGCATGACTCGGTGGAAGTACCGTGCCAAGGTGAGAGGTAGCGATCCTGTCGCCCTTTAGCGCGGCAGCTTGCCCTTATCCCTTAGTCGCCTTTTACGACATGCATGGGGAGAGATGCAGTGGGGCTATTCTTTTTACGTACCGGCCCCACACGGCACTGATAATTAACTCTGTAATAAACTCTCTACTAAACTTAGATTAGATTTTAATTCAAATCTATTAATCACAAACCTCTCATAAGTTTCTACATGATAATTACACGTTCAATATAATCAAAAATCTTGTGTTAAAGTAGATTAATCCCATTATTATTTATATACAAAGTAAATAGTATGACTTGTGGAATACTCCACGACGCATACCTACACAGTCAAAGTGTAAAAGTATTCAAAGTTAGTTTGAATGTACGGATCGACCAAAAGCGGAGTGAATCGAATTCCATTTCATTCTGTGTTCACCGATACCAATTAATTTGTTGCTGCGCTCCGCTGCGCCCATCGCGATATTTTATCGCGAGATTTCTAAAAAAAAAACTTTCACAGAAATAGTTCGGAAATCCTGAAAGCGAAGTTGTGCACAATATCTTGATATAAATTATGACTACAATCCCATACGATTTGAAGGTATCGCAAACAGTTACTCACTAAACTTAAAACCGAAATTTACTCAATGGTCACATTCAATAATGATAAACGTTCGAAAGTCGTGTCACCGCAAAGCGAACAAGATTTTAACGGTCGCAAACACAACGTCTGAATCGCTCGAGATAGAGCCAGCGCCAAGTATTCCGTGAGGGATGTTGTAATGGCGGTTGCGGCGAGCCAACTCGCCACCTAATGCGTCTCTGCGTCCGAAATCAACTCCACGTTGCCGTATTAAAATGCTCTTTCGGTAAAAAAGATAAGCGTAGCACTTTCCGATATAAAAATCACGTGGGCCGCTTGCCAACTAGTTTTGAGTTGGAGCCGCCCGAGGTATTACATACAATTCACGAAAAGGACATTATTATTTCTTATCTTTCAGCGAGAGCTCCTCCGCGGCCCGCCACTAGAGGGCGCGCCCTTAAGCGAGGCTTATTGGCCACTTATCACGCCACTTTGTGCGCCATCGCGCTAGTAGTGCGACTCGGCACGGCGGTGTTGTCTTAAGCTGCGGTTAAACGGCGCGTGCTAGCGCGAGCCGGACGACGGACGACGGTACGCCGCGCCTCACAACCGACCGGCGCGGGGCGCGGCTCGTGGCGCGGCGCGCTGTCCGCGCGATCCATCACTTGTCGTTTTTTCGACACAGATCAAAGGCGCGCGCGCGGCCCGCGGTGCTGCTCGTGTTAACACGCGGCGTTTATCCAGGTAATGCAAATCGCGCCACAGAGGTAATCGTCCATTTTGTGTTTTTAGGGTTCCATATCCGGCACGGGACCCTATTACTAAGCCTACGGCGTCTATCTGTCAGTCCGTCCGTCCGTCTGTCCGAGGGCTGTATCTCTTGAACCGTAATAGGTAGCCCGTTGAAATTTTCACAGTATATGTGTTATTATGGCCGATATAACAACTAATAATAATAAGAAGTAAAAGTGAAAAAATTCACGGGGTTCCCATAGAAGAAACTAAAAAGAGTATGCGCGCGCGCCATCTCCGAAAAGCGTATGAAGCATTTTAACTAATTATGAATTTTAACTAATATGAAGCATTTCATAAACACGCCATAGATAGCGTGAGTGGTGCTGACAATGACATGGCGATACGGAACCCTCGGTGCGCGAGTTCGACTCGCACTTGGCCAGTTTTTAGCCGCAGACGGACGGCGCGGCTCGCCCTATAACGCGTCGTGTAACCTCACAGATTCGCATCCGGGTTAAGACGAGCCGCGCCTACACGGACGAGCGTCCGTCGTCCGGCTCGCGCTAGGGCGCGTCGTGTAACCTCACAGATTTGCATCCGGGTTAAGACGAGCCGCGCCTACAAGGACGAGCGTCCGTCGTTCGGCTCGCGCTAGCGCGCGTCGTGCGACCTCACAGATTTGCATCCGCGTTAAGACGAGCCGCGTCTACATGGACGAGCGTCCGTCGTCCGGCTCGCGCTAACGCGCGTCGTGTAACCTCACAGATTTGCATCCGGGTTAAGACGAGCCGCGCCTACACGGACGAGCGTCCGTCGTCCGGCTCGCGCTGGCGCGCGTCGTGTAACCTCACAGATTTGCATCCGGGTTAAGACGAGCCGCGCCTACACGGAAGAGCGTCCGTCGTCCGGCTCGCGCAAGCGCGCGTCTTGTAACCTCACAGATTTGCATCCAGGTTAAGACGAGCCGCGCCTACACGGACGAGCGTCCGTCGTCCGGCTCGCGCTAGCGCGCGTCGTGTAACCTCACAGATTCGCGTCCGGGTTAAGACGAGCCGCGCCTACACGGACGAGCGTCCGTCGTCCGGCTCGCGCTAGCACGCGTCGTGTAACCGCAGCTTTATACGTCAATCTAGCTACCTACTCGTTTAACAGAGAGCTGGCAGTTATCTTAATAGCTTCGTCAAAGTGCCGAGATCGACCTGTGAGCGCAGCGCAAACTCGCGTGATAGTAAAATAGGTAAAGATGAGCTTTTAACTAAATAGCCGATAACCATTATATTCTTCATTATCTTCTAATAAATACTTCTCGACGCATTCTGTCTCTAATCAAAAACGCATCACAACCTATCCGCGCCCGAGTATACAGCATGGGTAAGTATACATTGGCTGCGCATTACAGAGAGCTTTCAATCTAGACCCATCACGTGTCTGACGCAATCACCGATATCGCAGGCAGCAAGAGGCGACGCCTCAATATGACTCAACGAAGCATCTTGTAATTAATACCCGCAGAACAAATTATGCGGCGTAGAGTGACCGGCCAATCTGCAATGCGCCTCACCGCCCCCGCCCGCCCGCTTCGGCCGCCTCAGGCGCGGGCCGCCCCGCCCGCCGCTCCGCCTCCGCCGGTTCATTAACGGAGCCGCGCAGCCTCCTCCGCCTCAGCGCGGCCACGTAACACGAGACCAGACAACAAGAAACTCGACACTCTTGCAGCAAGGCGAAATTGTGTGTTGGACGCGGATGAAGGAGTTTGCGATTAATCTGAAAGCACAAACGAGGATAAACATAAAGCATTAATCATTAATTTAAAATAAGACATAAAAAGTACTATTAATCATAGGTGAAATATGCGATAAAAGTAATTAACATACTCTATTCTAACGTATGTACACCCTCACCTTCTCATGAACACAGCCTAACACACACACTCTCATCTACGCACGCACCCTCGTACACTTTACTTTCACACATCATTATTTACCTACAGGTAGTAAATAAAAATATTCTAAATTTTTTCACGAATAACCAACACTGAAATAATTCATTGTAAAACTTAGTAAATTACCTCCACACCTTATTACGCCATCCTCTGCCCCCCTTACATATCGTTGTTTTATGATACAATACGATATGAAATTAGGCAGAATATCTAAAACGACCGACCGACGCGCCGCCGTTGCCCCGATTCAATGTTCGCTTATAAGTCTAAAACTACTCAATCAATTCACATGGCTTTTCTTTGTATGTGCTATTGTGGCGCAAAACGTAGACGCGGGAACAGCTATAAAGAATAATTTCCACATAATCTGTGTAAGCTGTCCTGTCGTGAATGTTCCCAGGTGACTGCAGAAGTGAGTGTGGGCGGCGCCGGCGCGGCGGGGCCGCGGCGGAGCGGGGGCGCGCGGCGGGGGGCGGGGGCGGCGCGCAGCCAGGAGCGAGGACAGGCGAGACTGGAGTGAAACCGGAGAATGCGTTTGATTGAATGTTTGCTATGTATAGAGTTTCGTTTGCGCACCGCTGATGGGGTTTCATTGGGTGCAGGGGCAAAACTGTTTGTGTTTTATCGCATTTCTATGAAAAAAAAAATCTTACTTGTAGAAATTGATAGGTCTTTTTTATTTCAAATACATAACGCACTGCCAAGCGCAAGCAGTTACTGAATACTTTCGCTAATAATATATAATAACTAGCTTTCCCGCGGCTTCGCTCGCGTGAAATTCGTATTTTAAAAGATGAAAGTAATTAAGAGAATCGGGAAGTCCGCTCTCCTCAATACACCAGGGGAAGTCTCTTTTCAACCCTTAAATCTTGCACTAGCATTTTCAAATTTTTATGTGTAAAAGATATTATCAATATCTATGCCCCTATGTTGTCCTTTTTTCGTTATTTCATTTTAAATCAAATATATTTGATTATAAAAGTGTCAAAATATAGCCTAACTTTCATATTTTTTATATGGAAAACTATAAAAAAAAAATTAAAATTAAAACATAGAGGCATCCAGTAGGCTTTTGTTGATAGCAAAAAAAATATATCACTTAAATTGAGGAAGAATAAAGACATGAAAACAGACTTCGCCTGAATGATGATTCACAAATATTTTGTAGGCAGTTAGCTTCTGAGCTGCAAATGTCCTTTTCACACAATTCGGGGTGTGAGGGGGGAACTACTCATGGACAGCCCACTAATACAGAAACATATTACGTGATGTAATAGTGAAGTTCATTTCATTATCGATATATTTTCTTTAGGGCTGGGATGCATTTTATCGATGTAATATAAGCATCTACGAGTATGTAAGTCTACTTACTACTAGGCAAAGAACAAAAGATATTTAATTAGGTGGTGGGCCATATCAAAATTTAGTTTTTGTAATATAAAAGAAAAATTCAGCTTTTTTGCTGAATTTTAATAAGATACTTTTTTAATAATTTGAAAAGGTCTATTTTCTGAAATATCATCATCATCATCAGCCTGTATCGGTCCACTGCTGGACTTAGGCCTCTCCCAAGGCACGCCACCACACGCGGTCTTCCGTTCTTCAATATAAAGTATTAAATTTGAACTTTCAGAAAACGGTCGTTCAGAAAAAGCTACTACACAATTCGCAGCTCATGAAGTACCTGGAGACGAATGGTCTCATCAGCGATCGGCAATACGGCTTCCGGCCAAAACGATCAGCTGGTGATCTCCTAGCGTATATCACTCGTCTTTGGGGTGAATCGCTCGAAGATCACGGTCAAGAATCCTTGGCAATTGGCCTTGATATTGCCAAGGCATTTGACCGGGTTTGGCACGTCGCTCTTATTAATTTATTTTTATTTTTTCGCTTTAATTTTTTTTTCTCTTAAACCAAGTCGCATTAGCATACAATTATTATATAACAAAGAACCCCAGACTAACGTATGCCAAAAACACCGAAAGGTAATCTCGTTTGGTATAGAAGTTACAGCTAGGTGTGTAAGTTTTTTCGTTAGGGTTGTCACAAATGTTCGGGCTAAGTTTGGCCGAACATTTTTAACAACTAAATCAAATGAAATGAAATTTAATGGACATACAAATTGTTTTTCCACCATCCGTAGCCCTAATCGATACGCGTCATTTGACATCCTAAATATTTACGTATCCGTAAAACTCACAACACCAGGGCGAATTCGCACTCTCGGTGGAAATCGGGGACTATACTGAAGCGATTGAAAAGACATTTTAAATGTCAAAATAAAATGTGTTGGAACATTTCACACACCACGACTATTATCGAATTTCGGAGATTTCACCTGTACTATGCTATGCCTGTGCCTGACCTTCGCAGGCAGGCGTACTATAAAAAAAAGAAAATGTGCAGTTTTCTGGTTCGGATTCCACGTAAAACTGTAGGTCCCTTCCCTTTTTACCGTACTAGGTGGTAGGATTTTTTTATAGATAGAAAGCGCGACATGTGGCGCCGAGCCACCCATAGTGTGTCTAACGACGCCCATGGACATTCGATCGTACGCGGGGGTTGCGAATGCCATGCCGGCCTGACAGGTGCCTATTCACGCCTCTCTTGAAGGACCCGAGACTGCACTTGGGGGGAAATATGTGGGCAGGGAGAGCGTTCCAGAGTTTACCAGTTCTGTGGAGGATAGATTTGCAGCACCGATTGGTACGCATCCGTGGTAAGTCCAGCGTATAGGGATGCAATCTCTGCCCAGTGCGCGTTGTGCGGAGGTGGAAAGGGGACGGCGGGATTGCGTTAAACAGCTCCTCCGAGCATTCCCCATGGAATAAGCGATAGAACACACTTAGGGCGCCGACATCCCTACGGAGTTGCGGGGGTTCTAGATCGCGGGATACGTCGGGGTCACCCACTAGTCGCAAAGCTCGACGCTGGATCGAATCCAAAGGCGCAAGCTGGTATTTAGCTGAGCCATCCCACAAGTGCGAGCAGTACTCCAAGCAGGACCTAATCTGCGTTTTATAAAAAAACAGCCTTGGTTGTTTGTGTCCAGGTACGCCATGAGCTGTGCATTGATAATGCGCTCCATCACCTTGCAGAGTAGAGAGGTAATCGCTATAGATCGGTAGTTCGACGGGTTTGAGCGGTCGCCCTTTTTGGGAACTGCTTGAACAAACGCAGATTTCCAGGCTGCCGGCACACGGCAAGTGGAGTAAGAGAGGCGGAAAAGGCGCGTCAGCACTGGAGACAGCTCCGGAGCACACCGTTTCAGCACCAATGCAGGAATTCTGTCCGGCCCACCTGCCTTCCTGGTGTCTAGGGAGAGAAGCTTTGCCCGCACAGTTCGTTGTCGGAACTGTACTTCCGGCATGGAGTTCTTACACCTAGTTATGGATGGATGGATGGCACCCCCATCGTCCAGGTTAGAGTTCCCCGCAAAGAGAGACACCAGTAAGTCGGCCTTCTCTTTTGCGGAGTGAGCAAGTGAGCCCCCAGGACATTGCAGAGGCGAAAGTGAGGAGCGGCAGAAATTCGACTCGACAGATTTGGCGAGAGACCAAAACTTACGGCTCCCAGTTGGGGGCTGGTTCAGCCTACTCTGCCGATAGGGGTCCCGGCGGCCGTGTCGGTGCACCACTAACAGATCGATTATTCGAGCACTTGAGTAGAGCGGCAGACGAAGTACAAGTCCGGTTTCCCTTCGCGAATATGGCTCTGCTCGGAGATTTTAATGCCCACCACGAGGTGTGGCTAGGCTCCGGGAGAACTGACTTGGCGGGGAGAGCCGCCTACGACTTCGCCCTGACCCATGACCTGTCTCAACTGGTAAACCACCCGACAAGAATACCAGATATAGACGGTCATGAACCCCCTCTGCTGGATCTTCTGCTGACAACGAACCCTGCTGGATATAAAATCACAGTGAGCGCTCCTCTTGGCTCCTCAGACCACTGTCAAGTGGGATCCACGGTGCCATTTTCGCCTCCTCCGTTCAATACTGGAGGAACGCGTCGAATTTGGCACTACGCGTCAGCAGATTGGGATGGAATGCGAGAACAGTTCGCATCCTACCCATGCAGAGAGCTATGCTTCAGTTCGGGTGATCCGTCAGAATGCGCTAATTCCGTCGCCGAGATGGTTCTGGGGAGAATGGACATGTTCATTCCCAGTGCCGTCGTCCGCCTTGGTGGTAAGAGCCAGCCCTGGTACAGCCGTGACTGTGCCGATGCTGTCTCAGCTAATGGTGCAGCTTATCGTGCATGGTCGTGCGCTCGTGCCAGAGGTGATCCTGACATCTCCGAACTGAAGAAAGAATACAACCGCCTCTCCAGATCCTGCAAGAGGGCTATTGCCAGGGCAAAATTCGAGCATATCGGCAGAGTTGGCGACATCGGATTTATCACGCCCGAGTTGATACCACAAAACTGAATAAAACATCGGTCGAAACGGCCATGTAAATAATTCGTGTTTTCTGTCCAGTTCAGTGTAGTCGACATGAAATGAAGGGAAGTACTGACATGGAGGCTAGTTCACCCGGTGTTATGGGCTGACATCACGGATGTTGTAGATGATGTAGCGAACCGTGTCAGTTTCCATAATTATTGATCGGTAATGGTTGCTCTATATAACAATAAAACTCTTGATGAAGGTAACAATAGATCCTCTAAGTCAATAAAGAAGAATGATGTATATTTTTTTCAACCGATCAAGATAACATTGAATTTATTATTAAAATTTACCTACATTAATGAAATTACTCGAGTTCGTTCTACACTGACTCATTTACAGTTAGTGCGGCTCGCATGTGGAATCAGCTTCCTGAGGAGATACGTCGCTCCACTACTATCCACATGTTCAAAGAACGTATTGACAAACGATTTCTGAAACCACATGGCAATGAGTAGGTAAAATAAATATAAATACTCATCGATGCCCTTGCGTCTTCAATCCAGTTGAAATATATGTAAAATATGTATATTGTATTGTATATTGTATTGTATATATTTATTGCACTCAAATAGAATATGGGCAAAAGGTAACACTTAATGCCTCTAGGCATTTTCTAACAGGGTACCTTTGGGGTATGATAACTGTATATAAGTATGTATGTATAGTATATAAGAGTTGATGTAGGTATATTATAATATGTATATTTCTTAGTGTATATATGTAATTATGTATATGTAAGGATTTATATTGATTGTATGTATCTTTGTACAATTTGTATATGTGTGTATTTATATTTCATACAACTGTTCCCTGTTTAGTACTGCATTGTCCGCCCCTACGTGTTTTCCACATCCCAAAGGTTAGTTCGTAAAGAATGCCGCAAGGCATTAAACTCGCCTTTTGTAACCTTTTTATACGGTGTACAATAAAGTATATTTTCATTTCATTTCAAATTATCAATGTAATTAATTAATAATAATATCTTGGAGGCTTGTCTCCCGCTTCCGGCGGTATTACCCTTTTTAATTTTTGTATAAATTTTGTGTATTTTTATTACTTTTGTATAAATATGTAAAATTAATATAAATTTTTAATGTGAAATAAAGGATATAAATGAAATTACACTTTCGGCCAAACAAATAAAATTAATTTACAATTCGAAAAGTGACAACCCTGACTGTAAAATTTTTGGCCAATGCATTAGTACTTATGTTAAAACTTCTATACCAAGCGAGTTTATATTTCGGTTTTTCTAACATACGTTAGGCATGGTCTGGGGTTATTTGTTAAATAATAATTTTATGCTAATGAGCCTTGGTTTAGGTGAAAAAAAATTACTCGTATTGTACTTTTTTTGGCCAAAAGAAAAGTAAGTTTTTTTTATTTATTACTTTGAAATTATGTATAATTGGCACGCGGGAGTTCTACTCTACCTTTTTAAATACTCAAAACTAACTAATTTTGGAGTAAAAGGACCTTGTACGAAAATAAGGTCAAATTCCACACTGTGCGCCACTCACGCCGTCTATGTATTAGTTAAAATGCTTCATACTCTTTTCGCCAGATGGTGCGCATACACTTTTTAGTTTCTTGTATGGGGACCCCTTAATTTTTAACTTTTTCTTATTTTTATTATTTGTTGTTATATCGGACATAATAAATTAATAACAGATATTCTGTGAAAATTTCAACCGGTTACCTATTACGGTTCAAGAGATACAGCCTTCGGACAGACTGACAGACAGACAGACAGACGGCGTAGGCTTAGTAATAGGTCCCGTACGACGGATACGGAACCCTAAAAAGGTTCACCATCAAACAGGTATCTATAGAATTCTCCCATTTCAGATTGTACTAAATGTTTTGAAATACCAGGGTGTAAAAGAAAACGCTCATGAAAATGTTCAATAGGTACATGTTCTCATTTTCTTGGATCGACTATCTCTGGAAAAAAAGAAGAATTATGAAAATTATTTCCAATTTCGGTTCAATTTTTTCATTCCAAAACTTGTCTCTTTCTTTTTTTTTCCACAGTAATCCCTTCTTCGTTCAAAGAATGAAATAGGCAAATTTATTTTCAGCCTCATGCATCTGTCCTTGAACTTGATAATAATAATTAGCATTCCTCTTTAAAAATACGCGACGCTACTCAATCCAAAAAATGAATGATGCGAAAAAGCATAAAACCTCGCAACCTGCTGCGCTGCGATCGTCATAGTGTCCGCCGAGTGCGTGTGTGTGCGTGCGCCACGTAGACGCACGCACACAGAGACAAGTGAGCTCGGGCGGCTGGTATGTTTGTGTGCGTGACCAGCGGCGCCGCCCACAGCGACAGCAATAAGATGAAGGAAATCCTAAATTTGAAAACGCTTCGTAGTACACGATGCTCTTAAGTCCGCTACCGTACCTTTATTTCTGCGCGCGGAACTATTCAGTTTGTATGAGAGCAACATCTTAGCGTAACCAGAACAGAATTTTATTGAGCCTATCCTGTGTCTCGTATAGTTAAATGTGCTTGTACTAAGTATCATCGAATTCGGGCGATCGATTTAAGAGTTATGGAGGAAAATAGTTAGGTGGCTCGGCGTCACATATTAACAGCCCGACCCGTCAGGCTTACTAATAAAAAACATACAGAAACATTTTCTAAAAATCGCCAATCTAGTTTTAATATCATACATAGAGTCTACAAACGCAATATCTCGTAAAACAAATTAACTTACTCCATGACCATCCCTTACAGATTTATTATTAGTATTTATTAATAGTAAATAATAATACACTTTATGCCACCTAATGCGTGGCAAGGGCGGGCCTATTGCCTTAGGTAATTTCCTCCAGTAAACCCGGTGGACTTACATTTTTACATGGAATCCGAACCATGGAGCAGTGGGTGAAGGTATGCACATAATTTTTTTCAAATCAGAAAAAACTCATTGCTACACGTCCGCGTCGGTTGCATTCGAACCTCGGACCTCTCGCAAGAGAAGCCGACGCCCAGAACACTCTTCGACCCGCCTACTGTATAATACTCGTATGTGCATGGTGTATGGTGTATAAGAGTTGTTTTACTGAAGCTCAAAATCGTGTAGCATTGGTGTATTCTGTAAATAAAATTGTAGATTTGTGAGAAAAAAGTTTATTCGTTGCAAATTAATTTATTTCATACTAGGCTTTGCCCGAGGCACTGCTTCGCGTGAATTTTTGCACACAGCTCAGGCCGCTGATGACGTAACGCTATGATTTATAGCCAAAAACCACCTTGAGAAGTGACAGAATGTAACAGCGAAAAGCATAATATGTAAATCGATAAAGTGGTTCTCGAGTCCTGTGGTTCTCGAGTCATCATAAGGATATAAATTGACGTACTTTGGAAGGCCGCCGCGCCGGTCGCCCGTAGAAACTTCGTTATATTTATAAGGATAAACTACCCTGTCAAAGCCTATGCAAGATATAATAAATTTTAAAAATATTCAAATTTCTCAATCCAAGAAGCGGAATGTCTGCAACAAACAGTGCAGTGGAATTGCAAGCACACACGAAGGCTCTATTCAATAAAGCGGCGGGCTCATGTCCTGACATTGTAGCACTGTGTTTATTGCACGCTAGTCGTCCCTAAAAGCCTTTTTACTACTTCCGCGGCGCAGCAGGCCGCCTTGCCAGTTGGCGGGTGTGTATTAACTGGTTTCCCCAGTAAGATCTGAGCACGGAGAAGCTACGTAAGGAGCTGTTGCTCTAAGCCAGTGTTTTTCAATCTTTTTGAATACGCGACCCCTTTACAGGTTGAAAAATTCTCGCGACCCCCTTGGGCCATAGACAGAAAAAATTTAGTAATTTTAAACACTAGGTATGTTTATGATTTTCTCTATTTTTAACCGACTTAAAAAAAAGGAGGAGGTTCTCAATACGACTGTATTTTTTTTTATTATTTTATGTTTGTTACCTCAGAACTTTCGACTGGGTGAATCGATTTTGGTGATTCTTTTTTTATTTGAAAGCTAGTGCTTCCCGTGTGGTCCCATTTCATTTGGTCAAGATTGCATTGGAAAGCGAGGCGGAATTCGCCAAGTACATTTATAGCAAAAACTTACTAAAAAAAACTGTGAATTAAAAAACTATTTAGAAAAATATAAATACCGCCTTCAAAAATGTATGAAATAAAATATATCGAACCCTAGAGTTGAATGTGGTGCTAAAGCAACCAAAAATGATGCATGAAAGTAAATATGAGTGGATGATATCCTTTTGTGATTTGTGTAGCCTTCTTTAGCACCGCCTTCAACTCTAGGGTTTGATTTTTTTTTTATTTCATACATTTTTGAAGGCGATTTTTATATTTTTTTAAATAGTTTTGGTACCAATATTCATTATTAAGACCTACACTCTGCAATAAGCCGCGGCAGCTTTGAAAGCTCTTGCGGCTTGCGAGGTAAGTTGGTAAGGCTGCGTGCGGTTTTGACTTGGATGCCAGCTTGCGCGGGACTAAATTTGCGCCCATCCTTCTCACTGAAATTGTGTAAATTGTGTTTTATTGTAGTGTGAAATCTTGCCTTTTTCCTTTTTCCAGCGACCCCCCGAGTAAGGCTTGGCGCGACCCACAGGTTGAAAAACACTGCTCTAAGCTAACTGGGTACGTCAGCATCAAGTGGGGGCATATTTTATCTAATTTTATTTTATCGATAGCGCGATATTTGGCGCCTAGCCACCCATAAGGTGTCTAACAACAACATCAATGATCATTCGGTCGCATGCGAGTGTTGCGAATGCCATGTCTGCCTGACTAAGGGCCCTCTTGAAGAACCCGAGACTTTACTTGGGGGAAACACGTAAGCAGGGATATCTTTCCAAAGTTTACCGGTTCTGTGAAGGAAGGATCTGCAGAACCGATTGGTACGCATCCGTGGTAAGTCCAACGTGCAATGCAATCCCTGCCCAGTACGCGTTATGCAGAGATGGAAAGGGGACGTTGTATTTTCGATGTACAATAATTTGGCACTGCCACCCTACTAGGCACAGCCAGTTCTATCTATGGTAGGTAAGCAGAATGTGATGCTGTATATCGAAGGGGGCATGACATTGCAGCAGTCGCTTCCATGCAGTGGTCGCGTCCACGCAGTGGTCGCGTCCACGCAGTGGTCGCTCACACGCAATGATCGCTTCCACGAATTGGCAGCGTCAGCACTGTGGTCGCGTTCACGCAGTGGTCGATTCCACGCAGTGGTCGCTTCCACGCTGTGGTCGCTTCCACGCTGTGGTCGCTTCCACGCTGTGGTCGCTTCCACGCTGTGGTCGCTTCCACACTGTGGTCGCTTCCACGCTGTGGTCGCTTCCACGCAGTGGTCGCTTCCACGCTGTGGTCGCTTCCACGCTGTGGTCGCTTCCACGCTGTGGTCGCGTCCACACAGATTTACCGCTGCGTGGAAACGTGCACACAGTGGACGCGATCCAGCGCACGTGGAATGAAACGGTGCGTGATTCGTGGCGTACAAACTCGTGCCTCTCCCCGCTAATCCCTGCACCGGCGGCACATGTTTTTACTAGAAATTAAATTTATCAAAGACTCCTCTGTATCTATTTTCTCCGCGAGTCTGAGTATTGAAGCATTCTAGGTAATACAAAGAGGTATTTTATTGCTGGTTGTTATTCGAACGTTGGTTGTAAGTAAGCTTTCCTAGAACCACATTAAACTTAGGCGGTTATTTAAATAATCGTTTACTTTATTGAAACTGACGTTAATATTAATACCTAACACATTAGCAATACAATTATTGAGTAGATATGTGTATTTTTTCTTATAAAATTTTCATATAAGGTAATTTTCTTAAAATATTTCAAAGGTCCTTTAAACAATCAAAATAAAAAAATAATCATTCAGTTAATTATTTTGATTTTAAACTACCAACAATAAGCTATATTTATCTCTACTTCTTACAAAAGGTAACGTGTCTGTGTGTATGTTTGAGCTAAACTCCGAAATCACTGAACAGACTTTAATGTGATTTGCACCGATGGAAAGAGTAGTTCTTGAGGTTTTATATCATCACGCTAAATAGCCTTAGGACTGAGCATTATCAAACAAAGTCTAGACGGGAGAGAGAGAGAGAGAGAGAGAGAGAGAGAGAGAGAGAGAGAGAGAGAGAGAGAGAGAGAGAGAGAGAGAGAGAGAGAGAGAGAGAGAGAGAGAGAGAGAGAGAGAGAGAGAGAGAGAGAGAGAGAGAGAGAGAGAGAGAGAGAGAGAGAGAGAGAGAGAGAGAGAGAGAGAGAGAGAGAGAGAGAGATAGAGAGAGAGAGAGAGAGATAGAGAGAGAGAGAGAGAGAGAGAGAGAGAATATATAAGAGAAGCGATCGTTTATTATCATATTTGCGTTTAAATGCGATTTTCTATTAAACTGAGTCTACCGCGAGCGAAGCCGCAGGCAAAAGCTAGCATTTGTTAAATTAATAGACTGTCGAAACTATGTAGGTGTACCTAAATAATTTATAATTTGGTGATACAGATATCATTTAACACATACACACATAAATTTAACACACAAGTCTGTCTTAAACTACAAATATTTCTCCATTATATCGCTACAGTAACAGAAAGTATGAGCTCGAGCGCTCGCCCACTTACCACATAATCGTATTCAGCGAGAACACTTCTCCTATTTTTCAAAATCAGCGCCCGATGAACGGGCTCCGAGCAAAATATCACGCGCAGTAATAAACCACAATTTCTCAGCTTTCGACGTAAATTCTCATTTGTCGCACCGACGGCAAAACAAGAGGGGGAAAAAAACGTACGGGCTTTAAAGTAATGTTTCATAATTCCACATGGAGTTATAAATGTTTCAAAGGCATGACACTTTTACAAAGTACGTGGAAAATATGAGGGCTTGAGTTAGGCGCAGAGCGGTGCGAACGTATAGGAGTCGAGCCGCACGTTACAGACTGTTCCTGGTCGTAGGCTGCCGTTGGTGTAGTGTTGATCTTACTGTGTGTTAAGAGAGATTGATTATACGCCAATGAGCCGCGTTTACGATGCAATGCAACTATCGAAAGCTTTACGGCCCGATAAACATTTATGGAAGTTTTCAAATTTCGAATCATTAACGGGCGAATCACTTCATTAATTATTGTGTTTTTTTTTTATGGAAACTGGCCGTTGGCTACATCACCTACAACATCTGTAATGTCAGCCCATAACACCGGATGAACTTGGTGCCACGTCAGCGCTTCCCTTCGGTCGTGCCGGCTACACTGAACTGGACGGAAAACACAAACTATTTACATAGCCGTTTCGAGTGACCTTTCATTCAGTGCGGTGGTACCAACCCGGACGGTTTAAACCCTACCACCTAGTAACATAAGAAGGGAGTCGACGACATACACGGGGAGAGATGCAGTGGGGCTATTCTTTTAAAGTACCGGCCCCACTCGGTACAAAATGATACAGTGATAATTTTACAGTCGCTGTGAACGTTCTTCAAGTTTTGAGATTTTTCACTATACTCTAAAAAATCAAATAAATCTTTAAATATTATAATATTATAAATATTTCACGTTTTCTATCATTTTCTTATCATCTACTTGTATCTAAAATTATTTCTCTCTTTATGTATACGCATATTTTTTATTCTTGAAATATATACGTACGTCCAGTACACATGTATTCGTTGTGGTTATACTAAGTTAAATCTGTAATTTGCTTTGTTTTTACATACATACATAGCGTCACGCCTGTTTCCCGGTGGGGTAGGCAGAGACAACGGATCTCCACGTGCCACGATCCTGACACACCTCTGCTGCTGCTTTGTTTTTGTTTTTTATTTATATAACGTTACTTAAGTAATCCTGTGGATTTCATTAAAATTTAATAAATAAAATTAAATATGTTACCTACCTTATTAGCCTACAAATTACCTTTTCGAAAATATTCCATGCCGGATCGTGTACTATACGGAAAGCTATACGCGCCGATAAACGTTTATCGAGTTTTCAAATTCCGAATCAATTAACGGGCAAAACAAATCATTTATTACTACTCTGTTCTATTTTAATTTGTTGCAAGAATTCTCGTTACTTTCTTCTTTCTACACAATAATAATTATGTGATCGAATAAATCGTGATATGCTCTAAGACCCCATACAAGGTAAGCAAACCCGATGCAAATTCCGCGGGTGCAAGCAGAAAAGCAACACGCCGGGTTGGAGCAGGAATCTTTATTATCCTCGGAAACGTTCGGAAATTTGGAGCGTAAGTGAAAATTCGGTTTTTTTTTTTTTGCAAAGCTACGAACTGGAACCAAAAAGAAAAACCTACCGACATAGATATTTATAATAAATTTAAAAAAAAAATCTTTTCTAAAATCTTGATTTGGTAACGTTACGTTCAATGTTTTTCTATTAAGTTAATCAAATCGTCTTTCCAAAAAACTACCCTTGCCCTTATAGATGAAATTTTGCATAATATGAATGAAAAATGAATATGTCAGTTGAGTAATACTGCTGGTACATCTCTCTGAAAGAGCGAAATTTTACTTTTAATGCAGCCTCATGTTCGTGTTCGGAAGGTGGTGGGATATTGGCGTTTCAATATGTACTATAATGAAATGTGAAGTTCGCCCTGTTCGACCGGCTCCGAGAGGATGTAAGGAGTGCCTCAGTGCAAGTTGGAGTTAGTGCAAATAAATTCATTGGAGCGTCTTGGACGTGTCGGGCGCGCGGGCGACGGTGTCGGGGCGGAGGCGGCGGCGGTGCACTGACCCCACGCTGCTGGAATTAATTCCTCGGCAATCGCCTCTGCTGCCCGAGGAGATACGTTGAGCCGCAGGATTGCTCAAAGCTGCCTCTAGACGATATGTCTACAGAGCAATGCTCACGAGTTAAACATCATAGAAGCACATTTTGGAAGCCTCTCACTAAGTCTACAACGTATTTCTGTCTGTCTGTCTGTCTGTCAGTCCGTTCGATGGCTGTATCTTTTGAACCGTAATAGACGCTTGAAATTTTCATAGAAAATGTGTTATTTTGGTGGGTATAACAATAATTGATAAAAAAATTAAAAGGTGAAAATTAATGGGGTCCCAATACAAAAAACGAGTTTTATCAACTTTTTTTTGTGGTGCGGATAACTTATTGCGCGATTCCGACTCGCACTTGGTTTGTGACGATTAACGAATCTTGAAACCGGTGAAACAACAAGTCATTATGTTAAAATACATAACCAAACAATTATTTCTACATTTCACGATAAAAGTCGGGAACTTAAATTTTGGCGAAATGGACAGAAAACTAATAATTAATTTAGTATCTCTCTTCAAAATGCAAACAAAAATGTTGAACAAAATCTGTATACAAACAAAATATATTGTGGCACTAACGAATTTTGTCGATTGATAATTAGTATTGTATCAAGTAAGTATATCTACAAGTAGATAACATGAGGTAGATTCAAATTACATAAAAACCATGCTGAAAATTCAGAACGAGAAAGAAGAAATTATCTTTTTTAATTAAAAAAAAAAATATTTTTCAAATAATCTGAGATTGTGGCGTGTATAAATGATTTTATCATATTCATATTATACGGATCAATGTAAACATAAACCACACTTCAGAGGATCGAACGAAAAACTGTTTTGTTTTCACCTAGACCACTAGGTGTAATCGTTCGCTTTGTCATACCTACATAATATCTGACGTACTCGAGCAGCTCCTGACGTGGCCTCAAGGTTCGCATAAGCCGCTCGGCCGGTGAGTGGCAGAAGATGCCCTCAGTACCGACCGCGAGCGTGTACTTCCCCCTCGGATGTGCATCCTTCTCCCTCCTTCCCTTCTTCCCTCCTTCCCTTCTTCCTCCTCAGGACGAGACGAGTGGCCTGTTCTGCCGCACGCTTCAATTAATTCCTAACGAGGGCCAGAGAGATCGCGCCGGGCCGGAGGAGGGCTTTGCGGTTTTTAAGCTTTAAGGTATGAAGTGGAAGGTTTCTTAATATTTAAGATGTTGTAGAGGGAGGGATTACGCCCGTGTCCTGTTCTTAAAGTACATCTTCTCTCACCAGGTGTTTCGTCATTTTAATATTTAATTCTTGTGTCGTTCTAGTTCTTGTGTCGCACTGCAAAGTGTGGAATGGTCTTTCGGAGAATATATTCCTCTACTCGTTCAATCCACGGATCTTGAAATCGCTGGTTTAAGCTAACTTTAGTCCGCCTACAGGCCGGTCTGGCACCTCCTTTGTCACCTCATCCTCCACCTCCGGCACCTCATCCTCCACTTCCGGCACCTCATCCTCCACCTCCGGCACCTCATCCTCCACCTCCGGCACCTCATCCTCCACCTTCGGCACCTCATCCTCCACCTCCGGCACCTCATCCTCCACCTCCGGCACCTCATCCTCAACCACCGGCACCTCAT
This sequence comes from Nematopogon swammerdamellus, assembly GCA_946902875.1. Taxonomy (NCBI): domain Eukaryota; kingdom Metazoa; phylum Arthropoda; class Insecta; order Lepidoptera; family Adelidae; genus Nematopogon; species Nematopogon swammerdamellus. Next base: position 23,555,837 of record OX336339.1, read on the forward strand.
CCTCCACCTCCGGCTCCTCATCCTCCACCTCCGGCACCTCATCCTCCACCTCCGGCACCTCATCCTCCACCTCCGGCACCTCATCCTCCACCTCCGGCACCTCATCCTCCACCTCCGGCACCTCATCCTCCACCTCCGGCACCTCTTCCTCCACCTCCGGCACCTCATTCTCCACCTCCGGCACCTCATCCTCCACCTCCGGCACTTCATCCTCCACCACCGGCACCTCATCCTCCACCTCCGGCACCTCATCCTCCACCACCAGCATCTCATCCTCCACCTCCGGCACCCCATCCACCACCTCCGGCACCTCATCATCCACCTCCGGCACCTCACCTCCACCTCCGGCACCTCATCCTCCACCTCCGGGGCGCACCTCCTGATGCGTCAAATTTTCATACACTAAGTAGAATGTAAAACCCGATTTCTTGCCAAAAGTACCTACATGAGTACGTAAAATCAAGCTACCTGCCTGCAATGCGGCGGCCGAGTACGCTTTTCATACACTTTTGGCACGGGTTCTTAAACCATCTCGCGAGAGTTACATTATTATGTCGTCGCCGATATATTGTAGGTGGAAATTCAGCCTAGTCGCGACGCCGCACGTACGTCAGCTTTGTCGATCTGAACGAGCGAAACCTCAAAATCCAACTTTTTCCTATTTAATCACTAAGTATTGAAAAGGATGCCCTATTAACACGGCAGTACACCACAATAAATAAATCCAGTCATAGTCGAACACTTGACTCGTCGCGAGCGCTTGTCACAATATGTTTTAATGTCTGTTGGGACGCACAAAATTACCGCGCTGTTAGTCGAACATATTAACTGCTTCAAAGTTGACGTAGCGGGGTTTATGTCTCGGGTTTCTTCGTGGATATCGTAAACATGGGTAAGTATCTTTAATTTTTAGCATATAAACATTAACAAAGATTTCATTTGCACACAAAAAAAAATTTATGAAATCTGTGTATCGATAATTGATAAGTTTCTAAATTTTCATTACATTTATTAGACTGGAAAAGTATGGGATTGCTACGGATTGCTAATGATTGTAACTTCATTATGTCAAACATGTATTAAGGATTGTATTTATGTTACATTCAGCTGCGTCAACCTGCGTCCTGACTCCTGAGTAGTTATAATTTTTCTTTTTAGCGTTTGCGAAGGTATTACTCGGCGGATTATTCGACGTATGGTCAAATGAACCAGTTCCAGAGAATAATATCAATCAGTTTTGGACTATGTGTTTGAAAAATGATTATAATGACTTTGAGGTAAATTACAAGTGCATTATAAAAAAAAATTGAAAATTTTCTATGAAAAATGAAAAACAATTTCAAGACAGAAAATAATATTTTTCAAGGTTCAGTTGATATTTCCTCACCTTCAGTAGTAATTTATTAAATGTTGCAAGCATAAAATACTTTCGCTCGATCAGATCATCAAAGCTGACCACAGTGCGCCGCGCCGTCGTCGTCGGTGTTGGGGTGGGGCGGGAGGGGGCGCCACGTCGGGCGTCGCGTCGCGCAAATGGCCCAAAGAAAGATTATAACAAGCGAGAGGGTGCACTTACGTATACTCCACGAGCCTTTCTCGCCGAGTGTTCGAGTACCGTGTGGAGACGGTACTTCATAAAAAAGAATATCCCCACTGCATCTCACAGCGTGCATGGCACCTATCACCTTGGCGCGGTCCTCCCACCGAGTCATGTAGCAGGTGGTTCTTCGTGCCCTACTTGATACTTGATAGTTATATTGTCCTAATAGGTGCTTTGCTAAACGTGTGTGGTCGGTGTTGTGCTGTAATTTACAAGAGTACTTGCGGCAAAACACCGACTACTCTGTTTACCGCGATTGTCGGGATACACCATGTCATATGTATGTGTGTATGCTCGAGGCTTTGTTGCAGGTGAAAGAGCAGGTGACATTCCGGAAAAACTCATGTTTGTTTAACTTGTACATGAAATAAAATTAAATAAAAATTTTATAAAACTCGATTACGAAAAAGGAAGCTCGGATTATTAGATCTACTTCCTGTATATTCGAATCCTTCTACATGTCCGACTACAGCATATTTTTCAATCAACTCCCTTGCTATTTGCTTCGTTTTTCGTAACCCGCTTTTGTAAATCTTAATTTAATTGTTTTAGGAAGCCTATTTTATTACTAAGCCTACAACGTCTGTCTGTCTGTCTGTCTGTTCGTCCGTCCGTTCGTCCGTCCGTTCGATTGCTATATCTTTGGAACCGTAATAGCTAGCCCACAGAACAACGATCGGGCCACACCGCCCGCGACTGGCCTTTTTTGCTCTGTGAGCTAGCCGGTTGAAATTTTCAGAGAACATGAGTTATTTTAGAGGATATAACAACAAATAATAAAAAAATTATAAAGTGAAAAATTAAGGAGAGTCAAAAAACGTGCTTTTCCAAAGTTTTTTTTTTTTTAGTGTGAACCGGCCAAATGTGAGTCCGACTCACACTTCTATGAAACTTAGTACAAGCACATTTAGCTATACGTATAATGCGCGGGGCGGATCACGGCGTGTCGCCGCCGCAGCGGTTCGTCGGTGTTCTCCCTCGCACCCGCACCGTACTTGTATAGTGTATTCGCGTGGCGGGTCGCCCGCTGCGGCGACGACACGCCGAGATCCGTCCCGCGTAGTCTAACATAGGATAGGCTAAATAAAATTCAGCTCCGGTTACGCTAAGATGTGGTTCTCATACAAACCGAGTTGTTCCGAGCGCCGAAAGAAAGGTTAGTCAAAGGGCTTACTCACTTTCTTCTTTTCAAATACGAATTTCATGCGAGCGAAGCCGCGGGCAAAAGCTAGTAAATGAATAAAACATAATAAAAGACATACTTGTAAAATATTTCAAAAAAAATAAACAAGCATTTATTTGATACTTTTGACCTTCCAAATAATATAGTATTTTCACACTAACAACATCTTTAAATGCATTGTCTGGCAGACCAACAGATGTTCACGAGGCAACAGACATTCCGCGCAGCCTGCAATGGAAAGAATCTCCACGCGCGGTGGGCGGGCGACTCGGGCGGCTGGGCGGCGCGGTAGGGCGGGCGGGGGTGGCGGGCTCTCTCCTGTACTTATGTTGCGCTTATGCAAAGGAAATGGTTATGACATGCACATTACTGAAGCAAGTTGGATGATGCGAATCGCTCGCTTTCTTTCGCGTTACAGATAAGTATTGTCTATTCTTCGTGCGTTTAAATATTTAGGGCTCTTGATAAAAAAAAATTTAATACCGTTTGAATAATTATGTCTTAGTCTAATGGCTACCTACTCAAGAGTGTGTTGTATTAGGATCCATAGTAGTGTATAGGTCTTATATTACGTTACATCCGTTACATAATCAAATAGTGTATAAGTACATAAGTTTGAAAAATATATTTAATAATATTATGTAATAAAAACAAATTACAATAGAAAATTATTTTAGCTACATCCTGTCATTATTTTGCCCGCTATACAGGTTTCCACCACCTACATAATAATTTTACAATGAAGCGTTTCTCGTAATTTTGGTTTTTGGTTTTTTTCTCCATTCATATTTTTCACATCAACTTTTAAAAGCTTTAGCTGATCATAGTCTGTTTATATATTATTTTGTACTTGAATGTTATTATAATTAAATTAAATTTAAGTACAGTATGAACGTTAATATTTAAAACAGTTGTTGAAGGTTTATATGTTAAATAGATATTGTATCGAATCATGTCAATTAGTAATTTTCATACCATATTGTAGTACAATGTAAAAAAAATATTATAGCACAATAAATAAAGTTCAGAATGTACCCAGTCAACATTTAAAATCTATAAAATATGCAATGAGAATCTCAAGTCATTTTAAGGTTATACCAGTGATGATAGGTATGAGATAAGTAATACATAGAGAATCAATCTTGACTTAAGCATACACAGTACAGGCATCAACAACAAGGTATAGAACGCAATCCATATCAATCCTTCAGCGTAAAAGTCCATTAGCGACGAACATCATTTTAAAACACTCGCAGCTGGCTATCTGTATAATATCCGCTGCGAGACAATGGCGGGACGGTGGCTGCGACGCGAAATGGATAACTGTAATGTCATTCGTTTGCCAGCAACATGACAAATGAGCTCGCGTTTACTCGCCTCGACTGCGCCACCACTATGTAGTACTGTGGCCAGCGTATAGTGCAGTTACTAGTCGAGCTAACAAGGTGACTGTCTTAAAAAACCTTGTTTACACATCTTTATTGTAAGTTTAGTTTTAAGTAGCAACTATGATATTGTAGTGTAAGTTTCCCGTTCGCTTCAAACCACGGTATTATTGAAACATTTTTATCAATTTCTGTATTGGACGAAGACTACATATGACTTTTAATTGTAATGCTAGTTGTAAACCTTGATGAAAAATTTACCCTATTTATTCAGAAGGGCGGGTCATGGCATCCGCAACCCCCGCATACGACCGAATGTCCATGGGCGTCGTTATACACCTTATGGGTGGCCACAAAAATTTAATGAGCCTTGTCGGATGTGTAGATCTCCATATAGGTAAAACAAAGCCAAAGCAATCATATAGATTGTAGGTAAACCTGACTGTAAGATAGCCAAGTTTAAGATAAAACAATGGAAAAATTAAAATGACGCTACCTAAAAAACTAAAACGTATGAAATAAAAATGTCTAGATAACTTTTTTTTTATGGGTAGCGCGACATGTTGCATCTTTTCACCTACAAGTTTTCTGATTGATTGATTGGAATTCGGATTTCGGAATTCGAATTGGAATCATTGATTGGAAAGCGGCTCGGGAAGCAAGTAAAATAGGGTACCTACGTTTTGCATAAGTTTTCCTTCATCTTGTTTACTTTGTTTATTCGTTGTCGTCAGTACTTCTCCGTATTTAAAGTTGACACCGGTCGCAGTGCTAGCCCAGCGTCGTCGTGCCTCGCGACGAAGCACGCCGTGCTGTCGTTCGATTTGTATGCTCGATGTTTATTGGTTCGCTCCTTCTTGCCATATGTCAGTGTGCGGACTTTCATGGCTGCTGATCGAGCGGTGGAGGGAGCGGCGTTGTATGTTGCGCAAGAGTGTTATGAATCGTGTTGAGAGACTAGTCCGTAATGTTGAAGTCATGATGTCGTGTTGAAGTTAAATTCATGTTGTTAGAGTTTTTAGCATTAGTGATCCTCAATAAAAAAGACGAGAGGTGTCGTGGGACTTCCGGTTGGAACGAAGTTACTTTCGCTATATATTATGTATTAAATAACTGGAACAATGAAATAAATTAACAACGCTTGAGAGTAATTCAATAAAAAAAAATTACATCTATACTGCAATAATATACATAAACATACTCATACGCTTGTAAACACACATACACGCATACTACAGAATAAGACTTATTACACTTAGTGCATTACAATTAGTGTCGTGACGGTCGAAGTCTTACACTTTTTTCGGCCAAGCTCTCATACGCCAAGTGTCTGGAGTGTAACGTGCGATAAGCAACTTCGTTGCAAAAACTATTAGCATTGAAATCCTGGTGGAATGCACCATTGATGGCTGTTGACATTAAAATTCGTATTATATTTAAAACGGAATATGTTAAACAAATCACTAATTCCCAATTTTACGAACGATTATGATCCTTTGATTCTGCAAATTTTGGATCCAGGAGATATTCTTAAGATTGCTGGAAAACCATAGATAATCGGAGGATAATCCTCCTTCCCGTAATTCCGCCTAAAAGGGTGATCGTCCTTCCCGCAATCGGGTCTCAAGCTGGGACTCCACAGCGGCGCACGGATGTGCACGCACACGCATGGCCTAGCCAAGCACACGGATGCGCGTGTACGTGGGCGACTCCACAGCCAGCTATGCCGAGCCACGCGCTTCATTTGTTGGAACATTTCAAACGAAGCGGACGTGCCTACTGGCGTACTACCTATGGCGGAGGCGGCGCAAGCGTTGATTTTACTTGATCTCGACAGTTCTTCCGACGATAGTGACAGTGACACCGAATACAACGAAAATGTACCCAAAAGAAAACATCGATTTTGGCTCGAAAGTCATATCGTGCGCAGAGAAAACGAAGGAGAATTTCACACATTGTTTCTTTCACTTTCTGATGAGAAGTTCAAAAATTATTACCGATTGACTAGACTGTTGGCACAACACAAAGCTGCGAACTATACTGGATAGGAGCGAGAGCGAGCGAGATGAGCGCTGCGGCAGCGGGAGGGGAGTGCGTGCGCGGGTGGAGGGGAGCGAGCTGCGTGGGTCTAGCTTCGCTCGCCTAGCAAAGCCAAACACACGCGTAGCCGTGGGTGTGACGTCACACATCCACGCAGCTGCACGCAGCTCGCAGTGGAGACGCCTCCATATAAATCCATAGGAGCGAATCTAGACACACGTGCGCAGCGTGGCCGTGCGCCGCAGTGGAGTCCCCGCTTCAGAGTATAAACCTCCTTCCGGCAAGGTCTCAGAGGACAAACCTAATTTCCGCCATTAAGCCTGAGAGGATAAACCTCCGTTCGGAAATTAAGCCTAAATATGACAATTAATCACATTTTCATGGATAATTTAATTTGCTTAATAAATTATTAAGCAATATTATCAATATACTTAACATAATGTAACTTAATCACTTTTACATAACCGTTACTAAATTATAATTCATTGTTCTAACCGTCACAAACAGTACCGTACAGGCCCGTTTCGTATCTTCGTAGTCAACTTCAGTCCTGGCACAAAATACAGACAATTTCGGATAACCGGTAAAGGTGAGCGTATAAACGAATCTACGAGAGGCGAGAGACTACGCAGGAGCCCTGAGTCTGGGCTAGCCGAAGAGCCACCGGCTCCCAAGAGACCGTGTCTCGTATTTACCCGGCCACCGCGCCGCCCCCCGCCCCCCCCCCCCCCCCCCCGTCCCTCCCCCCCCCCCCCCCCCCCCCCCCTAAGCGTCGTCCCCGAGTTATGATGGACTTTCTTACAGTTATTGTGATTTACTTTTATCTCCGGGTCGAAATGTTTTGGCAAAAAAAAATGTATACTCGACCGTTTGTCTAGTTTGCCTATCGACGGAAGAAATTCGGTGGAGTTTATGGAAATGAGTTGTTTTCTTTTGGCACTGCCCTGGATAAGGTTTGTAGCGTGATAGCATAATTTTAGCAAAATATAAACACACATAGATTTTATGCGGTTAAAAAACCGGCCAAGTGTGAGTCGCACTTGCGCACCGAGGGTTCCGCACTACAAAAAAAAAGGTTCCAAAAACACAGTTTCTTGTATGGTTTTTTAATTTGTATGTAAAGTAAAAATAACTTTTTAATTTTTTGATGTATCTTTGAATCCGGAATAGCTAGCCGGTTGAAAATATCACAGAATAAAATATGTGTGATTTTTTTGGCGGATATAACAATAAATAATAAAACATTGAAAAAGTGAAAAATTAAGGGGGCTCCCTATACAAGAAACGTGTTTTTTCAACGTTTTTTTTTCTTGTGTGGAAACCTCGGTGCGCGCGTCCGACTCGCACTTGGCCAGTTTATTTATTTATATTTGTTTTTTTAGTTCCGAGCTCGAGGTGAGCAAATGAAATCGGCAGAATTCATCCGTAAAATCAGTTGAATTCAAGCCGAAAACATCGCAATGTGATATTGTATTTTGTTTCTGATTTAATTTTCCAAATCCTTTCAGAAAAATAAATCCATTCGTACTGCAGATACGAGTATGTAGCTTGCAACTTCGTAATGTTCCAACCAAGCTAAGAGTATTGCGGCAACATTGTCATCAGTGCAGACAGCGGGCGACTTCGTTTGTTGAGTTTTCTTAGAGGAAGAGTTTAGCTGAGTGCAACATTGGAGCAGCGACTGGAAGATATTTCCCATGGAAGGAATTACGCTAAGAGAAGAGATGGTGCAGAGAGAGCCGATTTCTTCGCAGCGCCGCCGCGCCGCCAGTGAGATGTTTCTATACGCTTAGAAGAATACGATTTTCTCAATAACCGTTTATGATACAAACTTCAGAATCGTTTTCCTGTCGTAAGCAATAATTGAAGTACTTACTTCTTTTTTTGGGTTTATTAAGGACTAGCTTTTTCCCGCGGTTTCGCTCGCGCGAAATTTCAACCGTACACATGACTACGCGGATACGCCACATATTAGCGTAACAGGAACTGAATTTTATTTAGCGTATCCTAGTGTATAATCAATTGTGCTTGTACTAAGTTTCATCGAATTCGGATGATCGCTTTAAGAGTTGTGGAGGAACATACATACATACATAAAGAAAAAAATTTCTAAAAATCATAAATTTAGTTTTAGTATCATACATAGAGTCTACAAACGCAGTATCTCATAAAACAAAGTAACTTACTCGATGTCCATCCCTTACAGATTTATTATTAGTATTGATTGATTGATGATTGATTTAATATTTGCCAGCCTCGGTAGCTCAGTGGTGCGGTCGGTCGACTGTCATTCGTTATCATTAGCACTCCTGGGCGCGGTCAGTAATTGGATGGGTGACCGCTCGACCGCTGGAGATTGACCGTGGGCAGTCCGCGTCGGCTGTGACACAATTCTGAATAAAATTATAGTAGTTCATAACTTTTCTTAGCACTTAATAAAACGCTAACGACATTCATGGAACACCACTATTCAATAATACAATAGTTGAAGCATAAAAACGTTCACATTTTAATACCCGACTACGAATAAACACGAAGAAAACAAGAGTTGAAAAAGCTGTGGTGTATTAAAATCCTTCTAAACGGCTACACCGTTTTTTACTCGTATTTACTTGTTTCCTTCGTTTTATTCTTAGTCGGGTATTTTATGGTTCCGTACCTGAAAAGAGGAAAATACTGACACCTTATAGAATCACACTTGTGTCTGTCTGTCCGTCTGTCATAGCTTAATAAAACATAGGGGATATATTAACTCTCTTACAGTTTACAGGAAAATCTAAACGAAAATCTTAAAGTTCTCACATAAAACGGAATTGTACGGGAACAGTCTCTACGCGAGTTCGACTCGGTTGAAATCTTTTATTTTTTTATTTAATTCTTCTAGTTCTAAGACATAATGACTTTTTTTATGAAAACTGACACGGTTGGCTACAACACCTACAACATCCATTATGTCAGCCCATAACACCGGGTGAACTAGGTGCCATGTCAGTGCTTCCCTTCATTTCATCTCGGCTACACGGACGGAAAACACGAACTATTTACACAGCCGTTTCGACAGACGTTTCATTCAGTGCGGTGGTGCCAACCCGGTCGGGATGAACCCTATCACCTAGTACTAGTAAGGTAAGAAGGGAAGGGACCTACAGAGTAGTATTCACTTGAAAATTGTTTTTCAACAATGATACCCCACTCAAAGGGTTTAAATTTTTTTTTAAGATTGACAATATGGTGCCTCATGACCACAATTTAGATTTTTCAAACCAATACGCAAACATTACTTCCGGTACTATGACAAATCGTCACACATATTATATATCAAAATCCATTCAGCCGTTTTGGAGTTACGAACAAACTCTCTCACCGACACTCACTGACATACATACATACATCGAAGTGAAACACATCCTCCTTTGCGTTCGCAGTCGGGTGAAAACACATCCGAATCCTGTGCCGCCAAAAAGGCCGATTCAGTCGCTCGCCAAAACGAGAGCGATCTCCAACTTATTTGTGGTCGGCTCGCTGGCTGGAACCGATAAAAAGTGCCTTGTAATTAAATTGGTCCTTGCCAAGAAAATGTCAATAGCGCATACAACACGGTTGTCGTTGGCAAGCTGTCGCCCCCTCCCCCCCCCCCTCCATCCCCCCCACCTACATTCCCTTCCCTCGCCCTCCCCTCCCTCTCTCGCTCACACTCTGTTCTCGCTACAACCGGTAACTCCCCATTGGCAAACATTTGGTTGTGTGTTTGATATTTTTTTTGGAAAATTCAATATTACTATGCCTCATGTTCAAAAATGTTGTAAGCCATAAAAAAAAGCTACATGTGGCGGAAAACGACAGCCCCGCTATCAATCAACTTTAAGAGAGACCCTATATTATCTCTTTTTTTTTGACTCACTAGTTTCGGAGACAAGTGGTGTGGGGGATGCCCGATTTTCGTATATTTTCTATATCTTATAAATAATGCATTTTAAAATTATTAAAAAATTATAATTTGCGTTCCTTATGACGAGCGCTTTTCATTATTATGTCAAATAATGCACTTAATAATTTTTTTCTTTTATTTCTAATTTGTCCAACACAATTTACCCCCAAAATATAAAATTTATTCATTTATACATCCCTGATTGTAAGACAATCACTCTAGGTATTCACAACTCAATCTTCCAGGCTGAGTGCATCGGAATAATAGAGGCAGCAGCGGCAGTACGCAACAGAGAAATCACTGGCTACCAGATCAGAGTACTGTCAGACAGCGCATCGGTGCTACAAGCCCTAAACACCGTGACAATCAACTCCGGACTGATACTCCAGTGCCACCAGGCACTAGAAGAGGATATAGCGGTAAACAACAAGGTAACCCTACAGTGGATCAGGGGGCACAGCGGCTCCTACGGGAACGATGCGGCGGACGAGCTGGCTAAACGGGGCTCTAGCTGGAGTGCTGAAGGCCCAGAACCGTATGTACCCTTACCAATCAGCCAGTTCAAATATTGGCTACATCATCTTACAAAATCTAAACATGAAAATCTTTGGGCCAACACCAGGGACTGCAGGCAATCCCGGGAAGCCATTCCCAAACCAGACCTGAGACTCAGGAAGCGCCTGCTAAAGTTCCACAGAGGTCAACTGCGTATGGCGGTAGGACTTCTTACGGGTCATTGCCCACTTAACAGACACTTACAATAGGTGTCACCGACAGTCCCCTGTGCAGAGGCTGCATGGCGGAGGACGAATCAGCCACCCACGTGCTCCTGGAGTGCCCGGTGGTGGCAGAAGTGCGACTGCAGTTTCTTGGGAACGCGGGAACTGCCCATGGAGTGTGGAAGCGTCCAAGAAGAGTGCTCCACTTCATGAAAGAGCTCGGGTGGCTGGAGTAACACTACCCGAGCGCCAACGGACAACGAACTTGAGGTCTCAGTGCGGAGAATGGCCCACCCGCCTTCCCAAGAGGCTGGGCAGCAAACAACAACAACAACATCCCTGATTGTGTCATGAACCTCTAGTATAAGATACGCAGAAAATAAGCTATGACAGACGGACAGACAGACAGACCCGAGAATGATCTTATAAGGGTTCTCTTTTTCCTCTTTAGAGGTACGGAATCCTAAAAAAGATTAGGAGTCGTTGAGCACACAGACACAGAAGCGAAGCTTCTTACGCTATGTATTTAAAATCAAATCATAAATTTAATTTTGATCCGGATAGCGCCATCTATGCGATATTCCTTTCAACTTATACAATAGTTTGACTTCAAGAGACTCATATAGATGGCGTTCGGCAGGGCAGCCACTGCAACCATTCTAATGAGGAGAGTTGCAACTTCCGTTCGAACTTCCGTGACGTTTCACTTTTTCTGAGTTAGGTTAATCAAACATGCGTTAAAAAAACAGACTGAATGTTTTTCAGTCCACCGAATCACGTTTTGGCGAGTTACCGGTTTCTCGCTAATGACAGCCGCATAGCTCTCAGCTCTCGCTGCGACACAACAGCGCTCCAAGCGGGCAATTGTGATACTTTCGCGAAAACTGAATTCGGTTTGGCGAGCTCAATTAACGAAATTACCACGCCATTGTCGAGCCTATTTGGCTGTTCAACTTTTGTTGCGTTGGCCGTGGATTTGAATGTTGGCTCCATTTGGCTTGTTCGGTGATTTTGTGATTTTGCTATTTTCGTTGTTTGGCTAGTGAATGGCTAGTATTGTGTGATGCATGCTGCGATGGTTTGCCAATAGAGTAGTATCGCAAATACTATTTATGTATACCAGTGGGTGACTTTGCAGTTAAACCTAAAAATCGCTTTTCAACACATTTCTTTTGGAACACGCTCCCCGCTTAAATACTCGTATTTATTCCCCCCAAGTACAGTCTTGGGTACTTCAAGAGGGGCGTCAATAGGCACCTGTGGCCGGCATAGAATTCACGATCCCCGCATGCGACCGAATGTCCATTGGCGTCGTTAGATACCGTTATGGGTGAAACATGTCGTGCTTTCTATATAAAATATATATTATTAAGCAGAAAGAAAACGCCTTTGCAATTTTTTTAAGGAAGTTCCATAACGCACGTTGCACTCAGACACTTGGCGAATGAGAGCTATGCCGAAAAAAGTGTAAGACTTCGACCGTCACGACACTTTTGCTGTAGTATGTGTGTTTGTGTGTTTACAAGCGTATGTCTATGTATAGACGTCATTAATTGTTTTAATTTTTCATTTAATTACTCTCAAACGTTCTTAATTTATTTCATTGCGCCTGTTATTTAATACATAATTTATAGAGAAAGGAACTTTGTTCCAACAGGTGTCCCACGACAACTCTCGTCTTTTTTAATTATAACTATGTACTTAGCGAGAATAAGCATCGGATTATTTTAGCATTATTTATATATAAGAGTACCTATAGGTAATTTAGCATATTATATAAATGTTCAATAATAAATATCCACCTCGTCTTTACTTTCTACTTCTTATAAAAAGGAACGTCTGTCTGTACGTACGTATGTATGTTTAAGGTAAACTCCGGAACCACTGAATAGATTTTGATGCGGTTTGCTCCAATTGAAAGAGTAGTTCTTGAGGCTCACTATAGGCTATATACCATCACACTAAATAGCCTTAGGGCTGAGCATTATCAAAGAAAATATAGTATGGACGGGAGAGAGAGATATAGAATATAAGAGATACGTTCATTTATTATTTGCGTTTAAATCGGATTTGCTATTAAACAAGAGTCTACACCGAGCGAAGCCGCGGTCTAAAGCTAGTCTACTATAGCAAACTATTTTCAAATTTAATTGAATGTCAGTTTTTCATATAGGACGCCCGTAGAGTAAAACTTGAGATTTCATTTTAAAACAAACTCGGTAAGTTTAAGCCGAGGTCGCCGTCGCGTCTATCACGCTCTACAATTCCTCGAATGTAATATTATTCTAAGTAATCTCGTCGGAATGCTCGCGGGATGGCACCTCGCCGACTCCGGTGCTTACCGAGAACACAGCCGCCTTCGTTTCGACGTGGACCGACATAAATCTGGCCGATTTTTCCATTTTCAGTCCTATCACGGGCTGCAATCTCCGCCGGCTTGCTCTAACTGCAAACTTTAATTAAATATAGCCATTAAAAATGCTTTATCTTTAAAGGAGGCTTTATCTTGCTACACTGGCGGGGAAGTAACGGAACCCTGGACGCCAGCTTTTGACGCGATTTATAATCTTTTCTTTGTTTTATAACAGCACCTAGCCGAGCACTAATTACTACAAGGAAGCTGAGAATATTTCATATAATATAATTTTACGTCATAATTAAATGTAATTTAATTTAATTAAAATTATTTATATCATAATAATTTGTTTACAGGTAACATAATAATACTAAGAATATTTAATTTATTTTACCATCTACAAAATCAATTTCTCTTGAATTGTTAGCATTCCTATTGTTGTTCCCTAAATTAATCTATGTTTGTCTCTTGGGAGTCAACTACTTACAGCAGATTATAATTATATGAAGAGGCTTGACGTCATTACAATAAAATTCTAAATGTTTATTTGAGCTTTTATGGAAATGATATTTTTTATTGGCATGCTGAGCATGTTGGCTATATCTATAAAATATTTCAAACAATTATGTGTACTATGTCTCGTTTAAAGTAACGGTGTCAGCCTCGGCAGCTCAGTGGTGCGGTGGTGCGGTGTCGGTCGACGTTTGTTAAGCACACCTGGGCGCGGTCAGTACTTGGATGGGTGATCACTCGACCGTTGGAGGCTGACCGTAGTTCTGATTCCACATAAAACTGTAGGTCCCTTGCCTTCTTACCTTACTTAGGCCGGGGCGGGGGGGGGGGGGAGGGGGATAAACCTTTCCGTGGTAGAGTTTATCCCGCTCGGGTTCGTACCACCGCACTAAATGAAAGATCGAAACGGCTATGTAAAGAGTTCGTGTTTTCCGTCCATTTCAGTGTAGCCGAAATGAAGGGAAGCACTGACATGGCACCTAGTTCGCCCGGTGTTATGGGCTGACATCACGGATTACAACATCCAGATGATGTAGCCACGCGTGTCAGTTTCCATAAAAACAAAAAAACAAAAAAACAGACGAAAAACAGATAGAACCTCTGAGAAAAATCGGGAAAGTCTAGTTCGTTCAAGCCTACGAATTAATTTAATGCAAAAATACTAATTTATCGCTAACACTTAAAAAGTTTGTAAAAAATGGCTCATACCATTATACTCGCCTTGTGCGTCACATTGCGACATCCATGCCATGTATTTAATGGTGTGCAATTAATAATATTTTGATTTGACTTAAATCGTAATTGATTTAACCTTACTTCTCTCTTAACCTACAGGAAAATCTATCTACAGGAAAAACCCATCAACTTCTGCTGAAATCGATTATGTGGCCAACTAGGTAAATATGTTTTGTTTGAAAGCATTTTTACCGCGCCGCCGATGCCGCTTCCGTTCGGCAGTATATCTTCTGTGACTCAGCGGACGTGAAAAATCGTACCAAATGACAGCCAGCCGACATGCAGTCGCGGGCGACACGTAGGCACGTTAGCGCTCAAGCACAGAATTCAAAGGGTAGGCTCGCGTAGAGCTGGTGAAAATTCATTATAAAAAATCGGTTATAGTAATATTAAGTTATTTCATGAGGTTGGAAGGTAACAATTTTCAAAATTTTATATTAAGGCGCCAGGCAATCGCCATTTTGAGTTTTTCGTCCAAAAATCTGCCGTCTTTATAGACCGAACAGGCAGGATGACATTATCGTTTGTTTCGACGACGATCTGGCAGAAGCATCTCGGATTACTAAGTGCCCGTTACTAAGTTCACTATTTTTATTTCACTGAAATAATTTTAATGAAAAAAAAATTTTAATACATTAATTGTTCACAGAAATCGTTCATAGAATGCTTAAATAATACATGTATACAGGGTTAATTTAGGAAATGATTATTGGGATCAAGAGTAACAAAAAAGTCTAACAACTTTTTTCTGAATTCCCTCTAAATAAAAAGTTACAGTTTTCATACAAACTAATTGATTATTTTAGTGTAAAAATGATCTAATGACAACAGGGCGGCGCGGAGGGGGGAAGAGCGGGTGAGACGTGAGCGCCTCGGACGGAGGTGTTGGCGGGAGGGGCGGGGGTTAGCTTTGTGAGTGGCGGACTGGAGATCGGCAGGCGGAGGGTGCGGAGCGGCAACAACACGTTAAATAGACGAAAACAAACATTTAAAAAATTCATATCTCGAAAACTATACACTTTAGAGAAAAACTTTATTTGCTTTTTTTGTCTAGGAAAAACATGAGGTGGTTGGTTGCATGTGTGTGGTTGGTTGCATAATATTCCCTACCATGCTCACTGGGTACATTCTCGTATCGGGCATGGTAGGTTCGACTTATGTCGCGTGTTAACTAGCTTAACCACATTCAATTAAACGCATTAAGTGATAACGGCAGTTCTGTATATTTGAATTCTTTTCACAGAAGCTATTAAGGCCCGGCGTCGGTGCATCGTAGGTAAGAAAATGAAAAAGTAGGAATTTGGAAAGGAGCCACACGGCACTCTGGTCGGGACAATGAGACGATTTAGGGGAGGCGCGTGACGAGAAACACAAGCGACGAGACACCCCGTCCCATCCACCCCCGCCCCTCCTCCGCCCCGCCTCCGCAGGCCAGCGGACGCTGCCGGCAAGGCTTGCGACACACACTCTCATTCTGTTCGTGCGTGGCTATTGCATGCATATATTTATATGCCGGTGCACTGACGAATTGGCTTCCCTCATCCCTCCTGCCCCCATTCGTATCCGCCACACCCGTCGTACTCGCTCGGAGCACCCATATGTTGTTGACGCCCAACTTCAAGCTGTGGGTGGCCGAGTGGTCTGGGCGGTAAGTGGCCGAGTGGTCTCTCGGCTTCTCTTGCGAGTGGTCCGAGGTTTAAAATTCGGTCGGCGTGTACTAATTAATTAGTTTTTCTGAAGGAAAAAATTAATTTACGTACATACATGCGTCACAGTTTGGAAACAATATAAAACTGTAGGTCCCTTCCCTTGCCCCCCTTATACTAGGTGGTAGTTGTTATATCCGCCATAATAACAGATATTCTGTGAAAATTTCAACGGGCTACCTATTACGGTTCAAGAGATACAGCCCTCGGACAGACAGACGGACGGACGGACGGACGGACAGACAGACGGACGGGCGGACAGACAGACAGACAGACAGCGGAGGCTTAGTAATAAGCTTCCGTACGGGATACGGAAACCTAAAAAGGCGGACTTTTGACAAATGACAGTTATTTTTTTATATTTTGACTTGGATACCAAGTCCTTCTGTCTCTGTATTTTGCCAACTTTAACAGACACCTATGCCAGTTGTCTATAAAACAATATCTACCATTATGCACTCAAGTCGCAAAGTCTGTCTGTAACGGGTAAACTGTAGGTTACTTGGGTTGGCGGCACAAAACTCAGGTCCAAACATATTTACCTCCCAAGTCAGCTTCGAATTTAAGTAAATGTTCACACACAAACAAGAGCAAACAGTATGTGTGTACCGCCGCCCCGTGCGAAGCATCATTAACAGCTGCTGGGGGTGTCGCGGGCTGCAGTGGAAACTACATTTGAATGGCAGACCGTGCGACGCGATACAACGTGTCACAGCAGCGGCGGTAGTGCAGCGTACAGAGGCTATTTTGATTTGAAAACCGGCCAAGTGCGTGTCGAACTCGCGCACCGAGGATTCCGTATCGCCATGTCATGCTCAGCGCTGCTTCATACTATTTTCGGTAGATGGCGCGCATACATTTTTTAGTTTCTTGTATGGGGAACCCGTGATTTTTTTACTTTTTCCTATTTTTATTATTTGTTGTTACATCGGCCATAATAACACATATTCTGTGAAAATTTCAACGGATTACCTATTACGCTTCAAGAGATACAGCCCTTTGAAAGACAGACGGCAGACAGACAGACAGACAGACAGATAGACCGCATAGGTTTAGTAATAGGGTCCCGTAAGACGGATACGGAACCCTAAAAATAAATATGCGAACGTTGTTCACATATTATATACGGTTCCGTAGCCATTTTCTTTTTTGCGTCAATATCTATTTTACGCAGTGACGTAAAAAATTAAGGGAGGTATCCATACAAGAAACGTGCTAACAATCGATTAATACATATTCACGCTAATAAATAATAGATGGCGCCACAGGCAGTTTGCACTGCAGACTGACAAAAGATAGATATGGTTTTTTGACAGGTATGATTTAGCGGATCTACGGGACCCTCCGTGCGTGCGTAAAACTCGCACTTGACTGATTTTTTTTTAAGAAAGTTATATTTCAGGGATGCAACGAATAGTAATTTTTGGAATTAATTTAACCGAAGAGAAATGTATTTTATCTTGCAACAGTTATAAAGATGTACTGTGTGGGGCCGGTACTTTAGAAGAATTGCCCCACTGCATCTCTCCCCGTGTATGTCGTAAAAGGCGACTAAGGGATATGACTCCCTTCTTATATTACTAGGTGGTAGGGTATAACGCGCCCGGGTTGGTACCACCGCACTGAATGAAATGTCGGTCCAAACGGCTATGTAAATAGTTTGTGTTTTCCGTCCAGTTCAGTGTAGCCGGCACGACCGAATCGAAGCATTGACGTGGCACCAAACTCACCCGGTGTTATGGGCTGACATCACGGATGTTGTAGGTGATATAGCCAACCGTGTCAGAGTCCATAAAAAAAAACATGGAAGTAAGAAATTTTTTTAATTAATTTAAACCCCAAGAGAAATGTATTATATATCTGACAGTTTTAACAGTTACATTGATTTCTAACTAGACTGGACATCGGACACAATACTAGAACGGCTCCATTTTAAACACATCGCCACCAAACTTTTACTAATTAGACGCAGCGCGCGGGAAGTGCTTGGCGAGTTTCATATTTTCCAACACAAAGTAGTTGAGCGGAGTTGGATCTTTGCTTGCGCATAGCTCGCGAATACATTTTGATTTCATTTTGATACTGCAGTCCTTCGAAATTTTGTTGCACACTAGTATTAGTAACATACATACATACATACATACCACACACGCTGTATCCTGACAATCAGGGTAAGCAAAATAATCGGTGTTGTGCTGCAATAACTATGGAAAATTGCAGCACAACATCGACCACCGTGTTTAGCAAAGTATTCGGACAAGATAACTATCAAGCAGCAAGTAAGGCACGAAGACCCACCTGCTGCACGACTCGGTGGAAGGACCGTGCCAAGGTGAGAGGTGGCTAGTCTGTCGCCCTTTAGCACGGGACCTTGTCCCTATCCCTTTGCCGCCTTTTACGACATGCACGGGGAGAGACGCAGTGGTGCTATTCTTTTTAAGTACCGGCCTCACACAGTACAGTACAGTATTAGTAACAGACAAGAAAATAAAATAAACGTGACGAACAGTAGCTCGCAGAGGCGGAATTATCACTAGGAGTGATTTCTTCCAGTTAAGCATGTCCACTATTAGGTTATACGAGTATTTTACACCGCAGAGAAACTGAGCAATCTTTTGTTGTTGACATTGGGCTTTTGAGAGCCCATCGGTTCTCAAAATCGTTTCATTGTCGCAACGCTGGGGTGTGGAACTGTCTTCCGGTGAGTGTGTTTTCCGAATCCTTTAACCTGGGTGTCTTCAAACGTCGTATCAACGGGCTAGACAGCCTAGCAACAGTCCGCAAATCGGCTGGCATGGTACCTCACTGAGTGTGGTTTCGCTAGGAAAGCTCTGTCGACTGTCCCATTGATCTCTCGTCGCAGCCACCCATGTTAGTTTACATAAAAAAAATAGCTCGGAGACGACCATGAGCAGAGCCGTATAATTTTCTAATAATGTAAAAGTTTTGTTTTTTAGATTATTATAGGGATATTATATATTTTTAGATTATATTTATTTTACAGAGTGTATTATGAACACCAATTTATACAAAGAATATAAATACACGCGCAGCTCAAAGATTTTATATTTTATTTACTTAGCGGTCCCCCGACTCCTTTAAGTAAGCAAACGGAATTTATTTTTTACTTTTTAAGGGTCGAGGTTTTTTTTAAATTTGTTATTTAACTTTTTATTTCAATCTTTTAAAAAAAACCGCAAGCAATCGGTCCACTTTTAAGATAATTAATTGTTTGATTACTTAATAACTTGATTACACACATAGCTAACAACAATCCCGATTAAACCAGCTTTCTAATAAAAAAAAACCGCATCCAAATCGGTTCATCCGCTTGGGAGCTACGCTGCCACAGCAGCCACGCCCATAAACACATACACACATACAGCATACACACACACAACGTTAAACTTATAACACGTCTCTTTTGCGTCGGAAGTTAAAAACCAAGCAGTTTGCTAAATGTAACCAAAGGTTGGTAATACGCGGCTCTGCCCCGAGCGGCGTATTACCAACCCCGCCACACAGACCGGCAGCACGGACTTACAAACCCGGAGATCACAGCCGTCTGTCGGCGCCGCTGACAAATGCATTTTTATTCACATTCACGAAATATGAAACGGAATACGTATAGCGAGCTAATAATGCAACTTGCACGTTTACGGTTTTGCGCACTGAGCGAAGTAGCGTTCGCTTTGACTAGCTGACGTGTAGTGTTGAATAGCAGCGGAGGAAATTTAATAGTGGTGAGATATACGAACGAAAAAATTTAGATAGGTATTGGAATATATTTAAGTAATTCGGTATGTGTGGCCGAGTCAGAGGACCTAGAGAACATGCAAGACCAACCAATATCACCTCCGAAAAGCCATACCGGGGAGCCTATATCGAAATGCTACTTCGTATTGAATCGCATTCGCTGGGACGAACTGAGTTAGGTTAGGTTACGTTAGGGACGTATTGAAGTAGCATTTCGATATACGCTACCGGGGACTTCCCTAATTTTTATTTTTGCTTTTATTATTATTTGTAGGCTTATCCGTCATAATAACACAGATTCAGTGAAAATTTAACTGGCTACCTACCTATTACGGTTAAAAAAATACAGCCCTAGGATCGACGGACGGACAGACAGACAGACGGCGTAGGCTTAGTAATTATAGACTTACGTGTGGATACGGAACCCTAAAAGAAACACAACGTTACGTCTGTCAGAAACAATCGTGTTCTTTTATGGGAAGGCTTACAAAAGAAATTTATATTTTTCAAGAATTTCAAGAAGCTTTGTTTTTAACCTCCGACGCAAAAAAAGGGTGTTGAAGTTTAACGTGTGTGTGTGTGTGTGTGTGTATGGGTGTGTCTGTCTGTGGCATTGTACCTCCCAAACGGATGGACCGATTTGCATGCGGTTTTTATTAGAAAGCTGGTTTAATCGGAATGGTTCTTAGCTATGTTTGTAATCAAGTAATCAAAAAAAGCCCTGCGAAGTTTCTTACCGGTTCTTCTTCGTGGGTGTAATCGAATCGGATAGAACAAATTGTAACAAATTCGAGTACAGTCATGCTGTCTAATGAATGCATAATAAAAAATATACAATATACAAAAGTAAAAATGTAATCAAAAAATTAATTATCAAAAAGTGCACTGATGTGCATGCGGTTTTTTTACAAAAGCTTGAAAGTAAAATTATAAATTTTAAAATTACCGACCTTTAAAAAGTCAAAAATAATTACCGCTAATTAACTTAAAGGCCAATTCCTTTAAGTTAGTTAGCGGTAATTATAGGTTAGTTAGGGACCGCCAAGTAAATAAATTATAAGAACCCAGAGCTGCGCGGGTATTTACTTAGCGGTCCTCCGACTCCTTCAATTAAGTAAACGGAATTGATTTTATACTTATGAAGGGTCACGGTTTTTAAATTTTGTAATTTAACTTTTCACATGACCGTTTTGTCCGTAAGTCAATCGCAATATTATGAGTGTTGAGGATTGGCGAAGTAGCACGATAAAAACACATAATATATTTAACTGGAGGCGACGTGTGGGCTCTGTTAGAAAATCTCCACTTTTATTGCAACAACGGCCCGCTCCGCCCCGCCCCCGCCCGCCGTCGCCAGCCATGCGCGGAGCTCAAGTGCGGAAATGCTTCTGAGGCTGCCCGAGGGATGCTTTTTGGATCCGCTCACTGTCTCAGCTCAAAACTTTAAGTTGACTCGCCCGAGTCGAGTGTTACGTGCGTTCGTTCGGTCGTGCGGTCGTGCGGTCGTGCGGTCGTTCGGTCGTGTGGTCGTTCGGTCGTAAGTTCGCGGCGAGTCGATAGTATCTATGCTCATATTCTCAAAGTTCAAAGAGATGCTGATTGCTGAATATACTCGATTAGCTATTAGAATGTCGTAAAAGGCGACTAAGGGATATGACTCCCTTCTTATATTACTAGGTGGTAGGGTTTATCCCGCCCGGATTTGTACCACCGCACTGAATGAAAGGTCGGTCGAAACGACTATGTAAATAGTTTATATTTTCCGTCCAGTTCAGTGTAGCCGGCACGACCCCGGTGTCACCCGGTGTTATGGGCTCACATCACGGATGTTGTAGGTGGTATAGCCAACCGTGTCAGTTTCCATAAAAAAAATAAAAAAGAATGACCGTGGTTAGAATTCTACGCAAAAATTAAAACTAATACATCCCTTCACTTTACATTAGTTTAACTCGGCATGATTGATACCACCGCACTGAATGATGATCGGTCAAAGCGGCTATGTGACCCTTCTCTTCTTACCTAATAGGTGGTAGGGTTTAACCTGCCCGTGTTGGTACCACCGCAATGAATGAAAGGTCGGTTGAAACGGCTATGTAAATAGTTCGTGTTTTCCGTCCAGTTCAGTGTGGCCGACGTGAAATTAAGGGAAGCACTGGCATTCCACCTAGTTCCCCGGTATTGTGGGATGCCATCACTGATGTTGTAGGTGATGTAGCCAACCGTGTCAGTGTCCATAAAAAAAAAATTTAAAATCTAATCAAATCATTAAATAGTTCGTGTATTCCGTCCAGTTCAGTGTAGCCGGCACGAACAACGGGGAGCACTGACGTGGCACCTAGTTGACCGACGTGTTAAGAGATGACATCACGGATGTTGTAGTACGAGGATGTAGGCAACCATTTCTGGTTGAAACTAAATATAAAGTCCTCGCAGAGCCAACGTCCATTCGATTTCTCAAGACTAGTCGCCACCGCGCCATTTGGCCGACGAGTATTTGGCCATTCGCGGTCGACGCTCCTAGTAAATAGCCAGTCGAAACTATTCGATTAGTAACGGCGGACCGGATAGACAATAAATAATTGGTTTTAACTCGGGGCATCGGTTTTCGTTTGTTAGCCGGCGTGCCGCCCCGCCCGCCCACCGCGCCGCCCGCCCACAATCGCGCGCCCACCGGCCGCGACCGCGCACCGCTGGGAAGATATTTTTTAGCTCTCGGATTAATTGCCTGTCCAACGGCGGTAATGGACTCGCTTTTGCTAAATTATTCGTTTAAGGTGTTTGTTTTTTACCGAAAAGCTCCACTCGGAAGATTAGTTGAATGGTTTTTTAAGCACAGGCGATGGGCCGCGAGCGGGCCCCGCGGGGCGGGGCGGTGCGGGGCGGGGAGGGGGCAGCCAGTGCCATTTAGCTCACGTACCTGCGCCGCATGTCTTCCTAAATGTGTCGTCCTTTTAGCGCAGCGCTGCGGGCGCGCGGGAGCGCGACTAAAGGCTAACTTGTGAGGCTGAGAGGGTTTTAGTAGTTACATAATGTTCGCGGGTGCTTCCACTTTTCTGAAGATTTGAACACTGCCGTAACTAATGTTTACTTTATTAATATTTCTCGTAGGGTTGAAAATAACAAAAGGGGGGTTTGCCTTACTGCTTAAAGAAGGTAAAGCATATTTTATTTATAAAAATTTTACAGGAACAAGCCCAATATAATGTTTGCGTGATGTGCAAATGCGGACTTAAGATATTTCCAGTCAATCTTCGTATGTATGAGAGTCGCACGGTATAGTGAAAAAGTTGAATTACAAATTTTAAAAAAACTAACCCTTTGTTTAGTCTTTTACAAAAAACCGCATGGAAATCGGTCCACCTTTTAAGATAATTTTTTTTATTACTTAATTAGTTGATTACAAATATAGGTAAGAACTATCCCGATTAAACCAGCTTTCTAATAAAAAAACCGCATCCAAATCGGTCCATCAGTTTGGGAACTACGATGCCAGAGAAAGGCACACCCATGCATACATACACACACACGTTAAACTTATAACACCCCTCTTTTTGCGTCGGGGGTTAAAAATAAGTAAGCAGTAGCAATTGAGTGTGAGAAATGGAAATAAAATAATGAATAAGTTAATAGCTAAGATAAGACAACGGAGCCCGACTATACTATTATCAAAACAAACGTGCAGCTCGCACAACAACATTATATGGCTTAGTGAACGGAGATTCCCTTTACTAAGCCATAAAACTTTATTATGCGAACTGCACGTTTGTTTTGATTTGAGAATAGTGCATGTTCTAATGCTATATCCTTGTTTCCTTAATTTTTAGGGTTCCGGATTCATACGGAAGCTCATTACTAAGCGTACTCCGTCTGTCAGTCCGTTGTTGAATACAACAAAAAAAATCAACAACCAAACAAACTTACTATCACCTATAATAGTCCCATTTGGACTAAGTTACGACGGCACCGCAGACAACACAAAGTAATACAAACGTATTTGGCTCGTAATTTCAGTTTGATACCCGATACGCTTCTACCGCCGAAGCCTCCGCAGTAGACGTGTCGCTATAATGTGACGGATGTATTGGTATATTGCCAACTCATTAAAACAAACGGGCCGGTCGAGGCGCCTCGATGTCTCGGCGACAGTTTTATAAGGCGCACTTTATGACGCTGTTAAATCGTAATGACTTGAGATAAACACGTTCTGATACTAAAGGCGATTTTCGCCGACGCTGGGCTACATACTTGGGCCGCGGAAACAGACTTTGAGAGACGAAACAGCTGCTTTTATATTTCGATTAAATGCAAGGGGAGCTTTCAATTCAAATTATTAATATTTAATAGTTACATGTTGTCACAGTTTGTTGAAAAATATTATAAGTTATTATATATAAAAAAACAAATGCTAATAAAAATCGGTCAAGTGCGAGTTTCACTCACTCAAGCATGGAGGGTTCTTTTAATTTAATATTAATTTAAAATAAAAAAAAAACATACCCGTCTATGTTTGTCTCTCTGCATTGCAAACCTACCTGTGGCGCCATCTATTATTTAGTAGCGTGAATATGTACTAATCGATTCTTAGCATGTTTCTCGTTTGAGGACACCCCTTAATTTTCACGTTTTGCTTTGTTATTGGATTTTTTATTTCTGTTGGAATATCAGCCATAATAACACATATTCTGTGAAAATTTCAAAGAGCTAGATATTAAACAGGTACATGACAGACAGACAGACAGACGGCGTAGGCTTAGTAATAGGGTCCCGTACGACGGATACGGAACCCTAAAAATCGTGCACTGCACACTCCTGATCGAACATCGTAATTGCCATCTTACTCGTATCTCTACACTGGTAGAGTATTTTCTTTTAATTTGGTGTCTATATTTCATTTTATTTATCTCTATCTCAATCAAGTCAAAATTCGCCGAGAAGCCTCGACTTCAACACCAACTTCATTTTCCAACAAAAATAAAAGTCACCCTCGAAGACAACGGCCGACGACGTTTTGCCCAGTAAATATCGGAGAAAATTCTATCAAAGTTTTCCTTTAATAAAGAGAGCTACAAAAAGTTTCGCGAGCAGGTGCGCAACGGGAGGGGGGAGGGGAGGGGGAAGCGCGCCGCGAATTTGGGACAATATTATCTAAACTTTGTGCTAAATTATAGGCGGAGCATGGCATTAATTAAAATTAAGGTGAAACTTGAGCCAGCACTCGCCGCCAGCCAGCACAGAATTAACAAACGTGCTCGTGTTTTTGCGAGCCAACTTTGAGTAACTCTCGGGGCCTAACTACATACATACTAGTAGGTGCCGCTCGGTAGGTGCCGTCGACTCTTCAGGCTACTACGAAATCTTTTGTAAAGTTATTTTATTTAGTTTCACAGAAAACGCTAGTTCCGTACCATCTTTCACACTGTAAATGACGTCAAATTAATGTGTTACGTAACGAAAGTTATGTCTTCTAAGTAATCTATGGATCCTTCTACTCGTCAAATATTTTAAGCGTGACAGTTGAGGCAGAATCGAATATGCAACCAAAACGTTTGCTTGTTAGATTCTTCTTGAAGTGCCCTTTCGTCTAGTAAGTAAGTTTTCTCAGTTTAGTATTGTTCTATATACACGTACGAGTATTTTTCCATATACATACATAGATAAATTCCATGAAAATGTTTGCAAATAAATTTCTAAACTCTATTCCAACATTACTAACTCAGTATAAATTATTATTATTTCGAATGAACTCGTCGATACCTTTCCAATGAGCACTCGGTCACGACCGCAGATCGACTGAGTCAGGAAGGGCGAACAGAGTCAAGATTTCATCCCGCTTCCTCTCCGCACACGAGGGCCTAATATCTATCTCATTCACCGAAAATAAAATTTAATGTGTGGTAATATACATGTGTGGTAATTAGCTTTTCGATGTCCAAATTATATTTGTTAAATACAAATTGGGAGCTCAATTATTTCTATTTACTACCATTTGCATTACTGTCAGATCCCGAACCGGCGTCTACATTCCGATTTATAGGAAGTTTTTGCGTGAAAATACATACATACCACACGCTGTATCCCGACAATCGGGGTAATCAGAGTAATAGGTGCTGTTCTGCAAGTACTTTTGTAAATTACAGCCCAACACCGACCACCACGTTTAGCAAAGTATTCGGCCAGGATAACTATATTATCAAGCAGCAAGTAAGGCACGAATACCCACCTGCTGCATGACTCGGTAGAAGGATCGTGCCAAGGTGAGAGGTGGCGAACATGTCGCCCTTTAGCATGACATCGTGTCCTTATCCCTTAGTCGCCTTTTACGACATGCACAGGGAGAGATGCAGTGGGCTATTCATTTATGTACCGGCCCCACACGGTACCCTACCGGCCCCACATGGTACCGTAACGGCCGGCCTCACACGGTACCGTACCGGCCCCACACGGTACCGTGCCGGCCCCACACGGTACCGTAACGGCCCCACACGGTACAGTACCGGCCCCACGCGGTATACGCGGCTTCATATATTCCTATTTATTTTTACGTCATAATAACCTACCTACAGCCACGAAATCCTCAAAGCAACTATGCTCGCGCACAGATCCGGCGCGGTGTGTATTTGCTCCGATATTCGTTGTGGAGCGGAGTGAGAATGCACCGTGAGGCACTCCTCCGCCCGCCCTAGTGCTTCAGCCGCCCGCCCAATATCCGCAACTCAAAGGGCGCCGGGCGCCCTAGCGACTTTCGAGCGATTTATCCATCACATTCCTAGTATTGGATGTACGGTGGCTGGCCTACGACGTGTGGTGCGGTTTTAAGTTCCGTAACTTAGGGGTTATTATTAAGATTACGCCGCCGTCGGTCTGTCCCTGCTTTTTTTTTTATTGCTTCCGAACTGGGTGGCTCTGCCCGAGGTCGAAGCCTCAGGCGCAGCCAATTTCACCGCCGAGGAGGTGCCAGTCCGGCTTGGAGGTGGACTAATGTTGCCGGGGAAAGGCTATTAACCCGCGATTTGAAGATCCGTGGATTGTAGGAGTGGGGAAAGATATTCCTTGGGAGCCCGTTCCACACCTTTGTAGTGCGGCACAAGAACAATTTAGAGAATCGTGCAGTTCGAAGAACTCTTCTGTCGACTACAAAGGGGTGTTCCGCGAGAGTATGGCGGGTTTGGTGAAGGCGAACAGGGGGAGGAGGGATAAGGGAAGCAAGTTCGTCAGAGCAGCGGCCATAGTAGTACCGATAAACAGGCTCAATGACCCAACGATATGTCTGTGCTTTAGAGGTTGAAGGTCCTATGTGAGTACAGAGTCACCAATGAGGCGAATGGCTCGTGCTACATTTAAAGGGTTGTATAAAAGACAAGCTGTGCCCGCGGCTCCGCCCGCTCTCATATTTCACTTCACTGCTAACCTCATAAGTCATTTAGCGTGATAGTAAGTAGCATAAAGTTGATGGGAAGAATAAAGCTATCCGTAGAATTTTGTTTTATTAAAATCGGTTCAGTGGTGCTCGAGTTATAAGCGGACAGACAGACACTCAGACAGAAAGCAGACGTTGGATTTTATTATAGGTAAGGATACACCAAGATACACAAGACCTGTAATAGGTAGTAATTTTCACAGAATTTCTGTTATTAACTTATTACGAATATCAAAAAATAAAATAATCTAAAATTTAAACACCAAACCCGATACAATAAACGTTTTTTTTAGGTTTCCGTACCTCAAAAGAGGAAAAAACTAAACCCTTATATAATAGTATCACTCTCGTGGCTGTCTCTCCCTATGTCACAGATAATTTTCTCCGAATCTACTGAACGAAAAAAGATGCAATTTGATATAATAGAATTTGATGGCCCAATCATGATCTTATAGCGTTTTTTTTATGGACCGGCGGTACACGTGGCAGTGCCCAAAAGTGCAATATATTAGCGTATGGCGCCCGCCAGTTTGGTTTTGAGGGTTCCGTATCCGTCGTGCGGGACCCTATTACTAAGCCTACGCCGTCTGTCTGTCTGTCCGTCAGTCCGAGGGCTGTATATCTCTTGAACCGTAATAGGTAGACCGTTGAAATTTTCACAGAATATGTGTTATTATGGCCGATATAACAACAAATAATAAAAATAAAAAAAAGTAAAAAATTCACGGGGTCCCCATACAAGAAACTAAAAAGTGTATGCGCGCTATCTACCGAAAACAGTTTGAATCAGCACTGACGGCCGGTTGTTTTTTTTTTAAGTTTCATTTAATTACTCTCAAACGTCGTTCAATTTCAGACTGAACACTGAGTGTTCCTGATTAATTTAACACATAATATCCCAACCGGGTGTCCCACGACACCTCTCGTCTTTTTATCCTGACATGGTTCTATAAGATTTCAACATTTACTGTATTTTCCATATTTCGAACTCTCTCCAAGGCGAAATCTCAATTGAAAATGCAAAACGCAGGAACATTGAATTCACCGGGATTTTCTGCACTCTTTCTAAAGACTTTCTTTATTCCATGTTCAAAACCAAAAGCCCGTGAACGAGTTCGTTTTGTATGCAAATTCGCGTACTACTGATTGTCTCATTTCTGACTAGCTTGTGCACCCGACTCCGCTCGGTATTGTGTCAGAACTGCTGAAATAGGTAACTATTTGTAATAGTACCGTGTGCGGCCGGTACTTAAAATGAATAGCTCCACTATGTCTCTCTTCGTGCATTTTTTTTTATGTAATCCGTTATGGGTGGCTGAGTCAGAGGGGCCCAAGCGCATGCTACGACCAGCCAATATCACCTCCGAGAAGGTAGGTGCCATACCGGAGACTTCCCTGGATTGCTGGCTATAATGGACTAGAGGAGAACACAACCGAGGTTGCTATGCGGCCATCTTACATCCAGTATGGTGGTACCAACCCAGTCGACTACAATTTGAGCCTACCACCTAGTAAGGGGCAAGGAAAGGGACATACAGTTTTACACCGGTTCCGAACGGTGAAGCAGCAGGTGACCGTACTCGATCGGTCGGATCGACCGGAGGTCGGTACACGCCGACCGGATTCGACCCGCGGACCTCTCGCATGAGAAGCCGATGCCCAAACCACTCGGCCACCCGCCGCCAAAAGATTAAGGGATAAGTACAAGATGCCGCGGTAAAGGGCGACAGGGTAGCCACCTCTCACCTTGACACGGTCCTTCCACCGAGTCATTCAGCAGGTGGGTCTTCGTGCCTCACTTGCCGCTTGATAGTTATATTGTCCGAATACTTTGCGAAACGTGGTGGTCGGTGTTGTGATGTCATTTCCTGGAGTTCTTGTAGCACAAGATTGACTACTTTGCTTACCCCGATTGTTGTGATACAGCGAGTTCGGTGGTATGTATGTATGAAAGTACTCTCTTTAACCGTAATAGGTAGCCCGTTGAAATTTTCACAAAAAATATGTTATTATGGCCGATATAACAACAAATAATACAAATAAGAAGAAGTAAACAATTCACAGGGGCCCCATAGAAGAAACCAAAAAGTGGCCAAATGGCCAAAGAAACCAAATGGCTTGAGTAGCGCTAGCCGTGACATGGAGATACGGGACCCTCGGTGCGCGAGTTCGACTCGCACTTGGCCGGTTTTTTTTATTCGTGCGTTAAAATGTGATCTGTATTTAGTAAATAAAACAATTATTCATATTAAACACTTAATACAAAAAAAAAATCGATGATCGACCCTTTCGAGGTAGGTATGTGCGTCTGGTACGCACCCCTCTCGCCAGGCCATAGCTACGGTACAGATGTTCTATCTCACGAAGTCCGTTTGGCTATGAATGTTGTCAGGCGTGCACATGCACATTGTTTTGGTGTGCGTTACCTCGAGAGCGCTCAGTCACGATCTCGCGATCGCGCGACGCGGTCCACGCAAACAACACACACGTCACTACTACAACCAGAGCCGAGCGGACTTCGTGAGATAGAACATCAGTACCTAATCAGAGACGCTACGCCGCCGTGTTCTCCGCATCATTTTTTATGGAGAAACTAAGTTCGCAAATCTATCACTAGAGGCACTGCTCAGTTTCTCCATACAAAATGATGCGGAGAACACGGCGCGCGGCGTAGCGTAGTACGCGGTGTAGGTTAAATCGTTGTTATCGTGATTAGGGTACTGACTGTCCCCGAGCTATGTGTCGTCACATGGTCGTCACAGCCACCCCGCCCCCGCCCCCGATGCGGCTTCGCACGCCCCCGGGTGCACTGGAATTGTAAATGTTAACAAAGCATAGGGAAAATGCAGTAAACACACGCAGACATAACAAGACGAAGCGGTGCACTACGTCGCCGCCGCGGCCGGTCTCATTCGGTCGCTAGTGGAGAATGATATTATTAGAACGTATAATCAATACTAATAGTAAATATGTAAGGGATGGCCATGGAGTAGGTTACTTTGTTTTATGATATACTGCGCTTTTGTGGGTTGGTTTTTTTTTTATTTGTACCTAATTTAACCTTGTACCTTTTTAGGGTTCCGTGTCCGATACGGGACCCTATTACTAAGCCTACCTCGTCTGTCTGTCTGTCTGTCTGTCTGTCCGTCCGTCTGTCCGAGGGCTGTATCTCTCGAACCGTAATAGGTAGCCCTCTGAAATTTTCACAGAATATGTGTTATTATGGCCGATATAACAACAAATAATAAAAATAAGATAATGTAAAACATTTACGGGGGTTCCCATAGAAGAAACTAAAACACAAGTGAAAAAAATACAAAAATACAAGTGAAAAAGCTATCCGGTGGAAAATGTCCAACATCATGAATGCTAGGCTGTAACACCGGCGGCGGAGGCGGCGACGAGTGAAGACACCAGCCGCCGCAACCGCGCCGGTTGCCGCCGTGACGTGCGCTCGACTCGAAACTGTTTTTACTAATGAGCACGAAACGCGAAGCTCGCGTGTACTTATTTGGATCGGTAAAGCGCGCCCGACAGGTTGCAGGCGTCAGATTCGGTCGAGATTGTGATAAATAAAGAGCGCAATTCAGGCTTAAGGTGAGCATCTAACTAACGTGTTTCTTTTTACTGCTGGGTGTTATTAAATGTGTTCAAAACTTGATACTTAATACGTTCTTCAGGACAAAGTTTTTAAACATTTGTTAAATTTATTAGAACTAATACCTACCTAGAAACACACTCAAGATATAATTTCGTAACAAAAGGTAATCATTTCCAAGTAAGTATATTATCTCTTAGAAATGTGTATCAGCATAAAGGGCAAGACGGGCTTCATGCAAATTCGTCGAAAACTTTTCCCAGCCCCCATTATTGTGTGGCTTTGGAGACTTTGTTCTTCCTGCGCCTAATACGCTAACATTGTATGCGCAATTCGTCTTCTTTGTATCCTTTGTGAGGGCTCGTTTGACTGAATTTAAATGCGTCTCGAGGAGCCCGCGCGCGAGGAAGGCTTCACCGTGGATGTTCCCCTCGACACGAGTGCAGTAAGCGACAAGACGCCTCCCGCCCGCCTCGTCGTCGCAGGCGAGCCTGTGAGGTGTCGAGTGCATGATTCTCGACCGCTCGCTTTTGAGAGACGTGAACACAGATCTGGGAATTTCTAGATGAGTCGTGTAGGTATATGCGGTGACGCCGCATTAAGGCTCCACAAGAGGTAAGCAAGAGCGGTACAAGTTCCGCGGGTGCAAGCGGTATAGCGACACGCCACTTTTTCGGGTTGGAGTAGGATGCATCGCACGAAAATTTTTAGCGAAAGTCAAAATTCAATTTTTTTTTTAAGTTTACTACGAATTGAACCAAAGAGTTACGGACACACTCATAGGTTTTTATGAACGCATAAAATCATTTTTAGGGTTCCATACCCGGTACGGGACCCTATTACTAAGCCTACGCCGCCTGTCTGTCTGTCTGTCCGTCCGTCCGTCCGTCTGTCCGAGGGCTGTATCTCTTGAACCGTAATAGGTAGCGCGTTGAAATTTTCACAGAATATGTGTTATTTATTATGTATGGCCGATATAGCAACAAATAATAAAAATAAGATAAAGTAAAAAATTCAGGGGGGTTCCCATAGAAGGAACCAAAAAGTGTATGCGCGCGCGCCATCTACCGAATAGAGTATTAAGCATTTTAACTAATCATGAATTTTAACTAATATGAAGCATTTTATAACACGCCATAGATGGCGCGAGTGGCACTGAACATGACATGGCGATACGGAACCCTCGGTGCGCGAGTTCGACTCGCACTTGGCCGGTTTTTCTTTCCAAGACCTTGCTTTGGTCACTTTACATCTCTGCGCATTTATTGGCTCTAGATGTCGACGTGCGATCGGTGAGCTGCAAATCACTATAGAATGCATTGGTGGGAATTTTAGTGACAACGTGCTGCCATGCAGGGCGCTATTGCTACCCATCCAGCTATTATTGTCTGATCTGAGTACGTGACTATAAAGGATGGTCTCATTGAAGGGCGTAAGGGGTTTTTAACGACATGAGGACCAGTGCAGTTTGCTCATTCAAGTATGTTGTCACGATGTTTTCATACAAAGTTGTGTGCAAAATTCGCTGCGGGCAAAGTTCAGTGGTTTGATACATTCACATTCGTACAAGATAACTACCGAGTACAAGATAACTACGTAGTAAGATAGTACCGTGTGGGGCCGGTACTTAAAAAGAATAGCCCCACTGCATCTCTCCCCGTGCATGTCGTAAGAGGCGACTAAGGGATAAGGACAAGATACTGCGCTAAAGGGCGACAGACTTCTCACCTTGGCGCAGTCCTTCCACCTAGTCATGCAGCAGGTGGGTTCTTTGTGTCTTACTTGCTGCTTGATAGTTGTCTTGCCACTATACTGTGCTAAACGTGGTGGTCGGTGTTGTGCTGTAATTTACCAGAGTCCTTATAGCACAACACCGATTACTCTGCTTACCCTGATTGTCGGGATACAGCTTGTGTTATGTATGTATGTATGTATGTATAACTACCTACATGAAACTCAACCGACTCATTGCTGCAGAAGTTTATATAATACTAACAGTATAAACATTGTAGGACTCGACTCGCTTCCGGCACTTAGTGGTAAACATCGTTGTGGTTTTGGTAATTCGGTACACATAGATAAGGTGAGTGTCGTGGGAGATGTTCTGTGGGGAGACAATGTTGCTAATGCAACGCTATTGCTTGCGGGTTGAGACTTAGGTCGACAGCAAAGCTATAGAATCTAAAAAAATATCATAAATATTTTATAAGGAAATAACAAGGAAAGCAGATCAAAAATGCTGTAGGCGGTGTATCTGTCTGTTCAAATCAATCTACACCTGACATAATTCTAAGACATTAATATTTTAAACTATGCATTTTTAAATTATAAAAAATAAAATATTTGTAGCCCTTTCCATTGATACGTCACATGATGCACTTCGAATTTTATTTAACATTCTAATTTGGCCCCCAAAATCGAGAATCATTAATTTATGCTATACGCCCGTGATTGGGTCATCAAACTATATGTACGAAATTTCAACTTTTTTCGTTACAGTAGATTCGGCGAAAATAAGTTGTGACAGACGGACAGACAGACAGACAAGAGAGTGATCCTATAAGGGTTCCGTTTTTATTTTGCTCTTCTGAAGTACGGAACCCTAAAAACAATCCATATTCATGATTACTTTACATAGTTACACATTCGGATTTCATAAAAAAAAAACATTGAAAAAAAACACGTTTCTTGTATGGGAACCGCCCTTTTTTTCTCTTTCTATTTTTTATTATTTGTTGTTATATCCGCCATTATTACACATATTCTGTGAAATTTTCAACGGGCTACCTACCTTACGGTTCAAGATATACAGCCCTCGGACAGACGGACGGACGGACGGACGGACGGACAGACAGACAGAAAGACAGCAGACGCTTAGTAATAGGCTTCCGTACGGGATACGGAAACCTAAAAAATTCAAAAAAACTAAATCGCAAAGATTGGCTTTAGCGATTTAGGCATTCGTCATTTTGTCTGTCCATGGCTTAGAATCACATGAGAAGCTGGATATAATAATTTTAAGCTTAATCGATCTATCAGACCATCGAATTTCCGGTTCCGTTATCAGAACTCGTGACAGCATGGACTACATGCATACAAAGCTCGTGTCGGAAGGCTCGTCAAGTCGGGGCGGCGCGCGGCTCGGCGCGCTGTGATCTCGTGGAACGTAGGTACCTACACTCGGGTTCGTAATTGCATGACCACATCTAGTCCTTTATTTTCGGAAATACATACTTAATATTAGGTTTCCATATCCCTCGTACGGCACCCTATTACTAAGCCTACGCCGTCTGTCTGTCCGTCTGTCTGTCCGAGTGCTGTATCTCTTAAACCGTAATAGGTAGTGCGTTGAAATTTTAACAGAATATGTGTTATTATGGCCTATATAACAACAAATAATAAGAAAAGTTAAAAATTCACGGGGGTCCCCATACAAGAAACTAAAAAGTGTATGCGCGCTGAAAGTCAAAGTTTTTTATCCATACATCCCAGCATTCTCACTTTATTCTAATAAGAACAATTCATAGAAATCACAACATGTGATATTTTTCGATAATTTTTGTTTTTTGTTTTGTTTTTGCCGACCGACCGGCTTTCCGTATGTCAACGAATTGCGGTTTGGGGGCCGGCCGGCCCTTTCGGAAGCCAAAGGAGTTGTAGTTACCTCCTCTTAGGTTCTATATTTCCACAATGTCATTAGAATCTGAATAATATTACTACGATATAAGTAATTTACGGCACTTGTGCAGTAAAAACGTCATATAAATGGAAGCGTCTCGATCACAGGTAATGTGAATGCTCGCTGTTAGACCTCGTAAAACACAATGGAGCGACACGTCTACACTCCCAATAGCAATATTGTACTAATAATAAATATGTAAATTTGTGCTCCTGCAGTTTTCTTATTAGCAAAATAATTTTTTTTATTAGCAAAATAATAATTCATTCGGATATTTACGGGGGCTGCGAATACAGGTCTGTTAATCAAAGTTGGCACGTACTAACACTATCACATATTGTCACATATTGCGCTTGCGTAGTGTTTGTGTGTAAGCGCACGGGTGACGGACGTCGCACCGCACTGCATACTCATCACCACCATAAAATTGCATTGGTGTGAGTACTGTGCACGCGCCAGCTTTGATTAACAGACCTGTACATGTCGGCCGGCTAGGTGCACCTTCACCTTATTTTGAGGGACCGCAGACTGTGCATTGTAGGAAAGTTGGTGGGAGTGCATTCCACATGTTGGCAACCCTGTAAATGAAGAATTTATAGGATCGATCGGAAGTGGGGGGATATCGGCAGTGTGTGGATGCATTCCCAACCTGCTGCGCGTGGAACGATGGTAGAATGAGGATGGAGGGATCGCGTCGTGCAGCTCGCCTGGACCAACGTTTGGACCAGTCCAAATTCAACGCGAGCGGAGCCACAGGCAAGTACTGTTTACACTCAGAGCGGAGTGCGTTCGTAAAGTGTATCAGTCCTCAGGTGTCGTCTCGGGTAGTAAATAACTTTACGGTTCATGTTAATATATGGTCAATAAAACGCGAACTCTGGAGCGATGACACTCGGGGCGTCTGGAGACAGCCCCTGTGTGCGGGGAATTCAGACTGATGGCAACTTTGATGCAGATTTTAAGAGGTGGACTATGCGGCGACGTGCATGTTAGATTGTATGGGCAAAGACCTCGGAGCGAGACAGGCAAAATAAAATTAACTATATTCTGTAGTTTCTGGTAGTTTTTATGGTTCCGTGCCTTTAGGGGGGTTACTTAAAAAAGCACTTCGTATTTCCCTAACCATACCCATATTTCAAGTGATTTAACTATAATTTTATATGCCTATAGTTAGGAAAAGATTCAAGGTAGGTATAATGTGAATACATTATTTTTAATTTAATCTTATAAATTGAAAAGTGGTAAAATCGTTCAAAAATGCCTTTGCTATTTCCCTCGCCACTTTTTACAAATGCATCTAATACAAAAAATTCTTCATTGAGCTTAGAGTCAATAAGACTCATCATCTAAATAAATTCAAACGCTTACAGAATAAATGGTTTTTCACTGAACTATCTTTGAACATTCTAAATTTTGGGCCGTTGCCGTGCGCGAACGTTTTTTCTATGGACGTATTTGTAACGAAATAGCAAATGCATTTTCGAACGTTTTACCACTTTTCACCCACTTATTTTTCAGAGAATTTACAAGATTATATTACACGATTCTATCACACATTATGCCCTGAATCTTTACCCAACTATAAGCATATGAATTATAGTTATATCTATTGAAATATGGCTATAGATAGGATAATAATATGATGTGATGTTTTGCCATTAAGAGGAAAAAACGGAACCATTCATTCCGGTGTCCGTCCGTCTATCACAAAAGTTTTTCTCGAAAACTCGAAATTTAGCATAATGATAGATCTTGATGTCAAAAACAACATAAAAATTTATTTAACAATTATATGCACGGTCAGTACTTCGATGTGTGACCGCTCGACCGTTGGAGGTTGACCGTGGTTCGGATTCCACGTAAGACTGTAGGTAGGTCCCTTCCCCTCTTACCATTACTAAGTGGTAGGGTTCATCCCGCCCGGATTGATACCACCGCACTGAATGAAACGTCGGTCGAAACGGTTATGTAAATAATTCGTGTTTTCCGTCCAGTTCAGTGTAGCCGACATGAAATGAAGTACGGACATGGCACCTAGTTCACCCGGTGTTATGGGCTGACATCACGGATGTTTTAGGTGATGTAGCCAACCAAAAATTTGATACTGATGAAAAAAAATTAATAACATATTGTACGGATTCTAAAAATATTTTTATTTTTTTTTACAATTCTAAGTTCAGTGGTCTTCTTAATATATCTATCTCTACTTCTTAGGAAACAGATTTACAATTAAAACCACACAAAACATCAATACTTCGCACGTTACAACTCTCAATTTTGGGGACATGAGGCCTTAATTTCATAACAATTACATTTTTCACTGTTGAGCAAGTAAATATTTCCTCAATTAACATTTGAATGTACCACAGTTAATAATCCCTAATGCCGCATTTGAAGGAACCTTCAAATGCGGCACCTCTGTGCCAATGAGGCCAGTAGTTTCCCTACAGATCGGCAATCCAGGGAAGTCTCCGGTACGGCACCTACCTTCTCGGAGGTGATATTGGCTGGTCGGAGCATGCACTTTGACCCCTCCGACTCAGCCACCCTGATTGGAAGAAATCTCTGTAACGGTTAAGTCCGCCTTTGCGCCTCATGTAAATGTTCTAACGTGATTATTCCTGTTAAATGTTTATTGGAATAAAGTATTTTCTATCTATTTAGATTTCAGGTTATATGAAATAGCTATAGACTGGTATACTTGAGATTCGAGAAATGGAGATGACATATGAAATACCTACATAGTCTTTGTGGCATTATGTCTGACAACCGCGGAGGCGGGATGGAAATTTCGTTTGTGTTGACAGCTGCGAGGATCGTCTCGGTTCGAAGTATTATGCGTTAATTGCACAACGATTATGACACAACTCCGTCTTTTTGTCAGTATCTAAGGTAAATTTTGTTTTAACAATGAGTTAACTGGAACTCATGTAAACATGTGAATGAATAAATACACAAAATAATTATGTTAAGTCAATTTATTATCTTCACTTTACAAAATACAGTTTAATAAATAAGATTTTTTTAATAAAACCTCTATAAGGAAGACACAAATATATCTTTTTTGCTTACATTATCTTTCAGGAATGACAAAGTAGTGACTACCTACATTTACTTACGTTAGTCACGGAGGATTCCTTACAAAGGTTTATTATCTGTAAAAATATCATTGTTATCAAATTGATATTAACGGGTGATTGTTCTTTGTATTAATTTCAACTGTAACCATGTGTAACCATAACGACACGCCACTCCAGCTGACATCTACGAAACAGTACCATGTTACGGTTACAGAAAACTTTTAAAATCACAAGATAATCACAAACTATATTTTCTCATACCTGCTGCATACAAAACTCTTGTAAGAACTCAAAAGATATTTTTATTATTTAGACAAAATAACACGTCATTTTTCAAGCGGCAGAAAGTGATTCTTTTTTAAACTATTTTAAATTATCCTGCGAGACTTACAAAAAATATTTTTATTCACAAAAGAAGTTTCATAATCACTGTCGTCCACTTAGTTTTTAATTTCAATCAACATTTTATTTGATCAACAAAAGTGAGAAATGTTTAACCAGCTTGGATTGGAAGAGCGGCGGACGGATGAGACGATCTATGCGTCAGACAAGAATGATGTCAAGGCCCTTAGTTCCAATCCGGCCGACGTGCACCAAAGAGTTTTTCTTATTGAAAAATGTGCATGCATACCTACACCTAAAGCTTGACCGTTTGTAAGCGGTGCAAAACTGCAAGTCTCTTCCCTTGGCCCTTACTAGGCAGTAGGCTCAAATCATAGCCGGCTGAAACTTTTTAAATTATCCTAAAAAAAATTTCTTGTAAGCCTCGCGGCTTAAAAGGAAACTTTTTTTAATCACAAAAAAAGTTTCGTAATCACTGTCGTCCACTTGGTTCTGAATTTCGATCAACATTGTATTTTGATCAACAAAAGTGAGAAATGTTTAACCAACTTGGATCGGAAGAGCGGCGGATGGTCGGAACGATCTATGCTTCGGACAAGAAAGATGCAGGAAGGCACCGCAGCCAACGCTCCTCATTAGCTGGCAGTCCCCATCCCAAATGTGCGTCAAAAAGCTTCGCTTCAAAAAGTATCCATACGACGTGCACCAAAGTTTTTCTAATAAAAAAATGTACATGAATACCTTACACCTGAAGCTTGACCGTTTGTAAGCGGTGTAAAACTAAACGTCCTTTCCCTTGCCCCTTACTAGGCGGTAGGCTCAAATTGTAGCCGGCTGGGTTGATACCACTGTACTGAAGAAAAGGTGACCACTCAGGAACCTCCGCTGTCTTCTCTAGTCCAGCAGTTTCCACTTTTTTTTTTAAATCCGTAACCCACTAAGCAAATTTTCTCGGATCCAAGTACCCCTTTAATTAAAACAATTTTGTTATTTTTACATAGGTAAAATGACGTTTATCAATCGTATCAGTCATTTATTAGGTTCTAATATCTACTTAGTAATCACAATATAATATGAAATAGATCCCAATCAACCATTCATCAGTGGAGATAATTTTCACTAATGAGCACAGACCTAGCATTCGGCGGCGCGCCTAACCTACTAATCTATAACGATAAAAAAAAGGTATGGACACCGGACTGTCAAATGCTTGTATGAGAACCAGCGTCGCCGAGTTGCGGGGAGCGGAGTGTACTTACCGATGATAAGATATTCCACTATTGTGCACACTAAACTTGGCTGTAGTGTTTTTACGCGTAAACACAGAGCATGCGGGCATTTTAAACAGGTTTTTGCGAACGCAGCCGATGACAGACTGACGGGCCAGTGAGCGACCGTCCAATGAAACAAGTATGCTTTTACTTATAATATCATGTTATGCTGGCGAGGATAGGGTTCGGGGTCCATACCTTTTTCATCCTTCTAGCTACTAATGATAGATAAGTGGGCTCCTTTCTATTACTTGCAGAGGTACCCCTTCTCTTGACCCTGCGTAACCCTGACGGTACGCGTACCACCATTTGGGAACCGCTGCTCTAGTCCAATACAGAGAGCAATACAAAGTGAAGTCTCGGGTATGGCACCTTCAAAGGTGATATTGGCTGGTCGGAGCATGCGCTCTGGGCCCTCTGACTCAACCATCCATACCGGATTACATAATATTGGCACGCCGCAAGCGACAGCTTGTAAAAGCCTCCACACGCTTCCTTACAAGATGGCGAGAGCGCTGTTCTTCTCGGAATCGGTGAAGTGCAGAACGGCGGCGATTGCATTGAGCATGTGCTTCCGGCCCGCGTAGTCTGTCGAGACGAGGTATGATAAAACTACGTTCTTGAGATACTCGAGGTTCGCGCCCTCGCGCGATTGGATGCGTCGTAATCTGAAAAGAAAAATTATGAATATTAATTTACTTTGTTTATTTTTCGGGTTCCGTATCCGTCGTACGGGACCCTATTACTAAGCCTACGCCGTCTGTCTGTCTGTCCGTCTGTCCGAGGGCTGTATCTCTTGAACCTCAATAGATAGCCTGTTGAAATGTTCACAGAATATGTGTTATTATGGCCGATACAACAACAAATAATAAAAAAAAGGAAAAAGTAAAAAATTCACGGTGTCCTCATAGAAGAAACTAAAAAGTGTATGCGCTTCTACCGAAAAGATTATGAAGCATTTTAACTAATCATGAATTTTAACTAATATGAAGCATTTCATAAAACACCACGACATGGCGATACGGAACCCTCGGTGTGCGAGTTTGACTCGCACTTGGCCGGTTTTTGTATGTTAGTACTACTTAAGCATGTACCTACCCTCGCTTTATATTTCTTCTTCATTAGAAGCAACTGCAAAGAGAATAAATATTTTCCGACCAGGATTCGAACATGGAACTCTGGCATGTGCCGCCAACGCGTTACCAATTCACACCCACCGCAATCCGAATGGGCACCGTCAGCACTTATAAATGGGTGGAAAGGAGCCCCATATCGCGCCTCGTATGAAAAGTGAGGTTTCGTGGATACATGACAGAAGCTCTTTGTACCTATTTAAAATCCAATATTTTATTTTCGATCGGGATAGCGCCATCTATGTATTATTCCTATCAACTTATAGAATGGTTCCACTTCAAAATGCTCTCATAGATGGCGTTTGGCAGCGCAGCCAACGCTCCTCATAAGCTGGGCAGTCCCCATCTGGCGAGTCCCCATCCCAAATGTGCGTTAAAAAAATTCACTTAAAAAAATGTCTTTTGTTTATTTCGCCATGTTAATAACATTTCATAATAAATGTGATGTCATATTGAATGTGGTTCTTCATCAGTTTGGATGTTTCTTGTTTCTTTTATCGGAAGCTCGGAAAGTAGTTTCCAAAGTTAACAGCTTTTGTTCACCAAAAAGAAACAATTTTTCACGTTTTCACCAATTCAAATTGATGTATGTATTCTGACCACAAAAGAATTACATAAGAATCCACAAACCTGTCGATTTCTTCTTTCAAGTTCCTCAGGACTTCTTTCATTCGCTCCTTCTCTATGGTGGCATCGCGCTGTGAGTCCCTATAATCAGTTTTCAAACATATAAATGTTGATAATTATGGCTTATTATTTGTTTGAAAAGATAGGTATTTGACGTAAATACGTCAAATACCTATCTTTTCAAGTAAATTAGCTTCCATAGTGGGAGGCAATCCAGAAAACTGATGATAACAAAATCGGGGGATACGGTTTGGTGTTGTAGCTTCATGTCTATCATCTACGTCATTGGTGCCCAAACGGTCGATCGCGATCGACCGGTCGATCGCAAGAGGCTTTTAGATCGATCGCTTAAAATATGTAGAGCAAGAAGTGACTCGTAGAAACATGGAGGAATTCATAATATTTGATGTGATTTAACATTTTCCGGGTGGTGTCGTCTTCCACAACGACCGCAATAGTAACAAATATAAAGGATGTAGTGAACATAGTTTTCAATTCAAACAAAAATTACTACAAATTATTTAAAACGAAAACCTTAGGTACAAGTGTCGATCTCACAACCTTTAATTTTTTGTAGGTAGATCTTCATACAAAAAAGTATGGGCACCACTGATCTACATTCAAAATTTAATTACACCACTCGATAGGTAAAGGATCAAAGAATACGTACGTATTCACGTAAAACACATGGCCATGTCCACGACACAGCCACACCCCGATTTTTTTATGTAACCCTGTTACTGTCTTTGTAAGCACATGCTGTGACCAGCCAATAGAACCTCTGAGAAGGTAGGTGCCATCCCGGAGACTTCCCTGGAATGCTGGCTATACTGGACTAGAGGAGAACCCAATGCTATGCGGCCATCTTACATCCAGTACGCTGGTATCAACATAGTCAGCTACAATTTGGGCCTACCACCTAGTAAGGGGCAAGGGAAGGGACCTATGTACAGTATACATTTTTTCGTCAGAAAAAACTCATTGGTACACGCCGACCTCAGGACCTCTCGACCACACCGACACTCGGGACCTCTCGCACGAGAAGTCGACGCGCAGACCTTCCGCCACCCGCCGCTTAACCCTTCTTCTTTGTGGTTCTTCTTCGTGGGTGTAATCGAACCCATAGACCAAATTGTGACAAGTTCGAGAGCAGTCTAATTTCCATATGAATTATTATCAATAAACAATCCCCATGCATGTCATAAAAGGCGACTAAGGGATAAGGATAAGTTGCCGTGCATAAGGGCGAAAGGCTAACCACTCTCACCTTAGCGCGGTTTTTCCACCGAGCCATGCAGCAGGTGGGCCTTCGTGCCTTACTTGCTGCCTGATAGTTATCTTGTCCGAATACTTTGCTAAACGTGGTGGTCGGTGTTGTGCTGTAATTTACCAGAGTACTTGCAGCACAACACCGCTTACTCTGCTTACCCCGATTATTGGGATATGGCGTGCGGTGTGTAAAAAGGGAAACCATTCAAAGATTCTTTATTCTTTATTCATCATTCGTATGGTAGTACACTACGCTTGAATTTGTCCTGTTTAGTTTTTACAATCCGGTTCGATTACACCCACAAAGAAGAGCCGGCAAGAAACTTCGTAGGGTTCTTTTTTAACGTCTTCAATTACAATACATTGTGACTAGCTACACAATAGACACCGCTTACAGTGTTAAGATATAGTTTGAGAGCTAGAATAACTATAATTTAAGCTTGATAATTCTGACCACATAAAATCAAAAGTAAAAGTAAAAGTATAAATAAAATCAGGTGTATAGAGCCTTTGTCAGAAATTGTTGATACATATCGTATCAAGTCATGTCAATTATAAATATTCATACCATATTGTAGTACAATGTCAAAAAAT
This sequence comes from Nematopogon swammerdamellus, assembly GCA_946902875.1. Lineage (NCBI taxonomy): Eukaryota > Metazoa > Arthropoda > Insecta > Lepidoptera > Adelidae > Nematopogon > Nematopogon swammerdamellus. The sequence goes on from OX336339.1 coordinate 23,598,768, forward strand.
AAATAAAATAAATTAATTAATCAGTTGTCAACAATTACCTCAGTTGTCCTTCGAGTGTGTGCTTGTCCTTCCGCAGCTGTGTGATGTCCAGATCTTTCCTCGCCAGCTCGTGTGCGTAGTGCAGCATGTGCGGCGGCGCGAACGAGTCCTGCTCGACAACAATATTTTTTATGGCCAACCGACACGGGTGGCTGTGCCAAAAGTTAAAAAGAAGATTAGACACGGCCGATAACGCCACTCCACGCGAAACCACGCTCAGAGTTTTATTATTTGTTGTTATACTTTAGAGTAGTTTAGAGGTTGCAGTTAATCACAAAAAGTTTTAACCTTGTACGTATTACCGTTTTTACGATAGAGCAACTACAAAAAAACGGCCAAGTGCGAGTCGAACTCGCGCACCGAGGGTTCCGTATCGCCATGTCATGGCTAGCGCCACTCACGCCATCTAGATGGCGTGTTATGAGAGGCTACGTCGGCTGCACTGAACTGGGGGGAAAACACGAACTATTTACATAGCCGTTTCGACGTGTCACTCAGTGCGGTGGTACCACGAGTCAGTAAGCCTGGATGCGAAATACGGCATCGTTTGTATGAGAACCGAGGTAGCCGCCAAAGGGGTGTGAAGTCTGAGGCGGGAGCGGCGCATTGAACGCCGTGATTGGCCGAGCGAGTAGGTAGCCAAGTGACGCCAGTCTTCCATACATTTGAACGGGATTCATACAATAAGTCGCTCATTGTGTCGATTCGCGATGAAAAGGTGAAACGGATTTAACAATATTTAACCCTTCTTTACACCAAGGGAATAATATAACTTTCTCTTAAATGAACAAAGGCAACGCCCCTTTCACAATTTTGCGAATTTGCAGATTTTCGCATAAACACGATCATAGTTCTAAGTTCTGAGATACCTCGGATACTTTATTATAAATCTACAATTGTGTATTCCATAATAAAAATTATCAAAATGTATGCGAAAATAGTTAAGCATAAAGATTAACTTTTTTTAGGAAACTGATACGGATGGCTCCATCATCGTAATAATGCTTCAGTTTGGTACCAGTGATGATGGGAGCCCAATATATAAATACTAAAATAAAACTACAATAAACTAAAATAATAAAAATAATCAAGATCGATAAATACATAATAAAAAAAAATAAACAAACAAACCAAATAAAATAAAAAATATGAAGAAAAACCGGATTTAGACACATCAGCCAAGGCTGCCTGTCTAAAATAAATAAATATACCTAGGTGAATTAGGTACGTGCCTTGTCACCGATTCCCCCTAATCGATCCGGCTATACTGAATTGGATGGAAAACACGTAGGTACTACTTTTCATAGTGACTTCGACCGACGTTTATTTAGTGCAGTGGTACCAACACGGGCGGGTTGAACCCTACCATCTACATATACATCCTGTACATTTATATACGTTCTATACATTCTGAATCTCTGACATTAAAGGCAAACGTTTAAACTATTACGTCAATTATTTTTAATTCTCCTAAATATCCGCGATCTGATATTCCCGGTAGACGCATGACCTAAAGAAATTAATTCCTTTCTCCTTAGAGTCGCTCAAAAGTAAAAACCGATAGGTACTGGTTGAATGAAAAAAGCGCGATAAACGAATATTGAACGAGGAAACCTGCTGAGGTTGACTAGAAGAAATGTCCTTTGGCAATAAGGCAGAATGCATGAAATATCTGTATACATTTAACATACATATTTATCAATAAACAAAAAAAATTACAAGAGCTAACTGCATCCAACACGATAGTCGACCTATGGTGGGTAAGCAGAAAAGAGCTCTCCATACATATTTACGCCGATGTTTGTTACTGAAATTCAAGCGAAAAATGCTATCAAATTGAATGAAAGTACTAACTCGTGAAAGGTGACTCCATCTGTGTTCAAGTTCGAATTTTTCGACGACTTTTTGCACCAAAGCTCTGCACAATGAGGCATTTTGTGACAGACGCGCACGTTCGCTCCGCCTGAGCGGCGGACGGAGACTAAGATCGGTCGCCGGCGCTAGACTGACGCGCTGGCGCGTTTGCGCCGGCGCGCGGCTACCCCTGTCCTCCTATGTATAGCGCATCCAGGCTTACTGACTCGTGGGTGGTACAACCCGGGCGGGATAAACTCTACCAACTAGTAAGGTTAGAAGGGAAGAGATCCACAGTTTTACGAGGAATCCGAACGGCGGTCAGCCTCCAACGGTCGAGCGGTCACCCATCCAAGTACTGACCACGCTCAGCGTTGCTTAACAATAGTCGACCGACCGCACCACTGAGCTACCGAGGCTGACAACCTATACTTTATGACCTGCGGGTGTGGAACATGGACTCTGATGGTTACTGTTTTTTTTTTTTTTTTTTTATGGAAATTGACACGGTTGGCTACATCACCTACAACGTCCGTGATGTCAGCCCATAACACCGGGTGAACTAGGTGTCATGTCAGTGCTTCCCCCTTTGATCGTGCCGGCTACACTGAACTGGTCGGAAAACACAAACTACATATTTACATAGCCGTTTCGACCGACGTTTCATTCAGTACGGTGGTACCAACCCGGGCGGGTTAAACCCTACTACCAAGTAAGATTAGGAGGGAAGGGACCTACAGTTTTACGAGGAATCCGAACCTCGGTCAGCCTCCAATGGTCAGCGGTCACCCATCCAAGAACTGACCGCACCCAGCGTTGCTTAACATTCAATAGCGACAGTTGACTGTCTGCACCACTGAGCTATCGAGGCTGACGTTAGTTAAATGTCATGATTAGTTAAAATGCTTCATACGCTATCCTAGCCTTTCTATAGGAACCCCCGTGAATTTTTTACCTTTTCTTATTTTTATTATTTGTTTTTATAATGGCCATAATAACACATTTCTATGAAAATTTCAATGGGCTACCTATTACGGTTCAAGAGATACAGCCCTCGGACGGACGGACAGACAGACGGCGTAGGCTAAGTAATAAGGTCCTTGTATGGGGATTGAATTGAAATGAATTGGTATTGAAATGCCCCCTTAATTTTTTACTTTTTGTTTTTTTTTTGGGTTATGAATTGAAAACGTGAAAAAAGTAAATAATAAAAAAACAACTGTAAACACCTGTAAACTGCCCGCCTCCTTGAAGGGCCCATCCTCAGTGCTGGTTTTCCTGGAGCGATCATTGGTGGATCGTATGTAGTTGTCGGTCTCTTCCAGCAGAATGGAGTAGCGCTCGCGCTGGGTCGCCAGCTGCTTCTCCAGGCTCAATATCCTGCTACGCAGGTCCGATGCCACGTCCTTGTGGTAGTTCTGCTCGCGAGCGAGGTTCTGAAATACATTAAAAAAAATTTCAGGGTTCCGTAGTAAAAAGGTAAAAAAATAACAGTCCAAGTGCGAGTTGGACTTGCACACCGAAGGTTCCGTACGCAGAACGTAATTGGCCGGTTTTATTATTTGAAGTTTTACTTTAAACTCTAAAGAGTTTGAACTATAATCACACCAAGTTTGACGCTCGCGACGTATTACCGTTTTTATGAAAGAGCAAAAACAAAAAAAACACATTTCATGTTTCCATACAAGAAATGGAAGGTGTGGAACTAAGCTTGCGATGGCTTCACCGAACATATCCGGGCCCATCGGCAGTAGAGGGTGTTAATCGAGGTCGGGACTAGCGAGTGGCCACTCTAAATTTCCCGCGCATGCTTCACGTTTCGGCTCGCATCAAGCCCTCGTCAGCTAGTCTGCGTTGACTAGGACGCGGGAAACCACCAGTCCCGCTCTCAACCTCCCTCTCTCTACCTATGCATATTCTGTATGATGCTTCCAGTGACGTTTTCGAAGTTCTCTCCATATATGAGCTTAGCGTCAATCTTGGCAGCCCTAGATTCTTGAAGAGACTGTAGAGCGACTTCGCTAGTAGTCCTCTTGCTCCGACTTCCACAGCGAAGCGATCAGTCTTGAATCCGTATCAGTAATAAACCCCTTAATATCTCGTAAAATCTATATCTAAAAGACAGCCAGACTTTTATGATAGTAGAATATAAAAAAACATATTATCACCTGCTCGCCCTGTCTAATCTTATCCTCCTTATCCTTCTTCTCGTCATGCAGCTGCCCCGTCAGGTATTCTACCCTATCTTGCAACGCCTCCACGTGAGACAGCAGCCGATCTATCTCGAGCCTACTTTGGCTGTTCACATTCGGCGAGTTATTCTGCAGCAGTTGTCTCTTGTACAGCTCAAATTCTGCCGTGAGGTTCTCAAGCTCCTCTCGGCAGTGAGCGTGGAGGCTCTCGTTGTTGAGGTGGCCGTTGAATAAGGATGACACATCGATGGGGTTGCCGAGTTTGGAGTTTTCCGAGATGAGCTCTTGCTTCAGAATGTGTATTTTGTCAATGAGATTTTGGAGGTATTCCGTGTCGGCAAGCTTCTCGTTGTCCGTCTCGCTTTGCTTGGCGGTGTCTTCTGAAATGTTGAGGCAAAATGTTGGCACTTTTATTATTTTATTGGAGATCCTGGGTGCTAAGGCACGTCAATGTGAAATACGGGATTCAAAGTTCCGTCCATGGAGGATTGTGAAAAAAAAAGACTTGAATTTTGCATGCTGTATGTTGTGTGGAGCTGCTGTATGAGAAGCTGGTACCGCCGACGCAGCATGTTGTACTGTCCCACCCTATGGACAAGTCCGCTAGCTTTGTCCCCAGCAGGGCCAAGTTCTCCTCCCAGCTCGCACATGACAGATATTAACCAGACTTGGTCCCCTCGCTGTCGGCACTGTTCACCTTCAGTGTTGAAGTCGCGGAGCTGCTGTATGAGAAGCTGGTAACGCCGGCGCAGCATGTTGTACTCGCCCACCCACCGTGTCGACAGTTCCGCTAGCTTTGTCCCCAGCAGGGCTAAGTGCTCCTCCCGGCTCGCACTCGACAGATACTAACCGGACTTGCTCCTCTCGCTGTCGGCACTGTTCTGCTCCAGTATTTGTGTGTTGAGAGAGTCGCGGAGCTGCTGTATGAGAAGCTGGTCCCGCCGGCGCAGCATGTCGTACTCGCCGACTGTGTGCGACAGCTCCGCTAGCTTCGCTTCCAGCAGGGCCACACGCTCCTCCTGACTCGCACATATCTTCCGTGCGGTTTCCTCGGCGCGTTTTGCTTTTATTTGCTCCTGAAATATTAAGTTTTACTTTTAGTTAGGTTAGCTGAACTGAGATGGTTTTCAAATGTTTGTAGTGTCCTGACCTTCTGAAGATTCTGTAAGATTACTGTATAATACACAGTAATTAATTACTAATAATAAATCTGTTAGGGATGGTCATGGAGTAAGTTTGTTTTATGAGATATTGCGTTTGTAGACTCTATGTATGATACTAAAACGAAATTGACGATTTTTAGAAATACCTATTTTCAGTACATATTTATGTATGTTCCTCGATAACTCTTAAACCGATCATCTGAACTCGATTAAACTTAGTATAAGCCCATTTAACTATACATCAGTTCCGGTTACGCTATGACGTGGCTCTCATACAAACCGAATGGTTCCGCGCGCCAAAATAAAGGTACGGTAGCGGGTTTACTTACTTTCTTCCTTTTAAATACCAATTTCACGCTAGCGAAGCCGCAAACGCATATATAGGGCAAACGCTATTCTATAATATAACAATGCTTCCTCCCTTTGTTATGAGGCCCTCATTGTGTGCAAACTACACGGATCGCTGACGCTTTAGAGGGAGTCCTGCACAAGTTTACCTGTCTGATGGCGGCAGAGTGGCTCTGCTGCAGCAGCGCCATCTTCTCCTGCAGCCGCACCAGCATCTGCGGTGTCTCCACGGTGCGCGCCTCCGCCCGCGCGAGCCGCCGCTGCGCTGCCTCCAGCTCGCCGCTCAGGTCCCGCACACGCTTCTCCATCTCAACGTTCGCTACTGCGGGCATAAAAACATGACTGTCGGTAGCTGCTTCATCTAAGTGTGAGCGCTGTTCGCACAGCGATGTTGAACCTTTTTTTTTTATGTAATCCGGTATGGGTGGCTGAGTCAGAGGGGCCAAAGCACATGCTCTGACTAACCAATATCACCTCCGAGAAGGTAGGTGCCATACCGAAGACTTCCCTGGATTGCTGGCTATACTGGACTAGAGGAGAACCCAGCCGAGGCTACTATGCGGCCATCTTACTTCCAGTACGGTGGTAGCAACCCAGTCGGCTACAATTTGAGCCTACCACCTAGTAAGGGGCTTAAACTTAGGCTGAAACTTAAAGAGTTGTGGTTCCAAATACGATCGTGACTTTTTGCAAACTTACCTTGACTGTCAGCCGATATAACAAATTTGTCTTCCAATTTTTCTTTGGTCTTCCTTTCAGAGTTTAATTTGATATGCAGTTCTCTGTAAAAAAATGCCAATATTTTAACAAATTTTAGACATTTATGAATTAATATTTTATAGTAAGTAGGTAGATGACATTTGAAAATATGTTGTTGCACCTAGTGCAACCCAAAATGAGGTGATTATGTAGGTATTTTAAATTTCTATGACTTTTCATGACGTTCGAAAAATCAGCTTCTTATATAGATGGAGTTGGCGGAATATTTATTTTACTCTGCCCCTTGATGAAAACAAAAAAGTTCCACACAACAACGAACATATTGTGTGTCTTCATTATTGTTCCTATGTAAGTTTCATAAAAAAAAACCGCCAGCCAAGTGCGAGACGGATTCGCGCACCGAGGTTTCCGTAGCACCATGTAATTGGTTGGTTTTTTTGTTTTTTTTTTACTTGAGTTTGCAAGTTTGCCACTATACATATGTATGTACAGTCAGCGCGTACCCTCGTGGCCTCCGGCAGGAAAGCGAGAATGGAATGTATAGTGTTGTGAATCAATCTCTGAAAGTAACGACATTTACGAAACCTCTTTTTTATTTATGGCATTAAATTATTTATCTAATAAGGTTTTATTGCGTGGTTGAAGTACGAAGACAAAACAGGAATAATCGTTTCAAGATCTATCGGCCTCCGCCCGCAGAGGCCACGAACGTGCGCGCTAACAGTAGGTATTTTGGTTTTTACGATAGAGCAAAAATAAAAAAACATTAAAGAAAAACATGTTTTTTGTAACTTTATTTTTTACTTTTTGTGACTTGTTAGGATATCCGCCATAATAACACATATTCTGTGAACATTTCAAGCGGCTACCTATTACGGTTCAAACAAATTCCTCGGTCCACCTGTCCAAACCTTAAATGTAGGACAGACGGACATACCGTGTAGGCTTAATAATGGTAGATGGTATAGGCTTATTAATAGGCTTCCGTATGGTGATGGAAACCTAAAAAAAAACCGCCAAGTGCGAGTCGAATTCGCGCACCGAGGGTTCTGTATCGCCATGTCATGGTTATTTATTGAAAAAGAACACATGTTTTTTTATACACATTTTATATATTTCGGCGAAATAAAAATGTGTATAAAAAAACATGTGTTCTTTTTCAATAAATAATAGAAGCACTAAAAAGTGATATGTATATTTTCTTATAATATAAAAATATAATAAATTCATCATGTCATGGTTAGCGCCACTAACGCCATCTATGGCGTATTTATGAAATGCTTTATATTAGTTAAAATTCATGATTAGTTAAAATGCTTCATACTCTTTTCGGTAGATGGCGCCCATACACTTTTTAGTTTCTTCTATGGGAACCCCGTATTTTTTTTACTTTTTCTTATTTTTATTATTTGTAGTTATATCGGCCATAATAACACATATTCTGTGAAAATTTCAACAGGCTACCTATTACGGTTCAAGAGATACAGCCCTCGAACAGACAGAAAGACAGACAGACGGTGTAGGCTCAGCAATAGGGTCCCATACCTGATACGGAACCCTAAAAAGGAACCATCTACAAACTAATCCACCAAAGTTACATTGGTGCCATCATTCAATTTGTGAAGTCATGTCACAAAACTTACTTAATCATTGCGCTGTGGTCCGCTCGCTCCTTTTCCCTCTCCTGCATCTCATAGGTGATCTTAGCTTTCAGGTTGCTCACTTCTCCCTGATGCTGTTGGGTCATGCTTTTTATATCGTCTTTCATTTCTTGGAGTGTCTTTTCATACTGAAAATAGAGTATTTTTTTCATCATATTCACACATACATACATAGCGTCACGCCTGTTTCCCGGTGGGGTGAGCAGAGACAAAGGATCTCCATGTGCCACGATCCTGAAACTCCTCTGCCGCTTCTTCCACTCTCATAATGTTCTTCATACATGCTCTTAGCTTACGGTTACTACGCACCTTGATCCTTGAACTTAATCCTGAATTTAGAGTGGCCACTCGCTAGTCCCGACCTCGATTAATACCCTCCTCTACTGTCGATGGGCCCGGATATGTTCAGTGAAGCCATCGCAAGCTTAGTTCCACACCATCTGAGCACATACCCAATCTGGTACAGGTGTGTCTTACAGCGACCCTTCCCGACTCTAGAAATATGTGGAGCTAATGTGAGTGACATTAGCTCCACATATTTCTATCGTTATAGTCTCCTATCATACATTCCAACATGACCAAAATGTGCTTCACATCATATTCAATACAAAAACCGGCCAATTGCGTGCAAAACTCGCGCACCAAGGGTTCCGTATCGCCATGTCATGGTCAGGGCCACTCACGCCATCTATGTATTAGTTAAAATGCTTCATACTCTTTTCGGTGGATGGCGCGCCACACTTTTTAGTTTCTTCTATGGGGACCCCCGTGAATTTTTTACTTTTTATTATTTTTATTATTTGTTGTTATATCGCCCATAATAATAATAACACATATTCTGTGAAAATTTCAACAGGCTACCTATTACGGTTTAATAGATACAGCCCCCGGACAGACAGACAGACAGACAGACAGACGGCATATGCTTAGTAAATAGGGTCCCGTACGACGGATACGGAACCCTAATAAAAATTTTAAGTTATGACAAGCTGAGTGTAAAATTATGTGACACATTCGCAACCTGTATTATGTATGATCGAATGTGTACGGGCATAGTTGGTACCCTTATGAGTGGCTTGGCGCCACATGTCGCGTTTTCTATAAAAATTAAAAAGAATAATTAAATAATTAATAGTACAGAGGTTGCAAATTCACCTTTTCCCGAGTCATGCGTTTGTCAGCTTGGAACGCCTCCTCCATACGAGACTTCTCTGCCGTCAGCGTGGCAAGAGACAAAGTCAGAGCTGCGAACGAGTCTTCTGCAATGAAAGTATTTTAATTCATAAAATACATAAACTGTTTGATATGATATTGACTGAACATTTCAAATTTAAACAATTTAAATGTGACATTTTAGTGTATAAAAATTTTATGAAATTTCCGTAAATATATTCTGAAATTTGGTCACAAAATTATTCTGAACTTTGGCTGGTTTCGCCGTCTTAATTTAGCAGTGAAACAGCACTACAACGCAATGAAAATAAAGGAATTATAAGTAGGTAGTTATAATTTTAGGTAGTAATTAATATTATTAAATGTAATATTATTAATCGTTTCACCAAACAAGTCTGAGCCCATTGGAGATATACAGATCCACCTATGTAAGCAGGAATTCTAATGACATTTTCGTAGTGTAAACATGACAAAACATGTGAAATATTTAGAACTAGGTATCATTTTATATATGCGTATACAGTAGAGCCTTGATAATCCGAACTACCAAAAAACTACCCCTGTTCGGACTCACGAAGCGTTGGGATTATAGTATGTTAGATAGACAAATTCAATAAAACAGCTGTATACTTTGAAAAAAATATATTGAGTGACCTTCTAAATCATAAAATACACAAAAAACAGTTACTTAGTTATAAACTGATTTAATGTAGTCTGGCGGGTTCTATTTATTGACAAATAAAAAGTGGTGTCCCTCAAATTATGTAGCATCATGTTTTCGGAAAACGAGAGGTAATTTTCGTCAGCCCAGTCCAAGCAAGTGAATTGCTGATATGGCTTGCGAGTGGGCAATTTTCTTGACATTTGGAGTAGGAGAATCGCCAATAAATAAAAGATTTGTCACTTGGTGGTGTTCGGATTATAGAGGCGTTCGGATTAGCCTGAGTACGGATTATCAAGGCTGTACTGTATTGTTATAAGTATTGACGGATTTGAATATAATGTACGTACCTTCCGCACTCTTCTCCTTACTCTTGTTGAGAGCACTCAAGCTGGACTCTAAAGCCTCCTTCTGTTTGATCAACCCTTTGTAAGCTGTAACCACATCTGGAACACAATTAAATATTTTTTAAAGACTTTATTTTTCTTTTTTTTTTATGGAAACTGACACGGTTGGCTACATCTCCTACAACATCCTCGATGATCTAGCTTCATAATTTTACTAAATATTTGAGTTTAGCAGCGCGCACGAGGCACCAAATGTACGCACGGCCTTGAAGTCGTGCAATTTTGAGGTTTCATAATAAAGGTATTTTTAAGGAAGGTGTGGATCTAAGCTTGCGATGGCTTCACCGAACATATCCGGGCCCATCGGCAGTAGAGGGTATTAATCGAGGCCGGGACTAGCGAGTGGCCACTCTAAATTTCCCGCGCATGCTTCATGTTTCGGCTCGCTTCAAGCCCTCGTCAGCTAGTCTGCGTTGACTAGGACGCGGGGAAACCACCAGTCCCGCTCTCGACCTCCCTCTCTCTACCTATCCATATTCTGTAGGATGCTTCCAGTGACGTTTTCGAAGCTCTCTCCATATATGAGCTTAGCGTCGATCTTGGGAGCCCTAGATTCTTGAAGAGACTGTAATCGTGACCCAAGATCCGTAACGCTCAATCCAAGTTCTTCTTGTAATAGTATACATACAGACAGACATGGTGAAAATATAATGTCTTTCAATTCGTAAACAAATACAGCTGTTAGCAATCGTGGCTGACACCACAGCAACTTCCGCGGGTGACGACAGTAAAAAAGTTTACTGAAATGTAAAGCCGCTACCTCGGAGACGAGTCTCGTACCGCCGCAGCTGTTCGGCTTGCTTCCCCACGGTTGCCATAAGCTCCTGGCGAGTCATGGCATCTACCCCGGCAGCGCCCGTTGCCGTGGCACCCGCGCCACTCATCTTGTTTGTTGAGTCCAATGCGCTTTTGTTTGGAACTGTTCAGCTATCTACTGTGAGACCTTGATATTTTGGAATGGAAGGGTGCTTTCTTTTCTTTGCTCGCTGGAGAAAGAAAGATGTGATCAATCACACAAGGTAGTAAATAAATTACACCAAAATAAATTACACCACAATAAATTACACAATACTCTGCCTGCCATGCACCTGCACATACATATTCTTTGTGCACATACGTCAAGAAAGAAAGATCAATCAAAGTGTACAAACAGAATGTCTGTATCTGACCCGTCATCTGTCTGACAGATGACGGGTCTGCTGGCACAGGAGATGCTGGCACGGCACCACACTTGGCTTGGCTGTATGCACACAAATATTTGGCAAAAATTTCCGTTTCGTCTCCCTTTAATGGCTTGTTTAGAGCGAGATAAAACTAAAATGTTTGCAACAATCACGAATACGCTAAGCCAAGTTAGTGAAGACTGAAGTGCCGGCAAGAGAACAAATTGACTCTTGCGCTATAGATCAACTGTGATGTTTTGGAGATGTTTTAGAGAGAGAAAAAAAACAGGGTTAATATAAAGAAGATGCGTCGCGTAGCGACCTATTAACCCTTTATTAACCCTAACCTAATGTTGAGGCGGTGCATGTCGTTTTTGTTACGTTTCGGTTCTGCCACTTCGCGTTTACAATCAGCTGATCTATAGCGCAAGCATTCCTTTGTTCTTTCATGTGCCCCTTGCACAGATGACGTTAATGACCAAAGAATATAATAGTACTATTTATGACTTATGACAGATAGTAAACAATGCGACAACAAAATAATTTGAATCGATTAATACGTATTTATTATTCGACTCATAAGAATCTAATAATTATAGAAATATAATTATTCGTATAATTTCTTCAAAAAAGTGTTGGTTCTCTTACCATTAACATACCTACATAGCTCGTAGATTATTATCGATATGTAGGTAGTTTGATGTTTTCTTTCGAGTATAATAAGTTTACTCGTGGCGTCATGTCAGTAGATTCCGTCTCACGAAAGAAGTCCCGCCCCGCGGCAGTGGAAGTGTAGAGTCCTTCTCACTTTCACTTATTGCCGCGGGACTTCTTTCGTGAGACGGACTCTACCTTGTTTAGTCTACAAGAAATTGTATAATTTTTTTTATTTTGGCTTTCATTTGCGTCCTTTGACCATCACAACAGCTGACGTATTATAGCTGCGTTCTAGCGCCCGTCCGCCCTTATCCCTCTTTCGCACACCGAGCGTAGTTTTTACATAAGTCACTTGCAAGTCGCTGGAACGCAACTATTGCCGTAAAATATTGGCGATTATGTTGCCAGCTCATTTTTAGGGTCCCGTCGCAAAATTGCCAAAAAAAAAACACTCTTATTGGATCACTCTGGTGTATGCCTGTCGGCCACACGCAGATATCTCCGAACCGATTTTCACGAAACTTGCTCCAAAATACTCATTTTCCCTCAATTACATGTTTATCTACATGGAGTCTATTGCTAAGCTACGCCTACGCCGTCGTGTGTGCACAACTTTCTCACATAAGGCCATTGAACTTTATATGGTCGAAGCTTATGGGGTATTTTTGTAATTAACTACCTACAATTTTTTTCTCTTAAGTCATCATGGGTAATGTCAAACAAAACTGCTACAAAATACATAACTGTGTAGTATTCAACAAATTGGACACAAAACATAGTATTGGAGTCATATAGTAGGTAAGTATAAGTTGTTCACACACTGAGGGCACCCTGGGGTTCCTTAGACATATAATTCTTGAACGCATATCGATTGCTAGCTGAGATCACGAGGTCGCACCGTCGGGTCGCGTCGTCATTCGCGCGGGATATAAACTTGGTGTATGTATATAAACTTCTAAATACCTAGGTAGTTTCATGCCGTAAGGACTAATTGACAAGGTACCCTACGTACCTCTTTATAATAAACTTTAAATTTCAGAATAAACACCTCGGACAGCGCGTGTGACAGACGGACGGACGGAGGACGGACGGATGGAGAGACATCTAACCGATTTTATATGGGTCCCTATTAGAGTCGCTGACTACGGAATCCTAAAAACCGCACCTGTTCGCTCTCAGGCGGGACCGATCGATCCCGCCTCCGTTAGGGGCATATTAATTGAAAAATTTGTAATTTAACTTTTATTTCAAGCTTTTAAAAAAAAACCGCATGCAGTTCGTGTTTTCCATGTAGCTGACATGAAATGAAGGGAAGCACTGACATGGCACCTAGTTCACCCGGTGTTATGGGCTGACATCGGGGATGTTGTAAGCGATGTAGACAACCGTGTCAGTATACATAAAAAAAAATAAGGAGACTACAAGACCGCCATAGAATACGTCATATTCTGTAAAAATTTTAACGGACTACATATTAATACGATTAAAAAGATACAGCCCTCGGACGGACAGACAGGTGTAGCCTTAGTAATATGCTTCTGTGTGTATACGGAACCCTAAAACAACAACTAACTATAACTTAATTCAAATAAAGAATTCCTGCATTGGAACGGTTATTGTAGTACCGAGGACCGAAGCAGCGTTCCCCCGCTCAATACAATGGCCAAGCTTATGTTTTTGGGATGGTTTTTGGGTGAGGTGAGGAACGCTCTGACACGGAGACCGTCCCCGGAGACGCATCCAGCAATAAATTGCTTCTAGATTCTGGTTTGGCCTAACTGCTCCATTCGTTCGTTGGCGTCCGGGCTCAACACCCCAAGAGTTTCCACGGCAAAAGCCACAGTTAGGTGGTTTGTGGCACAAGCGATCAATAAAGCGTTTTTAAATTATGTATGTATCTAGGTAGTCATGTACCTACCTAACTGATGTCGATAAATTAAAATTAACAACGTCGTGACTTCCCTGCATAAATTAAATTAAATCCTAAAATTTGATGGCATAAACAAAAATTATGTAAGCATTATGCGATAAGTATTCGACACACCTTTTAGTAGGTAGGTTTATGTATACATAATAAATTGTTAAGTAGTAAGAATTTTGTTCTTCAATGTTACCTACGTCTAATCGACTCTATTATAATTCAAAAATGATAATTTTCCTTTCACTACACACATAAAAAATTCTTAAACATTAAGTTATTAGGAAACACGAATAAATTAAAAAAACCGTTTTGGCAAGAATCTGTACCCGCATTTTATATAGGTACCTATACACTTGTGTTGTAACATTGCACCTCGAGAGACACAATAAAAATGAAATAAAAATTTCGATTACAAGGATTGTGGCGAAACTTGTAGTATCTTTATGATGAAGTGCGGAATCTGGATTATTAAATACTAGCTTTTGACCGCGGTTTCGCTCGCGTGAAAGTAGTTTTTAAAAACCGCCTTCAAAAATGTATGAAATAAAAAAAAATCTAACCCTAGAGTTGAAGGCGGTGCTAAGGCTACACAAATCACAAAGGATATCATCCACTCAGTTTTCTTTCGTGCATCATTTTTGCTTGCTTTAACACCGCCTTCAACTGTAGGGTTGGTTTTTTTTTTTATTTCATACATTTTTGAAGACGGTTTTTATATTTTTTTAAATAGTTTTTTATTTAACCGTTTTTTAAATATTTTTTTTTAATGTACTCGGCGGAATCGCTCGGCCTTCAGCCTCGCTTTCCAATCCGATCTTGACCAAATTGAAATGGGACCACACGAGAAGCACCAGCTTTCAAATAAAAAAAGAATCATCAAAATCGGTTCACCCAGTCGAAAGTTCTGAGGTAACAAACATAAAAAAAAATACAGTCGAATTGAGAATCTCCTCCTTTTTTGGAGTCGGTTAAAAAGAATAAAGTAATTCAGAAATAAGGCCGAGCTACGTTCAGGCCAAACAAAAAACCTTTTCGATGAAATTAAGTAACTAAGGGCGAGGCCCACTACCGTTCCTTTATTTCGGTGTATAAAAGCCGCATCTTAGCTCAGCCGGAACTGAATATTATTGAAGTTTCATCGGAATCGGATGATCGGTTTAAGAGTTATGTAGGAACATACATACAAGAAAAGATTTCTAAATATAGTCAATATAGTTTTAGTATCATACATAGAGTCTACAAACGCTGTATCTCATAAAACAAAGTTACTTACTCGATGACCATCCATTGAGATTGAAGCTCATAAGGAGTATTTTATGTTCTTTTTAAGCGACTATAGAGGCGTAGTATATATTGCACTTTCGAAATAAAAACACGCTCAAACGTACGGTGAATTATCCTTTTAATATCACATTATAGCATTATTTACACTTTTCTTTATATCTCATTTGTATAAAATTAAAAAAATCATCAATACCACACACGCTATTTACATATTGCGTAATTTACAAACAAACTTGGAACACTAAGCACGGCTCTACCAGCTGTTAGACTGCCACCCGCTGTTGGATGAAGGCCACGCACTGCCACCGGACTGCCAGCCGCTGCTGGAAGAAGGCCACGCGCTGCCACCAGACTGCCAGCCGCTGCCTCCGCTCTTCCAGCCGCTGCCGCTGCTGGGCCAGGCACTGCCACCGGAGGACCAGCCGCTGTTGCCAGATTGCCAGCCACCTCCTGAGACAAGGAAGAGGGCGTTGTAATTTTGGACTATATTGTTCCACATGCTCTTCATGCGTATATCCTCTAAGTGATACTGACGTGAAAAGCCATTATAGGTTACTTGGCAATCGGTATATCCCAATCTCAGAAGAAGAAAAGTTAATAAAACAGTACTAATAAAAAGAGATGTATTTTTGCAGTTGCATAATTTGGTAGGATTAATAATTATTGGTCTTTCCTATTAATGTTTGTGACCTACAAACTTGCAGCTCAGTGGTGCGGTCGGTCGACTGTCGGTCGTGATCATAACACCTGGGGGCGGTCAGTACTTGGATGGGTGACCATTCGACCGTTGGAGGATTTCACGTAAAACTGTAGGTCCTTTCCCTTGTTACTGGTAGGGTAGGGTTTAAACTGCCCGGGTTGTACCACCGCACTGAATGAAAGGTCGGGTTGAGACGGTTATGTAAATAGTTCGTGTTTTCCGTCTAGTTCAGTGTAGCCGGCACGACCGAAGGGAAGCACTGTCATGGCACCTAGTTCACTAAGGTGTTAATATGGGTTGACATCACAGATGCAGTCAACCATGTCAGTCCAGTCCATAAAAAAAAAATAAGAAAGTATTTGATTAAGAATATCATCATAACACATTTGCGTAATTTTAACAGGTGTAGGTACTTAGCCTCGTTAGAATAATAGGAAAAAAAACTAAAGAAGATCAGTTAAATTACGATTTACCAATTGATTTGGAACCGGTACTCAGCGGTCGGGCCGGTTCGCCATTATAACCGACATCCCTTTCCATACGTACCACTACTTAGAATGCATATTCGTACGGGTAAGTAGATAATTTGTATGAAGCTGTGTTTTTAGGGTTCCGTATCCATATGGAAGCCTATTACTAAGCCTATACGTCGCGTCGTCCGTCTGTCTGTCTGTTTGTCTTTCTGTCCGTCCGTCCAAGTGATGTATCTTTTGAACCGTATTAGGTAGCCGGTTTAAATTTTCACAGAATATTATTTGTACCGTGTGGGGCCGGTACTTTAAAAGAATAGCCCCACTGCATCTCTCCCCGTGTATGTCGTAAAAGGCGACTAAGGGATATGACTCCCTCCTTATATTACTAGGTGGTAGGGTTTAACCCGCCCGGGTTGGTACCACCGCACTGAATGATAGGTCGGTCGAAACGGCTATGTAAATAGTTTGTGTTTTCCGTCCAGTTCAGTGTAGCCGGTACGAACGAAGGGAAGCACTGACGTGGCACCAAGTTCACCCGGTGTTATGGGCTGACATCACGGATGTTGTAGGTGATGTAGCCAACCGTGTCAGTTTCCATAAAAAAAAAAAGTTTTATTATGGCGGATGTGCCAAGAAATAATAAAAAAAGCAAAAGTTAAATAATAAGGGGTCCCCACACAAGAAACATGCTAAGAATCGATTAGTCAAGCTACTGAATAATACATGACGCCACAGGCTTTTATATTTTGCATTGTAGAAAGACAAAATATATGGTTTTTTGGCAGGTATGGTATAGCGGATCTACGGAACCCTTCGTGCGTGAGTAAAACACGCACTTGACCGATTTTTCTAATTTATAATATTTTTTTTTTTCTCTTCAGTCATTGGTAATGTCAAAACTGCTACCAACATAACTGTGTCGTATTTTGACACAATATCTTGTCCATTTAGCTAAATATGGTGATAGGTACCAGAGTTCTTGCAGCACAACACCGACGACTCTGCTTACCCCGATTGTCGGGATTCAGCGTGTGTGATATGTATGTATGTATGTATGTATGGTGATGTGTATGTAACCTAATAACTATCCATGTCAGATTGTATTTAAGAAGACTGCATCTAAATCGGCTGAGTCGCTCTCGAGCTATGAGCAAATAGCAGACAGAGATCATGATGTAGGCAAGGGGTACCGTGCAAGCATTCAACTTACCATATCCACCGCTACCTCCGGAAAGGCCCTTGAGACCTGGAACAAGAAGAAAATCGTTGTGTATTCAAATTTAAATTATTAGGTACCTACTATAAATACTATTTTTTATTCCACAAATAATACCAATTAAATTGATTAAATTATTTATTACTATTTTTGTTTTATTTTATATTATACATTGTTATATATTTTATTTCATGCGTAACACAAAAACCGGCCAAGTGCGAGTCGGACTCGCCGTACCATGACCTAATTTGCCGGTTTACTTAGAATTTGCAATATAAACACATCAAGTTTGACGTTTTTATGAAAGTGGAAAAAAAGTTAAAAAAATATGTTTCTTGTATTGGATACTATTCACACATTATTTCAAATATTTCACTTATATTTAAAGTTATTATATTTTGTATTTTTGGTAGAGGCACTTATTGTAATCCAAACGTCGGTCGTGGGTTCCACCTAAGATTGCCTTACCTGGTACATGCTGAAATTTGTCTTTCGTAATTTTTCAGCTCCACTTTACGATGCTATTTCTTCATATAAACAAGTTTTATAACTCTTGTTACTTACTCCTGATGAATAAATTTGAAACAAAATAAACGATTTTTGTTAACAGCTGTTTTTGTTACATCAACCATATCGAGAATGGTCTATTAGGGCACAAGGTTGATATCAAATATCTCGCGGACGGAAGCTGCGTTGGCGTAAACACTGTCGACTTCTTTGGCTCTTTGACCCTTTGTTACGTTATGTGAGTAAATCTCGGTTGATTTGAAAATTTATATTTTTCTTTCGTCATCATCTTTACATGGTGACCTAGTGGTCGCATGGTAGTAGACGCCGGGCTCACATGCGAGAGGTTTGCATTTCGGAATTCACCAATGAATTTCTCGAATTTTTCACGAATTTACTCTCGCCCGTCAATCCTGTAAGTATTTTTAGGGTTCCGTATCCGGTACGGAACCCTATTACTAAGCCTACGGCGTCTGTCTGTCTGTCTGTCTGTCTGTCCGTCCGTCCGTCTGTCTGTCCGTCCGTCCGTCTGTCTGTCCGAGGGCTGTATCTCCTGAACCGTAATTTTCACAGAATATGTGTTATCATGGCCGTTAACAAATGAGAAAAAGTAAAAAATCCACGGGGTTTCCTAACCAAAAAGTGTATGCGCGCGCGCCATCTCTAGATGGCGTGAGTGGCGCTCGCCATGACATGGCGATACGGAACCCTCGGTGCGCGAGTTCGACTCGTACTTGTTTTTTCAACGTTTTGTTTTTTTTTTGTGGTGCGCTCGTTGCTACGAGTCGAGTACGACTAGCAATTTACTGTTTTTTTTTTTCACAAGAACAAGGTTGCGAGGAACACGTGGATGATTGGAAGAAATTGCATTATTCCAGCAAGTTCGCTTACTGAACCGCAGTTTTTATCATTTATGTAATGACCGCAATAATATTTATCTTCAACCGTACAGCCCACTCCCTCGCTGTTTATTAAGCACTAACTTTTGCCCGAGGTTTCGCTCGCCTGAAATTCGTATTTAAAAAAAATAATGGAAGGTAGCCCGCTACCGTACCTTTATTTTGGCGCGCGGAACAATTCGGTTTTTAGGAGAACCACATCTTAGCGTTACCGGAACTGAATTTGATGTAGCCTATCCTGTGTCTCATATAGGTAACTGTGCTTGTACTAAAGTTGCATCAAATTCGGATGATCGGTTTATACATACATACATACAGAAAAGATTTCTAAAAATCGTCAATTTAGTTTTAGTATGATACATAAAATCTACAAAGTCAGTATTTCATAAAACAAACTTACTTACTCCATGACCATCCCTAACAGATTTATTATTAGTATTGATGATGATAATACTTAAATTCCTAAATTGTTTGGACAGGGGACGGCACTTATGGACACAGCTAAAGATTTAAGAGCTCACAACAATGGCCCGGATGCTCCGGGCTATCTCATTTGAATGTTATTCCATTTCATATTTATATATAGGCATGGTTTATTGATCATTGTGTTGTGTAAAAGATGTCGTACGGCATTGTCCGGCAGGTGTCCTCGACTTGAATCACTTGTGCGGCGGTAGGTAATTATGATAAGTATTATAATCTGCCGCCACAGGTTACTGTCCGTTCGTCCTTCCGTCTTGCATTTTTCTTACGGCGCTGAAGGCGAAGGTACTTAATTGTAAATATAGAACTCTATCAGTCAGCTTTCTAAGGGAATTACGAGTATTTATTTATTTATTTAAAGTTCTATTTTAGGGTTCCGTACCACAAAAGAGAGAAAAAACGGAACCCTTATAGGATCACTCTTGTGTCTGCCTGTCTGTCTGCCCGTCTGCCACGGCATGGTTTCTCCGAATCTACTGGACGAAAAAAGTTGAAATTTGGTCCATACAGATTTTGATGATCCAATCACGGTCGTAAAGCGTAAATGAACGAATTTCGATTTTGGGGAACCAATTAGAAAGTAAAAAAAAAAAAAAAAATTGTATGCGTCATGTGAAAAGGGCTCGTTTTAAGGAATATAAATATATATGTTTTATTATTTAAAATGAATTGATAGAAAATATACAAAAATTGAGCATCAGTTTTCATAAGAAAAGTGAAAACTGACACGGTTGGCTACATCACCTACAAAATCCCTGATGTGAGCACATAACACCGGGTGAACTAGGTGCCACGTCAGTGCCACTTTCAAAATTGGCAGTATAGGACCTCTCTTATAGTTTACAGAAAAATTTACACGAAAATATCCTAAGTCTTATAGTTATTACGGAAAACTGAATGGTACGGAACCCTCTCCACAAGAGTTCAACCCGCTTGACCGATTTTTTTTTTATTTATTTAGGTTTATTTTATTATTTTTAAGTTCATTACGTCATCATCGAATTTGTATAGATTTCGGCATCAAATCTAAAAATAATATTGATGTCATTATTTTTGTTCGTAAATAAATTAGTGATGAGATGAAATAAGATGAGAGAAAAAACTCAAGAAAAGGTTTTCAGGACTTCGCGCTTCTAAAATCAAAGTAACTTATTCGTGCACAAATGGATTTAGACCTCGAAAATGGTCAAACCCAGTTATACACCAATAAGTTTTTCGAAAGAATGGAGCTTGAACAATCTACACTAATATTATAAAGAGGTCAAATTAGTTTGTATGTAGGGGGTAATCTATGGAACTAATGAAAGGATTGTAAAAATTATTTCATTAATAGAAAGCTACACTATCCCTGAGTAACATTTTGATAAAAATAAGATTTCAGTTCGAAATCTCAATATTTGTAAATCAAGTGTTAGTAAGTGTAAATCAAGGAGGATACAGGGATGAAGAGGGGAGAGAAGGACGGAGTGGTGGGGTGGGAGGGGAAGGAGGAGAGTGAGGATAAAGGAGGAGAAGCGAGGGAGAGAGAGACAGAAACAGAGAAAATAAGAGAAGCGATCAATTATTAGGATATTTGCGTTTAAATCGAATTTGCTATTAAACCGTGTCTACCGCGAGCGAAGCCGCGGGAAAAAACTAGTATTTTTATATTGCAAAGGTTTGAGCAATAAGGTTTAGGTATTACTCCACTTTGTGCACTATTATTTATTATGTCCGTTGCCTCCTACAAGTACTCTTGCGTCACACTAACTACCGATTTTCTCAGCTAATGTTTGGGTTAGTACGAGTATGTAGGTAGATATAGTTCGTTGCACGTAAATTGGTCAACATTTAAAATTACCGGAAATACAATTGTGGCACATTATAGAACTAAGCAACATGCTGCACGCTACTCTAAACAGTGCAGGAGATAGCGAATTGCACGTATGACATGGTTCTCTAGACCTCTAGACTCATCACCACTGTATCCCCCACGAGTCAAGAAGGCTTCTCCAAGAAGGCTTCTTGACTCGTGGTATCCCCCCAAATAGCTCACCTCAATAGCAATTACCTCATCCATTGGATGAAAGAAAGTTTTGGAGTGCGAGAAAAATTTTATAATTTTAAATTGTATACTGGGTTGCTATGCTTTTCTTAAAAAATTTAAACTTTTTTTTTATTTTGTGTTATTGTTTTGCATTTTTTTTTCATCCAGTAAACGTTTATAAAATAATTATTAAATAGTCGCTGAGTACCTTATTTTGTAATTGAAATAGTTCAATTACTTAGAAGGCATGCATAAAATGTCTTCCAGAGTGTGTGAAATGTAGGTAGAACACACACATATATAATATATATATGTTAGTACTCACCACCGCCGCTGCTCCATCCGCTGCCAGAAGAGGGCCAAGCAGATCCGCCGCTAGACCAGCCGTTGCCGCTGCCGTAACCGCCGAGACCGCTGCCGGACCATCCGCTACCGCCGCCGTATCCGCCGCCCAGGCCGCTGCTGTGCACTACAGTCGAGGAGGTCTTCCAACCGTTGCCGCTGCCGAGGCCGCTGCCGGACCATCCGCTGCCTCCGCCGTATCCTCCACCGAGCCCACTGCCGGACCATCCGCCTCCACCGCTCTTCCAACCGCCCCCGAGCCCTCCACTAGACCAACCGCCTCCGAGTCCTCCGAGGCCGCCGCTGGACCAGCCGCTGCTCTTTGAGAGCCCGCCTCCGGACCAGCCACCACCTCCAAGCCCTCCGAGGCCGCCGCTGGACCAGCCGCTGCTCTTTCCCAGGCCGCCTCCGGACCAGCCACCTCCTCCAAGCCCTCCGAGGCCGCCGCTGGACCAGCCGCTGCTCTTTCCCAGGCCGCCCCCGGACCAGCCGCCCCCGCCGCCGCTCTTCCAGCCGCCGCCGAGTCCTCCACCGGACCAGCCACCGCCGAGCCCTCCGAGACCGCCGCTAGACCAGCCGCTGCTCTTTCCGAGGCCGCCCCCGGACCAGCCGCCTCCTCCGCCGCTCTTCCATCCGCCTCCTCCGCCGCCAGACGGCCAGCCGCTGGCGTAGGTCTGGGAAGACCAGCCGAGGTTACCCGCCTGGGCGAGGCTGGCGGCGGCCAGTATGCAAACGAAAATCTGCAATGAGATAATTTAATTATTACAAAATTAATTTCACATTTGTTTTTGTGCTTTTCTAACTGGAGCGTGGAATTTGTTCACTGAAACTACCAAACGTTCACTTCACAATCACGCGCACAATTTTGATAATCCTTTTGTTCGCGGTGCTCGTCGTCATCGAGCGAAGTGAATTAATAGGTCATGTGGGTCTGTGGCCCCCGTACCTTCATGTCGGCGGTTCACGGTGTAGTGTGAAGAGGTCGGGAGAAGCCACTCTTTATACGGCTCTCGCGCGTCCCTACCGCCGTATTGCGACACGGCGGCGGTGGCGAGGCGGCCTTACGCGCCGCAGCGGCCTAAGAAGACGGAATTAATTAGTTTTTGCAAGTATTTATTTCATACGCTCGGTACTCACTGCCCAGGCCTCCGATACATCATCTCGCGGCGAATCCGGCAGTCGTGTGCACATAATTACGGCGGCTATATAGACCAACATCCGCAGTGATCGCCGGCGCGTGATCCCAGGATTGTCCGAGCGTGATCTTGTCGGATGCAAAAAGCATTGTACCAAATATAGTAGAATACGGTGTCACGGCGCGGAAAACGGGATGATGTCACATGGAAAATTAAAGAACTACAGAAAACAACTAATGTGTAGTATGTCTACCTCTGCTGGTGAGTAGGTCCAAAGGTTATATCCGCCTTCAAGATACCTACAATGACTATGTGAGTAGATAGTGTTACCATTGGGAAATGAACATTATTTAATCGTATTATGTCGTGTGGGGCCGGTACACAGTGTCAAATATGACCATAAAATCGGACACGTCCTTTTTATTCCAGAAAATTATAGATTTAGTTATTTAAAATGCTAGAGTAAAACTCCCCCGCCTCTGCGACTTTTAGTTTAGGAGAAATAAATTTTTGAAAATTACACTTTTTTAGTTTCGAAAAAACGAAAAATTATTCTACAATTAAAACTAAGCTACTTATTTAAATTTCACTCAGCCTTATCAAAGACCCTTTCGAATATCCACATTTCAAAAGTTATTCGAGGCTGTGAAAGTTTACAGAAATCGAATTATATATTTTTTTTTAATTTTTTTTATTTTATTTTTTTTCTCCTAGATCCCGTAGTAGTAGGCGGAGATATTTATACCGAAAATAGTTCACTATTTCCTCTGTCCGTTAAAAAAAAACCGACGCCTAATTCCATGGGTTTAAGAAGTTATGCTCATTTTAGTGCAATTATCAAGTTTCGGGCAATAGGGTTGGCACTTTACAAAATCTTTTATTTTTCCGCAAAATAATGATATGGTCCCAGCAGTGGATGTATATGGACTGGTCAGTTAGTCAGTCAGTGTGTATGTGTTCACTGCTGGACATACGCCTCCCCAATTTTAAACATAGTAGCCGACATGAAATGAAGGGAAACACTGACATGGCATGCATACCTAGTTCTCCCGGTATTATGGGCTGACATCACGGATGCCGTAGTCTATGTGATTTAGCGAGCCGTGTCAGTTTCCATAAAAAAAAAAAACAAAAAAAAACAAAAGCATAAACCAAAACCAGCTAATCATTATTAAAAGAAATCACGAAACAATACAATAAAATTAATGAAATGTCAAAAATAAATAAATAAAAAATGGGAAAATTTTTATTCATTCTAGTAACAACCCCAGCCCATAGCGAATAACTCCTGTAACTTCTTAATCCCATGGAATTAGGCGTCGGTTTTTTTTTGAACGGACAGAGGAAACAGTGAACTATTTTCGGTATAAATATCTCCGCCTACTACTATGGGATCTAGGAGAAAAAAAATAAAATAAAAAAAATAAAAAATAAATATAATTCGATTTCTGTAAACTTTCACAGCCTCGAATAACTTTTTAAATGTGGATATTCGAAAGGGTCTTTGATAAGGCTGAGTAAAATTTAAATAAGTAGCTTAGTTTTAATTGTAGAATTATTTTTCGTTTTTCCGGAACTAAAAAAGTGTAATTTTCAAAAAATTATTTCTCCTAAACTAAAAGTTGCAGAGGCGGGGGAGTTTTACTCTAGCATTTTAAATAACTAAATCTATTAATTTCTGGAATAAAAAGAACGTGTCCGATTTTAAAGGTCACTGTGCGGTATGTACCGTGTGGGGCCGGTACTTCAAAAGAATAGCCCCAGTGCATCTCTCCCCGTGTATGTCGTAAAAGGCGACTAAGGGATATGACCCCTTCTTATATTACTAGGTGGTAGGGTTTAACCCGCCCGGGTTGGTACCACCGCAATGAATGAAAGGTCGGTCGAAACGGCTATGTAAATATTTTTTTCCGTCCAGTTCAGTGCAGCCGGCACGACCGAAGGGAAGCACTGACGTGGCACCAAGTTCACCCGGTGTTATGGGCTGACATCACGGAGGTGATGTAGCAAACGGTGTCAGTTTCCATAAAAAAAAACTTATGAAGAATAGCCCCACGCCCCCACTGCATGTCGTAAAAGGCGACTAAGGGTTATGAACAAGATGCCGTGCTAAAGGGCAATAGTCATGCAGCAGGTGGGTCTTCGTGCCTTACTTGCTGCTTGATAGTTGTCTAGTCCTAATACTTTGCTAGATGTGGTTGTCGGTGTTATGCTTTAATTTACAAGAGTACTTGCAGCACAACACCGACTACTCTGTTCACCCCGATTGGATACAGCGAGTGGTATGTATTTAAATGTTTATTGTTTATTGATCATTCATATATGGCAGTAAAACTGCACTCGAACTTGTCACAATTTGTTCTATCCGGTTCGTTTACACCCAAAGAAGAACCGGCAAGAAATTTTGCAGTGTATTTTATTGATACTTATTATTACAAATATTTTAGTGACTAGCCACATAATTACATCGCCTATCAAACACAGCTTGAGAGCAAGATTAACAAATTTTAGTGAGAGTTCTGACTAGAAAGACTTTTTATTAAGTACTAGCTTTTGCCCGTGGTTTCGCTCGCGTGAAATTCGTATTTAAAAAGACAAAAGTAAGTAAGCCCGCTACCGTACCTTTATTTGGGCGCGCGAAACAATTCGGTTTGTATGAGAGCCAAATCTTAGCGTAACCGGAACTGAATTTTATTTAGCCTATCCTGTGTCCCGTATAGTAAAAAGTGTTTTTAATAAGTGTCATCGAATTCGGATGATCGGTTTATGAGTTATGGCGGAACATACATACATACATACAGAAAAGATTTCTAAAAATCATCAATTTAGTTTTAGTGTCATACATAGAGTCTACAAACTCAGTATCTCATAAAACCAAGTAACTTACTCCATGGCCTTCCCTTACATATTTATTATTAGTATTGATGATTGATTGATGATGATGATGATATCAGGTGTAAAGAGCCTTTGTCAAATGTTGATGCTTAATTTATATCAACTTAATTAAATTAGTACATACTAAAAAGTAGTATATTTGTCAATACAAAAAATTATATATAAATATTAATAAACTTGGAGTATCAAGTTGTCAATAAATTAAGATACTAATTGTACCTAATTACTCAACGGAACAAATAATTACTCAAAGTGCAGTGTTCTCACACCTCGATTGCGACTTCGAGGACTTAGTAATTTCTCGAAACTTATAATCACTACGAAACGTTCAGTTAAAGCAAATAGGTCATACGGTGCAAGGTTTGTGTATCTACGGAGATAATAACACATTTAAGATTATCGGCTGCAGATCCGGCCTTCGTAGGAACAACTTTCCTTCGCTGATGAGCTTTATGTTGACTGCATTTTTTCTGTGAATTCGGTGGAATTTGCAATTATCGAGTCCGAAAGTCCGAGCGCACTAGTTCTAGTGGGTGTGTGGAGCAACACAATCAACATTATTGAAAGTTGCGACTGAAAGGATGTGTTTTGAAAGTAGCCGAGCACGGTCCAGTTTGCTGTTAAAATGCAGAAGTAACGCAGAGTTCTGCGACGCGACTCTTGCGCAACACACACCCAGCGACATCGATACACGTGCACCTGAGTTTTTTATACCTTATTATTACTTATCTGGCCTACAAATTAAAACCAATTAATGTTCAATGGCAATAGAGTTATTTAAAGATTGCGCGTGTATGTGAGAAGCGATGAATATTAAATAGTGGATTTATAAAGAAAACAGACAATGAAATACAATTATTGTTGAATATTTTGATCACTCCGTGAATGCTTGGGATGTTAACAGATCTTATCATCTAAATAAGATTTTTCATCGCAACGCTGGGCGCGGTCAGTACTTGGATGGGTGACCGCTCGACCGTTGGAGGCTGACCGTGGTTCGGATTCCACGTAAAACTGGAGGTCCCTTCCCTTCTTACCTTACTCAGTGATAGGGTTCAACCCGCCCGGGTTGGTACCACCGCACTGAATGAAACGTCGGTCGAAACGGCTATGTAAATAGTTTGTGTTTTTCGTCCAGTTCGGTGTAACCGGCACGACCGAAGGGAAGCACTGACGTGGCACCAAGTTCACCCGCTGTTATGGGGTGACATCACGGATGTTGTAGGTGATGTAGCCAACCGTGCCACTTTCCATAAAAAAAAAATTACATATAATATGCCAGTTTCATCAATATAATTTCATAGGTGGAATACTCTCTGTCATATTCTGCTGTACAGGCTATCATCTTCCACTCAGTCTGTCCGAGTGATGTATCTTTTGAACCGTAATAGGCAGCCGGTTGAAATTTTCACAGAATATGTTTTATTATATATAGTGCCAACAAATAATAAATAAAGCAAAAAGTAAAAAATTAAGGGGTCGCCATACAAGAAACGTGCTAAGCATCGATTAGTCACGCTTCTGAATAATAGATAGCGCCACAGGCCTTATATTTTGCATTGTAGAAAGACAAAAAATATAGAAGGAAATGATTTTTGACAGGTATGGTATACATAGCGTATCTAGTGAAACCTCCGTGCGCGAGTAAAACTCGCACTTTGCCGATTTATGTAATAATTTTGGTTAAGGTAGTTATAAATCTGTTTAAATGTAAAGCAACAAAGTAACCTGTGAAAATAAGAAATTGATGACCGTTTTAGCAGCTCTATAAAATTTCACGAGTCGCGTTTTCACAAATTTTCACAATTCATAATTAGACTCCGAATGTGACTTATAAATCTGAAAATGTTGAGTTTTCTGTAATTATTGTCTTACGTAACCCTACAATAATCAAGTGCAGCATTCAACCACGTCTCCCACATTAACTGGTGCACTCACATGCACTAAAGTGTCAATGCAGTCACTCTTCACTGATTTTGCTTAATGTGCAATAGAGACATAACTACAAAAATTTTGTTGTTGCATTCATTGTTTAAGATAAGATAAGATAAGATAAGATAATCGTTTATTTTGCATAATAACTAACTTAACCTATTTACATTTTATATACAATTTTTAATTTATGCAAAATTGGCCAATCGGCTCAGCGTGTGCCAGGGCAGGACAGAAGTCCTTTCCTGGCGCTGTTTTTCAGCCGTTGCCATGTTTGTGTGTGTGTGTGAGAGGGTGTGTGTGTGTGTGTTAAGAGTGTGTGTGTGTGTTAGGGTGCGTGTGCGAGGGTGTGTGTGTGTGTGTTTGCGAGAGGGTCCTTTTCAGTGTGTCTACCTGGTAAATATTTCTTTTCTTTATCGGCTTTTTTTGCCATCCAAATTTGCCATCTCTCTGCAGATTCAGGAGCATCTTCCTGCATGCAAATTTAAATGTTGGAAGACCCGCCATTGCTCTAATGTGTGGCGGGATGTTGTTCCAACATTTGGATGCTGCGTATTTAAGCTGCCTCTGAATGCTGTGACACGGAATTTGTAGTACGAAGCCTTCTGCTCTCGTGCCATGTGTGTGTGTATTTCGCGTCCATGTTAACTTTTTGTATAAGTACTCAGGTTTTTCATTTTTTATAATTGTATGCATCATACATTGAAAATGTAGAATCCTACGTGGTTTCATTTTTAATATTGAATTTTCATTGTATATAGGGGTAACATGTGCTCGCCTAGGTATGTCATAGCAGTGGCGGAGACATGAGTTCTGTAATCTCTGCACTGTTCGCTCAGTGCGAGCGAGCAGACAAGGCCCATATAAGGAAACTCGAGTCCCATATAGACTTAAGGACCCTCGGTCAGTGCACATAGAAAAATCCTAAGAGTATAGCTCCATGAAACTGTCCTTTCTGTCTGCCTGTGGAATTTAACGAATACACCACAGACTGTCCCTTGAATTGAGAAATTTTAATATCTATTACCGAAAACGGGTTCTGTACGCCGCCGCGATAACTGGAGGAAAATCGGAGAGGCGTATGTCCAGCAGTGGACACATGCATGCACGCGGACTGACTGACTGATTGACTGACTGGGTTCTGTAGGTAATATACTTACAGAACCGGGAAAATGTGGAAGGCCCACAGATTTTCTCCCAAGTACAGCGTAGGGTTTGTCAAAAGGGGCCTGAAAAGGTTGCTGTCAGGCCGGTATGATATTTGTAATCCCCGTTCATCAATGAATGTCAATGGGCTTCGTTGGATACCTGTTTGTATTTGTGACGAAGTCTCGTTTTCCCAAATAAAAAAATTAAAAAAGTGTCGGGCACCGGCAATGGCCATCTTTCGCCATAGTTCGAATTTCAGGATTTTAAAGAATTTACATAGGCAAGAGCCTCGTAAGTCCGATTAAGGCAAACAATGATAAACCTGTACACCACTAATGCAAATACATTTGTACAAAAGGTTGACTAGGAAAAATTGCATTCAGCTGTAAGTCCACCCCTTGCGATAAAACACAGTTTAATAAAATTTTCTAACTCTTTGGATCAAGCCATATAGAATGGCTTGATCCAAAGAGTTACAAAATTGAAATGTTTAAAAAAAATACGTTCATAATTGACTAACTCTTGAAGCAAGCTCATATTTCGTAGTTGTGCATTCTGAAGGTCGATCACAAATAACAGAGATCAACTAGATCGAGATGTTAAATCTTTGAGAAAAGGCTCACTTTTTATTATCAATGGAAGATCGCTCGACAAACAATAGCCTGTACTAAGCACAATAACAAACGCTTTGAATAACATTTGATTATTCTGCTCGCCATAGAGCTAAGCAACGCTCGACATCATCTAAGTACTAAAAAGTTAAAATATTAATTTAAAAAAAAAACCGACACATCAAAATCCACAAATAATTTCTGTTGAGTTACTCCAAGGCTTCTCGGGGCATCGGCAACCGCAGTCGCACAGCCCTGGGTTTTATTTTATTTGTTTAGCGATCCCCCGACGCCTTTAAATAACTAACCAACAATTATTTTTGAATTTATTTGTAATTTTACTTTTATTTCAAGCTTTTAAGAGACGTAATATTTGTATTACTAGGGTACTTGATTACAAACATAGCTAAGAAACATCCCGGTCATAGGTCATAGCTTTCTAATAAAAAAACCGGCCAAGTGCGAGTCGAAATCGCGCACCGAGGGTGCGCGATTTCGACATGAGTATCGGCATGTCATGGCCAGCGCCACTCACACCATTTATGGCGTGTTTATGAAATGCTTCATATTAGTTCAAATTCATGATTAGTTAAAATGCTTCATACTATTTTCGGTAGATGACGCGCGCGCATACACTTTTTAGATTTTAGTTTCTTCTATGGGAACCCCCGTGATTTTTTTTTTCTTATTTTTATTATTGGTTGTTATATCGGCCATAATAACATTATATTCTGTGAAAATTTCAACGGGCTAATCTATTACGGTTCAAGAGATACAGCCCTTGGACAGACGGACAGACAGACAGACTGACAGACAGACAGACAGACGGCGTAGTGCTTAGTAATAGGGTCCCGTACCGGATACGGAACCTTATAAAAACGTTTGGGAGTTATGATGCCACAGACAGACACACACACAGGGCCGATTTTACGTACCACGTATTTACGTACGAACCACATGGATTTCAAAGACAGGTACTCGTATTATGGGCAGAAATCACGGGTGTAGTAAGTGATGTAGCCAACAGTGTCAGTTTAAAAACAAACATGGCTATGGATTGATATCTTTATCTTGTTCATGATTTTACGTATAAATTATTGTGGCGCCTACCAATGTGACGATCGTCATTATTCAACGAAGCGCCGAACTTTTGCTGGCTTTAATTCTTATGTGTATCTTTAATATTTTATAATATTAAAATACTCGTATAATAGAATATAAACTCTTAATCGAACACAATTGAAGGAGGGAGCACTTATCACTGCAAGTGATTTCTTTCAGACAACATTTGGGTGATGATGAGGAAAAAATGACAGAGAAAGAAGTACATGCGTAGTGTAATCTTAACACTATTAAGACTTTAAAACTTTTGTAACCGGTAAAAGTACATAGAACATGCGGTTTGGAGTGGCAGAATGAATTCTTTTAATGTTTTTATTATTTTTGAACTATGCATTAACATTAGATAGTAATTGTATTTTACTTATTTTAATGGAATGATACAAATATAACATGGTAATATTTTACCAAGGATGAATGAATTTAACGATCTATCTTCCTCAATATTCGTTTCCTGAATTAGTTTACACCGAAAACTAGTAGACGAACATCAAATAACATACATAATATAATGGCTTGCCTGCAGACGTATCCTAAATTACCTATCTACTTACTGTAGATACATCATATGAGATTAATAAATATAATCTTGAGATGGCTTCCGCTTGTGCTCGCCTGATTCCGGTCAAGGATTCTGCCATCACTTCATTAATATACATAATTATGTATATATAGATAATATTTACGCAGTCGCTATAAACAAAATTATTCCCATTCGGTACATAACACATGAGTAAACTCTTTCTTATAGTTAGGGAGGCGAATAGGGGATTTTTCGGGCATACTCGAGCGCATCAGTTTAAGATATGAGAGATACCTTAGACCTAATAGAACATAAGAATTGTACAATCGTACATTTGTCGATTTCTAGCCTCGATTACCGTACGATACGGCAATTACCGTACGTTTGGCAGCACTGCCGCTTGGGCCGAGGACGTTTCCATGGTAACTTTGAATATCAACGTGAATATCAACGGGACTATCAACGTGACACTCTTTCGTACGTGCTGCCCGTGTTCATCAATTTATAAGACGTTATCACGTCAAAAAATTGGTTGTCTGTAAAGTCGGTTTACGGACGATAGTTTTACGTGATAACGTCATAAAGTGGTAAGACTACGCATGTCGTTTTTGTTATATAATTCTTAGGTGGTTATAAAAAAAACTAAACACCCTAAACACATTTAAACACCGTAACATTGCTTAACAAAGAAAAAAAAACAAAATAAAATTTGAGGGATTCGAACCCATAGTCAAAAAATAAAAATCCTACACTCTTAACACTGAGCCACGAAATCACATAAACGACCAAACTAATGTCGGATTCCCTTGGTTCGCTTTCGACTTGGGCCGATTGTGCCTCTCTATCGGTTGTTACGCGCTCTCGCTTGCACACACAGGCTCAGATGGAACGTGACACTTTTTCGTGCGTGCAGCCGGTGTTCATCAATTTATAAGACGTGACGTTATCAAGTCAAAAATCGATAGTCTGAAATACTCGAGCGCGTCAGATTAAGATATTGCGGGTTGATTTTAGTGTTTTAAGACTAAATTTAACAAATCTGACGATAAGTCTTTGACGCCGCAAAGTTATAGGGTCGCGAACTTGTAAAAAAACGTTAATCCGGTATTCTCGAGCGCGATCAATTTTTTTTTTATTTTGAAGAATATAATCTAAAACTTACAAAAAATACAAAATCTGCCGGTTTCCGCATGACCGGAAGTGTGGAGGAGCCATTTCGTCTTCCGAAAAACGCGTTGCGGCATATAAATCGCAAACGATACATTTTACAAAAAAAAGGTTTAAATAAAAAAAAAAGGTAATTTTATTTTACACAAAAAAGGTCTCTATATTTTTGTCTAAAGTCAAAACTTTTGGACTTATAGCTTCATAAAAACTCAAACTCCCGGTTTTTTGAGTATATATCGAAAACGGAGGGTGTTACAAAAAAAATTATATGAAACAACGATTATTAAATTATCTAACTTTTATTATATCTCAAACTTTTTTTTTCCTAAAGCTTCTCAAAATTTTTTGTGGACTCAAAAAAAGTTCCGCGTATATGTATAAAAAATACAAATTTTACTACGATTCATGTACATTTACGTTGATTGTATCTATCGCTTTATTGTCATTCCTAAATTCCCCGTTTTATCAGAAAAACATTTTTGTCAGATTAAGAAAATATGCTTTCAGGACACCGAGATAAACCCTCCCTATAAAAATCTGACGCGCTCGAGTATTTCAAAATAACGTTTTTTTTGCATTTTCAAAAATTCGTCGTAAGTTATCGTCACGCCGAAATCGTCAGTTTTTTTTAAGGGAGCTTCCTTGGGGCTTACTTAACACGCCTTCTGAAAATCTGACGCTCTCGAGTACATTTTTTTCGGATTTTTGACTATCTTGTATGCCTACCCCCACCACGCAAACCGGCAGATTAGTATACCGTTGTTATCAGAGGCACTTGGGGCATACGTGGTATGAATATCTGACGTGCTCGAGAATGCCCAAGTAACTGTTTTTTTTTACATTTTTGAAAAACCGTACACGCCATACCCACCGCTATAAAAATGGTTCTTACCAACTAGCTTTTCTTTTCGAAATTACTTCATCGTCTCGACGGTGCTCGAGAATGCCGCCATTTAGCGACCTCACCTCCCTAAATATTAAAAACCTAGAGAGAATTTGAATTCTCTATAGCTAGGGTTGCCATACGTCCCCTATTTACGGGATTTGTCCCCTATTCCAGCCATATGTCCCCTTGTCCCCTATAAATGCCAATATATCCCCTATTTAAAAAAATATATATTATATTGTACCTATATTTTCACTGAAGACAACAAAAAAGTCGAAATATGCGTACATTTTATAAATAATATCAATATGAAAATGCAAAAAAATTGCAAAAAACTTATTTTTCAAGGCGTTTGTTCGGTGCGTTATTCTTATTATCCTTGTTAAGGGATACTTAGTTGTGGATTGCGTTGCGAGCAGGAATGTCTGACTCAGCGGTGCCTAGACTGGTATAAAAAATAAGATTTCATTAACGTGTGATTCTTGTTCTAGAAATACGTATAATTTTTTTAAAGTGTTAAATGTGTTCTTTTATATCTGTTTTATTCGTTTATTTATTTTATTTCGTCGACCAAAACTAACTTAATAGCTACTACAAAAAAAATTCACAGCTCTCGTGCTCTACACGACTTGAAAGGGCATTGAAAATGAACGTACATAGCTATTATAGATTATTAATGAAATATAAAATACAAAATCATGTTTGTAATATATTGTATTTCCCGTCACCGTACATTTGTCACAAAACTCAAATACAGTATTTAACATGCATTTCGTTTTAATTTTAACATTTAATTTTAAACACAGTAATGACAATTTAAAGAATTTTTATTTCCCATCACCGTACAATATTCCTCACATATTATATATATATATGTTATAGAATATAGGTTAGGTTAGAAGATGCGCATCTTCTAACCTAACCTATATTCCTATTCTAGGCAGTTTTTTTGTTTTTCGATTTTCAACCTCGTTCACAAGATATCAGAGATATTCTGAAAAAATATGTTAAAAAAGCATAGATTTTTTTAGAGTTTTTTTTTTCAATTTTCGAAATAACTTTTCGACTTTTCCAAAATTTGTTTACACCATCTTAAAGCCCTTAAACTTCCGCGTCTATTGAGTCCTAATAGATCTTCGTATCTCAAAGCTGCGAAGTTCCACGGGGCTGTGACGCCTGAGTGACCGCGCGCCTTCGCGCCGACGCGCCACTAAGGGACACTCCACCTCCCCCCCACAAAAAAAAAGGGTTAAACATAAAATGTTCCCCGTCTCAATATCTCTAGGCGTGTCTTTCAGTTTTTAGATTTTCGACCTCGTTCACGAGATATCGAAGATATTCCGAGCGAAGGTGTTAAAAAATCAAGGTTTTTTTTTTTGGTTTTTTTCAATTTTCAACAAAAGTTTTCGACTTTCCTAAAAAATTTTTGAAAGCCCTTCTGAAAGCCCTTGAAATTCTGCGTCTTTTGAGCCCTAATACGTTCTCGTGGCTCTAAACATCTATATACCACGGGGCAAACACACTTTCAGCGAAAATGGGGCCCAACCGGAGCGATCGAAAAAACATTTTCAATGTCAAAAATACCGGAACAAAAAAGTGGCCAACCTCTAGGTTTGTCCCCTATTGCCTCCGTGACTTTATGGCAACCCTACCTATTGCACAACTAGTTGATATGAATTTCATAGTTGTGTCATGGGGATTAAATTCGCAAATGAATTCCCTATGGCATAACTAGTTGTGCCAATCAGTTGGTCCACGAGGAACACCTCAGATTGAGCAATGATGTTGATTCCGGTTTCTCTGTAGTTTTGTTAGAGGAAACGTGACTCTTAAAATGTACACATTCCGTAACAAAAAATCTAAATCATCTTCTTGTTAAAAATGAAAAATCTTCTTTGAAGGCCGGTGGCGTGGCGGCCGGGGTTCCCGGCGGCGCGGGCGGGTTTGCTTGCTGTTCCAACGCCGCCGCCGCCGCCGCCCGCGACCCACCGCTACACTCCGCCGCGCCGCCCGCACAGTAACATAAACATACCTAACTACGAGTAACATAAGATAGGAATGAAATGAGTATTGGAACAATACCTTTTGGCCAAGGTAGATAGATTTGACGCGATATCAAGTAGGGCAGGCAAAATTCCGCGCGCAAAACTCTCTCCGCGCTTTCTCAGTTATGAATTCATAACTCTGAATTTTTTTTTGGGGCTCATTTAAATTTGCGCCTCATTGTAATCTAGATGAAATTATCTTTTATATGATATAAGGTTGAGCTAGTTGAATCGCAATTTTTAATGCATAGAAAAATGGGCAAAGTTAGAAATCAACTGATTTATGAAGGAAGGAAAGAATGAAGTTACCTAAAAACGTAAATCTATAACATATGTTCTTTTATTTTAGAATAGAACTAAAATACATTTCCAATAAACCTACATCAAACTCAGTAAATATCTTCTTGAAGAATGTTTCTCCAGAGCTCTCCAAACATGGGTCAACCGACCCGTAATATGTACCGGCGGTCGATGTAAATAATTTGTTTTAAGGCTAGACTTGTTTGAGCCCTGAGGGCCTAGTCCGAGTTTACGTGACAGCTACGTAAACGTCAAATACCGATCGAATTAAGTTTTTATGTATGGAGCTCTCTAGTGGCGCGGCGGTGAGCGTATTGTGCTCCCATACATAAAAACTCAATTCGATCGGTATTTGACGTTTACGTAGCTGTCACGTTAACTCGGACTAGGCCCTCTGAAATTCAGTGTAACCATTTTATGTCGCCTTTCTTCATTATTCAACTAACCATTAGAGAAACAGAGACATCGCTAAGATCAAAGCATGCCGAATAAAATATTAAAAACCAACTCCGGCCGCCACATAGCTTTGGGACTTAGGTGCCGTCGCTTGATCTTCGCTTGTTTTTAACTGGGGACTTTACGGTTTGTAGCGCGAGCGAAAGGTTAACAAATAAGATTAAACTTTAATAGATAGAAAACTGTATCTATCCACAAGACGTGACTTGTTTGACATTTATAATCGCGCAAAAATTTATTAACGCTTAACAAAACGAGCTAGTGCCCTAGGTCGCGGCCTATACGGCCTATTGAAAAATCCAGGGCTGGGCGGCCGTGGCGGCAGTGGCGGCCGTGGCGGCGGTGGCGGCCGTGGCGGCGGTGGCGGCCGTGGCGGCCGTGGCGGCCGTAGCGGCCCTGGCGGCCCTGGCGGCCGTGGCGGCCGTGGCGGCGGTGGCGGCCGTGGCGGCGGTGGCGGCGGTGGCGGCAGTGGCGGCGGTGGCGGCCGTGGCGGCCGTGGCGGCCGTAGCGGCCCTGGCGGCCCTGGCGGCCGTGGCGGCCGTGGCGGCGGTGGCGGCCGTGGCGGCGGTGGCGGCCGTGGCGGCGGTGGCAGCGGTGGCGGCGGTGGCGGCGGTGGCGGCCGTGGCGGCCGTGGCGGCGGTGGCGGCCGTGGCGGCCGTGGCGGCGGTGGCGGCGGTGGCGGCAGTGGCGGCGGTGGCGGCGGTGGCGGCGGCGGCGGCGGGTAACATCACGCCATCTATTATAGGGATCGTGTAGTATGGTCGTAAGTAATCTACAGGATGTCTGTTAATTTGATCTATTCCTTGAAAGGGGTTATACTAGAGGTTATTTGGAACAATTTAACCTGGACAACTGCGGGTCGGAAATGATCAGTTACCGAGATATCGGGGTTTAAAATTTTTATTTTTATTTTCTGACTTCTAATAGAAAAGAAAAGTTTTAAAAAAATATCCTTACTTTTGGGCATCCTATTAATAATTTTCTGAAAGCTGGTAAGCTACCAATCAATTCAAATAAAAATATCGGCCCAAAATTCTCAATTTATCTCTGAAATAAAAGGTCTTAAATGACAATTTTTTTAATTGTTATGTAAATTTTCCGAAAATGTACTTGTATTATTCGAAAAAAACTATTTAAAAAAATATAAAAACCGCCTTCAAAAATGTATGAAATAAAAAAAAAATCGAACCCTAGAGTTGAAGGCGGTGCTAAAGAAGGCTACACAAATCACAAAGGATATCATCCACTCATGTTTTCTTTCATGCATCATTTTTGCTTGCTTTAGCACCGCCTTCAACTCTAGGGTTCGATTTTTTTTATTTCATACGTTTTTGAAGGCGGTTTTTATATTTTTTTAAATAGTTTTTTATTTCCGTTTTTTTTAGTAATTTTTTGATATTAATGTACTAGGCGGAATCGCTCGGCCTTCGGCCTAGTGATTCCGCCTCGCTTTCCAATCCGATCTTGACCAAATTAAAATGGAACCACATCAGGATTATCCCCTTTCAAACAAAAAAAGAATTTTCAAAATCGGCCCACAATTGACGGAGTAATCGCGTAACAAACATCCAAAAAAATAAAACATATCGTCGAATTGAGAATCTCCTAGGTCTAACTAAAGTAAACTGCTCGTGAAGACAAATGCAACGAGCCGAAACACGATGGGTTTATCATGTGTAGTTTAGGAGTTCCTATCGCCACCTTCCGTCTCCATCATCAGACCAGCTCGATGGTACTCGTACCATAATAAATTAAGTGCATCTGGCCGGTCGGGAAAAAATTCAAATTTTTAATATTCATGAAACAAGGGTCCGAATGTGTATCACAATATCGATTTGTGCCCAACAAGGTGATCCCCTCGGGCCTCTTTTATTCAGCTTAGCAATTCATCCTATTGTAGAAAATCTAAAATCAGAATTAAATTTATGGTACCTTGACGATGGTACGTTAGGTGGTACCGTAGAGGATGTGACTAATGATTTAAGATATTTAGTTGCCAAAATGAAGGAGCTTGGTCTGGTTCTTAATACAGACAAATGTGAACTATATTGTTGTAACGATTCGCTAGTAACAGCAGAAAGCATAACTAATATTCTTCCTGGAATTCGAACCATGAATAGGGAAAACTTATCTCTGCTTGGCGCTCCGATACAATTGGAAGCAATGCCAGCCTTTTTTCAAAATAAAACAAAAGTCTTAGAGCAAGCATATGCGAAATTTCCAGAGTTGCATTCTCACGTTGCCTACGTCTTGCTAAAATACTGCCTGGGTATTCCAAAAATGACATTTTTAGTTAGAACAACACCTTCATGGCTTTTCCCAGAACATGTAAGTGCAATCGACAATGCTATAAAATCAGCCTTGGAAAACATCTTAAACATACAACTTGATAAATGTCAGTGGGATCAGGCCTCGTTGCCAATAAATTTCGGAGGTCTGGGTGTGCGTCGTGTGGCCGATATAGGTCTTCCTGCCTTCCTTGGTTCTGCTAATGGGGTTTCTGGGCTGGTTGCTAACATATTACCCCAAATAGGTAGCAGCTCAGAGATCACCCATTTGGTGGAGGCAAGGAGTTCATGGTCCACAATTTCCCCAGATTCAAACTGTATTGACATCTTCTCACAAAAAGAATGGGACATGATCTTGGTGAAAAAGTCGCACGATGCACTTCTTGCAAATTCGTCCTCACGGACTGAAAGTGCAAGGCTACGCGCTGTTTCTTGCGTAGAGTCTGGCCTCTGGCTTAAGGTCATACCGTCCTCCAACATCGGGACGCTTTTAGATGATAACACGCTTCGCATTGCCACAGCTCTACGACTTGGATGCGACATCTGCCGGCCTCACGTGTGCATTTGCGGGTCGTCTGTAGACTCAAAGGGAAGACATGGCCTAAGTTGTTTAAAGTGCGCGGGTCGTCTCCCACGACACGCTGCACTTAATGACATAATAAAAAGAGGCCTTTGTTCTGTGAATGTACCGGCAATTTTAGAACCATCAGGGGTGAGTCGAAACGACGGAAAGCGTCCAGACGGTATGACCATTATGCCTTGGGAGAGAGGTCAGGCGTTGGTGTGGGACGCCACATGCGTGGATACACTTGCGGCGTCCTACATCGATCGCACCTCGAAAACAGCTGGTGCGGCCGCAGAAACAGCTGCGCGGCTAAAGCACACAAAGTACTCGTCAGTGAAGGCGAACTACCACTTCATCGCATTCGCTGTCGAGACTTTTGGTCCGTGGTGCGGCGATACAAAGAAATTTATTGGCAACTTATCAAAAAAATTAATAGAAAAAGCAAATGACAAACGCGCTGGTGAATACTTCAGGCAGAGAGTCAGCCTGGCGATCCAGCGTGGGAATGCAGCAGGTGTAATGGGCTCGCTTCGCGGACAGGATACGGAGGACGGGCTGGACGAAATATTTTATATTTTTTAGGTTAGTTTTAATTTTAGGTTAATTTTAGTTTTTAACTTAGTTATATTTTATATTAGTTTAGCTTAGATAATTAGTTTAATTTTTATTGTATCTTAATTTTTTGGTTGTTTAATAAATACTCTATAGTATATCGATTCATGTATTTCAATAAAATGACAGAGAAAATTTTAAAATATTAGGTAATACTTTTGACGTGATAACGTCTTATAAATTGATGAACACCGGCTGCACGCACGAAAAAGTGTCACGTTTCATCTGAGCCTGTGTGTGCAAGCGAGAGCGCGTAACAAGCGATAGAGAGGCACAATCGGCCCAAGCGGCAGAGTTGCCAAACGTACGGTAATTGCCGTATCGTACGGTAATCGAGGCTAGAAATCGACAAATGTACGACGTACGGTAGCGATAGGGGTGCCGTACGAAAAAATACGGTAATTCTTATAGCTGTGATTCTTTATGACGTTATCACGTAAAACTATCGTCCGTAAACCGACTTTACAGACAACCAATTTTTTTTAGTTCTTTTTTTTTTTTGGAAATCGGTTTTAAATTTTTAAAAACAGTTCTTATTTCATTATTTTTAGTAATATTATTAGTAATATTACATAAAAAAGAATAATCGAAATCGAATAATCGAAGTCGATTGAAGTGGTACAGAATTATTCGCCATATGTGTCAAACTGCAAATTGCTGAAAAAGACACATCACAAAAGTTTTGCTGAAGGTAACCACACACCGTAGTAATTATCAAACTGCAAATTTCTGAAAACGTCCACAACATAAGTTTTGCTGAAGGTAACCACACACCATAGTATTATGTTGATTTTTCATAAACCGCTGAATCAATTTCGATAAAATTGAAATGGGACCACCTCGGAAGTATTACCTACCAAACAAAAAAAGAATTTTCAAATTCGGCGCCCAATTTGACGCCGTAATCGCGTAACAAACATAAAAAAAAAAAAACATACTCGAATTTAGAACATCCTCCTTTTTTTGAAGTCGGTTAAAAATAGTAGGTATAATCAATGACTGATATTAACTTGTGGGATTTGGCGAGAAAGGAATAAACAATTTCTTTTTTTTTTAGGGTTTCTTACCTCAAAAGAGACAAAAAAACGGAACCCTTATAGGATCACTCTTGTGTCTGTCTGTCTGTCCGTCTGTCACCGCCTATTTTCTCCGAATCTACTCGACCAAAAAATTTAAATTCAATAGATATAATATAGAGTTTGATGACCCTCACGGACGTATAGCGAATATTATGAACGAATTTCGATTTTGTGGGTAAGTTTGAAAATTAGAAAATTAAAAAAAATCAGTGCATCATGTGGCATATCGTTGAAAAGGGCTCGTTATTAGAAATATTTTTTTATATAATTTTAAAATGCATAATTTAATGACTATTAAAGAAAATATTCAAAAATCGAGCATTCCCAATTTCGTAAACATTGTGAGCATAACTATCGTCTGCAAATAATCTTCTACATAAAAGTTTCAAATAAGGATCTAATTGCGTTAGTGAAACAATAACAAGAATTAAACACTTTATAAATCCTTAATCTCCATACATTTTTGACGTGATGACGTCACGTCTTATAAATTGATGAACACCGGCTGCACCCACGAAAAAGTGTCACGTTCCATCTGAGCCTGTGTGTGCAAGCGAGAGCGCGTAACAAGCGATAGAGAGGCACAATCGGCCCATGCGTCGGCTTGAAAGTACCAGGGCGTCAGAGATTGAAAGGAGGTTACTCGTACCATAATATATCAAGGGATAGAGAGGCACAATCGGCCCAAGCATCGGCTTGAAAGTACCAGGGCGGTAGAGATTGAAAGAAGGTTACTCGTACCATATTGCCTTTTTTACAGCTGTCAAATAGGATATTCTGGAGGCTGGGCTTAAAATCAGCGATGCTGGGTCGTCTCGGCTCAGTATCATACGCTGCGCCCAGACCCTATTTTTCATAGTTTTACGTATATTATTTATTAGGTACAACTGTCATGTGTATGTTGCAAACTTATGAAAAATTAATAAACATTTCATTTCATTTCATTTCATTTAAATTAATCAATGAGTGAACATTTTAAGATATAGACATCTGAAATGATTGAATATCTAGTTAGACCAGTAATCCATTGCTAGAAAAATCATTCAAGCGCGCGAGTTTTACTCGCGCACGGAGGGTTCAGTAGATCCACTATACCATACTGTCAAAACACCATATCCGTCTATCTTTTGTCTGTCTGCGATGCAAACTACCTGTGGCGCCATCTATTATTTAGTAGCGTGAATATGTACTAATCTATTCTTGGCACGTTTATTGTATGGGGACCCCTTAATTGATTACTCTTTGCTTTTAATTTATGACTTTATTATTTTTGTTGGCACATCCGCCATAATAACACATATTCTGGGAAAATTTCAACTGGATAACTAAGGTTCTAAACACGTTCTAAAGATACATCACTCGGACAGACGGACGGACGGATGGACAGACAGACAGGCAGACAGATGGCGTAGGCTTAGTTATAGGCTTCCGTATGGATACGAAATCCTAAAAGCGCCTAGTAGAGCTACTACTAGGCTCTGCAGATAGAGGCACAGAGGTTACATTTTCGTTTTCCTTTAAATATAAAATGGAAGCCGGGCTTGGTATGAATAGTTGGTGGTGTAAATCTTTATTAGACAAAGAAAAATTAAATTAAACAGAAATGTAACAACTTAAATTAAATAAAAATATTCCTGCAACCTCGGGACATCATTCATTGTCCCGAGGACAGCCGCCGCGTTCCCGCGCTGGATGGCGAGGCTGATGTTTTGTGTGAGGAACGCTTTGGCACGACGGTCCCCGGACGCTTCAATAAGCAGCTGACCTAGCTGCTTCACGAGGTCTTTAGCGTCCGGACTCCACACCCCAAGAGTCTTCACAGCAAAGGCAACGAACTCGTAGTGCTGCTTAATAGTATTGTATTTCAGATGTTTCGCTTTTTCTGCCTTTGCTGCGGCATAGCCAGCAACCTGAATAGAGCCCACTACATGACTAGGAGCTAAGGTATCGGCACACGTGACATCCCAAACCAAAGCCCTCCCCTGCTTCCACGGCAAGAGTGTGAGACCGTCTGGCCGTTTTCCGTCGTCTCTAGACAGGCCAAGAGGTTCCAACATACTAGGCATATTCGCAGATGCAAGGGAGCGCTTTAGAATACGGTTGATGTCAGCGTGGCGAGATATCCTGCCAGCACTCCTGGAGCAAGAAAGACCATGATGCCCTAACGTCCTCACCAATTCACCGCAAACACATGTATGCTGCTGGCAGATCCTGACACCAAACCGCAGACAGAAAGCGATGCGTAGCGTATCTCTGTCAAGCAGAGTGCCAAGATGTGGTGACGGAAATGCATTAAGCCACGCACCGGATTCAGTCTGCGACGATGCCAGGATGCGTGCCTTATCAGCATCGCTGCCGTCCAGAGAGAGAACTCTACAAATTGAATTAATAACGGGTTCATCCCAGCCACGTTGAGAATTTGGGAAAACTGGTGGTTAGGTATCTGAACTGAAAGTTCCAATTTCAGCTTCAGCTCCAAAAAGGTCATAACATGCAGGCGGACTAATATATCCGGTAAATGATAATTTTCCTAATATATACTTAAAGATTTGTGGATGTGTAGCGTATTACTACATCTGTGGTCCCAAACAACCCAACAATACAAAGTAAGATAAACAGAACAATAAGTTGTCGCAACTTAAAGCTAGAGCCACGATGAGACATTCATTCACTATCGGAAATTTTAAATTAGAATCCAAGTATATAGTTTTTTTTTTTATCGAAATAGGTACATAATTTAGAAATATCTGAGAAACGGATAAAATAAAAATACCTTTGTAAAGAAATGTCGGGAACATTTCGATTTTAAAGAAAATAATTAATGTTTATACCGAAAACACAAAAAAAAATCGGCCAAGTGCGACCACGCACAGTGAAAGTCGAGAAGTACGTTCACAGTGTAACCGAAAATATCCCAATCTCAAAAACGACACAACATATTTGAAAGTGTTTTTTGTGTGTGTATTGAATTTATACATAAAATCATGAAGAAGATAAAGATATCAATCCATAGCCATGTTTTTAGGGTTCCTTATCCGTCGTACGAGACCCTATTACTAAGCCTACGCCGTCTGTCTGTCTGTCTCTCCGTCTGTCCGAGGGCTGTATCTCTTGAACCGTAATAGGTAGCCCGTTGAAATTTTCACAGAATATGTGTTATTATGGCCGATATAACAACAAAATTAATAAAAATAAGAAAAAGTAAAAAATTCACGGGAATTCCCATAGAAGAAACCAAAAAGTGTATGCGCGCGCGCCATCTACCGAATAGAGTATGAAGCATTTTAACTAATCATGACATTTAACTAATATGAAGCATTTCATAACACGCTATAAGGGATATGGCTCCCTTATATTACTCAGTGGTAGGGTTCAACCCGCCCGGGTTGGTACCACCGCACTGAATGAAAGGTCGGTCGAAACGGCTATGTAAATAGTTTGTGTTTTCCGTCCAGTTCAGTGTAGCCGGCACGACCGAAGGGAAGCACTGACGTGGCACCAAGTTCACCCGGTGTTATGGGCTGACATCACGGCTGTTGTAGGTGATGTTGTAGCCAACCGTGTCAGTTTCCATAAAAAAAATAAAAAAAAGATGGCGCGTGAGTGGCGCTAACCATGACATGACGATACGGAACCCTCGGTGCGCGAGTTCGACTCGCACTTGGGCGGTTTTTTAAGTTCTACTACATACTATAAAATCATATAGTAGAAAAGTTATGGAGGGGGAAAAGTTATGAACACTTTTTACGACTTCAGAAGCGCATATCTCACCAACTACTGTTGGTGACTTAGTGAATAGTTACTATTGACTTAATCGAAAAAGTTCCGTTGTTCCGTTTTTGCCATTTGGCTGCAAAACCCTAACCGCTTCTTATCCTTTCTTAGCCGCAGCTTTACATCTATGAAATTGCACAAATAAAATACAATGAAACTTTATAAACAATGTCGTGAGAACATTCAGATTGCGAAAGAGCAAAGTTTTTGACACGAGTGACAATTTCTTGGAGATCGTTAAACCCATATTTATTGCAGAAAAACCGAGAGAAATACATATAGATAGTTATCAGTATGGCATTTACCGACACTTAATAGCGTTAGATGAGGATAAATTGATTTATGTTATGATGAGTTATGATCACAGAGCAAAAAAGAAGTCCGGGGGGCGCGGGCGGTGTGGCCCGATCGTTGTTCTGTTGTTATAATTATGAACGTCAAACTTCAAAATGGTCTCAATATGTTTTCAACTTTTCACTATGAGTCAAAATAATAAGCTGCCTAAAATTCATCCCTGAGACACACCCTTATAATTATTGCGATTAGTTTATTATTTGTAAAATAA
The DNA here is from genome assembly GCA_946902875.1 of Nematopogon swammerdamellus. Taxonomy (NCBI): domain Eukaryota; kingdom Metazoa; phylum Arthropoda; class Insecta; order Lepidoptera; family Adelidae; genus Nematopogon; species Nematopogon swammerdamellus. The sequence continues at coordinate 23,643,759 of OX336339.1, forward strand.
ACCTCAACTGTTAATTCGGCCTACGCTTCGGCCACGATATAAAAAATCTACTCTGCTTTAGGTAACTTCAATTATTAATTCAAATTTTAATTAATAATAATTTCCAATTACAATATTTGAAATTTTCTTGTATAACATATTGTTACTACGAGCATTCCGACCAATAAGTCGAAAGCCTTTGACAGGTCTGTCGCACAAAATATGATGACTTCTTTTAAGTTACTTAAATACCTGCTTTCAAGCTATTATTTCTCGTCCATAAATTAAAGGGATGCACCAGTTAACGTATCAAGTATCACTATTTCCACATTTCCCCCATATTCTACAGTGATCTTGATAAACTTAATGGGTATGGAAATAAAGGTTTCTACACACGCCCAGCGCGGGATAATACAGTAGATACGAATAGATGCAATTGTAAACAAGAATTGCCTCACTTCGCCGCTCTGTTACCGACCTCGGTGCACTGTCAAGGTTACGGTGCCATCACACGCTCTCAGCGCGGACAAAACAAGGCCTACTAGACTAGAGCATTACGCCCCTTCTCTGTTGCCATCGTTGGGGGAGATAGAGCGCGTGGCACCAAAATGTAGTCGGCAAATATAGGGACTCAATAAAAGTTAAATTACAAATATAAAAAACCCCCGACCCATAAAAAGTCAAAAATAATTTCCGTTTACTTACAGGTGTCGGGAGGAGACCGCTAAGTAAATTCCCGCGCAGCTCTGAGTTTTTATATTTTATTTACTTTTGTTCCGCGACACCTTTAAGTAAGTAAACGGAAATTATTTTTTACTTTTTATGGGTCGGGGGTTTTTTAAATTTGCAATTTAACTTTTATTTCAAACTTTAAAAAAAAACCGCATGAAAATCGGTCCACTTTTTAACATAATTAATTTTTTTATTACTTAATTACTTGATTACTTGATTACAAACATAGCTAAGAACCATCCCGATTAAACAAGCTTCCTAATAAAAAAAAAACCGCATCCAAATCGGTCCATCCGTTTGGGAGCTACGATGCCACAGACAGAGACACACACACCCACACACACCCTCTCTCTCTCACACACACACACACACACACACGTCAAACTTATAACACCCCTCCGTTTTTTTCGCCGGGGCTTAAAAAGTACACTACGTACCGTGTGGGGTCGGTACTTAAAAAGAATAACCCCACTTCATCTCTCCCCGTGCATGTCGTAAAAGAGATAAGGACAAAATGTTGTGCATAAACGTGACAGGTTAGTCACCTCTCACCTTGGCACGGTCCTTTCACCGCGTCATGTAGCAGGCGGATCTTCGTGGCTCACTTGCAGATTCAGATATTTATTTCGCCATAAAGAACACACAACATGAAAAATTTTTATTTCAGCCAACTAGGGCCATACAGTGAACAAGAAACTATAAAAACATAATGAAAACTCAAACTAAACAATATTAAAATAGTTATCAAATGAATCTAAGGTAAAAGTACCTAGCACACTTGCGGCATTTCCCCGCTGGATGGCAAGGCTAACTCGTTGGATGAAGTAAGCCTTCGATTGCGGGACACCAGTTACATCGACTAGAAGCTTCCCGAGCTTCTTCAGGAAACTCCTGGCACCAGAACTCCACGGACCGAGCGTCTCTACCGCAAAAGCAACAAAGTGAAAACTGTCGGCAAGATCACCGTATTTATTGCGTTTGAGGTCCTCTGCCCTGTTCGCGGCAGCCCCGGCTGCCCTAGAGGTCCCCTGAATGTAACTCGGGGCTAACGTATCCACGCAAGTGGCATCCCACATCAAAGACTTACCCTCAGCCCACGGAACCAGCGATATGCCGTCAGGCCTCTTGCCATCCCGCCGGGAATAGCCGCAAGGTTCCTGGATGCACGGAATATGTACAGTTTGAAGGGTAGTTTTTATAATATAATTTAAATTATGATGTCTTGACCATCGACCCGCACTCTTAACACATGAGAGGCCATGATGCCCGAGAGTGTTCACCTGGGCCCCACAAACACATGTATGCCTTTCACAAATTTTTATACCTAAACGGAGTGCCACCGCAATATTGGTCGTTTTTTTTTCTAGAAGTGTACCTAAGTGGCTAGAAGGATAACATTCGAGCCAGGCTCCAGACTCCTTGCTTGAAACTGCCAGAATGCGTGCGCGGTCCAAGTCGCTGCTATTGTCCAACAGTGCTTGTTGTCTTATTTTTACTATATGTGTGTCCCACTCCTTTTGAAAAATGGCTTTTTCTGGAGCTGGAGGGTCTACATCAGGACATAGGTTCTTCCATGCAGTAACGGCTTCTTTCAAGTACGCAATCTCACACTCAAGACGTGGGGCTTTCAAAATCGAGTGGATGAGGTTGGATGTACTTTGAATTGAAGATATGAAAGCAGGTAGGCAGATGTCCTTGACACTTCGGATGCCGAGTCCTCCAGATCTTATTGGTAATGTTGATTGAAGCCAGGACTTATCAGACATTTTCGAATTGAGGATTTTATCAAGGATACCACGAAGTGTGTTATCAATATTTTGAATCATGTCTGTTTCTCTCCATATTGGACTCGAACGTAAGAAATATGTTAGCTTTGGCATATAAATACATTGTCTTAGTAAGAAGAGGGCCATATGAGTATTTATTTCCTGAAGACGTTCACAATATTTGGAAATTACGTCGGCCTTCTTGTATATTAGTGGACGTATAGCTTCGGGGGTAATAGGGGCACCAAGAAGGAAAAACGTTTCATTTTGTAAAACTTGAATATTCGGTGCGATATCGTTAAATTTCCTTTCTATTTCATTTTTCTCAGTTCCCGTTTTTAAAATGAATATTTCACATTTAGAGAAATTTAAATGGAGGCCGAGTTTTTCAAAACCGTCGATTAAGTTTTTCAGATCTGCCAAAACTGTATCACATTTTCCACCTAGTGTTCCATCATCTAGGTACCAAATATATAAATCATGAAAAATATTTTTTTGAGACATGCCTATTCAGTATGGTTCGTAAATTTTTTTAGGGTTCCGTATTCGGTACGGGACCCTATTACTAAGCCTACGCCGTCTGTATGTCTCTCTGTCTGTCTGACTGTCCGTCCGTCCGTCCGTCCGTCCGTCCGTCCGTCCGTCTGTCTGTCCGTGGGCTGTATCTCTTGAAGCGTAATAGGTAGCCCGTTGAAATTTTCACAGAATATGTGTTATTATGGCCGATATAACATCAAATAAGAAAATTAAGAAAAAGTAAAAAAAATCACGGGGTTCCCATAGAAGAAACCAAAAAAGTGTATGCGCGCGCGCCATCTACCGTATAGAGTGTGAAGCATTTTAACTAATCATGACATTTAACAAATATGAAGCATTTCATAACACGCCATAGATGGCGTGAGTGGCGCTAACCATGGCATGGCGATAAGGAACCCTCTGTACAAGAGTTCGACTCGCACTTGTTAGAAATCTTTTCTGTATCTATGTATTTATGTTCCTCGATAACTCTTAAACCAATCATCCGAATTCGATAAAACTTAGTACACACACACACATAGGTGCGTGACACAGGATAGGTTAAATAAATGATAAATTCCTACAATACGTATCAACGACATATGATTGTGAATTTATTAATTAGGTTGATGACCACTTTCAACTTGGAAAGCCTTAATTACTGTACCTATTTGGACGATGAAATTCCCGTGAATAAAAATATGTTTAATAAAAACAAATATTTATTTACGACTATATTTACATCCTGTTAAAATTACGCTTTCTGACTACCACCAGCCGCTGCCGCCTCCGTAACCGCCGTAGCTTCGGCCGAAACCGCCGCCGAAACCGTGACCGCCGCCGCTGTATCCGTGGCCGCCGCCGAAACCATGTCCGCCGCTGAAACCGTGGCCGCCGCCGAAACCGTGGCCGCCGCCGAAACCGTGGCCCCCGCCGCCGTAGCCTCCGTGGCCGCCGCCGTAGCTACGGACGAAACCGCCGCCGTAGCCTCCGTGGCCTCCGCCGAAGCCTCCGTGACCACCTGTCAGAAGACAAAATTCCGTTTACACATGAAACAAAACAAAAACCCGCCAAGTGCGAGTCGAACTCGCGCACCGAGGGTTCTGTATCGCCATGTCATGGTTAGCGCCACTCACGCCATCTATAGCGTATTGTGAAATGCTTAAATTAGTTTAATGTCATGATTATTTAAAATGCTTCACACTCTATTCGGTAGATGGCGCGCGCGCATACACTTTTTGATTTCTTCTATGGGAACTCCCGTGAATGTTTTATTTTTCTTATCTTATTATTTGTTGTTATATCAGCCATATTAACACAATATATTCTGTGAAAATTTCAACGGGCTACCTATTACGGTTCAAGATATACAGCCCTCGGACAGACGGACGGACGGACGGAAAGACAGACAGACGGCTTAGTAATAGTGTCCCGTACCGGATACGGAACCCCAAAAAAGAGCTGTAAGCGACGCACCTGCGCTCGGGGCGTGCTCTATCAAATATTTATGTAAATGTTTAACCGACTTCCAAAAAAGGAGGAGGTTCTCAATTCGACTGTATGTTTTTTTTTTTTTTTGTATGTTTGTTACGCGATTTCTCCGTCAATTGAGGGGCGATTTAGAAAATTCTTCTTTTGTTTGGTAGGTCATACTTCAGAGGTGGTTCCATTTCAATTTTATCGAAATTGATTGAGCCGTTTATGAAAAATCAACATAATAGATACTATGGTGTGTTTATTACCTTCAGCAAATCTTTTGTTATGTGGACTTATTCAGCAATTTGCAGTCTGACACATATGGCGAATAATTCTGTACCACTTCAATCGATTTCGATTATTCTTTTTTATGTAATATTACTAATAAAGTTAATAACGAAAAACTTCAGAATGATGCGAGGGAGATGGTATGGAATACTGTAGAGTCCATTGAAGGTATTGATAGCAAGGTGGGCCAGTTCAATGCGATGTTGCTTCGACTGTTCGACACACATGCTCCTATGGGCCGCATGAGACTAAAGCACAAGCCTGCACCTTGGATCACGGATGATGTAAGAAAGTTAATGGCTGCCAGAGATAAAGCGAAAGCCAAGCATAATCAAAATCCTAACGCAGAAAATTGGGAAAATTATAAGCACATGCGAAATAGGTGTACTCAAAAATGTCGCAATGCAAAGCGCGCACACATCTTCAACAGCGTTGCTAGCAATAGTGATGCTAACATCTGGTCCTTCCTAAAATCTGGGGAGCGTGTGAGGATAAAAGCAGCCAGGATAAAGTACATATGAACCTAAATGACTTAAATAGGCACTTTTGCACCCCCCCCCCCCCCCCCCTGTTGTTCTTGATAATGAGGCTACAACGGAAGCCGTAGATGAAATTGAAAGCCAAGCTCAACTGCAGAACATCTCAGGTTTCCAATTTAGAGAATGTTCACAGAAAGAGGTCATTGATGCCATCAAGTCTATCAAATCTAAATCTGTTGGAGCGGATGGCATAAGTCTGAAAATGCTGATGATGGTTTTAAATTTAATTATCCCGACAATAACGCATCTTTTCAACAATTCACTCAAAACTGGTACTTACCCGGCGCTATGGAAGAGAGCTTTAATAACACCTCTGCCCAAAAAAGCTAAGGTAGAAAGTCCTAAGGACTTTCGACCAATCTCAATACTGCCTGTCCTCTCCAAAGTTCTAGAAAAGTTTGTACATGTTCAGGTGTCCGAATACTTAGCAAGCAATGACTTACACGACCCTCTTCAATCAGGATTCCGTTCCTGACACAGCACAACAACTGCTCTATTGAAAGTAACAGAAGACGTCCGGAGCGCGATGAATGACAGAACGGTAACAGTGCTAGTACTGCTGGACTTTAGCAACGCCTTTAATTCCGTGGACTATACGATACTCCTAGCCCGGTTGCGGTCAATCAAGATGGCACAAGTTGTACTAACGTGGTTCGAAACATACCTGAAAGGTCGCAAGCAGAGCATCAATTGTAAAGATGGTGAAACGTCGAACTGGGAGCATATCGTCACCGGTGTCCCTCAGGGAGGCGTCTTATCTCCCTTGCTTTTCGCATTATTTATTAAAACAATCACTATTGGACTCAGCTCTAAGTACCATATGTATGCGGACGACTTACAGATATATGTATCTGCTAAGCCTGACACGTTAAACACGGTAATTGCGCAGCTAAATGAAGATTTAACTAAGATCTGCAAGTGGGCTCAACGATATGGCTTACTGATTAATCAAAGCAAGACGCAAGCAATAATGTTAGGAAGTGGAAAACTACTTGCGAAGGTTGACAGAACTGCACTTTTACCGCTCATGGTGGAGTCAACTCCCATTACATTTTCTAAATCGGTTAGAAACCTCGGCCTGTACCTAGATGAAAACCTCACATGGCGGGAACATGTCAATATTATAACTAGAAGAGTATTTTCAAGTTTACACTCGGTGCGTAAAATGCAGGACCTACTGCCAAGAAAAACCAAAATCATGCTTGCACAAGCATACTTATTGCCTATCATAGATTATGCGGACATTTGTTTCCTTGATCTAACATGTGAACTAGTAGACAAACTGGAAAGGGTGCAGAAAGCCTGTATTAGGTACATTTACAATCTCAGGAAGTATGATCATGTCTCACACTATAGGAGGGAATTGGGTTGGCTCAGGATCCGTGACCGTCGTAATATGCATATTCTTTGCTTCTTGTACAAAAGTCTGAGTGACAAAGATACCAGAGTACATACGAGAGATGATAGTTCCACTTTCACAGCATGGGCGACCACTGAGATCCTCCGACACAGGAATTCTCCAAATCCCTAAGCACTGTTCACGCTTCATGAGCAGATCATATGCTGTGCAGGCTCCTCGACTTTGGAATGCACTGCCAATCGAAATCAGAAGCGTGCCAAGGCTTGAATCGTTTAAAAATAAACTCAAATCTCACTACCTCTGCTAATTTCTGAAATTTTTATGTAATGCAAATGATCAAAATCGACAAATAGTTGTAGGTGGTTTCCCTGTGGGTAGTTTGTTGGTTTTTTTTTGTTATGTTAGTCTTGCTGTTTCAAATTCAAAATTCAAATTTCAAATATTTTATTCATATTTATATTTTATTGTTTAATAATTGTAAATTTTGTATTGTTAATTTCTGCCACTAAATGAAGTCTGACCGCAAAAGAGATGTCAAATAAGCAGATTATATCACTTAGGAAGGGGGTAAGAGATTGCTCGTATGCAATACCCCTTGCCTTTTGAGTAAGTACCGTTACACCAGTCAGCAACAACATAAATCATGTAAATAAATGTATTAAGTTAGACTAAGTATTACTGCTCTGTATGCAAATGTTTATCACACTCAATAAATGGTTTTTTATTATTATTATTATTTACTAATAATATTACTAAAAAGAATGAAATAAAAACCGTTTTAAAAAAATCAAAACCCATTTCTAAAAAAAAAAAAAGAACTAAAAAGTATTAAATACCTAATATAGTCACTTTATTGAAATACATGAATTGAATCGATATTGTGATACACATTCGGACCCTTGTTTCATGAATATTCTAAACTAGCTGTTGCCCGCGGCTTCGCTCGCGTGAAATTCGTATTCCAAAGAAGAATGTAAGTAACTAAGGGCGAGGCCGAAGGCCGAGCTGCGTTAAGGTAATCGATAAACCTTCTCAAAGAAAGTAACTAACTAAGGGCGAGGCCGAAGGCCGAGCTGCTTTCAGGTAAACGATAAACCTTTCTCAAATAAAGGAAGTAAGTAAGGGCGAGGCCGAAGGCCGAGCTGCGTTCAGGAAGACGATAAACCTTCTGGAAGAAGGGAAGGAACTAAGTGCGAGGCCGAAGGCCGAGCTGCGTTCAGGTAAACCAAAAACCCTCTTCCGCCTTCGGGCCTCGCCCTTAAAGACTTCCTTTCTTCGATAGAATATAATATCGTTTACTCAATCTATTTATTTCATAAAAATAAAAAAGTAATATTAATAACTAAAGAATTAAAACCTACCTAACAAACATGACTTGGAGCCAATGTGAAAATAGTCCATGGCACTAAGGTGATAGCATCGGGCCTCTTGCCATCCAGCCGGGAATAACCGCGAGGTTCTAGGATGCACGGTATATTTGCCGTCAGAAGCGTGGACTTTATAATAAAATTTAAATTAAATTAACTCAATCTTAATATTAATTAACTTTATTCGAGATGGTTTAGCTTCTTCCTGAACGCAGCTCGGCCTTCGGCCTCGCCCTTAGTTACTTGCTTTCTTCGAGATGATTTATCATTTGTCAGAACGTAGCTCGGCCTTCGGCCTCGCCTTAGTTACTTACTTACTTTCTTCAAAAATGTTTATCTTCTTCCTGAACGCAGCTCGGCCTACGGCCTCGCCCTTAGTTACTTGCTTTCCTCGAGATGGTTTATGGTCTTCCCGAATAGAGCACGGCCTTCGGCCTCGCCCTTAGTTACTTACTTTCTTCAAGATGGTTTAGATTCTTTCTGAACGCAGCTCGGCCTTCGGCCTGGCCCTTAGTTACTTGCTTTCTTCGAGATGGTTTTTCAATTATCAAAACGTAGCTCGGCCTTCGGCCTCGCCTTAGTTACTTAATTTCTTCAAGATGGTAAGCTTCTTCCTGAACGCAGCTCGGCCTTCGGCCTCGCCCTTAGTTACTTGCTTTCTTCGAGATGGTTTTTCAATTATCCGAACGTAGCTCGACCTTCGGCCTCGCCTTAGTTACTTACTTTTTTGAAGATGGTTTAGCTTCTTCCTGAACGCAGCTCGGCCTGCGGCCTCGCCCATAATTACTTTCATCGAGAAAGAATATCGTTTACGTGAGGGCAGATCCGCCTTCGGGCCCGCCTTTAGTTACTTACTTTCTTTTTTTTGAAATACGAATTTCACGCGAGCGAAGCCGCGGGCAACAGATATATAAATTTTATTGCACCTTTGACAGCGACATAACTTCGACTTTCAATTATTTTTTTTATTTATCAAACAATTTGTCACCGGCCAGCTCACGTCGAGATGACAGTTCTCCGTTGTCAACATGACATTTAAAATTGTTTTTTACCATACTTTGGATTACGTGATTTTTATTATATTTTTTAATTATTATGTTAATCCGGGATATACACTGTCACTATAAAAAGTTTCGTCAAATTCCGTTCAGTGGTTTTTGCGAGATGCGCGTACAAATAGACATTTTTGCATTTACGATTTTATTATATGTATAGAAAGAATGCATAGATATGTATAGACTGTTGTGTTCAAGTTATAAAAAAGAAGAACTTGTCGTTTTCGTTGTACCTATCTACTTATTTTTAAATTTCGAATGAATATTTTATTCAAATTGTATTTGCTGCCAGTTCTCAAGATATAATTATGTACTTTGGACTACGTGATTTTAAACGCGCAATAATGTTTTTATTATTGTTTAGTTTTTTTTTATTTTTGTTATTTTTTTTTACGTATTATGTTAACCCGGCATATAAACTGCCACTATACAAAGTTTCGTCTAATTCCGTTCAGTGGTTTTTGCGTGATGCGCGTACAGACAAACAAACAAACAAACAAAAATTTTAAAAACTGTTCTAAAATGTTCAGTATCTCATTTTAAGCCACCCTGGTTAGTTTTTTTTCGAATACATTCAATGTACAGACTTTCTTACCTTTACGATTTTATTATATGTATAGATTTGAATTTTTTTCCGACCGGCCAGATGCGCTTAATTTATTATGGTACGAGTACCATCGATCTGGTCTGATGATGGAGACCGAAAGTGGTCATAGGAACTCCTAAACTACACATGATAAACCCATCGTGTTTGGGCTCGTTGCATTTGTCTTCACGAGCAATTTACTTTAGACCTAAGAGATTCTCAATTCGACGGTATGTTTTCTTTTTTTGGATGTTTGTTACGCGATTACTCCGTCAATTGTGGGCCGATTTTGAAAATTCTTTGTTTTTGTTTGAAAGGGGATAACCCTGAGGTTTTTTTTATGGAAACTGACACGGTTGGCTACATCACCTACAACGTCCGTGATGTCAGCCCATAACACCGGGTGACCTAGGTGTCATGTCAGCGCTTCCCCCTTTGATCGTCTTGACTACACTGAACTGGTCGGAAAACACAAACTATTTACATAGCCGTTTCGACCGACGTTTCATTCAGTGCGGTGGTACCAACACGGGCGGTACCAAGTAAGATTAGGAGGGAAGGGACCTACAGTTTTACGAGGAATCCGCACCTCGGTCAGCCTCCAACGGTCAGCGGTCACCCATCCAAGTACTGACCGTACCCAGCGTTGCTTAACATTCAATAGCGACAGTTGACTGTCTGCACCACTGAGCTATCGATGCTGACGTGGTCCTATTTTAATTGGGTCACGATCGGATTGGAAAGCGAGGCGGAATCGCGAGGCCGAAGGCCGAGCGATTCCGCCGAGTACAGTTATAGCAAAAAATTACTAAAAAAAACTGTGAAATAAAAAAAAGTTTAAAAAAACATAAAACCGACTTCCTAAAAAAAGTAGAACTTAAAAACTATTTAAAATAAAAATATAAAAACCGCCTTTAAAAATTTATGAAATAAAAAAAACGAACCCTAGAGTTGAAGGCGGTGCTAAAGCAAGCTAACATGATGCATGAAAGAAAACATGAGTGAATGATATCCTTTGTGATTTGTGTAGCCTTTTTAGCACCACCTTCAACTGTAGGGTTCGTTTTTTTTATTTCATACATTTTTGAAGGCGGTTTTTATATATTTTTTTTTAATAGTTTTTTAGTTCTACTTTTTTAGAAAGTCGGTTTTATGTTTTTTAAAACTTTTTTTATCTTTGTAATATTGTTCGCCAGTATAGCAGTGTTTCCGTTCAGAGGGATGTGATAGGGACAAGTGTGAAATACTGTAAATTATTTGGAGGATTTATAGTTTACACAATTACTTATTGTCATGTGGATATGAAATACGAGTCGCACTCGCGCACCGGAGGAGGTTTCCGTACCGCGACCTGAATGGTTGATTTTTATTATTTGTTACCTTGAGATTGACACTCGCACTTATCTCAGTAATACGCCATCTATCGGTGAAAGTCCATACGTTGTTGTTAATATGTTTATGTAATTCGGAAGATGGTGCTTTCCTATAAAGATATTTGTTGGACCTCCTTTAATTTTATTATTTTCCATGTTATATTTTTTGTTGCTGTATCCGCCATAATAACACATATTCTGTAAAAATTTCAACCAGCCAGCTATTACGGTTCCAAAGATACAACCGAATGACAGACAGACAGACGGCATAGGATTAGTAACAGGCTTCCGTACGGGGTACTAATAATCTGTAAGTGATTTTCATGGAGTAAGTTACTTTTGTTTTAAGAGATATTGCGTTTGTACTACGTTTCTACTGTGTACTATGTATGATACTAAAACTGAATTGACGATTTTTAGAAATATTTTCTGTAAGTATGTATGCTTCTCCATAACTCTTAAACCGATCATCCGAATTCGATTAACTTAGTACAAGCACATTTAACTATGCGTGACACAGGATAGGCTTACCAAAGTTCAGTTGCGGTTACGCCAAGATGTGGCTCTCATACAAACCGAAATGTTGGGCGTGCCGAAATTTTTCTTTTCAATTTTTAAATACTACTTTCACGCGAGCAAAGCCGCGGGCAAAATCTAGAGAAAATAAACTTTAGCATTTGTAGCTAGAGCGAAACGGAGCACTTTTCTGAAAATTTTTGGGGCGGTTGAGTTCTATTCCAGGGTTGTGAGTCACTGGCGAAACGTGAACTCATGCGAAACAGAAGCGTGAGAGCGAGAAAGCGATTGTGGGAGTGAAGCAAGAGAGAACGAGAGAGAAAAGAACTTCACGCGAACTAAACTCGTGAATCTTTCATCCCTAGCATAATAATTGACATAGCGTTTCCATGGCCGCCCCCATAACTTTCCCCGTAGCCGCCGCCATTGCCGCCCCCATAACTGTCTCCGTAGCCGCCCCCGAAGACCCCGTATCCGCCTCCGCCGTAATAGCCCAAGTTGCCGGCGCTAACTGCTGCTACGATCACGGCGAGGCAGATAAGTTATTTATAAATGCATAAACCCCATGTCGACATACCGTGTCCGTGGCCGCCCCCGTACCCTCCGCCATGGCCGCCCCCGTAGCCACCGCTATAGCCGCCCCCGTAGCCACCGTGGCCGCCTCCGCCGTAATAGCCCAAGTTGCCGGCGCTAACTGCTGCTACGATCACGGCGAGGCAGATAAGTTATTTATAAATGCATAAACCCCATGTCGACATACCGTGTCCGTGGCCGCCCCCGTACCCTCCGCCATGGCCGCCCCCGTAGCCACCGCTATAGCCGCCCCCGTAGCCACCGTGGCCGCCTCCGCCGTAATAGGCCAAGTTGCCGGCGCTAACTGCTGCTACGATCACGGCGAGACAGATAAGGACCTGTAACATATGTAAATGTCACGATTAATAACTTTGTCTACAAGTATATCACTTCCCTTATTTAATATTCTTTATTCTTTATTCTTTATTCATCATTCGTAAGGTAGTACACTACGCTGGAATTTGTCCTGTTAGTTTTTACAATCCGGTTCGATTACACCCACAAAGAAGAGCCGGCAAGAAACTTCGCAGGGTTCTTTTTTTAACGTCTTCAATTACAATACATTGTGACTAGCTACACAACAGACACCGCTTACAGTGTTAAGATATAGTTTGAGAGCTAGAATAACTATAATTTAAGCTTGATAATTCTGACCACATAAGATGAAAAGTTAAAGTAAAAGTATAGATAAAATCAGGTGTATAGAGCCTTTGTCAGAAATTGTTGATACATATCGTATCAAGTCATGTCAGTTATAAATATTCATACCACATTGTAGTACAATGTCAAAAAATAAAATAAATAAATTTGATACTTAATGTATCAATTAGTCAAGGTAATATTTTAGTATGCTTAATTCAAGTCAAGGTAATAATTGGTAGCGTCCATCCGGATTGGCTCTTCCCGACCGCACTGAATTAAGGTGGGTCTAAATGGCTATGAAAATATTTCGTATTTTCGGTTCAGTAGCCGGCACGACCAGAGAGAAGCTTATAGCATATTACCAAAGGTCGATGGGATTACATCACGGATGCGTAAAAAGCGTTCATGGAATTTGTATGTACAAAAAATATACATATTTCTATATTTATATAATAATGAAAATGTCCTTAGATCACTCGGACTAGTTTTTTAATAATAAATATGATAATTATGTGTTATGGTTGTATTTTAAACCTGTTGTTAATTACTTCTTAAATACATTGTAATTGTTAGTTATAAAAATTTAAAACTGCTGTAAATATTTTTTTTTTAAAGATGACTTTTTGGGCAATATAAAAAAACGACCAAGTTAGAGTCGGACTCGCGCAAAGAGGTGGCCGCACCACAAAAAAACATTGAAAAAAAAACACGTTTCTTGTAAGGGGGCTTAATTTTTTACTTTTTCTATTTTTTTATTATTTGTTGTTATATCCGCCATAATAATATATGTTCTGTGAAAATTTCAACGGGCTACCTATTACG